>CM031242.1:752539575-753739575 GCA_018340775.1 Taxus wallichiana var. yunnanensis
ACAAAAAGACCGGATTATCAAAGCAACTTGATAAAGCAAACAATGACTCATCATATGTCAAAGGGAAAGGTTTAAACTTTGAAAACCAATTGATAGAGCAGAGGCATGTCATTGGAGGTGATACAGGTAGGCTAATTATCACCCCTATGTTAATGCACACCATCTGCGGTATTGAATTTTTCAATTTTTGCATTGTATGGAGTTTAATTAAAGACTGTTTTACTATACAGCCATACAAAACTCTGGTCCTCCTTTCCATGAAAATAATCTCCGAGTCTTGATTATGTTGTTGTTGTTTGTCAAAATCAGTTGTATGATTGTATCTCCAATCCACTTCTATGTAAGCACATAAAAAAACTCTATTGTTAAAGTATGGCATTGTTTATATTGCATCTCCACTCCATTTCTATTTAAACATATAAATATATACACTTGTTAAGTATGGCATTACAGAGGTATTTGCCTTATTAAGAATGTTGTACATCTTGAGAAATGGCCTTAGCAACCGACATTATTGGCTATGACATCCCTTACCAACTCTCTGTTCCGTTCAAGAGATATGATTTATTTATTCTTCTTCTTTTGGGTTGATGAGGTCAGCTAAAACTGACATTTCTTTGTAAGAATTCTCATACATTTATTGATGGGATTTCCTTAAAATCATATTTACAAGTGAGTTTTGATTCTATAAAGTTTGGCTGAACAACAACTACTTCCCTGCAACTGCTCTTGCTCTACTTGGGCATCGTATTATATATATACTACTACTACTTTTGCTCTACTTGGGCAGAGTATTATATATCTATAGATCTTATAGGGTCTCATTTAATTTCCTTATCATTGCAATGTGTTTCAGTGAATCCACGAGAGCGAGAAAATCCATGGAGAACCCCAAGAACTCCCACAAAAATGGGATCTGGAAAGCGAGAGAAAGCAGAATTGAGAAGCCCAACTGTGTATGACTGGTTACTCTTGAAAATCAATATATTTGTACTAATTACATTCAAGGATTGCAGCCTAATAAGGCTAATCTAAATGCCAATGATCTGGTTCTGCCAAATACAGGGTGGTGATCAGTGCTTTGGACAGATGAAATGATTAAAACTATCGATGGCCCTCGTAGCCTGCTTCTGCTTCGCTACTACCTTGTAGTTAAGGTGATATTAACCAGGGATATATCTATATGTACAGAGTTTGCAGTTTGTGGTATTTCCAAATGGTTTATATAGTTTTTTAGTAAATAAGCTACTTTTTTCAACTGAGGAAAAGCACACCCACAACAGGAAAGAGATTTAGAAGCATAAAAGAATCTCCTGTTGAGATTTTTTGTTCGATTGGGCTCGAATGAGGTCACGTTGGGATAAAGAGATTAGTAGTAAAAGTATGGTATATCACTGCGTTTTAGAATCCCGTTAAAAACATGGAAATGTGGCACAAGTAATGATGTATTATCACTCTTCATGTATATAACAATTTTTTTTTGATTGAAAGATAGGAGCCATTGAATACATATTACAAGTCACTTTTAAGCTTTATGCATTTTTAGTTCTTCAAAAATAAAACTCCTTTGAAAAGCATAAAAAGGTCTTAATGTCTAGATTATGTTATTAAAAAGGGTTATTTAATCTAGATTTATTTATTAAAGAGATTATAATTTAATTTTGACCAACTCCTTTTGCAATTTTAAGGTATTTACGTTTAAAAATGGAAATATATTAAAAGTCTCTCTCTCTCTCTCTCTCTCTCTATATATATATATATATATATATATATATATATATATATCCAAAGGAATATTCTATTAATTATCTTTATGAGTTTTAGTGTTCTAGCTTGATTGTGAGTATTATTTATGGAATCGAAATATGGCACAAGAAATGATTAATCATCATGTAAAAACTTTTGGTGATATAACATCATGTATATGACAAAAAAATCTTTACAAAAGGTTGAATGTCAATCGTAGTTTCTAATTGGTTCAGTAAATGGAAATGTCTCTAAATATATATATGATATTATCTTTATGAGTTTTAGTGTTCTATTGATTGTGGTATATCATATAATTAATCATTCTGGTGATTAACATCACATATGACAAAAATTATACGAATGATATAGTATCACATATCATATAAAAGGACGTTTTTTTCCAATACAATTTAATTCGATAGGTTAAATAACGCTATTTTAACTTTTTAATAGCAGAAAATCCTTTTATTGGGGACGCTATTTTAACTTTTTAGTAGAACTCCAGTTGCATGCACGAAAAATCCCGATCTATCATGTGATTTCTAACTCTGTCAATTGATTGCACCAAGTAAGATTATATTTGCTTTTTAAATATATGATCGATTCATAGATTTAATCTTTTTGTAGGCAAGATCGATGATTTGGCGTTAAAGTGTCGCGAATTTGGGGTGTCGGCCCTTGTATTTAAGGCAGTCGTCTTTTTGCCAATGAGTTGATCCTGGTCTGCAGTTGTTCTACGGGAGAAGTGGCATGGCATATTTTCAATTAGTGAAATCACAAAGTTTAGAGGATCTTTAAGTTTAGAGGAGTTTTGACCTAGATGTTGTCGAAATACTATACAATACAAACATGAGATGTATCTTGTTTTAAAATGCCAAGAAATAACCATGCAATTTATAGTAGTCTTCTTCCAAAGTTTTGAATTGTTTTAAGGGTTAGGCATCATGTTTGTGCTTTTTAAATGAAGTGGTCCATCTATGTTTCTACACTTACAAAATCAATCACCCATAGTTTAAACAAAATCAACTATAAAAATAAAAACTATCCCTCTAAATAAAATAACATATACCGTTCGGCATTCACATTGCATTGTACACATGCGATTCTTAGTATAAAGAATTCTAAGATACACAGATGTAAAAATACATTTACAAGTAATTAGTTTATAACATAGAGCTACAAAAGAATACATAATTATAAAAATAAACCAATAATAAAATTATATAAAAAAGAATGTAGTTATAAAAATTAAATAAATCCTTATTATTATCAAAGGTAAATTAATATTGTAAAAACTATAAATATTTTTTTAATGTCTAATATTCAAAATGGGCTGCACAATATACTCCTTAATTTTAGAGAACAGGGAGACATTTTCAAATTTTGTTGGAGAACATGTAGTCTTAAGTGAAGTTAACATTAAGTCCTCCACAATTCATGTTGACCTTTTCTACCATTTTCAAATTCCCGTGTAAAAAAGCATTACTCATTCCAAATCTGTTTTCAAATGGCACCGATTTCCATGCAAATGATTTTATTATTTATTTAGAGTTTAAAACTGAAAATATGTTCCGCTTCGCATTTTCCTATTCGGAAACTTTCTATAGCAGAAGTTATTCAATCAATCTTTCTGGTATGTTCATAGAATTTTATATATATATATAATATATGTATTTTGGGAAAAAGGATAATCAAAATTTCAGGGTTTTATGATTTTTATGGATTTTCAGTTTGTCTGTTACATATTATTCCTGTATTTTAAGTTACATAGTATTCCAACGTTTTTCCTATGTTGTTCTTAACTACTCTTTACTGAATCTTCGATCGATACTTGTGCATGCTTTACATGTTCATGGAATCCACCATTTGTTATTGTGTGTGTTTTATGTGCAAGGATGGGAGCACATCTCTAATTGTTGTAACTTATGGATCATAACATATACTATCGTGTATTATTGATTATTTGGAAGCTCTTGGTATATGCTATCCACCTTAATCTTAGGGTTTTTCTCCTATATATACTATGCCCTGCTTTTACGGATGGTTGCATGCTTTCATTGATATTTGCATTTGCATGCTTGTGGTTTCATACTTATGAATATTACATGCATGCATATTGAGTTATGATCTGATTGATAACTTGATTGGTCGAGTGTTATTTTTAAGTGCTAATATAATTTTTCTTTCAATTTCAAAACAAACCATCTATTTTACGTGAAAAAAATTCTAGTTAATTTCTCAAGAGCCACACTTTGTGGCAATCTTAGCTTCGCTGATTATATCATCTGCTAGAACTTTTTTTTTTTTTTTTACCTTTTCCCACCATTGCTATTCTCACCCCCAATTTTAAGGTGGATAGATATAAATTTTATCTATACTATCAAGACACATGCATAGCAATGAAAATGCATGTTGATGCCATAGAGTCCCTGATCATTTCTATTGATTGGATTTTTTTGGGTATGTTACTTAACCCTATAATTAGAATTTAATATTACCAGTCTATGTTTATTTTTAAGGGAAGACAATCTTAGCTAAATATAGAGAATATTTAGAAATTTTAAATGTTATGGTGTTTGATGGTTTGTAACCTGTTTTGTGGTTTGGATTTGGGAAATAAAAATGTATACAAAACACACAGGGAATTTAATTAATTAGCATGAATTTTACTAATTTATTAAATACATATTATAGCTCGTATCACAGATGTTATATTGTGAAATGTTAAATGAAGTTTCCTTTCTATATCTAGTCCCATTGGATATTCATTTATCTTGTTGAAACTAAATTCTAAAATTTCGAGATGAAAATATATTTCTTGAATGACAATAACCAATATTACAATAAGATGTAATATACTAACTTGTGTTTTCATTATTAATGAAGGAATTTGAAGAAAGTGAAGGATCTAACTTAATGGAATGGAGATTGAAGAACAAGAAAATCCTCTAGAATGCAATACTTCAACCACCATCGGGTTCCCGTCTAGCCAACACTTCTACATAACCAATGATTTAATAATAAGAATAAACACTTTTACAAATAATATAGTCAACAATATTTTTAATAGGATAGTTATTTATAAGTTATATGAAATATCCAAATTTCATATATTTATGAAATATACATGTAAATTTAAAAATTGTTTGTATTTCATGCATTAAAGAGATTTATCTCTTTGAAACTATTTGTTATTAATCAATATTATTTTAAAATATTTGATTAAGAGTTCTTTCGCAAGTTTTAAAGAGAGGGACAAGCCTTTTAGAAATATTTTTATTTTGATAAATTAATATTAATCACTTTGCATGTAATTTTTTCAAAATTTATGTCTAATAGTTTTATCTTCAATACTCATTGTTTGGGTACGCTAGTAAAGGAGGAGTTATTATTATTATTAATATAATATTTAAAAATTGTCATATCTACATGCAATGCATAGTTTTATAATCATTCTTAGATATTAGATTTAATTCAAAGCTATCTAATTTAATAAATTTTTCTATTTCATTGTAAAAATATCTTTTTAAATTAAGTATTAAATTCATGTTATTAATATTTTAAATTTAAATAAAATAGTTAAAATAATATGTTATTATTTTGTAAATTTTATTTTAATAGTTAAAATGAATATTTTATTTAAATGAATATTAACAAGAAAAATGTTGAATAAAAATTATAATATCTCATATTTATATATTTAAAAATTAAAATTATATATTACAATTTTTAAAATTTTAATTTTTTCAAATAAAATTTTGGAAATAGTTACAATTTAAAATTGAGAATTTACCTACAACTAACCTCTAATTATTGTGATACATGTCATAATTTTAAAATTGTGGATGGACGAAAATATGTAATTTGTGAATATACACACAAAATTTTCAATTGTGGTAGAGTCTACAAATTTGGATTCACACATTGAACTAAAATATCCACAAAGAAAACGTGGAAAATTTGTAATACAACACCTTTTATCTTGTAGTGGCACTTCCCTATTAAGATAAGATTAATAAATTGTTTTTGCTTTTAAGTTCAACTCCGTGCTCAGAAAACGGTCTTCCCGCGTGGGAATGCACCGCAGCACCCTCAAATTTTCATCATCACTGACGTTATATGATGCCGACGGGTCAAATTTTGCAGCACCCTTTTTGACGTCAAGATGTGTAAGTAGGCCTACTTATGTTTTTGTTTAATAGCTATAAAAAGTGGGGTAAGTGAAGTACTTAGCTACATCTGTAAGAGAAGATATGGAGAGAAGAGGTCACGTTGTGGTGATATCGTACCCTGCAACAGGCCACACCAACCCTATGCTACAGTTTTCAAAGAACTTGGCCTCCAGAGGTTTGCTCGTTACCTTCGTGAATTTCAACTTCAATCACAGCAGGATAATGCAGGCCAAGGAATCTGTGCAGCGGCTGAAGCTCGACATCCGCTTCGAATGCATTCCAGACGGTCTTCCCCAAGGCGATCTCGCTCAGGACACTAACATCAATCCTGCTGTGTTCAAGCACATGCAAGACAACATGGACGGCTCGGGACTCGAACACCTCATCAACCGACTCAACGCTAGCGCGGACGCCCCTCCAGTTTCCTGCATTATTTACAATTCATTTCTTCCTTGGGTACCACATGTTGCAAATAAACTGAACATTCCTCAGGCTTTCTTTTGGACTCAATCCGCTGCTTGCTTCTCTATTTATCATCACTTTCAAAACGGTAATCAGGACTCACTCAATCCGCTGCTTATTGGGTTTTACTTGAAAGAATGTTTTTATGGTCTTGATCTAACAGATTTGCCTTAAAATCGGCATTGCAGAAGAGAGGTGGGACTGGGATTCGAGCAGAATGCCCGAAAGCGTAACCATTCCTGGCCTTCCCGAGCTGAAATTGTGGGAATTGCCTTCGCCATTCAGAGACACAACTGGATTTCTCAATTATTATCTCCGGCAGTTCGAGAGCGTGAGGGACGCTTCGTGGGTGATTGCCAATACATTCTACGAACTAGAGCATGAAATGATCGATTCCATTAGAGGGAAGGGAGTTCCTTTCCTCTCCATCGGCCCTTCCATTCCCTCTGTATTTCTTGACGGGCGCAATCCAGAGGACACGCAGGTGGGAGCGAATCCATGGGAAGCGGCGGACTGTATGGAATGGCTGGAGAAGCAGGCGCCGCTGTCGGTGGTATACATATCATTCGGCAGCATCGCGGTCGTAAGCCCCCACCAAATTCAAGAACTGGCTGTGGGTATCCAAAACAGTGGGCAGCGCTTCGTGTGGGTCATCCGGCCCCCTCCCGGACACGCTCACATTGGGGAAGTTCTGCCCTGCAGGATTCTTGGAGGAAACGAAAGGAAGGGGTTTGGTGGTGGAGTGGTGTATTCAGCTGGAAGTGCTGTCTCATCCATCTGTGGGCGTGTTTATGAGCCACTGCGGTTGGAATTCCACGCTAGACGCTCTCAGCTTGGGAATTCCTATGCTCACTTTGGGCATTTGGACGGATCAGCCCACCAACTCTAAGTTTTTGGCAGACGTTTGGAAAACGGGGTTGAAACTGAGGGCTGGGGAAGATGGAGTGGTGGGAAGGGAGGAGATTGAGAGATGCATGCGATTAGCAGTTGATGGCATTGGCGAACAAGGAAAGAAGCTCCGAAACAATGCTCTGAAATGGCGTAATCTTTGCAGAAGCGCCGCCAGTGAAGGAGGGTCGTCCGACATTAACATGAACCAGTTAGTTGACGACATCGTTGCCAAAGCCAAAGAGTAAGAATTGTGAGTCGTATGAACGCGACACGCGACGCCACGTGGGCCATATATCCTCTATTCAAGATCATGGGGAGTGCTATTACCTATTGAGGAAACTTTTTATTGCCTGCCGATTGCCGAAGGCAAGATTACTAGAAGGA
The DNA here is from genome assembly GCA_018340775.1 of Taxus wallichiana var. yunnanensis. Classification (NCBI taxonomy): domain Eukaryota; kingdom Viridiplantae; phylum Streptophyta; class Pinopsida; order Cupressales; family Taxaceae; genus Taxus; species Taxus wallichiana. The sequence continues at coordinate 752,547,234 of CM031242.1, forward strand.
CATTAATTATTGATAGAGGTAATTAATGTAAGATTTTCAAATCATTTTACAAAATCTATTAAAGTTGATTTACCTAGTTTTTTATTTGACTTTTGGTTTGAGATATTTTTAATTTTCCAAATTTATAATTATGAGAGCATCCACGTATCCCAACTTTTACAAAATGTGACTGGAAACTAATGCATAACATGGAGAAAAGTTAATTAAACCTATTTCCATCAACATTTTCTTAATTAAACCTATTTCCATCAACATTTTCGTAGCACCCCCATATACTTATGTTTCTTGAATTTTTTAAGTGTAAAGAAATGTAGATTTTTTGTGGATGTTTCAAGAAGTGGTTCATTGTTTCACTCAATTATACAACACCACCGAATGTAAATAGGAGGCCTCTAAACTTTGAGGCTTTACTAGATCCACGAAAAAGAAACATATGGCAGCTCTTGTTATTAAAATTGATTTACCTAGTTCTTTATTGAACTTTTGGTTTGAAATGGCTATTTTCATGTCATATTCTAGCATAGTATTTTTGAATTTTCCAAAATTATAATTATGAGAGCATCCACCTATCCCAACTTTTACAAGATGTGACTAGAAACTAATGCATAACATGGATAAAAGTTAATTAAACCTATTTCCATGCAACATTTTCCTAGCACCCCCATATATTTATATTTCTTGAATTTTTTTATTGTAAAGAAATGTAGATTTTTTTGTGGATGATGCGGCCTAGAATTCACCGATAAAAGCCGGGCTCTTTGGCACATCACTCGGCCTAGACCGAGCGCTCATCCGAAGCGCGCTTGCAAAGGTAGAGACCCCTCTTTAGGGTTCTTTATTGCGGGATGTTAGCATGATGAAGACTTAAAGCATTCAGATCTATGACTAATATTTCATTCTACATTACATATTCAAATATAGATCTAGAGAATAATAGACTTAAGAGATAACCATGATGAAATCAAGCATGCACAAACCAATTATACTCAGGATTTGTCACTCTGATTTAGCTAACACATTTCATTGCATTAAACATGATAAATACATGACGCGATTACTGATAGATAATACCCTAGTCTATGCGCATATCAGATTTGGCAGCATAACCTCACAATAACTCAGTTCTCACATGCCCTTTTTATGCCACACAATTCACTACATATTTATAAGGGTGGGGAGTTTCCTTTCACCACTTATATAATCCCAAAATAGGTCACATGTTATTATTAGCCACATGTCGTTACCATAATAGCCACACATGCAAGTGCGCTAACAATAGACTTCTTCTAGTTAACTGTCAGTAATAAATCTATTCTCAGCCTGTATCCATACAAAGCGCTTAATAGTCGATCCTCCAAAAATAGTCAATGTGTGTTGCGCAAGTTTTTAACCGGTTTGTATGCTTTGCACGCCATCTTCAAAAAATAGATCCTCATCGTGAAAATGGCTAAATCCCGAATCTGTCTTTGTCCTCAGCGCATGATTCCTCCGATCCTCCAACGCTTTTGAATGTGCTCTGCTCCCCCGCATGAACCTTCTGTATGTTCTTTGCTAAGTGCCATATTTTAATTGATCAACAGTGGATGTTTCAAGAAGTGGTTCACTGTTTTCGCTCAATTATGCAACACCACTGAATATAAATAGGAAGCCTCCAAACTTTAAGGCTTTACTAGATGCATGGAAAAGAAGCAGATGGCAACTCTTGTTATTGGTTGCAGATAGGTGCATGCCTTGGATATATTGTCGGATGTGTAAAGCAAAAGAACAAAGAGAAAAGCCAAGGTTTCTTGGCAATGAAGAAGAAGCCCAACCCCGTCTTTTCTGAGACATGAAGGAGGTTGCAAATGTTGCTTAGAAATGTCAGCAATGCCAAGGTAATGTGTGTTGATTCCATATATCTAAAATTCACAGAATTTTTTTCTCGATTCATTATGTTTTATTTGTGTGTATGCAATTTGCATATGATTTTTTGTGTAAAACCTCAATAAAAATGTGTAAAAATGGGCAAAGTCCATGTTTTCTTAATCGAATCTTATTGAGGTTTTGGGTATTTAATTATGTTGACCTTTTCCTACACTCACTCAATCGAGAAACCAAGGAAGAAGTGAAGAAGTTTATTTTACGAATTTGTGAAGAAGTGTTGGAATGTGTTCTTCACCTTGATCAATTGGTTATTCACATCGACGTTGTTGGAAACACAAGCACTGAGAGGGGAGGGGTGAATCAATGCTTCTTCAACCTTTGAAAACAATTTTATGCCTCAACAAGTTATTCAATCTTGATTAACCTTTACCATGAAGAAACAATGACATTCAAGCATAAACAAATGAAAAGCAAGCAAACATGAAGATAATGGTTTATGTGGGAAACCCTTAAAGGGAGAAAAACCCACGAAATCAATGCAATAATGTGGACAATTGTCCCATGAAATATTACAAAGATATCAATTTGTTTAGCACCTACTCAACTTGAAGCACCAACTCCAACAATTTGGTCAAGCACCTACTTGACAACTTTGCAAGCTACAACTTACATGGAAGCACCAACTCCCTACTTTACTAAGCATTTACTTAGAATTTACAAAGTTTTGATCACATTCATATGACTTGGTTGCTTAAGACATCAAACTTTTGATCTCGTATTCAACACCTATATGTTCATCCTCTTTCTTCACACACCTTGATTCACCTATTTTCTCATATTCTCATTTTGCTATACAATCAATCTTCATACTTCGTGTCTACATTAAGTCCTTCATTCACACTAGGATGACATACTCTTACACCTCTTACACTTCCTATTCCAACCCCTTCGCCTTTTCTACTGCTGGTGCCCATTTTGAGCCCCTGAAATGAGTTGGTATTTTTCCTACACTTTCAGTTAAATCTAACTATTATGTGTGCTCTAATTTGCTTCGTGTGCTTCAAAGTTCAGTCTAAACAAAAGAGAATTATCAAGTTGTGAGAAATCTTGTGCCTTGTTGCAATAAATGAAATAATTTAGCATAAATATTGAGGGACTAGTTTAATGGTCTGGTTGATTAAAGAAAAATCTTTAGACATACGGGTGACCGGGACTAGTTCATTTGGCCATCAAAGTTCTACACTGCGAGCACTTCAAAAAAAAAAAAACTCTGAAGGACACATTGAAGCATTCCGGCGTTATCCATAGCCAAAGCATTCCACATACCTCAAGTCCCATGGAATAAAACGAGATTTATAAAAAGCTTCGGCACAAGCACAAGGTTAAAAAGTCAAATGATATATGTGGCAGAAAGTTGGATAAGATAATCGACACCGATCAAGGGCATCAAATGTACATGTGTTGGCATTCGACACTCTTTAAACATATGGGCTCAAGCGGACTTCAAGTCCATGAAATCAACTAAATTTCAAAAGGTTTCACGTCTGGATAGTTTGACAAGTCAAAACAAATACGTGGCAATATTTTTATAAAGCCAAAAGTTTCTAAGTCCGCTCAAGTTTAAAGTTGTGATGCGAAGGCACAACCAATAAAAGGTGAACACATGCCATATGTGGAGCTTTTCTATGGGTTCGCATTTCGTGTTTCTCAATTGACCTTATTAAGAAGTCTGACACAATGTAGGGCGTGGAATGATCTTATTGGCTAAAGCTTCGATTTTGTCAGAAGGACTGAATTGCAAAGTATCGTGGAACTTTTTCATTGGTTTATGCTTCGCATAAACTGACAAGATCTTTGTGAATAAAAGCAAAGTACAAAGGATGTGGAGCCTTTTCATTGGCTTGAATTTTGCATTAGGCGCAAAATACAAATAAGAAAACCGTCAGTATTGCAAAGAAAATGTGGAGATTTTTCATTAGTTCACGTTTTACGAGGAGCAATCAAATAAAGGAACAGTTTAAGGAAAGGCAATGCACACGTAGACAAAATCCGAAGCCAATCAAAATCTGCAACGTGTCACTCTCTGTGTATCCCAACACCCCAGAACTTCAAATGGCCATAACTTTCGATCCAGAGCTCCAAATCAAGCAAAATTGGTCTTGTTGGAAAGGTCTCCTCGAGCTCTTCAAGTTGGCATCATCTAATTCAAAAATTGATGGTGTATTGAAGGAGAAAAGGAGGAGAAAAAAATTAGGTTTCTATTTAAGTTTGTGAACAAAGTGAAAAGAGCATAAATGCACCTGCAATATCAAATAATTGTTTTACACATGACAAGAGTAGCAAATTTTATTATTTTTATTTTTAATATTTATTAATTATTCATTTTTGTTAATTAATCCTTATTAATTTTAATTTTAATTATTTTTCATTGATTTTCTTTTTAATCACTATTAATTTTAATTATTTTTTATATTTTAAAAAAATTATAAATTTTTTTTTATTATTGGCAAATAGTTTTTTGAAAGGGACTATACCCTTGTACAACAAGGCTCAGAAGCCAGAATAGAAAAAATAAGCACAAAGAAAGGGATCCGAATCCAGATATAACAATAAGGACCAACTGCAGAACATCGTCTGCAAAAAAGAAGCAACAACCATCAACCTCAACAGCAACTAAACAACTGCTGAACAGCGAAAACCCAGCAATAGTACACCGACACCATTGGAAAGCATGTTGTAATCCGGCCACAAAAATGATAACCATGTACTCCGGCCGATCACAAACAAAGAGAATCATCCAGACGGATAGCCCTCCTTCAGGGTGAAATTTTTTTTCTTCTTGCTAACCGTAACCCAACCTGAAGGAGTCTCCACTGTTGGAGGAGAAGTCAAAGGAGGGGTATTCTCCTTAATCACATTTGTCTCAATTAGGACATGTTGCCCTCAACAACTTGAGCATTATTCATGTTGCCCTCAACAACAATTATAATTTTATTAAGTTGAATTTAGATTAATTTTTTACTTTTTATTAATTTTTAAATTTTTAATAACTTTTTCTTTTAAATTTTTAATTTTTAATAATTTTACGTTGTAATTACAAATTTTTAAATTTTTATTAATTTTAATGTGTAATTTTGTTTTTTTATATTTTATTAATTGTAATTATTATTATTTTTATTAATTTTTAAATCTATTGATTTTTAATTTTCATTATTTTTAATCTTTAATATTTTTTGGTTAATTTTTACATTTTATTAATTTTTATTTATTTTTCATTTTGATTAATTCTTAATTTTAATCCTTTTTTTATAAATTTTATAAATAAATTGTAATAAATTTTGTATTTTATTAATTTTAATTTGTAAAATAAATATTTTTAATTATTATTAATTTTAATATGTAATTTTTTTTTTTTATTTTTATACATTTTTATCATTAAATGCTTTTGATCGTAGCTATGAACCGGACGGTTTACAGGAGCCCAACCATTACAACCAATGTTCGAGATGAAATTTTACAATTAATCCAATGAAATCGTCGTTTTTAGGTCCACCTGCCGCCGCGAACACTAATGTTGGCGATGCAAAGTCCGCCACCGCCGATAATAACCACCATCTCAGTAACCAGGTGATGCAACACTTGTCACCACCGATAAACCACCCCAGAAGGAATCACGCATAGTGAGATTTGAATATGTATGGATCCGGACACAACTTCGTCTTAACCGATACACTCAAACCCCATTAGCAATTTTTATACATTTTTATTAATTATTAATTAATTAATTTTTTAGTTTTTATTATTTTCATGTTTAATAATTTTTATTAATTTATTTTTTTTTTTTAAAATTTTTTATTGATTTTCTTTTTAATGTTTATTAATTTTATTTTCAATTTATTATTTATCATTTTTTATTTTTTATTAAATTTTACTTTTTATTAATTTTTTTAATGTTTACTATTTTAATTTTTTATTAATATTTTTATTTTTATTAATTATAATTATGTTAATTTTTACTTTTTTATTAATTTTTAATTTTTCCATCAATTTTAAATTTTAAATTTTGAATTTCAATTAATTTGAAATTTATTTAATTTAATTTTTACGCCGAAGGCTTTCCCTATGGGAAAGGCCTTTCCAGACGTTTCGGGAATAAGTTAAATTTGACAAATGATTTGGACGTTTTTTCAATGCGCTTAAATTTAAAAACTGTTTTTAGCCCCTTTTTTCTATGGAATTCATCATAGTGAGGGTAGCAGTTTGCTGAATGCATGGATGAAGAGCCTGCAGATGGGTGGAGAGGTGTGTAGATAAATCGACTGATTCGGTGGAAAAATCAATGTTTCCTGGGAGAAAAATGAGATCGTCGTAGGTATAAGAGTATTCCTAAGTGATTTTATTTTTATTCCATTCTTTTCCAAGTAATTTCGGATTTAGGGTTAGTTGTGCTAGGGCTCCAACTAACAGTGGTGATTCGGCCCACTTCAGGGAGATTTCTCTTTTCAATAACACAACAATGAGGAGATCCAGCGCTGGAACGGCCAAGGTACACAGATCTGTTTTAATTTCAGGCCCTCTAGTTTTGTTTTATTAAATTTCGTTATTTGGAATTTAAGTCTCGTCTATTTTAAGCGAAGAGAGCTTTTTAGCATTTCTAGTAGAATATATTGTTAGCATTGAGTGAACAGAGCGAGGGCCGGGTTGTAGGGTTTCAAGACACTAATGAAAATTTAGTTGAATGCGCGGATGAAGATCCTGTAGATGGGTGGAGAGGTGTGTAGATAAATTGATTGATTCGGTGGAAAAATCAATGTTTTTCGGAAGAAAATGAGATCGTCGTAGGTATAAGAGTATCCTGAGTGAAAAAATTTCTATTCCATTCTTTTCCAAGCAGTTTCGGATTTAGGGTTATTGTGTTAGGGCTCGACTAACAAAGTGGTGATTCGGCCCACTTTGGAGATTTCTCTTTTCAATAACACAACAATGAGGAGATCCAGCGCTAGAACGACCAAGGTACACATATTTGTTTTAATTTCAGGTCCTCTGTTTTTGTTTTATTAAATTTCGTTATTTGGAATTTAGGTCTCGTCTATTTTCAGTGAAGAGAGCTTTTTATCATTTCTGGTAGAATATATTATTAGCATTGAGTGAAGAGAGGGAGGGGCCGGGTTGTAGGGTTTCAAGACACTAATGAAAATTCTAATTTCCTGTGCACACACCATTAAGCCATTGCATATTTAAATTTTACTGAAGTTTGAATCTTACAGATTATTTTATTTGATACCATGTTATTTTGCTACTCTCAAGTCTTAATCTATGTATTATTGTAATTAAAACCTTGTTATGTGCTCCCGTATGGGCATAGCTTTTGTTTGAGCAATCAGATTAGTTCCATTAAAGTAGCCAGTTCTTATATTGTTCTTGTTTTATTTTTGGTATGCATGTATAATAAAGTTGTACTATTTTTTTATAAATGATTTACTAAACATATTTTTCCTGGTGTTATCAATTTTGTTTCTGATATGGTTAATTGGTTCTTCTGGTGCTCTACAAGTTGCAGTCTGTAATCATGGAAAGTTCTGTTATTATTTGACCTATTATACACGTATTGAACTTTAACACTTAAAATGGGCTATAGAAATATTGTCAAGGATTGAATCCACCTATTATTTCATTTGAAGAAATATTGCCGGAGATATGGAATATTTTATCTAAAACCCTGTTATTTGTTCTTCCTTACCCCTCATTCAAGCAACTGATTTTGTAGCAAACATTTTATGATTGTCATTTGTTTCTTCTAGCAGGTTGAAGATTGCCACCTCAAATTGACATCTTCTCTGTTATGCATGTATAATAAAGCTTTACTATATTTTCTTTAAAGAATGATTTATATTCATGTTAATGTTTTTATATTAACAACACTAAATGTTTCCCTTGGATTTTTAGCAAACACATGAGTTTTGGAAGATTTACTTCATGGTTTGGATGATTTTTTGTAGTTAACATGCATTGGGCATACTAAACGTTGTTTTTGCAACCAATATTGATTCATAAAACATAAAACATAAAACATTAACTGAGAAAGTTGAGCAAAGAAACCCCGCTAACCCAAAAAGATTGAGGTGTTTGAGGGCCTTGTTTCCCAATCTCTGTCCTAATTGCATTTCTTTCAATGCAAAATGAACACTCTGTTCAACCATAATAGGTAGGACTGCTCTGCTAGGTTCCTAAAAATAGTAATTGCCATCTTAATAAGTGCATTGAAAGAAGACCACATATTCAGAACTTTCTTAGTTGTTCTTTTGTTGATCTATTGTACAAGCAAATAACATTGAACTATCTTGCAGGAAAGTGATGTCAAATGGGCTTCTCGTTGGGATGCATATCTTCTCATGACAGATGATCGGATCCATGGGTTCTCTATAATGAATTCATTAATTATTGTTTTATTCCTTACTGGTTTTGTGGCAAAGAAAGTAGACCATGGAGATGTATTCAGGCCCCCAACTAATGCAATCTTACTTTGTGTTCATGTAGGAACTGGAGTTCAGGTCTTTGGGAGAATTGCTTTTTGCATAAATATTCAAAACTTTTTTAGTTGTTCTTTTGTTGATCTATTGTACAAGAAATGGAAAATTAAAAATATAATACAAATAAAATGATATCCATTATAGTGGTGATCTGTCGTCATGTTGCTGGTGAACGTCCTGTTATTGCTGGTAGGAATTTCTTTCGTGTATGTGAGGGAATGAATTTTCTTTTGTAGGGTGAAATCAGATAGACTTTGTCCCGATAAAAATAATTGTACATAAACATGAAATAAGTAATCTGCAGGGGATCAAAATAAGAATTCAATGCTTTGAATATAAAAACAAGGTTCTAGACCTCACCTCATAACTCCTATTATTTCCAAGGAAAGCAACAGAAGGGAATTGTCTATCAATGCTACTTGCTCCCACAGTAATAATCCATGGCGCCACATTTGCCACTGTCCCCGCATCTGGACCATCATTTCCTGCTAAACAGACCACCACTTTTCCTCTTTGAACTGCATGGAATGCTCCAATGGAAATTCCATCTTGAAAATAATCTGCAAGAGGAGAAGATCCAAGAGAAACAGAGAACACATCGACTCCATCGTAAACCCCTGCATCAAATCCTGCAAGAAGATCTGCATCAAAGCAGCTTCCACCTGCCCAACAAACCTTGTACGCCGCAACCCTGGCACCAGGAGCCCCTCCCTTTGCAGTCCCTTCTGCAAATCCAAAAACACTTGCATTTTTAACAAAATTCCCACCTGCTGTGGACAGAGTATGAGTTCCATGGCCTTCTTTGTCTCGTGTTGAAAGGAAATCTCCTGTTGCAGTAAAATTTAGAGGCTTCTTTGCATTCAAATATCCCTTGATGTAGTATCTGGCACCGATCAGTTTCCTGGAGTGCAACAATAGTTTTAAGATTAAGTAGTTAATTTTATTGTTCCATGTAATAAGTGTCTGTTTTTGTATCATGCACCCTTTTAAGCAAACACAAAAGACACATAACATGCAAGACAAAAATGCATTAATTTATGTTGTTTTCAATAGAATAAAAACAAAAACATAAACTTGTAGCAACAAAATGGATTTGAAGTGCTGCTTGGAAAGCCAAGCATAAACAAATCACATTCAGTAGAATAAACAAAAAGATAGTTTGTCCCATCCGAATTATTTTAAGTATAAAAAATGAAATAAAAAATGAAACATATGGTCCAATACTACTGTTTTTTGTACCAGACGCTATAAAATATTTCTCCATAAAACTGAGAGCCTCAAAAATTTAAGAATTCCGCCTACCCTGCAAATTTCCAACTGACAAATTGAAAGCTATCAGAACAGCTTTAAACAAGTCTCTAGGTTACCATTTCTTCTGTGTCTGTCTCTCTTTTCTATCTAAAACCCATTTATTGCTCAAGCAGAGCCGAACAATAAATACCCAAAGAACAGAGATTGACCGTTATTCATTGGACACTCTTGAGCTTTATACATCAAGTTGGCATATAGATAAAATAACAGGCAGAAGATTAAAGTATGTATCATCATAAACACAGTTTGTCCCTGATTTCTAGATCGGTGTTATATTGTTAATCAAGTTACCTGTTGCAATTAGCTGAACTGAATTGGGCGTCATTCTCACAGCCTCCTCGCCATTTGGATGGGATAGGGCCAAATCCTCTGTCATGGAAGCTTGCAGATTCAGGCCACACACCTAACAGAGATCAATTTAAATCAATTCAACTGTCATAATTAATTTACTAGACCCACATTGGGCAGAGGATAAGTCTTACCTGTATCCAAGTTGGCAACGATGACATCTTTTCCAAATCCTGCTTTTCTCCAAAGAGAAAAAGAAGGGATTTCTTCAGTCTCTGATTTTGGATCTCCATCTTCTAAGCCAAGGAATCCCCATGAACGAGTTGTGTGCAACTTGTGTTCTCTGTTGAGAAATACAGATACTACTCCTGGGAGCTCTGCATTAGTTCCACAATTAAGTTTTGTTATATATCAGAGGAATTTCCTAAATTCCATAAATTTGTGATTCTTCGAAATACAGTGGTGTTATAGAAAATTACTTGAAATAGCAGCGGCATGTTCTTCTTCTAAATCAGCAGCAAACCCATTAAAACTTTTGTATGAGTAAAAGATTGAATCCGTGGCTGCTTCCTTGCTGTCAAGAAAATAAAATGTCAAAATCATATCACAATAGTTACGTAAATCCATGGATTCTCGAGTCGCAATTCATAATCCCACAAATTCGTGCAGTCTCGAATGAAAATCTAGAAGAGGATTATTGAGCTTATTATTTAAACTTCATCCGAATCCGTTGCCTGCAATCACATGAAATGATTTTTTCATCCATTACCTTCCCAGTGTCGATAAAAGAAGTTCATGATGAGAGTTTGTAACCGATTCAGGCTCCAAGAAATCTTCATGTTGCCCTCCCAAGTACACCACATACGACTGCAACCACCCAAATGAAAAAAAATTACCATTCCACAACAACAACGACCTCTTCAACAATGCTTTAACAATGATTGAAAAGATTGAATGATAATTGTAAAATTAGTAATTTTTTTAATATGTATAGAATTACTCTAGTTTGTCGTTAAAAAAATTATTCAATTTCAATTAGTAAAAATAAAAATACAAATACACACAAAAGATAGATATGTTTAAATTTAAAAAAATAGTTATTAAAAGACATAGTTAGAAAATAAATAATATGGAAATCTTATATTTGTTAAAAAAATTTGAAAAAATATTTATACAAAGAAGAAACTCTATTTTATGTTGTGGTATAATTTTTTTAAATGAATCGATCATTTGATGTTGATTTATCATGGCGGAAGTTAGATTTTTGTATTTTTCTACAAAAACACGTGGTTTGTTGTGTTTGTGCAAGTCCATGCCTCAGGCTTGGGGATCCAAACCGGATCCCAAGCCTTGAGGCATGGGTTGGAAAAGGAAAAAGTATAATGCGTACACGTTATAACGCGTACACGTTATGCTTTGTTTATATATTGTGGTCCCCCAACGTCCCTTTCATCTCTTTCACGGGATTTTTGCATACATTCTGTTTGGTCTGTAATTTTCTATACATTCTTACACGATTTTTTAGTAGTTCATTTTGTCCCCTACCCCACTAGTTGATTTTTTCTAATCATGGGCAATAAAATTCGAGCTAAGGACAAGAGGAAAGTCAAGAACAAGACACGAGCAATTGGAAGAGATGAGAATAAAGAAATTGAAGAGAATGCAAAAACTTTGTGCAGGGCAAGGTACATCTGTTATATCAAATGTAGCTAATGTATTAGAAAATGGGGATAAAATATACAATGAAAATTTAGAGAATAATAATTTTGCAATGAATAATGATTTTGCAATGAATAATGATATTGAATTGAATGATAATGTTAGTATGGATGAAGAAATTGATATGAATCCAATTGTTGAACCCTTACATGAGAATCCAAATATTAGCCCCGAAATTTGTATAAAAACACCGAATGAAGAAAGTAACCATGTAAACGAATCTTCACCAATAAGAACACTTCCTTCAATTTTGCGAAGAAAACCAATTCACTTAATGACACCTAGAGATGTCTCGCCGATCCGACACCTCCGTCAAGACCCTCTACAAAAGTCTCTCTTGTTTTTATCCATCCCCATTTGATTCTCTTGATGTCCTATTGTTTGCAAATGTAAAAATACCTACGAGTTTGAGTCGGTGTAAGGTTGTCGGACGCAATACTTTGCAAACGGAAGCTCTTAGCGCCAAACCGACTAAGCCAACACATCCATATGGCACGGTGAATGCTACAATAGATCAACAACCAACAAATACCTAAACAGACTCTCTAGACAATAAAAAATCCATGTTGAGTTAATTTAATTTGAATAAAATCTAATTGTAGAGTAACTATTGAAATAAATAATCTATAAATGTTGAAATACTTTAATGACACGAGCAAACTAAGATGTAAAGTATGAAACCTTGAGCAAGAAGGTGAGATAAGAGGACTTATTTGATTTTCCAATGGACATGAGGTGATCTAGGCGGGGCAGGCGATGAACAGATTACAAGTAGGGTCATCACTAGTCACTAAAAATATGGACTACAAGAACATAGCTAGAAACGGATGCCCAGTGCACAGGATAGAGGCATCTAGGCATTGGTGACTCAATCTAAGCATTTGTGACTATGCATGAGCTTGGGATCTAATTTCTTCTGTTTTGCTAGGGTTTTTAGTTTCTCTTTGTTGATCTCCTAATGTTTGCATTATGATTGTCGATGATACATGTAACATGCAAAAGAGAAGTTCACCTGTACAAGCCTGCAAACCTCATCAAACATAAAAATGAAAATGCATAATGGGAGTCGGACTAACCCCGACAGTCACCCCAAGAGTGAAATTACAACCGAGGACTATATGCCACAATGGCTGCCTCATACAAGTAGAAAATAATGAAAAGCGAAAATGAATCAAGCAACCATAGTGGCATATAGTCCTATAAAGTAAATGTTACACATGAATCACTCATTAGAATGTTAGAAAGATAAAAAGTATGTCAAAGCATGTGTGTATCGGTAAAAATTGATGTGCTAGAAAGTAGGAGCAGTAAATATTAAAACAATAGCACCTATAATATGTGAAAAATTAGATGCCCAGGAGCTTGGTGGGACTGATAAGAGGTACAGTGCCAAGCATCATTGCAACGTGTAAGGACCTATAAGAGATCTACATTCACTACAAAATAGCAAGTGAACGTGCATGTGTATATGATAATAAAGATAATTACATCATCGAGTATATGACTAGCATAATAAGCAAAGTGTATTATGTAACTAGTATAAGCAAGCAAGAGTAAGTGCAACCAAGATATGCAATATGTTGTGAGTGTGAATGGGATGGTATACAATGTGTGAAGATGGATAGGAGCAGCGTGCCCCAGCGGATGTGTATGAGATGAGGTTCATTTATAAAAACCCTCAACAATCAAGAAAGAACCATAAAACAAGAGTGAATCATCGGGAAATGGTTTGAGAATGTGCACTAGAAAGACAGATCATGAAGTGTAGAGCGTGAATAGTGAGTGTGGTGAGGTTCATTTCAGATTTAGACCCTCAATAATCGAGTATGAACCATCAAACTAGAGTGTGTCATAGGGTAATGACAATACAAGTTGTGTATCAAGATGTTTAAGAGTGACTAGATGTAAAGCGGAGCGCAATGTATATGCATAGAGACTAGAAAGAATTGGAAATGATGGAACAGGGGGAAGAATTTAGTTGTCGCCCAAGTGTGTGATGTGGAAAAGAATCAAGTAAAATCATCTAGGAGATCGTTAGTGTCGAATTGTATCGATTAAAGTTGGATCATAAACTTGGTAAGCAATAGTGTGAGGTTGATCATATAAAGAGCCCTTGCGGCAGATAAATTATACATGCCCATTACATATTCTTCATCAGTGAAAGGTGGTTGTGGACAATCATGTACATACCATCAAGTGAGATTTTGAGAATAACACGAGAAGGATTCATTACATATAGAGACGTGGCTGAAAGGCATGGGAAATGTAATATCAATATGATTGGGATCTAGTGTGCCACCAATGTAATCAAGCCAAGACTGGCCAAGTGTGAGTGGAGAGGAACGAGGAGTGCATGAAAGGAATAATGTCAAATGGAAGACGCAAAGGCCATAAGAAGCGTAATGAATACACATATGTGATATAAGTGAGAAAAATGAGGTGGAGGAAGGAGATCAACAATTGTGAATCCTAGCCAAGCCAAACCCTTATGTGTGAAAATAGTCTCAAAGTAAGTAAGGGTTGAATGGAACACAAGGCCAATAGGAATTATGAATGAAGAGAGTGCATGTGAAGGGATCCCAACGTGAAGCAGGATAAACTTGGGGAGATGCAATAGGTGAGAGAATATCTAATGTATGTACAATCCCTTGAAAAGGTATCATGGAATTAATGGAAGGAGGAAGCTTCTTAAATTGGTATTCACTAGGGCCAATAATAGAAAAAGCATCTTGGAAGGAAGACTCGTCAATTTCGATAGGAGTAAAGTTAAGATTGTGCAATGTGTCATCATTAAGCTCTACGACATCAACCTCATCATCAGAATCATTAGTGCTAGCATTATCTTGTTGTATAACATTATCAAGAATATTGGTATAGATAAAACTAGATGTAGAATTGAGAAAAACTATGTTAGGTGAAGTAAGTAACCATAGTAGTGGACATGGTGAGCGATAGGATATCCAAGTATGAGTAGGAATGGACAGAGTGCATGGAGAAGTAACAAAAGGAGTAGGAGTACTAGATTTCCCAACATCATATGTACCAATGTTGTGATATGGAATAGGTTGTGATGGAGGAATGGGCATGATAGTAACGAGGTCTATACGAAAAAACTTGAATGGCTCGGGTCTACACCAATAGTATGTCCATAACCATCATGCAAGCATTTAACGCAACCGATAAATTGTAGAGGGGACAACATGAATTACATGAATCCACTATCTACCGAGTATGTAATTGTATTGAAATGTGGCATCAATAACAAAGAATACAGTAGGAACATTTTTAGGCCCAATTTGTAATGGTAGGGTGATGGTGTCCATGCATGTACGAGTGGTGGAATCATAACCACGTATGAATTGAGAAGATTTGTTAATTAAATCATTAGTAATGCCTATTTTCCTTAGAGAGAGAGAGCATAGGTTTATAGCAGAGCCATTGTCAATGAGCACACGCTTAATACAAATGGCACCAATAGTAGTAGTGATAAGCAAAGGTGTAAATGGATCGTCACCAAGTAGAAGGAGGGATATCCTCATCACTAAAATATATAACATGTGGTAAATTTTTGAGAGATTGAATGAGGTGAGTAAAGGCAACAGTGAATTATTGCTTTCAATGTGAATGGAATGAAGGGCGGCCTCTAATGTATGATGACAATCGGGTGCATTGCTTAATAAATCATAAAGAGAGATTTTTGTTGGTGTATTCTTAAGTTGCTCTATGATGTCATAAACCTTAGAGGTGGTGGTAAGAACTGTAGAAGTGATAAGTGGTGGGATAGAGACGGGTCAAGCCGTAGGAGGCGAAAGTGCGACAGGTGGTGATGAACTTGATGGTTGGATCAGAATTAGAGTAACAAAGTGAGGAGGATGCTGAGTATGAACTCGCATAAAATCAGAAGTAGTAGTAGCCATGCCAGAAACCTTGGTTGGATTAAAAGAAGAATATGAAGATTGATCCATGAATTCAAAAGAAGGAGATAAATTTTGATACATTCTCATAAGACAAGGTTTGAAATGAGCAGTTCATCAAATAATTTAATTTAATTTGAATTAAATATAACTATTTCAATCACTACCAAACAAAATGATGAATAAATGTTGAAATACAGAAATGACACAAGAAAGCTAAGCTGCAATATTTAAAACCCTAAGCAAAGAAGAAGGGGAGAGGACTTAGCTAGTTTCCACGCAATCTAGAAGTGGTTTGAGAAGGGGTGGTGATGAATAGAATACAAGTAGTATCATAATAAACCTCTATAAATTTTGTAACTCACAAACAAGGTCGGACGGGGTCACCCATGGTTGAACGGGGGCACACACCGGTGATTGAATCTGGGTGTTGGTGACATTGTAGAGCTCAGATCTAATTTTTATGTGTCACTAGGGTTTCATAGTTACTCTTTGTTGATTCCCTAATGTTTGCACTATGATTACCGATGATACCTGTAACTTGCAAAAGAGAAGTTCACTTGCACAAGCCCACAAACCATATCAAACCTAAAAAGGAAAATGCATAATGGGGAGTCGGATTGACCCTGAGGTCACCCCAAGAGTGAACTTACAACCGAGTGTTGCACTACATCTCAGAATCCATGTAGTTCTTGTGAGTGTGTGTAGAAATTGTGCCCTAGGATGCCCTTGTGTAAGTTGCACTTGATAGCAGGATATAGATAGAATGTAGAAATGTATAGCATGTGTGGATGAAATAGAATGAACTTCCCCTTCCTATGTAGTGTATGCAGAGTTGATGCAACCCTTGTCCCTTGAATGGATGTTATATGAATGTTTTAGAGTGTTTTAGGTGCATTTTGGATGCAAGCTTAGGTGATGGTAGTAATGCTTAGTGTTTGGTCCCTAATTTTGAACACATAACTATGTATTTATATGATTCCCTTGTTTGAATTTTGTAATTGACAACTGGAAGGCCGATCCATAAGTGAAAAATATGCCTAAAAGATAAAAGAGGCCCAAAAGAAACGAGTAAGATAAGAAAGGGTCAGGGGTGCATGGGCCCTACTATACTAGTTGGGCGTTGGTGTCTAGAGCCATAAATGATAAATAAGTAAAATATTGACTGGGTTGTAGAATGTGTAAGACCAAATATAAAACAAGAAACAAAGACAAGAGGCCAAAGTCGTAATCAATTACTAGTTTTCTTGCTTATGAATCATATGAAGGTTGTATAAAATGTTTAAGTGGATAGAG
This sequence comes from Taxus wallichiana var. yunnanensis, assembly GCA_018340775.1. Taxonomy (NCBI): domain Eukaryota; kingdom Viridiplantae; phylum Streptophyta; class Pinopsida; order Cupressales; family Taxaceae; genus Taxus; species Taxus wallichiana. The sequence goes on from CM031242.1 coordinate 752,564,155, forward strand.
TGGAAAACAAATGCAATCAAAACTGCTTTCACACTCCCTGGCATTGCTTTTGTCATTTTCTTTATCCTCAATGCCCTCATGTGGGGTAAACAGTCCTCTGGTACAGTTCCATTTGGAACATTCTTTGTTTTGGTAATTTTTTGGTTTGGGATATTTGTGCCCTGGTCTTTGTTGGTAGTTATTTTGGATACAATAAGCTTGCAATTGAGCAACCAATTAGGACAAACAAAAAAGGTATAGTAGTTGATTATTGTATTAATTTTGTGAAGTCAAGAATGACAGTTAGCAATTGGTTACTTAATTGCATTTCTTTCAATGCAAAATGAACTAATGCACGATATGATGTACTTCTAAAAAATAATTTACAAGAAAAATAAGTATGACAAAAAATAAATTTCAAGCATGAAATATGATCATGAATGATGGATCTTAAAAGATATGCAAAGATATTTGCCTTAATCAGAGGCTATAGCTATAGACAAAGCGGTTACATCTAATTGTTATCTAGATCCACTTCCCAATTACAATATGCCTCAAGATAGAGTAGACAAGGACGCAATCAACAAGGGAGACTATTTTGACTCATACATTGTTTTGCGGTTCCATGCAAGGTTGTCGTCAAGGCACATTCATATGTAAGCATTATTTGCAACAAGCGATTATCGGGGCCTACAAGAGGGTCGAAGTTTAGGTATAACTACAAGAAGATGGTGAATCCCAACTATCAATCATAAATCAAATTTCATGAAGTCTCTTCATTTGCACAAATACAATACAATCGAGACCTAATACCATGGTTACCACGTCCAAAAATGCACATCCATTGGGAGGACCAAAAAATCCAAAATCCAAAAATCCAAAATTCTTCAAAAGGCAGAAATTTCAAAATACGACCGGAATGTATATATGAGCATAATTTTATAAATATGCAAAATTGACAAATACAATGAAAATAATTGTAATGTAATATAATTATATTATACAAAAACATAAGTCTATATTTGTTAGAAAACTAAATTTTAAAAACTTTAAGAAAACAAATCCAACTCAAATAAACTTATCTAGAGGCAAGAAAAATCTAGTCCAAATCATATTTAAGTGCAAGATCATAATAGAGACAAAAATTGGTCATATTGTCTCAAATAGAGACAATAAAAAAGTTGTATATCGTCTCTAATATTGTCTCAAAGTGGGTGTCTCTAATTATTGTCTCTCTAGAGACAATATATATTAATACTACTATTATGTCTGAGACAATTGAGAGACAATGGTCATATTGTCTTAAGAGACAATATAGTTTATATCTCTAATATTGTCTCAAAGCGGGTGTCTCTAATTATCGTCTCTAATTATTGTCTCTCTAGAGACAATATATATTAATACATATGTATGTCTCTTGAGAGACAATATCATTTGTCTCTTAAGAGACAATATAGTTTTCATCTCTCTAGAGACATTATGAGTTATAATTTTTTGTCTCTTTAGAGACATTACAAATTTTAATTTTTTTCTCTTTAGAGATACTACGAATTTTGATTTTTCTGTTGAGAAAATATAAATTTAATGAATAAAAACTTGAATTTCAACAATAAAAAATAACTACAATTCTTTTAATGTTGACACCTGCTAATCAATACTATAAATAAAACCCAATTTTGGTTGAATCTTGTGCCCACAAATGGGTCCACAAACCTTTTATTAATATAAAAAAGAGAACATACAAAAGGGTTCCTAAACATTGTTAACCCTTGACATAGACTGGTACACATGTTTATTGAGTTAAAATTGTACTTTGACACCTCTAAACAAGCTGACATAGATGTTTTAGCTAATTCTTTCCACCTAGTTTTACAAAAAACTGTTACTTCCTCTTCATCATTTTTCACTTCCACCACCGAGCTTAGGACCTTCGGGAATTGCAGCCTTAGACATCTTGGATTATGCCTTTTGAGTCTTTGAAACAATTGCTACCTTTTTTGCTTTCTTCTCATCTTTGTTCTTCTTTATTCTTTCCTTGATTTCTCTGAAAAATTTACAGCCAAAGATGGTGTCAGTAATAAGGGTCTAAAGAATATAGAAGGGATTTATAATTTCATAAAATTTTGACAAAAGCTATAAGAGATGAGGCCGTACCCCAAAACAATCTTCACGGGCAGTAGTTCAAACCTCTTTCTTCCCAATTATCTTCTTCTAGATAACTTCAAAAGAATCACAAACAATGGACCTAGAATAAGGCTTGGATGTCTTGCATCTTTTCTTTTTTACTTGTTCAACATGAATATCCTGGTAATAACCAAACAAAGTGAAAAATATTGAAATAGTCTTAGATAGAATAACAACACAACAAAAAAGAGAAATTAATCATATACATATGACTGATGTTATAAAATTAGCAAGAATGTAAATCGTAACAATATGTTTACGTGTTTTTGTAAAAAATTTGATTCCAATAATTTATGTTAAACAACGGTTTTCATAAACAATAAAAACATGAAGGTTTAAGATAAATATATTCAATAAAGGTTTTCCTAAAAGATTCAAACCCTTTAGATGGTTTAAGAGAAGAAAAATAAAAAGTCCTAAAAGAGATATCGAAGATGCATGTTGTTATGCATGCAAAAAGCGGTCATTATGCTCACTCCTATAAAAAAAATCACAAATCAAGTAAAAACAATCTTCATCGAGAAATATGTTGAAGATTGGTGAGAAAAGATTGAAAACTAAGAGGAATTTCAAGAATCCCTTGCAGATGGCCGAGAATTATTTTCTCTTTAAATAGAAATGCTAGAAGAGCAACCAAAGTAATTGATAAATTCAGAACAAGAAGACTTGAATATGCATTATTTTTCTATCCATATCATAAGAAGTCAAGAAGAATATGAATCCAATATTCCAACAGAGGAAGAAGAAGAAGCATATAATGATTACTGTTGACTAGGAGAAAAAATATTCCACTCAAGAAGAGTTCATAATCATAACTGATTTTTAAAAAAGTAGACATCTGATCACGAACATTCCACTTATTGTTAAGGCCCAGGGAAAGGTTTGGGGAGAAGGCAATCTTTTCATAGAGTTGTTTGGAGGCAGCCTCTTGGAGAGTGGGCCATTTGAGCCATCTCATAGTATTCCAAAAGTTTAGTCTAGTAGTGGGAGCTGTGAAGGCATTTCGAGCATTGTATATAGTCTGAACTGAGATTGAGGAAGGTTATAGAAAGCTTTAAGGTCTATCCATTCCATCCACTTCCCAAATATCTACAAGTCATGTAATATTTTAGTTCCCTTCTCAAACCAAAGGAGGGCAGAGCATCCTCTTGTCAAGGAAAGGATCCTTGCCTTAACAAGAGGCTACTCGCCCGATTTGGTTTGAGAAAGGAATTAAAATATTTCATGACTTGTAGAGATTTGGGAAGTGGATGTAATGGACAGACCTTAAAGATTTCTATATGCTTCCTCAATCTCAGTTCAGAATGTATACAATACACAAAAATGCTTTCACATCTCCCTCTACTTGAATAATTATGGAGGATGATAATGCCTATTGAGATACTATGAGGTGGCTCTAAGGGCACCCTTTCCATGACATTTTTTCAGATTTAAGACATTTATTTAAAAGGGCGGAAAGGTATTTTTCAGATTCAAGACATTTATTTAGAAGATACTTTTCATATTTACACTCACCTCAACTTTAGCAAATCACCTCAACTTCATCCAAATGTAGCCATCACCTGATATACACCCACAAAAATTAATAAACCATCTTGCCAAATATTTAAACAACAATTCTTTATTCAAAATGCCAAATGATATGGACTCATATCCAAGTCTTAAACATAGAAGAAACATAATTCTTAAATCATCATGCCAAATGATATGGACTCCTACAAGTCTTAAACATTGAAACACAATTCTTTAATCAAATCAGGTGGCTCATTTGAAAATGACACATTACATCTCTTTTAGCTGCAGCACATAACTGTGATGAAAATGTTTTACCTGTAAACCTACTGTTGATTTTTTTGACTCAGTAAACCCTCATGCTCAGGAAAGCAATGTCAATTTTTTCGGCCTTCAAAGGCTACTCATGAACCACAGAGAGCTTTCAGGCATATTCTGCTTCAAGAACTCTGAAGCATTCTGGTAAATCAGCCTTTTATTTCTGTTGATTTTTGTAAACTTCCCTTTTATATACATTTTCTAAAGATCTCATCCTGTAGGATAAATAATAAATATTGTTTGTCTGTAGCAGTAATTGAAAAGGTTTACAAGGTTTCTTATAGCATTGCAAATCTGAAATATAACAAGAATAATAATCAAGCATACTATTCCAAAGCCAAACATAGTTAAAAAATTGCACATATAAACAGAGCATTGCTTACATCATTAAGGTGAACTTCCTTGGATCCCTGCGTGTGCATGTGACACACTGAATCCATCCCCGGCCAATCCAACAGCCCACACATGATTCAAAGCAGTTTCCTGCAAACATTTAACAACATTAATCCATCTTCTTAAACAAATCTCAACAAAGCTCGATCAAAGCTGGCTTTCCATATTCAATATTTTGTTTTGTATTAGTTTATGTTAACCTCTTGACAGTCATAATAATGGTACAAAAATTCTGAAAAAGAGAGAGAAAAGAATGATAAGATTATGTACATAAAAAATTATTACCTGAAGAAGATTCATCAAGGTCTCAATGGAAGCATTCTTATCTACTCCCACCTCGTACGATCTAATAACATAAGTCTGTCGATAAAGAAGATTGCCTTTAACCAGTCTACCCAATCTAAGTGCATCTACAGGAACATTAATATTCTCTAATCTTATTCTTGTTATGAATTCATCTTGCTTCTCGGTTGCCAAGGCCTTAGAAGCCATGGCAATGAGTGCCATGATTAAATATCCTTCAGTCGAAGCACACGTTCTTCTTGCAGATCCATTCACTTTTTCTGAAACACTATTGTTACTGTTGCTATCAACAATCTGAGCAGCAATTACTTTCCTACAACTGATTCTTGCATTCACCTGTAATTTTTCAATGGTCTTTGGCATCCATAAGAAAAATCAAATTCAAGAAACTTGGTAAGAATTGGCATTTTTACTTTGCAAAATCCAAGAAATTTCAATTCAAGTACAGACAGATCATTAATATTGAAATTGGTGATGCACACAATACTAAACCAGAAATAAACTCTATTGCGTTCAATTTGAGGGATCCATTTCGAAAGGCATGTGTGTGTTAATTTTGTATCCAGCAATTTTACCAACATATTCAACTTGAGAAACTACAGTCCCTTGACCACCCTAACTGAGATAAAAGTGATAACCTGAAAGACTACCAAGCCTAGAACATGGAGACAAAGAGTTGACAATGATCCTAGCTTGTTGATACATCCTAGAAGATAACCATTAGACTTGTAGGTGAAGATTTACACGAATTCTTGCTCGAGGGTTCATAACAGTTGATAATTCCAGTTCTTCATCGACAGAACAGGACCTTTCTTGAGCAAATCACGTGTTTCAGGTCAGAGATCCTGGAACATGATGAGGAGGTGCCATTAATCCATTTGATCATTTGAGTCACAATTGCAAGCTCTAGGGACATCTTGAGTTGACAAGGAACAAGCAAACTACAAGTTAACTGTGGATGCATTTAGAAATTGAACTAATTGGTTTGGTGGAGTGTGTGCAAGATCCTAGATGCTCTGCATCACTTATGCTTTCCTCATACGCGACTTCCTTAATAACCTTAATAAGTTTTAAAGGAAATATACTATAACAATAGGACTGTACTTTTTGACCAAATACAATGACAATATATAATGTTGCACGTGTTTGATTGGCATCCTATGGATGATGGCACTTGTAATGCACATTTCAACAACATGTCACAATTCCTCTGAGAAAAAAATGCAATGAACAGCAAGTAATGTTCTCAAAAATCATTTTATTCGTTTCCAAAGCTCCAACATTAATGTCTCTATGCAAATACAGTGTCGTAGGCACATTATTCATTCAGCTGTGTCATGGGTGGCTTTTAATGTCCCAATGATCACCACATTTATCTGTAGAAAAGCTTATTCACAACCATATGTATGGCACAAATCAAATAAAACAGGTTCTTCAATTTCGAAAACATGTTGCTGTGGGGTGTTGCAAGCTGGTGAATGAGTTCAGATGCACTGCCTCCCGGATGCTTTCTTCACACATGCACCTTCCTGTAGATCCGTAATAGGAAGCGTATGATCCCTATACTCTTCCCGTGACAATATACAAAATTCAAGTTTCACACCAAAAATGCTTACAATAATATCAATCCAAGAAAATAAGCAAAAATAAATGAATTCTGTTGCTTAGCTAAGTTTCTGCATCAAACATCACGGTATGATGGCATACCTCAAGAGGGATAAGAGGGACATCATCACTGAGCAAGGCTGTCAGTTTGATGTGCAGCAGAACAATGCCCTGCAGAGGAATTGTGATGAGAGATATTGATATTAGTCTAGCATTACTTCCCACACAAAATCAGTGTGCATCAATGCTTTTGGCTTTGCTTCTGGGGATATCCATCTCGGCCAACTACCTTAGCAAGTACTGATGAAATAAACAGATTCAAAGATCAGATCAGCCTGCTACTTGTATTTTCAATCCTCAAATAAAATAAAATCAAGTTATGTTGTAATTTAATAACATATAGAAAAATAGTATATACATTGCTTGTTTGGTTGTTATATGGACATGACCATTTCACAGTCTCTAAAGCAGTTATTGGATAGCTGCTGTAGAGACCAAAATCAGGACTACTTTGAGTGCTCAATACATTTCACACTCTTAATTTCTATAATTTCAAAAAAACCAAATATATATCATTTTTAATAGATTTTTCTTTTAATTTTTAAATTTATTGATATAAATGATTTGTTTTTATAAAAAAATCTACTTTGACACTATCATTAACGTGAAAGAATGGGTTTAACGCAGATTCAATTACACCTCTTCCACTGCATATCGTATTTTTAGAGCTGAAAAATGAGGAACATAATGTATTGGGGTGTGTATATTAGTATTTAAATAAGCATTTGGTATTAACGATATTTAATTTTGTTTATGAGTGAGACCCTTTAACTTGAATCTGCAAATAATAAGAATATAAATATATACAATTAATTACAGTACCAAACCTGGTGACCTGTGAATTGTTAGGTGGAAAATAAGACAATGATTGTTAATCTGAATTGTTATACATGTTTGGTGTAATGGGTATGTTTGGTGGATACCAATGTGTGGAAGCCATGAGAATGGGAGAAACCAAATTGTGAAGGGACAAGACTGTTAAAATCGGTGCTAGACAGATAGGAGGCCATTCCAATAAGATTTCAATAACTTAAGTAACACCTTCAAGTGTCAATTTTTCTCACTCAAAACACGTTTTAAGACAGAAATAAGGAAGGAAACATTACCTTCTATGAGTTTGTATTTAGATTCAAGGTATAGCAGCAACGCAGTATGTCTACTGATTAAAAACTGATGTATATTGTGAGCATTTCAGAGCTTAAAGGGTCACCAGTTGTAGGATAGGGCAAAAGAATTCATCAAATCCTATCTATTTGGATCTATTATTCCTTAGTTGGATCTATAACAAGTTGTAGGATAGGGCAAAAGAAACATTACCTTAGTTGGATCTATTATTCCAGCAGCCATCAAATCTTCATATTTTCCTGTAGCGGCATTGTATCCATATTTGGGATTATCATTGTAAAGAACCTGAAAACAAAAGAAAAAAGGATTGAGTTCTCATTTTTACAAAAAGTAATTACAAAGCTAAAAAGCAGCTATCTACATATGGGACAACTCCCTAAGATTGCAGGCATCAACCAAGGTCTATTGAATATCACCACTGAATGCATTAAGAAAGGTGAGATTATTAAAGAGATAAATGAACAATTTGCCAAAAGTTGTGCAAACCTTTTCAACCACAACACTTCCATTCACTCCAGCATTCTTTGCAATAAGTTTCACGGGGTAGGTCAAAGCCCGTTTAACAATACCTGCACCAATCTGGGATACCCAATAGCCAATGAATTTCAAAGCCAGCAAAGACAAAAACACTTAGTAGAGAGATAAACGAAACAAAGCATGGTCCAACACCCGTTATGGATCTAAATACTTTTTCCAAACCCAATATACTTGTTCCTGAGTAACAAATAGAGAGAGAAGCTACATTCTGCTCATCATTTTCAAGTGTCTCTCTAATAGCATCAACCTTTGGAGCAAGCCTCAAGAGAGCGCACCCTCCACCAACAACAATGCCTTCCTCAACAGCAGCCTGTATAGAGTAAATAATTAAAATATTTCTTTAGCAAAATACATTAAAATGTAACAACAATTGCATTCAATTTACACAACGTTGACAAGGTTTGGCAAAATAAAAGAATTCAATTACCAGGGTATTAAAAAATAAATCACAGCCAAAACTCCACAAACTAAAAAATAATGTAGTATTTGTAAAAATTGAAGAATAAACAGTAAGCATCAAAATGGGAAAAACAAAAACAGTTTAGTATTTCTTAAACAATCATAACCATTTTTTCAAAAATTTACAGGCATGGAATACATTTGCAAACACCACAACAAACTCAGAGCTGTTTGTAAAAACTAGAAATCCGTGGTGGAAAGTCCTTTTTTATCGAGAGAGAAAGCAATTTGGAACATGTGAGGAGTTCGTCGTAGTCCTAACTCGCTTGAATGGAGAAGCGAGATTAATTGTTTACGATCCTTTGCAGAAATCATGTCAATTAACTCTTCCTCCCATCCCAAATGAATTCCATGGAAGTTACTCATACTTTAGTCACTGCGTGTACACCCATCACAAAGTGGTTGTCATTAGGCTTCCGGAAAGTGACTGTCGTTCTGGCAACATAGAGAATTTTGTCATGGTGTTTGATATCTGCAGTGGCAAATGGAAGAAAGGCACAGACATGCCTGTGTGCAGAGACTTCTTCTCCTGCTTGCTGTCGCCTCAAACCGAAAAGCACATTTACATTGCAGGAGGATACATCTATATCGACATGGATCTATCTCTCCATGCCAGCCAAGTATCATACGAGGCAGCAGTTTACAGTATGGAAGATAACAGATGGGAAATTCTTCTAGGCATGGGGACGGAGTTTAGTCATGATTGCAGATGCGACACTGTGTTTATGGATGGAAAATTTCTTGTGGTGCGCAACGATGATGCAAAAGTTTATGACCCAGAGACGAGAGAATGGAAACTGGTATGTAGAATTATAGATCAGCACGCTGTTTATGTAGGTGTATTTGGGAGGTTATATTGGTTTGAATTGAAAACGGTTAAGGAATACAATTCTATGGAAAATAAGTGGAGTGTGGCTGGATTGTTTCCGGAGTGTCTTCATTGTGTTCATTTTGCTACAGAGTAGAGTAATGAAATCTTTGTGAGTGGAATTGACTGTAATGGTGATACGGTGCTGTATTTGTTTGTTCCTCCCGCTCCAACAGTGGCAAACGATAATTCGGAGAAGGGGAAGTGGAGTGCCCTTATGCATCCCGGATTCTCTTATATTTATTCCATTGCTACAATGCAAATTTAATCATGACATGTAAACATAATTATTTTGATCAAATAGTGTAAGCACATTATCATGTGCTCAACTTAAATATTATATATGTTTATAAGATTGAATGATTATCACAACTCGTTTTTTCTTAACCTCTCCTGTTTTTTCCTTAAGTTCCACTTCACGGCTTTGGGAAAATGGATACACTTCCATCCCCCATCTATCTATCATCGGCAGTGCATCTCCACAAGAAATCTTCCCCTTCCCATCCACCACCAAAACTGCTGGCCATTTCCTCCTCTCCTGAATGAGATCACATAATTGTTTTTCTATCACCCATGAATTTGGTAGCATTGGTCAGGGAGCATTGGCAGCCGCTCTCTCATACTCTTCCCGTGTGTTTTTCCTAGATACCATTGGAGTTCAAAAAACTTCGACCAGATTTGTAGCTCTATTGCATCTTAAGACACACATCTTTCAAGGCCGATGTCCACAATCCAGATGCTTCAAGGATTGCCATGAGCAGTACTATCACTTTTCCTTAGATCAGCAACTTTTACCTGCAATTATCATTCCCCAACAGGATGGCCTCAAACATTTCTGTAGCAATGTAATTTAGAGTAGATTTTGAAATCGAAAATTATTTGAAAAATTACCTGTTAGTGTTCATTTAGCAGGAGATAATCTGTTTTTTCAGGCACCAGCAATGCTGTCAGCAATTCAATATTGCTCTATGTGGGAATCATTGTTAGGAATTCCACTTCATCCCATATATAAATGTCTTCCCAAGTTAACAAATGTTTTATACTGTTTTCTTCTTAACTGTCAGTGCTACTATAGACAGCGACAAGATACATATAGATCGGAAAAAGAGCAAATATTTTATGACAAATAGGCCAAGTTTGGGAGTTCAGAGGTGTATATGTTAAGATTCTCGTGGCCAACTCAGATGGTAAAGAGTTGAAATGTCACCCAATATAGATGATCTGAAAGAGTTTTGAGTTACATTCCAGGTTCTGCGGTCTCTTTTCTAATATTTCCCACCGGATCTCCTTGTCATCATCTCTGTCCTCGTCCTCGTCTGCATCTTCATCCTCATCAATGATTAAGATGAGCGAAGTCTGTGGTAGAAGGGAGGGTGAATGAACTCATCAATGATCGAGATGAATGAAGTCTGTGGTAGAAGGGAGGGTGAATGAAAGGGGGTTTTCTGGCAGACAATCAGAAGCCCTTCATTATTAAATACGTTTAATATAGCCCCTTCTAAAAACAAAGCACTTTCCTCATCTCCACTTACATCCTGCCCACGGTACAATCCAATGAAATTTAAGATTTCATACCCATACAATAACTATATGCTATAACTTGAATATATATGAAATTGCTCATCAAAAACTTTTGATATGGCTCCTATCAACAAAGTCAATTGCTCATCAAAAACCTTTGATATGGCTCCTTCTATCCACAAAGCCTTTCGCTGATCTCTTCTTGTATGACCCTGCTACAATATAATGAAAATTTAAATTTTTACTCAAATAGTAATTTACTCAAATAATAACTATTTGCTATAAATTAAATATATATGGAATTTTTGTCCAACAAATCACAAACTTATATCTTGGTAAAGTTTGTTTTAACCACAAAAATGCCATTTTTTTCCTCCCCTTTCAATTCCATCCACCGCTGGATCATTCTTTCACTTCCTGCAATGTCTAGGTGCCACAATCTGGGGATAGCCATCACTCTGTCCATCCATTCCCTAACCAGACTCCCACATTTTGAAAGGTCTAATTTTATTAATGAGGGCAGACAGTGGAAATCTTCACAGAGCCTCTCTAGATTAGAACATCCCCATAAATTTAATATTTCTAAGCAACCAAGCTGACCAAAACAATCAATAAGTTTGGACAAACTATGACATTCAAACAGTACTAAACTAAAACTTTTTAGTGGTCCAAGGCAATGGAAGTCGGTGCACGGCTCTTCTAGTTCATCACACCTTGATAAATTTAAAGTTTCTAGAGAGCTCAGTTTACCAAATCCTAGAGGTAGACTTGACAAGCTCTTTCAATTATACATATTTAAAGTTTTTAACCCTACCAAGAAATGAAAGTCATTTCATAACTCTTGTAAACTTTCACATCCCCGTAAGTTTAATGTTTGTAGACAAGTTAATTCAGAGAACCCTGACTGGGAAGTGATGCAACCCAAAACCCTGCAGAACCAAACATTGTACATCTGCTCTGTAACCTGCAGACCAATACCTACAACATAAACCAATTTATAGCTGCTCTATAACTTGCTGATCAGAATACCGGCACATACATTATGGTCAAATCAATATAGCACAAGAAAAGAAGATGCAATATACTGTTAACAAAGAAAAGTAGCGGAGCCAAAAGGAAAAACGACCCGCCAAAGAAGCAATATATTTTTTCCAAAAAAATGAAGACTCACTTTCTTCTCTCCTTATCTCTTAATACATGCCTACCCCCAAAACAACCACTAAGTTACCTCCTCTACGGCAGTCATCTGCCTCTAAAACAAGGATTCAATTTAATTAAATGAACCATAAAACATGGCGATTTACAACAGTTTTCTAATTTAAGGAGACAAACTCTTGAAACCCTTGACTGATGATGATGTACATGTCATGTCGATGATTTACAGGTGACATGGCTTTGGTGGTTGTACCCAACAAAGAAATGGTATAATACCACCCTTCATGTGTCAATGAATATAAATCCATTCAATGTTTTGTATGAGTAAAATCCACTTTCATTTTTGAATTGAGCAATCGGAAACACAAAAGTACCAACAGTTTCATATGACATTATGGAGTCAACAAATCTTACAAGTTATAAAGATAATCTTAAAACAACTCAAGATATGATGAAATCACATGCATATTGGCATACCTCAGAAACAGAGTTTTCTATTGGAGATTAAATTTTCCTTGGTTGCGGCCTTATAAACACACAACTCAATAACGATAAGATTTTTATTTTTCATATGTTGTAGTTGCAAATGTGCTGGTAGACATGTATGCAAAATTTGGAAGTATAGAGAAAGCACACGAATTGTTTGACATAATAATGCCTCAAAGACGTGTTCTCGTGGAAAATGTTTTCTATTATCCTACCTACCTGTGCCAAAATGGGGGCTTTGGAACATTGATTTTGACTATACTGCGCTAGAAAAGTAGGTCACTGCAAGGGTTCCATAAAAGTGTTTCTGCAGGGAAAAAGGGGTTCGAAAATGGGTGGTACAATTGCACAGAGATTGAAATGGAAACAGAAACACAAACAAAGGCTCTTTCAACTAGGATTTTTCAATGAAGAAACGAAAAGGTTAGAAGCTCATTACAGGGGAGTGATGAAGAGGCCCTGTGGTCGATTCGTGGCATATATCAAAGACAGTGAAAAAGATTAGGGTTTGGCTCGACATTGCGGAAGATGCGGGCAAGGCTAACGATGTGGATGCTATTTCCTTCAAGTAGTAATGGCACTCACCAAATACCATCGTCCGTTGCACATGAAGTAACCCAATAAATATTCATTTCCATTAATATTATTTTGTCTTTTCCATTTAACATTTGATTTACATTCACTCAGGAGACAACAATTAGGTAACTTGTCAGCCTTTCAAGATGGTGATATCAACTAATTTGGGGAAAAATGAACCCTAACCTACATTTATTAATGTTGTTTTCTGCTTCATTCGGATGCATTTTACTATAGTTTGTATGTGGGTTTCAGTGGGGGAAGAGTCGTGAGCCATAATAAAGTATTTGGGTAAGAAAACAAGGGAAAGGGCAACAGTCTATGAAACATATTTCTTTCCTTTCATGAAAATAGCCGGAAAATGAGTCTTCATTACCTCCCAATCCAACTCGTTGCAAACAGAAAAACAATGGAGAGCATTTCCATTCAAATGAACTGTGTTAACTGAATACAAAATTAGGTTTCTGGTTTCTAGAAACAAGATGAATGTGAAAATAGGGAAAAGGAAATGGAGCTCTTCATGTGGATACCTGTTGTCATGCCTCTGCTCCTAAGAATCACGCTTGCAAAAACTGGTCTGTCGATCCCCTTTGCACCCAATACATGCACTAGACTGATATTGTGTTTCTCCATATTGCAAGCCACGACTTGCACCAAATCCAGCTACCCCAACATTAATGATAATCTTGTTTCCCGCTTGGCGCAACTTCTATTTTTGAGGATTTTTTTTTAAATAAAATATTTTATGAGGGGTGTGACTTGGGAATAGTAATTAGAGACAATGTCTCTAACAACCCCCTCTGTAGTAGTGAAATAATCGCTTTCATTATTCATATTCTCAACATGATTCATGGAGATATCTTGTGATTCTCCTATGTCCATTTTGTCTATGATATTATATGTTAGCTTGCATTTGGCAACAACTTACGTGAATAAAATTGAACAAGAAAATAATGATCAGCCATAAACTCGTAATGGCTTCCACTTCATTTCACATACCAACTAGTAATATTTGCATCTGTGAGGATACTTATGTATTAATTATACATTAGTACTCAATAACTGTGAAAAGGAAGTGGTATGAATGTTGCAAAATGACTGTAAAATTTACCAATATTAAATGGCGCAATGAACAAGTGATGGTGCAGTTTGAACGCTGAACGTCTTTACAAGACACTTCTATCTTTCAAATATTCAAATGCCAAAAAGAATACCAAGTATAAGAAAGGCAAAGTACATGAAGCTTTTCCTATATTGCAGTGCAAGCCTCTGTTTTTTATAATTTAATTTTCAGCACCTATTTTCCCCCGTACATGTCACCTACCAACATTAAAATCGCACAGTGATGAACAATAATAGTGGGATGATTCAAGCGGCTTGTGATCGGTTGGATGGTCGTCCCCTCCGCATGCACAAAACGCCGCCATTGATTTGTTTCTCCTCGCGACTTTGGCTAGTTGTATAATGCCTTTCGGCATTAAGATGAGTTAGTGTGTGGACATCCATAAATGGACACTAGACCGCAGAGAATGTACATGTACCTCCACCACTGTGCCTCAATATAGAATGCCCTTACCTATTAAAAAGAGAGATGAACAGTCTGGAGAGAAGCAATGGTCATCATGTGCAGCTCAAATGTTGATCAATTATTCTTTATATAATATTTGTTGGTCTTTTCAGCATAAAGGAATGCCTATAATACCCAAAGAAATGCCTATGGTATACGTGCAATTGTTGATTCCTACCTAAGTTCCTTCAAGCCACTCTATTTTCCATTTCTGATATACAAAGGATCATTTGAGATTTTTCTCCTACCTTCCAACATGAAATTCTCTCGTACAACCAATAAATGTGATCAACAAATCAACCTCCAAACAGTGAAAAAATCTATTTTAAAATATCATTGAAGGTTCTCGAATGTCTCCAGCTTTGGGAATGTCCTTTGGTCACTTCAATTCTACATTAATGCGAAACGTGGCAACCCATACCATGTGGGGCTCGAAACCCACTGGAAACCAATGCTCATTAATTTTCCTACATTTGTGAGACTTGAGTCTTACGTGATATCTTGGTCATTAGTCAAAATATACAAACAACATCACCACTTCATCACAGATTATGTGATCCATGGCCTCCATTAAAATGTACTGATTTCCTCTGTGATCTCTTTTCTACGTAGAGGAGCTTCATTTTTAATGTGACCTCCCCATGAAATTTCAACATCAAATCCTTAAGTTCTAATAAACTGGCGATGATTTAAAGAATCACACACAACGCTATACTAATAAATGTAACACTATCCAGTGAATTAATATGGCATAACAACATGCAAGTGTGTAGGTGTCAAAATTTTGGGAAGGCCAAAAAATAATTGGGAAAATGCACAGATTCTGTCCCATCATTGACATACTTGTCCACTCTGTCATTCCCTGTGAGTAAGTGGATCTATTTAACCCTTCACTTACAACATGCATGGATTGGATTCCTCTCATGTCTTCCCTTCCCTGCGACCTCACATCATATGTATCTTTCTTATCTAGTTACAACTTAACCATCTTCATTTGTCAATAATAACAGTTTTTTTCTAATATTAAGGCCTTCTTGTTTATCAAATTCTTACTAAATTGTTGAATTATTTTGGTTGCACAGTCATAATGATTTTTTCCGTCATGTAAATCCTTAAATATATGTTAATAATTGGCTAAACAGACGGGAAAAAAAACTGGTGCAATATTTGATTTCAGATATATTTTCAGGCATGCAGGTGCCTGCGTAAGTTTGAATACACGTGTACCTTTTGAGTATCCATACTTGTATGTTTTAAATATAGAAATAGGATAGTATTTACTCTACAACCCACACTCACAGCCACCAATGTCCAGCTAGTTTGTTCGCTCTGGGTGAGGTTATGGGTTGCGTTTAAGCCAATATTTGTTAACAAGCTTCATTTTTCAATGGGACCACTAGTGGAAGCATTTGAACTCCTCAAAAAACTTCTTGAAAATAATGTGGTCTCATGGATTGCAATGATTGTAGGATTTGAAAAAAAATAGTTCGTTGAAAAGGCCTTGGAAACTTTCAAGCAAATTCAATTAGTAGGTGTAAACTTGTAAAGCTAGACTTCACAACCTATTCCAGCATCCTCCCAACTTCTGTCAAAGTGGGAACTTTGGAGAAGGGCATGGAAAACTAACAAAGAATAATGGAAGAGATTTTTTTTGTTAGATGTATACTTCACAAAATGCCTCAAAGAGATGTGCTCGCATGGAAAACATTGATTGAAGGTTATTTGTAAAACAAATTTGTCGAACGGACTTTAGAAAGTTTCAAGCAAATGTAATTGGTATATTTAAAGCTAAATTTCACAACCTTTGGCAGCATCCTATCTGCATGTGCCAAAATCGGAGCTTTGAAACAGGGTATGGAAATCCATAAAAGTATAAAGGATAGAGGAATTTTGTAAGATGTTGTGGTCATTACACATGGAAATAAAAAAGGAAACACGGAACAGTTCTAGAGTACGGGAAAAAATACAAATCCTACCTTCATGTGCAATGCCATGACAAACAACAATGCAAGATGACAGTGTTTTATCACCAACAAAAGGAGTTTTGGATAGCCCAGAAGTATGCTAGAAGGAACATATTCTGTTTCATCCCAATGTGCATCACTAATCTCAATGTCTATCTGACACAGATTGATTTCCTCTGGTTTAAATTACAAAATCTAATCAATTGCAAACTCACAAACAAATACAAGTAATGGTTTTTATTACACAAAAAAACAAGGAATATAAGCTATAACTTAAAAAAAACTAACCACCACTTTATAGATTTTGCTTCCAAAATTAGATCACAAATGGATTCATATTATATGTGTCCTCTGTACTGTATACCTAAATGGTAGCCATTAAGCCCCTGTCATCACTTCATCACCTTCCCAAATACCATTATAGAAAGGAGAAGTAAGATGAAAATGCATGTAAGCAATGGAAAAAACAGAGTAGAGATGGGTGAGATATTTCCATACAAGTGCTTAAATAATTATTACATACCCGCATTTCAATGAAATCCCTTTTAAAGTGTTACAAAACACATCCCTGCATCAATGAGAGGAAATTTTAGTGTGAAAACAAATAATGTGGGATGTAAAAAGTAGATGCTCTACATGGTTAACTAAATTACTTACCTTCCACGGGCCTCTGGAGAGAGTTAGAACTGTTTGAATGACCCATTTTCCTAAATGTGTATGTGAATGCAGCCGTCTCTAGAGCATATATAGACTCGAATTGCAACCACAATAATGATCTGCACACGAGAATAACACCATTATTCTAGTTCAGGAAAGTCTCTCACATTTGCAGTCTGTGAAAATACAAAGATGAACAGGATTTTTAATACTCACAGTTTGCAATAAATACATTTGCATATTAATCACTCTAGCATAATCAGAGAATCGGTTGCCCCTAAATTGTTACATGTACTATAAATTCTAGGGGCCCTAATTTCCTTTCCCTGCACGCTAGGATAGCACATGAAAAGAAAAAACCATAGTGACGAATATAAATGTATGTCTCAAACCTGTACAGTAACCATGGGATGCAGATTTCACGCTCAAAGTTGTGGGCATAACGCTCGCACCCACCAAAAGCAATCCCTCCACTTCCCACGTCTCTCCTCTCCAATCCACCACCGAACTACGCTCGTCCACCCCCATTCTGCAGCTGCTCATTTGATGCGCAGAACACAAAGGCGTACACAAATCCCTCAACCCCCTGGAGCTCGCACGCTATATGAATCTCTCCACCTTCCACGGACTCGAACCCTCCACCTTCAAATGCTCTCCATTACAGTGATGCGTCGGATCTCTTCTGCCCCCGCAGTGACAAGAATCCTCAGAACCTTTTCGATACCATTGTGGAGATTCTTTTCATCGTGGAGATCGCACGGTGCCTGAGCCCTTGTCTCTGGGCTAGGAAAGAATATCGGCGGTTCCGAAGAATCTAGACATTGAGCCCTTGTCTCTGGCCAGGGAAAGAATATGGGCGGTTTTGGAGAATCTGGACATTCTTTCCTTCATATCCAGAGCAGATATCCACGAAAGACGATAGAAAACAAACCCGGATGCACTAAGGGATCTGTATTATGGCGCAGTAACCAGACGGGTCAGGGACTGGACACATGGCTGTTATGATTGGCCCCTCGAAGCTCTTTCCTTCAATGGCAGCCAGTGTTTCAGGGAAATAGCCCCACGCCATTTAAAATGGATGGAGATGAAGATTGTGCCCTATGTTTGGGTTTTAAGCCCGATTTTTATCAACAGAGTGGGACTGCAGAGTGCCCCACATGAAACCACAGTGACTTTGGATTCGATGAAAATGTTTTGTGATGTGTTTGGTGTCGGATTACAAGAGAGGGCCTAATATTTGGTCGCCTCCCCGCCATCAAACACCAGACCGCCACTCAAATAGAAGGAGCTCGATCCAGCAATCGCCCCTGAAGCAAAACCCCCAAAATATGAAGCAGAAATAGCGGGAAACAAGCACTAGCTCGAGACGGGAGCATAGAATATGAGAGGATTGGAGGGGAACAAGCCGTATGGGATGATCCAGACTCCAACCGTCAGACCTCCCCCTGCAAAAATTTGTTCCTGTTGAGACATACTAGTATTGCATGTGTTGCCGCCATCAATTTGGTTCCAATGAGCGTTAGGGATAAATCCATTGAGCGATTGATTTGGCATTCTTTACCAACAAAGTGAATATTTTATTTTAAAATATTAAAAATTAAAAGAAAGGAACTTTAGAGACGAAAAACCAAGTTAGAGACAAAAATAAACTTTTGTCTCTAACTTTTGTCTCAATGGTCACTAGTCACTCTCCACTTTGCATGACCACACATACAAAATGTGTTCTTTACACTTTTCACAATGAAGGTACTCCATTCTGCAACATGGGTCCCCTCCCACATTTATCAAATCCCAAAAAATCAAATAGGTAACTTACACCATTCGGCGTTCACATTCATATGTATATATGCGATTGCTAGTTTTATTAATTTTATTTTTTATCAATTTTTTAATTTAATTAATTATCATTAATTTTCAATTTTTATTGACTTTAATTTTAATTTTTAATTATTTTTATTACTTTTTAATTTTAATTTTTTTACGAAGTTTATTTTTAATTAATTTTAATTTTAATTTAATTAATTTATTTTATTTTTTAAATTTTAAATTTTATTTCCAATTTTTATTATTATTTTTTTAGGGGTAAATAGTTTTGAAGGGACTATACCCTGTTACAAAAATCTCACAAGCCAGATAAAGCATCAAAAAAGTACCATAGTTTTGAAGGGACTATACCCTATTACAAGAAGGCTCAAAAGCCAGATAGTACAGTAAAAACATCAAAAAAGGATCAGAATCCAAATATACATGAGGACCAACTATAGTTTAAACGAAAACTATAAAGAGGGAACCAAAAAGTGTCAAATGCAACAAAACAACATGAAAACGACAACCCTCACAAAAGATCAAAGCGAGAAATTTGGAAGCAAGAACAATCCTCTTCAGTTGAATGCTTTATCAATCTTTGTCTTTATCTTTTGCAGAGAGGTGAATAATGCCAAGAGAACAGTGACATGGGAGGGATCCTTTTTATCTAGTTGTGAGAGAACCAAGTCCCTTGTTGAATCCGACTCCCAGATGGCAGCAGGAATGTCGCTGAGCATACAAACACTTTTGACATGTTGCTCCATGAAGTTGTAAATCGCCTTCAAAGACACATAAATGGTACAATCGTGTTTGCCTTTTGCATTACCCAGTCTATTGTCCATAGAGTTAAGCTTCTTGTAGATTTGTAAAGTCTACTCATTGTCCTTGTTAGGGTCATTATGCATCTTCCTTTTGCCATCTCTCTTACAAATTTGTTTGAGCTCTTCTTTCAGGTTTCCAACTTTAAACAATTTTGTTAAGAAGCCCTTCCTCCCTTTCCTTGGCATAAGTATCTATAGGATTGCTAATATGTAGCAATTTTTCTCGATTCAATTTATTTTCTACTACAGAGTACCCTTTGGGAGGGGAAGGGTTGATTTATGGGGTAAAGGGGATTTTAGTTCTGATTTTTCTACACTCAAAAGTGGTGGTGGTGGCAATAGAGTCAAGGTAAGGGGGCAAGGGCAACAGGATTGAGTGATGATGGGAAAGACAATGGCGATGAAGCAACAAGATGAGACCTTGGTGAAGGGGGTGGCACGAGTGTGGTTTTGAAACTCAAGAACAGAGCGTTCCAAGGAGTTTAAGAGATAGTGTGGAAAGCTAACATGCAAATTCCTTCTAAAATGATTTAGGAAAACCAAATGTTTGTTAGGAACCGTAACATATCTGCCTTCCAAAGTGACATACCTGACAATCATCCTTGCTATTTGTCAAAGGCTCCAGGAATAGAAGTTACATTTTTTATTTTTATTAATTTCATTAATTTTCAATTTTTATTGATTTTGATTTTACTTTTTTACTAATTTTTAAATTTTTTTACTTTTTAAGTTTTAATTTTTAATTTTCATATTCATTTTAATTTCATTAGTTTATTTTTTTATTAATTTTAAATTTTAAAAAAAAAAAAATTGTCAATTTTTTTAGTTTTTCTAATTTTTATTAATTTTCCTTAATTTAAAATTTTTCTTTATTTTTTTTTTTTTACTTTTTGTTATTTTTAATTCTTAATTAATTAATTTAATTGTTTTATTTTTATTAAAAAAATTCTTATTAATTTTAATTTCTATTAAGCGTAGTTTTTAATTTTTTTAGATAGATAAATGCTTTTGACCGAACCTATGAACCGGAGTATATTTAACCAAGATATAGCATTTAAGCTCAACCATTAGCGAACTAAGTGTGCGTAAGTGGGATTTGAACTTGGGTCGAGCCGGATACAACCATCCGACTTAACCACTCCACCCGAGACTCCATCGGCTAAAACTTTGGATGGTAAACACTTTTATTATACCAGAGCCATGAACTGGAGTGGTGGAGTACTTTCTCTAAGTAGGACGTGGGGTGGGTTTGGGTCCTTAATGTCCACCGAGCGATCCGCATTCGGAGCGCTTTGAATGGTAAACACGTTTATTATGCCGAGCTATGAATCGGAGTGTAGTACTTTCTCTAAGTGGGACATGGAGGTGGGTTAAGGTCCTTAATGTCGCCAAACGATCCGCATTCTGGAGCGCCTGTTATGTTCCGCTTGGTCCGTATGAAAAGTTCGACCCTACCTCAAGGTGTCCCCATGGCCACTTATTGAAAGCATCCAATGAACTCAATTGGAATGGAACTTGGATTGATGATTACAAACTACTTGTAACTCACCAATAACCCAAGACCTTGAATTCATAGTTTTTAATATTTATTTTTTATTAATTTTAATTCTTAATATTTATTAATTTTTACTATTTTAACTTTTAACATTTATTTTTTTAAAAGAAAATTAATTTTTAATATAGAATTTTTAATAATTTTAATTGTTAATTTTCATTAATTTTTTAATTTTTATTAAATTTAATTTTAAATTTTCTTTAATTTTAATTTTGATTGTTGTTCATAATATAAATGATAAATATATTATTTTTAATTTTTATTAATTTGAATTTCTAATTTTTATTAATTGTACTAGTTTTCAATAATTTTTTAATTTTTCTTAAATTCAATTTTCATTGGATGTAATACTTCATATTTTTACAGAAAATTTGGAGAAAAAATGCAGGACATTGGAAAGCAAATATCGTTAGTTTTAAATGGCAATCAATCACTTAAGGGTAAACTGCTGCTAAGAGTTCTTTCTTGTTCCTCTACCTTAAAAAGAATAAACCCATGGTGTTTCGAGGTGATTTATTGATTGAAAAAAATATCTAATTATTCATTTTAATAACTTGCACTAATCGCCCCTCTGGAATGTACAGGGCATTACCAAAACACTAGACCATATGGAGAGTTCTTTCATAACAAATTTCTGGAAAATTTATTATTGTTCCATCGAAATCCATATTCTATTTTGAAATTGCAAGACTTCATTTATACATTTGCATGAGGGAGATAGGGAACTAAGTACTAACTGAAAATGGAAATAATATCCTTCTTAAGCACTTCAATTTATGGATTTATCAAGGTGAAACGTATATTCTAGCAGTGTTATGGCTGATGAATTCGATGATTTATTTTATTGACAATTGAATTTGATTTGTTTAACTATATTTTTCTGTGCTCGATTAACTTTGATTTTGAAAATATTTTAAGGTTGAGAAGATTTTAGTAATTGGAATCATTTTCACTAATAGTGAAGTTTAATAGAATAAGTCAAAATTCCTCAACAATTTGCCATATTCTACGTCAATATTTTTCAATGGTAATCGTGCCCATGCCTATGTATCAATGTAATTAATTCCCCATATTAATATTCTCCAATGTTAATTATGTGCATATCTATATATGTAAAAATAATTTGTTTTCAAATGTTTTGTCTAGCTCTGTCTTTATACCTCTTGGGTTTCTTTCTATCTTTTACTTATATTTTGAGCATAACCTCAATAGATTAGTGAGCAGTTCAAAGCATCTTCAAGCTAGTTCGATGTATATATTGATCTATTCAATTCTTCGTTCAACTTGGTTAATATTTAGATGTTCTATGTGATTAAACAAAATACACACATTTAAGATTATATTTTTCATTCAACTTGGTTCATCATATTTAGATGTTTTATGTGATTAAGCAAAAACACACATCTAAGATTATATTTTAAAATAAGCACTCTTTCTCAACTTTTCAAATTTTATTTTGCTACCGTGGAAATGAAATTTATTACATTTTAAGTAGAGATACTCTCATTAGACATGATTGATGTAAATAGACATTTTTAATTTGTATAATATTTTTTTTTTAAAATAATATCTTTTATAAAAAGTGTTCAATTTTTTGTGAAGTGTGATTGATTTACTCTTTTCATATGAAGTGTAAAATGTTTATACTAGGCTAAGCCTATGAGATCAACAAAACACTAGGTAACATCTGGGAGAACAGACCTGAAGTCAAGCTGAGGTCACAAACATACCAACCAAGAGAGAGTCATAATGATGGCCAGCAAGAACCAGATCATGTTGCATTTAATATAAAATAAGATCCTTTTTCATTTTTTTAAAATGATTATACTACTTTTCATCGTTGAAAGGTTGGTCCAGTGTTAACCCTTTCACGATTTGATCACTGCGTGTACCGATGCTCGTGATTTGAGTGAGCCATGGAAGAGTTGCGCAGGTCAGAAATGGAGATTGAGAAACACAGAGGTCATGTGATGGTAGTGCCCTACCCCGGTGTCGGCCATACCAATCCTATGCTCCAGCTTGCCAAGAATCTCGCCTTCAAAGGCGTGCGCGTATCCTTCGTCACTCTGCTCTTGGATCATCCCAAAATTCTCAAAGCCGCCGAATCCCTCCGCCGCCTGGATCTTGATATTCGCGTGGAGTCCATTCCAGATGAGATATCCCCACAAGTCCTCATCGACGCGCACATCGATTCCTTCCTCTTCCATCACATGCACCACACCATGACCGGACATGGTCTCCAAACTCTAATTCTGCGTCTCAACGCCACTTCCAATCCTGTCTCCTGTATTGTCTACGATTCGCTCCTTCCCTGGGTTTCTAAAGTTGCAGCCAAACTCAATATTCCCCAAGTCTTCTTCTGGCCGCAGTCTGCTGCGGTATTTTCTGTTTATTACCACTTGAAAAATGGTCAGATTTAACACTGCCCTGTTGACATCTCTAGATTTGAAGTATTTGCTTGCTATTTTTTAATATAATTATGTTTTTGTATATTTACAGTTGAGAGATGGGATGCGAAGCGGAATCTGCCGGAGGGCGTGAAAATTCCGTGTCTTCCCGTGTTGAATGTTGTAGATTTGCCCACGCAATTTCGCCCTCCTCCAGATGGAGATCGAAATGTCCCCGCTTTCTTCCAGGACTTGGATTGTATTCCCTACGCTTTCTGTATCCTCGTCAATTCCTTCGACGAACTCGAACGCGAGACACTCCAGTATTTGAGCAAGTCGGTGGCAGTGCCCATTTTAACAATAGGCCCGTGCATACCCTCGGCCTTTCTGGGCGGACGCAACCCGGACGACAACCAGGTGGGCGCAAACCCTTGGGAAAGAGCAGATTGTATAATTCCATGGCTGGATTGCAAGCCTCCTCTTTCCGTTGTTTATGTTTCCTTCGGCAGCGTCATGTCTGTTAGCCCTGTGCAGATCCAGGAACTGGCTGCGGGGCTTGAGAGATGCCAGCACTACTTCTTGTGGGTGATAAGGCCTCCTCAGGGCCACAGCGACATTAAGCCCCTCTTTCCTGCAGGGTTTTGGAGAGAACCAAAGAAAGGGGTTTGGTGGTGGAGTGGTGTATTCAGCTGGAAGTGCTGTCTCATCCGTCTGTGGGCGTGTTTATGAGCCACTGCGGTTGGAATTCCACGCTGGACGCTCTCAGCTTGGGAATTCCTGTGTTGACTCTGGATATTTGGAGAGATCAGCCCACGAATTCTAAATGCGTGGCGGATGTCTGGAAAACAGGTTTGAGGATGAGCAAGGAGAAGATGGCGTTGTGGTATCGGAGGAGATTGAAAGATGCTTGAGATTCGCAATGGAGGGTAGTCAAGAATTCGCAGAGGTGAGGAAGAATGCTCTCAAGTGGAAGGAACTGGCCAGAGAGGCTTGTATGGATGGCGGTTCTTCCGATATAAATCTGGATCGATTCATTCGTGAAATACCCAGTGCCAAATAGACATCAAAGTCGTAGGATTTACTTTTTCACTATCACCACCTAGTGGTAGCAAGTCTACTATGTGTGGGTGGTGTTGGAACCGATGTTGGTAGTGAGAGATAACTTATATTGAAGCAAGTACCACAATGAATTTTTTTATTTAAAATGTTAAAAACAGCGCAAATAAATCCTGGGTTGATTGTTATATTAGGGTCATAGAAGGCAGGGAATGAGCAAATCAGTGTATTGACATGCATAAAGTTTTTGATTTCTGAAAGTATTAGGGTCATAAAAGTAGAAGTTTTTGTGCCCATTTACAAAGGGGACAAATCAGTGTATTGACATGCAGAAAGTTGCGCCATTTTACAAAGGGGAATTTTTGTTGTGTTGACATGCAGAAAGTTGCGCCATTTTACAAAGGGGAATTTTTTTGTGTTAACATGCAGAAAGTTGCGCCATTTTACAAAGGGGAATTTTTGTCGTGTCGACATGTAGAAAGTTGCACCATTTTACAAAGGGGAATTTTTGTTGTGTTGACATGCAGAAAGTTGCACCATTTTACAAAGGGGAATTTTTGTCATGTCGATGTGCAAAAAGTTGCGCCATTTTACACTAGGCAGAGTTGTTTCTTCTTTCTGGGATCCGTTGATCATTTTTGTAAAATATTTAAAAAGCATGTTGGCATACACAATGACCTCATCCATGTTGCACCATGGGATGTTGCCATCCAAAAACTTGCCCAAGTCAACTGTTGACTTTTTAGATATTTTGTAAATATCTTGTAAGATATTTTGTAGTTGTGGGCTTGCTTTTGTCTTCTTTCCTCCTCTCCTTCTATAAATACTAGAATACTTCTTGTATTTTGGGTGGACATTTTTGTATGAAAAGAGAAGTGAGGAGAGAAAGACTTTGTGTTTTCTTGTAATGAGAAGAAATATTAATACATATGTTCGAGACTTTGTGCTTAATGTATGTGTTATTTGCATCGAGATCTTTCTTAAGTTAGATCTATGTTTTTATTTCATTGGATTCATTCCTATTATCGTCATATGTTCATCAGTATTACTTTAATTGTTTATGCAAGTAAGTTTGGCTCTGTTTACTACCGACTCAAAGCATAAACCTTTTGACCCTTCCGTCTTGGAATTCATTTTTCTTCTTCCTTTAGATCTACCCTCCATTCCTTCCCTCCTACCTTTTATGTTCGTTGTTGGAACTACCTCTACTGGGATGAGATCCCAAACCCCCTAAAGTTAGAATAGTGTAGATTTGCACAGATTCCTGCTTGATAGATTAGCAATAAACCAGTTTCGCTTTATTGTCTCAAAGAGGGGCTATGCTCTACACATTGTTGGCATGTTTCCCTACGACCTGCCTATCTGACAGTTTTTCGGACCAACAGTTTTTGGCGACTCCGCTGGGGATCGAACTAAGGAAATAACTAAAAAACTATAAAAATCACTACCAAATTGCAAATTTTAACCCTTTGTTAAAAATCAAAATTTTTGCATAAGTGATCAAAACTGAAAATTTCCTTAGGAAAATCCATAGATCTGGACCAGATAGAAACTTTTAGTTCGCTGAGTTTTTACAAAAACTTGTATATTTTAGTAGATCTGAGATTTTGACATTTTATGATATTTTCAAAACCTTGCAAAATTCAAGTCAAAGATCCGAAAATCAGCCTACTAAATTGACCCACTTTTATCCTTATTAATCTTTGTCAGAAAACCGCAATCGGTTGTTATTAAAAAAGGGTAAAATTAAATATTGAAAAAAGTACATGCTGCTGATTTTGCCCAGAAAATCAGCAAGTATAAACAAAAAGATTGTTGTAAATCTGCTCCTAATTGTTAGATCCGAACGGTGCATTACTGACGGGTGAACCATTTACTCACAGCGGAAGAGCTCGTGGGGAAGTTGATCCAATTTTTGATCTACTTCGAAGGCACAATTTCAAAGATTACTCCAAAGACGATTCACATCACTAAGTTTAGCGGATCGATCAACCAAAAGTGTCTCACCTCCACGAAAGAGTCGGATTTCACAGGGTACCTCGACATCAACTTGCAGTGCTCTTTTGCTAAGTGGAACCACACTCCTTGCTCGTGTTCTTTTCCTGTTTTTCAAATGGCAACAAATATGGTTGTACCATGGGGAAACGCCATGGGTCCTCTAGCACTTGCCGCACCCAGTCAATTCCCTCCCTCACGGATATCACAAAATTTCCTAAAATTTGATGGGAACGGAAATCAAAGCACTGACACGCATATAGTTGTGTTTATTATGTCGTGCAGCATTCTGGACATGATTCATGAGGACGTATCGGTACGTCTCTTTCGGAGACCTTCGCAAGGGCATGCGGCGGAATGGTTCCAACATTTACTAGCCGAATCCATCACCAGTTGGGCCACATTGCGGACTGCATTTGAAGACAGATACAAACCTTCAGAAGACGCATTTGTGTTATTGTCACAAATCACTCACATGAAGAAGGAGACCAATGAAACCATGCGTGATTTTATCGCCTGATTCAATTCACTGATCAACCGTGTGCCGCTTGCCATGATGCCGACATTAGAGAATCAAAAGTGTTTCTTCTTGAACGCCATGAGTTTGAAAGTAAGTTTCTTACTTTTATAGGAACAGATACCCACCTTGGCCCTGCTCAAGCTATGGCCATTCGGATAGAAGACAACCTTCTTATATCCGGTGAGTTAAGACGAGAGCCATCAAAATCAAAGGCTTCAACTTCTTCTCAAGCTACCTCATCAGATCCAACATTCCAGAAGATGGCGAATGACTTGCTCTCATTAAAGAAGCAATTGACTCAAACATCGTCTACCACTCCGTACTGGGATATCCCACGGAGGAACTTCACTCCCAACAACGCCCCCCAAAGGTCACATTTACCTGCTGCTTCTCCAAGGTTAGCAATTGAAGCCCCTCCTATCAATGCTTTGGTTGAAATTGAAGAAGATGATCCAAATTACAAAGAACCTTCGTCGCAAGGTGAAGATGACCAAGATGTCGATGAACCAACTGTGCGACTCTACTATTGGGTATATGGAATTTGAAGACGAGGAATCTGATGAAGAAGAGGGTACCCAAGGGTATGCGAGTGGACAATCATACGCGGTTTTCACTCGCCTCAAGGAAAAGAAGCAAAGGTTGCTGCTGAAAAATAAAAGGAAAAGGTTGTGGTAACTCCTCCAACGATCACTAAAAGAGGTAATCCCCTTCCTACTCAACCTCCTATTAAACCTTTTGTGAAGAAATATTTTCCTCCTATTTCTCCTCCAATTCAGCCTTCCTCCAGTCCCATAAAGACTAGTAATCCTCCTCCACAAACGCAAAATGAAGGACTCATTCCTTCGTTAGCGCAACCCTTGGTCGCATTCGATATAATTGATCACCAAAAAGACCAAGATCCAAATGTCTGAAGTTGAGTACCTTCAGTCCAACCCAGAGCAACTTATAAGATTAACTAAGTATATCCAAAGCCAGGCTGCCATCCCTCCTCCCATTTCCCCAAAAGGAATTCTTCCCATTCCTCCTACGTCTCACATAAACGTTGCCTCGACTTCCATGTCAGGAAAATTGAACCTTTTTACCTATCTCTCCTGATCAATGGTCATAAACTAAGTAACTGTATAATTGATTCTGGAGCTTCTGATAATGTTATGCCAACAAAGGTCGCCCATGTTTTGGGCCTCACACTTACTAAACCTTTTGGCAGATGTTACTCCATGGAAACCAAGCAGGTACCATTGATTGGTCAGATCAAGGATGCGCAATTTGCATTTGCAGCATTTCCGAGAAAAGGGTAAAAATGACTATTCTCGTAGTTGATATTCCAGAAACATACGGGATATTGCTAGGGAGGAGCTTTTGTAAAGAAGTTGGTGGGAAAATTCATATGGACTGGTCCAAATCCAGGATTCCTGTCAAAGGGGTGATGCAGACATTGGAACCAGAGTCACAAAAGAAATATCTAGTAACCAACTCTGATGACCCTAAGGCTCAGATTATTTTCGAATCGTCAGGGATGGGGAACTACTTCCTGTCCACCGACTCAAATAGAATGGATGTTCTCGTCCAAAAGGAGGATCTCAACAAAGTATGGACATTGCAGTTTGATGGCAGTTGCGCGACAAGTGGATGCAGTGTTGGGGTTGTTCTAATATCTCATGAAGAGGAGATTTTCCCTTTTTCTTTCAAGTTGCAGTTCTTCAATACTAATAATATTGCCGAGTATGAATCCTTTTTGCTTGGCATGCAAGTTGTAAAAGAGAAAGGAATCAAGAATCTAAGAGTGCAAGGTGATGCTGAGCTAATTGTCAATCAAGTAAAAGGGATATATCAAGTAAAGAACGATCGGCTCAGACACTACCGCAATGCAGTATGGGATAACATCGAAGAGTTTGACACTTTCTCAATCAAAGCAGTTCCACGAACCCAAAATGACATGGCTGATTCATTGGCCGTCATCTCAACCTCTCTCATGCTCCCTCACCCAGGGTTAAAAACAAATACATATACCATTGAGGTGGTTTTTCGCCCAAGTGTGCCAGATAATTCACAACACTGGCAAGTGTTCAATGATGACAACCAACTTATCACTTTTTGGAGAAAGTTGACAATTTCAAAGAACTTCATTTCGATGGATCAACTTCTACGTGTCATGAGTCTCTCACCGGTCAAGCACATGAATCTGAAAAAGATACAATGATACAGCTCAAAGGAAATAAGATTTGAAAGGTTTGGTTTCCTTAGAATTATTATTTGATAATCATGACCGTTTTGTCAAGAAAAAGCGACAGGATGATCCTTCCTCTTCTCCGGAAATTGAATCCGTCAATCTGGGTACTGCGGAACATCCTCGTTCCATGAATATCGGGAAGTGTTGTATGCCCGAAGAAAAGTGAAAATTCGTTAAGTTGCTAAAAAAGTACATGGATGTGTTAGCATGGTCTTATGCTGATCTGAAGTCTTTTAAGCCAAAGGACATTCGGTACAACATCTCGCTCAAGGACGATGTCAAGCCTTTCCGTCAAAAGCAGAGGCATTACAACACCAAAATCTCAGGTACCATCCAAGCTGAAATTCAAAAGATGTTGGATGCAAGAATTATTTTTCCAATTCATCATAGTACCTGGGTTGCAAATATTGTGCCTGTGCGGAAGAAGAACGGTGAAATACGCATATGCGTAGACTTTCGCAACCTAAACCAGTCATCCTTAAAAGATAACTATCCACTTCCCATAATGGATCAAGTTCTACAAGCAGTAACCGGTTCAGAAATGTTGTCTATGTTTGATGGTTTTTCAGGTTACAATCATATTGATGTCACGCCTGAAGATCAATTCAAGACAGCGTTCACCACTCCTTGGGGTACCTTCGCCTACAACAGAATGTCGTTCGATTTGATCAATGTCGATGCTACCTTCCAATGAGCAATGGACTTTGCATTCAAAGGTATGATGGGAAAAGTCATCGTAGTTTACCTAGATGACCTGAATGTGTTCTCCAAAAGACGAAGTGATCACTGCGATCATTTGGAACAAGTCTTGATCATATGTCGAAAGCACGGGATTTCGCTAAATCCCAAGAAGTCAGTTTTTGGGGTCATCGAAGGAAAGCTGCTAGGACATGTCGTCAATAGAGAAGGAACTAATATAGATGTGAAAGGGTCAAGGCTATTCGAGCCTTACTTTGCCTACAAGCAAGACGGCATTCAATCTTTCTTTGGAAAGGTAAATTTTCTTAAACGCTTTGTTCGATTTTGTGAGAAGACTCGTCATATATCTAATATGCTGAAAGGGTCCCAAACATTCCAATGGAGTGAAGAAGGCAGGACATCATTCAAAGACATAAAAACCTTCGTCGCTCATGCACCTTTCGGTGTGTCTGACTTCAACAAAGACTTCATCATGTATGCAGTTGATTATGCGTCTGCTGCATCTTTATCAAAGCTATCTTGATGCAAAAGAACTCTGAAGATATTGAATCCCCGATTGCTTTCATGATCTCTCCTCTTAAGCCTCATGAACTAAAGATGTCATAGTTGGAAAAGCATGCCTTTGCCGTGGTAAAAGCAGTCAAGAACTTCCGCTACTATATTCTGATTTCTCATACAGTAGTGTTGGTTCCTGACACGATTGTTAAGTCTATCCCGACTCAACAGGAGTTAGGGAGCTTATGAGGGAATTGGATCGCAAAGGTCCAAGAATATGATCTAGACATCAAACCAACTAAGTTGGTAAGAGGTAAGGGCCTGTGTCAGCTAATGGCTGAAAATAAAGACTCAGAGGTACTTGATGAGAAAGCTAATCACATTGATGGAGAACAAGATGAACTGGAGAAAGCAGATTCTTTGCCCATGGTTCTATTTGTCGACACCAACGAAAAATGGTATTCTGACATCACATTCTTTCTCACCTATGGCGAGTGTCCAACTCACCTAACCACAAAGGAAAAGTGAACGGTGAAGCTCAGAGCCGCGAGATATGTCATATGGGATGATGGATTGTACAAGCGAATTGACGACATTTTTCTATGATGTGTTGACAATCTGCAGCAGGTAAAATTGTTGGAAAGTTTTCATGACTTAGCCTGCGTTGTTCACTTCTCCTCATCCGTGACGGCACACAAAATCATTCGGGCCAGTATCTATTGGCCGATGCTATTTTAGGATACTGACCACGGGTAGCAAAATGTGAACTTTGCCAACAATTCGTTAGCAAACCAAAGATGGTTGTGTTTCCCTCGGGCCCGTTATTATTGACGAACCATTCAGAAATGGGGAAATGATTTCATTGAGCACTGAATCCTCAATCAAGTCTTGCACATAGTTACGTCCTAACAAAGAACGGATTACTTCACGAAATGGGTGGAGGCCATACCGCAAGCATGCCACTTCTGAAGTTGTTTTGCAACTTCATCAAAGAGAATATTATTGTGAGATTTGGCATTCCACATAAAATCATTGTTGATAATGCTTTTAACTTATCTTCACGGGAAGTTATTGTTTTTTATGGATACGGAATAACCTTGGCTCATGCCTCTGATTATTATTCTCAAGGAAATGGTGAGGCAGAATCTAAAGAACAAGAACACAGTAACTATCATACGAAAGTTGGTTGTTGAAAACCAGTGGTCTGGCACAAATCATTGACGATGCTTTCGGGCGGATCGTATCACTCCAAAGAGGTCTCTCGACATGTCACATTTCCAGGTGTTATATGGAATCGATGTTGAAATCCCTATCTCCGTGGAACTTCCTGCTCTGCGCTTGGCTCAAGCAATTGAAGATGAAACTTTTCAGAATTCTCTTGAAAAGAGGATTATGTACCTGATGGAACTTGAAGAAAAGTGAGTGAAAGTGGTCGACAAGATCACTGAACATCAGAATCAAGTTAAGAGGTTGTTCGACAAGAAAGCTAAGCAGAGAGATTTCTAAGTGGGAGATCTTGTTCTTCTATGGGACAAACGAAGAGAACCGAAAGGTATGCATGGGAAGTTTGACTCTCTTTGGAGAGGGCCATACAAGATCAAGCATCTCAATGGAGGGAATAGTTTCTATCTCTCATATCTGGATAGAACCGAGCTCCCACTTCCTATATGGGTAAAGACTTGAAGATCTTCAATAAGTAGAGCTTGCTCTCTTCTTTGTACTGATTTGCTTTCATAGTGTGTTTTCTTTACGTTTGTTGTGTGTTCCTTTTCTTTTATTTTTCATCGCCTTGTTTTTGACTCTCAAGTAACCCAATTGATAGGCACATGAAAAATCTAGGATTCTCTACCGTTAATTTTCACTCAAAGATAGTCCCTAGAAAGAGCCAACTGCTATCCTGCAAAATTGACAAGGGCAATTTGCAGTAACCATACCAAAAATTTTGTTTTGGCCCCAAGGAAGTTTGACAACATTCGAAATAGCCCAAAACTCCCTTTCAGAAATCAATTTGTTTCAGGACTTAGCCGTTTTGCGCCCATTTACAAAGGGGAGAAATCAGTGTGTTGACATGCAGAAAGTTGCGTCATTTTACAAAGGGAAATTTTGTTGTGTTGACATGCAAAAAGTTGCGCCATTTTACAAAAGGGATTTTTGTTGTGTTGACATGCAAAAAGTTGCACCATTTTACAAAGGGGAATTTTTTTGTGTTGACATGCGAAAGTTGTGCCATTTTACAAAGGGGAATTTTTTGTGTTGACATGCAAAAAGTTGCGCTATTTTACGAAGGGGATTTTTTGTCGCTTCGACGTGCGTAAAGTTGCGTGGGCCAATTTAAAAGGAAATTTTGTTGTGTTGACATGCGAAAGTTGCGTAATTTTAAAAGGGGAATTTTTGTCATGTTGACATGCAGAAAGTTGCGCCATTTTACAAAGGGGAATTTTTGTCATGTTGACATGCAGAAAGTTGCTCCATTTTACACTTGGCGGAGTTGTTTCTTCTTTCTGGGATCCGTTGATCATTTTTGTAAAATATTTAAAACCATGTTGGCATACATGATGACCTCATCCATGTTGCACCATGGGATGTTGCCATCCAAAAACTTTCCCAAGTCAACTGTTGAATTTTTAGATATTTTGTAAATATCTTGTAAGATATTTTGTAGTTGTGGGTTTGCTTTTGTCTTCTTTCCTCCTCTCCTTCTATAAATACTAGAATACTTGTTGTATTCTGGGTGGACATTTTTTGTATGAAAAGAGAAGTGAGGAGAGAAAGACTTTGTGTTTTCTTGTAACAGAAGAAATATTAATACATATGTTCAGACTTTGTGCTTAATGTATGTGTTATTTGCATAAGATCTTTCTTAAGTTAGATCTATGTTTTTATTATGTTGGATTCATTCCTACTATCGTCATATGTTCATCAGTATTGCTTTAATTGTTTATGCAAGTAAGTTTGGATCTGTTTACTACCGGCTCAAAGCATAAACCTTCTGACCTTTCCGTCTTGGAATTCATTTCTTTTCTTCCTTCAGATCTACCCTCCTTCATTCCTTTCCTCCTACCTTTCTGTTTGTTGTTGGAACTACCTCTACTGGGATGAGATCCCAAACCCCCTGAAGTTAGAATAGTGTAGATTTACATAGATTCCTGCTTGATAGATTAGTAATAAACTAGTTTCACTTTGTTGTCTCAAAGAGGGGCTATGCCCTACACACTGTTGGCCTGTTTTCCCACGACTGCCTATCTCGGCAGCTTTTCATACCAACATACCTCACATCAAGTCCTTTACAAAATAGAGCATTTTTATTCATCACTTCATTTTCCAACCATGTGATGTTGCTTTCTATGGTCTACACCACTACCTAAACATTTTCCTTCTCAAGATCATTTGCAAGCACCAAAACATGGGCACATAGCTAATTTTTGTTGACTTGTGGAGCTTAATCGCTTCACCAAGATGTTGTTGCAGACTTGTTGGAATACAGAATCGATGACATTGATGAATTGCCATCGATCACCCATGGACCGGTATCGGTCGCAAGAAGGAACCAAAGATCGGTTAGGGCTAATTGGCATCGGTTACACTGTGCGTGACTATTATAATTAAGTTGTTGGAATTAGATCTATCTTTAGTTATAAAGTAAATCTAATGGTTGTAATTACATAGCTAAAGTGCCCTAAGATTGTAGATGCATATATAAGCATAAAGCTAGGGTTTAGAAGGTAGAATTCAATTGAGAATAGAGAGAAGTTTCCTTTGAGAGAAAAAAATAAATTTGTAGAGAAGAAAGTACAAGACATCTAAGAAGGTGTGGAAGATTGCAAATCTTCATTGTATTTCCTCTGTGATAATAAATTGGTTGTTTCTTGGTGGACGTAGCCCACACTAGGTGAACCATGTTAAATCTTGTGTATTATTGATTGTTTTATGCTTAGATCGATTAATATATTTATACAACTGGTGTGCTAACCCCAACAACTGGTATCAGAGCATCTTTATTTGAGGGTTGTGTGTGTTGACAAATTTACTCACAGAGGGATTTCTGATTGAGTGGGAGCAAAGCAATGGGAGAAGAAGGCAAATTTAGAGTAGATAAATTTGATGGCCGTGACTATCTATTATGGAAGATGCAGGTGGAGGATTATCTATATCAGAAAGATTTATACTTACCATTGGATGAGAAGGCAAGACCTGCAAAGATGATTGATGAAGAATGGAAAATTCTTGATAGAAAGGCTCTGGGATCTATAAGATTGAGCTTGGAAGCATCTTGTGGCTTCGAATATTATCAAGCAGGATCTACGGTAGAGTTGATGAAATCTTTAGCAAATCTATATGAAAAACCTAGTGCTTCAAATAAAGTTTATTTGATGAAAAAATTGTTTAATTTAAAGATGCAAGAAGGTGGATCTACATCAAGTCATTTGAATGATTTTGGTCTATTGTAAATCAATTAAAATCAGTTAGTATTTTGTTTGAGGATGAAGTGAAAGTACTTTTATTACTATGCTCTTTGCCAGATAGTTGGGATAACTTGGTAATGCCTGTTAGTAATACAACGTCTGCTACTAATGTTTTAAAGTTTGATGATGTGGTTAGTATAATCTGAATGAAGAAATACACAGGAAAAGTATAGGAGAATCATCATCTGGGAATGTTTTGAATGTAGAAGGAAAGGGAAGACAAAAGCAGAGATCCAAGAGCAAGAATAATGGGAAATCAAAGTCTAATAATGGTAGATCTAAATCCAGAGGTAGAGGAATAATCTGCTAGAATTGTGGAAAGAAAGGTCATGCAAAGAAGGATTGTTGGTTCAAGGAAAACAAAGAGAATGTACCAGAGAAAGGTAAAGAGGCAAATGTTGCTACAAAAGAGGTAATGCAAGATTCCCTAATTCTCTCCTTGGATAGTAAAATTGAGTCATGGGTTTTAGATTCAGGAGCTTCTTTCCATGCAACCCCTAATAAGGGTTATTTCAGAAATTATGTCCAGGGTAATTTTGGGCATGTTTATTTAGGAGATGATGAACCATGCAATATTACTGGTAGAGGTGAAGTTCATCTTAAATTACAAAATGGAAATACATGGATATTGAAATATGTGAGGCATGTTCCAAGCCTTAAAAGAAATCTAATTTTTGCATGACAATTGTGTGGCCAAGTTACATGGTTACAAATACACAACCGAATCTTGGAATTTTACCAAGGGATCTCTTATTGTAGCAAGAGGCAAGAAGGTAGGATCATTGTATTTATCTACCTGTATTATTGATTCCTTTTCTATTCTATCTACTTCAGATTCAGATACAAGCATGTGGCACAATTGGCTAGGCCATATGAGTGAAAAGAGAATGTAGATCTTAAAGGCAAATGGTAAGTTATCAGATCTAAAACGTGTAGATCTTGATTTCTGTGAGCATTGTATTTTTGAAAATTAGAAGAGAGTGAGATTTCTCAAAGTTAGGAAAACAAAAAAGAAGCATAAATTGGAGTTTGTACACTTAAATGTATGGGAACTAGCCTAGGTAGCTTCTCGTGGAGGATTTTAATACTATGTTGCTTTCATTGATGATGCCACAAGAAAGGTATGTGTTTATTATATTAATTGTAAATCTGATGTTTTTGAAACTTTTAAAATATGGAAAGCCCTTATTGAAAATGAATCGAATTCAAAGTTAAAGTGCCTTAGATCTAACAATGGTGGTGAGTATCTTTGCAAGCAAGGATTTCAATGATTATTGTTCAGTAAATGGAATACGGAGAGAAAAAAGACGGTTCCTTAAACACCAAAAGAGAATGGTGTCACAGAGAGAATGAACAAAACAATCATGGAACGTGCTAGAAGCATGATAATACATGTTGGATTTCCCTTACGATTTTGGGGAAGCGAAGAAACACGACGGTTTATTTGATTAACCATGGACCTTCAAGTGCACTTCGAATGGTGGAATACCTGAAGAAGTTTAGACCAAAAAAAAAGGTAGATCTTTCTTTTCTTAGAGTATTTGGCTCAAAAGATTTTGTGCATATTGATACGGAAAATAGAGAGAAATTAGATGTTAAATCCAAAATATGTACTTTCATTGGTTATGGATCTAGTGATTTTGGATTTCAGCTTTGGGATGTAAAAGGTTCTAAGATAATTATGAGTCATGACATTGATTGGAATGAAAAGAGAATGTACAGGATCAAGTTTTGGTACCCAAAGGTAGACTAGTGGAGAAGTTTATGGATGAAAATAAACTCTCATATTCAAAATTAACACGTACAGATTACACAAGAACTCGATATCGGTTTACCTTTGACCGACATCAATCCACTGTATCAGCGTACGGTTTACAGAAGAGACATACCGGCATCGGTTGGCCAAACCGATGCTCGGTAGAAGGTGATCGGCGTCGGCCATTGTCAAGTAGATACAAATCTATAGGATGAGTAGATTGAGCCTTCGCACCCCAAATCTCAGTGAGAAAGTCACAAAAGGTAAGTAGACCTCCAAAAATATTTTCACCTTCCTTGTCTTATTTATTATTGACTGATAGTGGTGAACCAAAAAGATTTGAAGAAGCAATGCAGGATAAAGCCCACAAGCAGTAGGAGCATGGCATGAATGAGGAAATAGAATCCTTAGAGCAAAATCAGACATGGAATTTGGTTAAGTTGTCAAGTATGTAAAAGAGCATTGCAGAACAAGTGGGTTTATAGGATCAAGGAAGAAGATGGTGGACAAAAGAGATACAAGGCAAAGCTTGTAGTAAAGGGATTTGCATAGAAAACATGTATTGACTTTGGTGAAATCTTTCTCTTGTTGTTAAGATGACTTCTATTCACACTTGTATTGAGTTTAGTAGTAGTATAGGATTTACATTTAGAACAACTTGATGTCAAGATGACATTTCTTCATGGTGATTTAGAGGAAGAGATTTATATGAATCATTGCTTGGGTATGAAGTCAAGGGTAAGGATAAATTTGTGTGCAGATTGAAAAAGAGCCTATATGGGCTCAAGCAAGCTCCAAAACAATGGTATATGAGGTTTGATAGTTTCACGCATGAGCATGGTTATTTGATATGCGTATCCGACCATTATGTTTATTTCAAGATGCCTAGAAATGGGAGTTATATTATTTTGTTATTGTATGTGGATGATATGCTTATTGCATGATCTAGTATGCAGGACATTGGTGAGCTTAAAGAAAAGCTAGCTCACACATTTGTAATGAAGGATTTGGGAGCTGCAAAGAGAATCCTTGGCATGCAAATTCACATAGACAAGAAAAACAAGAAGTTGTATTTGTCTTAAGAGCATTATATCAATAAGGTGTTGGAAAGGTTTAATTTGTAAAATTCAAAACCTATAAGTACACCTATGGTTGGACACTTCAAATTGAGCAAAGATCAGTGTCCTACATCACACGAGGAGGTTGAGTACATGGCACGAGTTCTCGTATGCTTCAGCAGTTGGGAGCTTGATGTATGTTATGGTTTGTACCAGACCAGACATTGCACATGTAGTGGGAGTTGTGAGAAGATTTATGGCTAATCCAAGTAAAGAGAATTAGAAAGTAGTCCAATGGATTCTTAGGTATTTGAGAGGGACATCCGACATGCAGTTATGCTATGGAGGGTCAGATACTTCTTTACGTGGATATGTGGATTCAGACATGGCTGGTGATTTAGATGGTAGGAGGAGCACCATTGGATATGTTTTCATAGTAGGTGGCACGACAATTAGCTGGATTTATAGATTACAAAAGGTTGTGGCCCTATCTACTACAGAGGTTGAGTATGTTATAGCTACAGAAGCTAGCAAGGAGATGATATGGATGAGCAAGTTCATGGAAGAGTTGGGAAAAGAGCAAGAGGATTGTAGATTGTACAGTGATAGTCAAAGTGCAATTCATCTGGCAAAGAACTCAACGTTTCATTCTAGAACGAAACACATTTAGTTGAGATATCACTTCATATGGCAGGTATTGGAGGATGGGCAACTAAAGTTAGAGAAAATTCATACAAAGGAGAACCATGCGGATATGCTAACGAAGCCATTGACAAAGGAGAAGTTGGAGCTACACTCCACTTCTGTTGGTCTTCAATTTTGAGACTTGAAGAGGGAGAAATAGGCCAAAGGAAAGGATCAGAGGATGGAGTTGTATGGTATAGTGCAACAATTTATCTCCAAGTGGGAGATTGTTGAGTTGTGGAGCTTAATTGCTTCATTGGCATGTTGTTCCGGACTTACTTTGGAATACACAAAGAACCTACAAAGTCGGTTGACAAACAAACCGTTGTCGGTCACCCATGGACCAGTATCGGTCTAACAAGGAGGAACCAACATCGGTTAGGGCTAACCAACATCGGTTAAGGCTAATCGGCATTGGTTGCATGTGCGTGACTATTATAATTAAGTTGCAGGGAATTAGATCTATCTTTAGTTGTAAAGTGAATCTAATGGTTATAATTACATAGAAAAAGTGCCCTAAGATTGTAGATCCATATATAAGCATAAAGTTAGGGTTTAGAAGGTAGAAT
The DNA here is from genome assembly GCA_018340775.1 of Taxus wallichiana var. yunnanensis. Lineage (NCBI taxonomy): Eukaryota > Viridiplantae > Streptophyta > Pinopsida > Cupressales > Taxaceae > Taxus > Taxus wallichiana. The sequence continues at coordinate 752,603,518 of CM031242.1, forward strand.
TCAATTAAGAATAGAGAGAAGTTTCCTTTGAGAAAAAGAGAAATTTGTAGAGAAGAAAGTACAGGACATCCAAGAAGGTGTGGAAGATTGCAAATCTTCATTGTATTTCCTCTGTGATAATAAATTGGTTGTTTCTTGGTGGACATAGCCCACACTGGGTGAACCACGTTAAATCTTGTGTATTATTAATTGTTTTATGCTTAGATCGATTAATATATCTATACAACTAGTGTGTTAACCCCAACAATTTTGTTTTTCTATTACTGAAATAAGACTTACTTTCTCAAAGAGAGCGATTATTTCACTCTTTTTATTCAAGAAATATAACCCACCGTGGATAAATATTTATATGGGGAACATCAAAGGGTTGATCTTGAATGGGATCGGAGGTACAAGATCACTTGCGACAACTTAGTCATGGTTAGTATGCTTTTCCCGGTGATGCGGTGGTCACAAAGAGATTGTCGATATGATTATAAGCACTAAGACACTCTAACAAGATGATAAAGCTTGAAAGTGTAGGTTCAGAATGGTGGAAGGATTTTAACTTTAAGTGTAGAAGAAGCCAAAAACAAAATCTGAAGCAATGTGATATTCTAGGAAGATAGTACCAAACATGGACATAATCTATCGAGATATGGAGGAAGCCATAATGAGAACTATGTTATAATCATCTATGATACAAACATGGATTGGAAAAATCTATTGTGTCGAAAAGATTATGTTTTGTATCCAAGAGTCTCAATAGTAATGTTATTAATATTGAGTTTAGCAAAGAAAGTTTTCAATTTATTAAATAGACACTAAACTTGGAATGGGTTTTTATTTTTTTGCAAATAGGGTTTTTTTAACCCTACAAACATACGACGAAAGTGGAGATAGTTTATTAAGTTTAAAAGGTGAGATAAATTTATAGACTCACTGAGCATGTTATATTATTCAAGTAAAATAACACATAGTTGTAGCTCTTCTTATATATCATGCACTATTTATTTACAAGGATATTGCCGCTAAGTTTTTGGTAAGCCTAGCAAAAATGAAAAACATGCAATAGATAATCAAATTACATTCGAAAAAGGTTTTTTTGTATTGTGTTGACTTGGGTTTTTTTTGTTGGGCTTAAAGTATGCTTTTTCACCCATGTTTTGTATTTTGTTATGGGAGTTTCATTTTTAAAGGAAATTGTTATTATATCCGAATGAGTTGAATGATAGCATAAAATGAACTTTTAAAAAAGAAGCAAGAAGAGTAAAGCGGGTAACATTTGTTGTCATGCTCATTGATAATTGTTTTCAAATATGTGTTATGTGATGTAAAACCTCTTCTATGAAGAGAATGGTAGATATATTTACATGTTACAAAATTGTTGGTATACACATGAGAAGGTGTTCAGAGTGCACATTGTATGTAGTTATTTATGGAGTTTTTGTATACTAATGTGCATATAATTTCTCCGAGTAATTTTTGGCGTTCTCCACCGCAATAATCGCATTTTGTAGCATTTGTTGTGTTTGTTATAATCATTTTTTAGTGAGAAGCATTGTGAAAATGGTATCTTCGGCCATAATTGTAGTAAGAACATGGCGGTGGTCTTCTCCACATTCGAGATATTAGGTATTGTATGTAATTGGTGTCATTTTCAATATGTGTAGTTATGTTGTCGAAGTTGTCTACCATATTTAGGGCACCCTGCATATTCAAGTGGATAGAGTTTATATGTTATAAATTCATTTTTAACCAGCTCATAACTGTGCATTATGTAATGAAATATTAGGTTTTTTAATGCAGGCAAATGGAATATCAAAATACTTTGTTTATATATTTGGGCTAAATGTAGATACAGTAAATTTTTGAATGCAATAAATCATTAATAGGAAAAAAAAATTAATTAAGGATGTTTCATTCAATCGTAGGGTGCTACTCTCCTCAACATGTTGGTAGTGGTTTTGGCAGAGAGAGTTCTTTAGAAGGTGTGTTGTTATATGTTGGGAGTATTGAAAACAACCAAACAAACAGATGACACTATGTGCGTGGAAATGGGCACATTTAGGAGTATAGCTTATTAAGTCTACTTAACTAACTTTGTGATTAGTAATTATATATAATACAAAGCTTATTGTTTTAGAAGAGATGGTACGCAGTTTAATGATGAATTATTGACTGCAAGTTAAACGTATGTATCAATATACATGAAAGTGTTTCTAGATTAGAGGAGAATTTTAAAGAGCACGAGTTAGCCTATGAGAACTTTGATCAAGCATCAAAAGCAAGACAACATATTGAAACTAGATCCAAAAAGGGAAAAGGGGGAATCGTAATAATTCAAAAGGGGAAGTCACATAGCTGAAAAGTGTTTACCATGTGGAGTTACTATAGGAGGAACAATTTCCACGCGTGTAACCTCCTCTACCAACACATGGCTATCTGAGAATGAAGGTCATGGTGTGGGTAGACACAAGTCAACTCTCCATAACAATATTCTCATTGGAAGAGTATAACATTGTCCATAAATTATGGTTGATGATTCTTCTTCGCAAGCAATGTTGTTATATTTATGTTTTGATCAAAATCGAATTGTATGGGAAATCCTTCTATGTGGGTCTTTCACGAAAGCATTAAATTCTTATTATTAGATAATTTTTTTATTTAGATGGAAGTGTTTACTTTGTGGGGATTTACATATATGGAGCTTCATGTTTTATGGTTGATTTCTCTCCCAACCACAAGGCATTGTCTTGGAGATATGACCTCAAATTCTAATTATTAAATAAAGCATCTAGTTCTTTTGAATTTACCTCTTGGTTTTCATAGAAATATCAAATGTATCTATAATGCTAGTCCAATTAATAGGGATCATGCGAGGTTTAATCTTTTGGTGTTATTCATAGGAAGTTATCCCGATTCTTTTAAATAACATGAATTTTGGGCCAATTGAAATGTAACCTCACATTTTTATGATAAAATTATTAGCCTTGTCAAAAAATAAATATAATCACCAAGGGAATTACAAAAATACACAGCCCAAATAAGATGAGAGGAAAAGATCTATGTTAGAGTAATGAGGGTAAAATCGAAGTGTTTTTGCAAAAACAAAAATGAAAATGTTTTTTCTATTCTTGGTTTCAAGATTGTGTTAGATAACAAATCAGCATAAACTACTTCAGATTGATAATTGTGTTGAGATGGATAATCCCATTTTTCAAATGTAAATTTGACTCGATTCAATCCATGCATCTTGAATGAATTAGAATTCACTTTGACTATTTTAATCTTCATGTCGTTCGATCAAATCAAAGTTTCGATTTTTTATCAACACTATATTGTGAATGGACAAGGTCTTCATGCTGGCATTCCCTGAGGGAGTCACCTCTACTTGACACTTTGAGCACTCCAATTTATCCATCTTATACAATGTTAATTTTATTTAATCTCTTAGTTGGGTTGTAATCGGAAAGTTTTATGCTTCACAACATATTTTTAAGTGTAATGACGATGGTGGTGGCAATGGAAGATTGTCTTCACCCTTTTATTGAATGAATAAGTCAAGAATTTATAGCATTGAATCTATGCATGTCCTTCCTACGGCGACTTTTTGAAACAGCCCATTGTGTGTCAATGCGAGAGATATATGTTGAGCTTTATTTCTCACTTGCGTCTCAAGTAAACTAAATATGTTCCAACCAGTTGATGTTGAATTGTGGAGCTTAATTTCTTCACAAATAGCATGTTTTACAACTTACAGGTTTACACATTAACCGACATCGGTCGGATGACCGACGTCGGTCATCGACATCAATTGGGGTAACCGGCGTCGGTCTCCTGTGCGTGAAATATTTTTATTTAAGTCACATGATTAGATCTAACCTTTGATTAAAAGGTGATCTAATGGTTGTAATTGCATAGCTATGTTGCCCTAAGTTTGTATATGCTTATATAAGCTTGAAAGCTAGGGTTAGAAAGGTTAGATTGTGAAAGATTGATCATAATTGTAAGAAGGAATTCTTGGAGAAGCTGAGAGAAGGAAAAGTACTGTACATCCAAAGAAGGTGTGGAAGATTATAGATCTTCATTGTATTTCCTTTGTAAAGCAAAGATTAATAGATTGGTTGTTTCTTAGTGGACGTATCCACACTGGGTGAACCACGTTATATCTTGTGTATTTATCTTTTGGTATATTTCCATTTTTTATTGCTTGAATGATTAATTTTGATTATAGATTTGTACAAAAAGTGTGTGCTAACCCCAACAATTGGTATCAAAGATTTTTTGTTTGAGGGTTTTGTGTGTTGACAGAGTTACTCACAAAGGGATTTATGATTGAGTGGGAGCTACAACAATGGCAGAAGATGGAAAATACAGAGTTGAGAAATTTGACGATCGTAATTATCAATTATGGAAGATGCAGGTGGAAGATTATCTGTATCAGAAAGATTTATATTAACCGTTGGATGAGAAGGCAAGACCTACAAGGATGACTGGGATGACTGATGAAGAATGAAAGATTATTGATAGAAAGGCTTTGGGATCTATAAGATTGAGTTTGACAAACATCTGTTGCTTTGAATATTTACTGAAGGATCAACTATGGAAGATTTGATGAAATTTTTAGCTAATTTATATGAAAAAACAAGTGCTTGAAATAAAGTTTATTTGATGAAGAAATTATTTAATTTAAAAATTCAAGAAGGTGGATTTGTATCAAACCATTTAAATAATTTCTGGTGTACTGTAAATTAATTAAAATCAGTTAATATTCCATTTGAGGATGAAGTGAAAACAATTTTATCCTTATGTTCTTTGCCATATAGTTGGGATAACTTGGTAATGGTTGTTAGTAATACAACATCTGCTACTAATATTTTGAAGTTTGATGATGTGGTTAGTATAATCCTGAATGAAGAAATACGCAGGAAAAGCACAGGAGAATCATCATCTGGAAATGCTTTGAATGTAGAAAGAAGGGGTAGGCAAAATGAGAGATCCAAGAGAAAGAATAATGGGAAATCAAAGTCAAGAAATGGCAAATATAAATCCAGAGGTAGAGGAATAGCATGTTGGAATTGTGGAAAGAAAGGACATGCAAAGAAGGATTCTCGGTTCACGGAGAACAAAGAGAATGTACTAGAGAAAGGTAAAGAGGAAAATGTTGCATCTTCTGAGGTAATGCAAGATGCCCTTATTCTCTCCTTGAATAATAAAATTGAATCTTAGGTTTTAGATTCAGGAGCTTCTTTCCATGCTACCCCGATAAGGGTTATTTAAAATTATGTCCAGAGGTAATTTTGGGCATGTTTATTTAGGAGATGATGAACCATTCAATATTACTAGTAAAGGAGAAATTTATCTAAAATTACAAAATGTAAATACATGAATATTGAAAGATGTGAGGCATGTGCCAAGCCTCAAGATAAATTTTATTTCGCATGACAACAAGGTGAACTCGGTTGCATGGTTACATTCACAGCCGACTCTTGAAAGTTACCAAGGGATCTCTTGTTGTAGCAAGAGGTAAGAAGGTAGGAACATTGTATTTGTCTACCTGTATTATTGATTCCTTTTTTGTGCTATCTACTTCAGATTCAGATGTAAGCATGTAGCATAATTGGCTATGCCATATGAGTCAAAAAGGAATGCATATCCTAAAGGTAAAGGGTAAGTTATCAAATTTGAAAGATTTAGATCTTGATTTCTGTGAAAATTGTATATTTGGAAAGCAAAGGAGAATGAGATTTCTCAAAGTTAGGGCAACAAAGAAGAAACATAAATTGGAGCTTGTGCACTCAGATGTGTGGGGACCAGCCCAGGTAGCTTCTCATGGAGGATCCCATTATTATATGACTTTCATTGATGATGCCACAATAAAGGTATGGGTTTATTGTATAAAACATAAATCTGATGTTTTTGAGACTTTTGAAAGATGAAAAGCCCTTGTTGAAAATTAATCCAATGTAAAATTAAAATTCATTAGATCCGATAATGGTGGTGAGTACTACAGCAAGGATTTCAATGATTATTGTTCAATGAATGGAATACGCAAAGAAAGAATGGTTCCTAGAACACCACATGAGAATGGTAATGTAGAAAAAATGAACAAGCCAATCATGGAATGTGCAAGAAGCATGAGGGTACATGTTGGATTGCTCTTACAGATTTGGGAAGAAGCAATAGATACGGAAGTGTATTTACTCAATCGTGGGCTTTCAAATGCAATGGATGGTGGAATACCAGAAGAAGCTTGGACTGGAGAAGAGGTATATCTTTCTTTTCTTAGAGTATTTGGTTCAGAATCTTTTGTGCATGTTGATAAAGAAAATAGAAAAAATTGGATGCTAAATCCAAGAGATGCACCTTTATTGGTTATAGCTCTAGTGATTTCAGAATATGTTTTTAGGATTTCTAAGATTGTTAGGAGTCATGACATTGAATGGAATGAAAAGAGAATGTACATGGATCAAATTTTGATACCTAAAGATGAACCGGTGGAAGATTTTTGAAAGAAAATGCATTCTCGGATTTAAAACAGTCATCTATAGAGTACCGACGTTGGTTAGGGTAACCAAAGTGTCGACATGTCGAGTACCGACATCAAGCATCCCGAACTAGCGTCGGTTCAGATTAGCAAAACCAACATCGATAGGAGGTGACCGGCATCGGTCACTATCGAGGTGGATACTAATGTACAGGATGTACAAATTGAGCCTTCGGCACCCCAAATTTTTGTAAGAAGGTCACAAAGGGTAAGTAGACCTCTAGAAATATTTACACCTTCCTTATCTTATTTATTATTGACTAATAGTGGTGAACCAGAAAGTTTTGAAGAAGCAATGCATGATGAAACCCACAAGTAGTGGGAGCATGACATGGATGAGGAGATGGACTCCTTAAAATAGAACCAGACATGGGATTTGGTTAAGTTGCCAGTAGGTAAAAGAACATTGCAGAACAAATGGGTTTACATGATCAAGGAAGAAGAGGGTGGACATAAAAGATACAAGGCAAGGCTTGTGGTAAAAGGATTTACACAGAAAGTAGGTATTGAATTTGGTGAGATATTTTCTCCTGTAGTAAAAATGACTTCCATACATATTGTATTGATTTTAGTTGTAGTAGAAGATTTGCATTTAGACAAATTGATGTTAAGATGACTTTCCTTCACGGTGATTTGGAGGAAGAGATATATATGCAGCAGCCATTTGGGTATGAATTCAAGGGTAAGGAGAAACTTGTGTGCAAGTTGAAAAAGATCTTGTATGGGCTCAAGCAAGCCCCAAGGCAATGGTATGTAAGGTTTGACATTTTTATGTATGAGCATGGTTATATGAGATATGAATCTGACCATTGTGTTTATTTCAAGAAGGTTGGAAATGTAAGTTATATTATTTTGTTATTGTATGTAGATGATATGCTTATTGTAGGATCTAGTATGCAGGACATTGTTGAGATTAAAGAAAAGTTAGCTCATACATTTGTAATGAAGGATTTAGGAGTTGCAAAGAAAATCCTTGGCATGCAAATTCTTAGAGATAGGAAGAACATGAAATTGTATTTGTCTCAGGAACATTATATCAATAAGGTGTTGGAAAGGTTTAATATGCAGAATTCAAAACCTGTAAGTACACCTATGGTTAGACACTTCAAATTAAGCAAAGATCAATGTCCTACATCACATGAGGAGGTCAAGTACATGGCACAAGTTCCATATGCTTCAGCAGTTGGAAGTCTTATGTATGTTATGGTTTGTACTAGACCAAACATTGCACAAGAAGTGGGATTTGTGAGCATATTTATGGCCAATCTAGGTAAAGAGCATTGGAAAATAGTCCAATGGATTCTTAGGTATTTGAGAGGGACATCCAACATGCAATTATGCTATGGAGGGTCATATATTTATTTATGTGGATATGTTGATTCAGATATGGTTGGTGATTTGGATGGTAGAAGAAGCACCACTGGATATGTTTTCATAGTAGGTGGCACGACAGTTAGTTGGATTTCTAGATTGCAGAAGGTTGTGGCCTTGTCTACTACAGAGGCCGAGTATGTTACAACTACAGAGGCTAACAAAGAGATGATATGGATGATCAGGTTCATGGAAGAGTTGGGAAAGGAGCAAGAGGATTGTATATTATACCTTGATAGTCAAAGTATGATTCATCTAGCAAAGAACTCAGCGTTTCACTCAAGAACGAAACACATTCAGTTGATATGTCACTTCATAAGGTAGGTATTGGAGGATGAGAAGTCAAACTGGAGAAAATGAATATAAATAAGAATCTTGTAGATATGCTAACAAAGTTGTTGGAAAAGGAGAAGTTGGAGCTACACTCCACTTCTGTTGGTCTTTGAGTTTGAGACTTAAAGAGGGAGAAACATGCCAAGGAAAGGATCCAAGAATAGAGTTGTATGGTACAATGTAACAATTTATCTCCAATTGGGAGATTGTTGAGTTGTGGAGCTTAATTGCTTCACAAATAACATGTTTTACAACTTGCAGTTTACACAGTAACCGACATCGGTCAACTAATAGAACCAACATCGGTTGGGGTAACCGCATCGGTCTCCTATGCGTGAAATGTTTTTATTTAAGTCACAGATTAGATCTAACCTTTGATTAAAATGTGATCTAATGGTTGTAATTGCATAGCTATGTTCCCTAAGTTTGTATATGTTTATATAAGCTTGAAAGCTAGGGTTAGAAAGGTTAGATTGTGAAAGATTGATCATAATTGTAAGAAGGAATTCTTGGAGAAGTTGAGAGAAGGAAAAGTATTGTACATCTAAAGAAGGTGTGGAAGATTGCAGATCTTCATTGTATTTCCTTTGTAAAGAAAATATTAATAGATTGGTTGTTTCTTGGTGGATGTAGCCCACACTGGGTGAACCATGTTATATCTTGTGTATTTATCTTCTAGTATATTTCCATGTTTTATTGCTTGAATGCTTAATTTTTATTATAGATTTGTATAACAAGTGTGTGCTAACCCCAACAGCTTGAATTCTCTTGCACATAATTTCTTCAAAAAAGCAACTCAAGTGTTGCAGATTGTTTCAATGTAAGGATTGAATTTCCTTTCAAATTGCTCCCACCGGTTGGGGAAAAGCATGCGAAGTAGGTTGAAGCAACCCGGTGGTGGGTCCCACGACATGTGACAGTGTGATGACAAGCAAGTCTAAGTTGCACTTTGTGTTGTCGTAAGAGACCCATTCCAATTGTAGACACGCCTTCGAATTATATATTGATTTCTTGGATGTTATTAATATTTTTTTATCTATTTATCTATCTTTCAAATTGATATACAATTCTCATCCTCCTCAAACTTGTGATATTGGTGTCATGTGAACTATTTATCTTCGATTTCGATATGCAACTATTATGGTGTTATGTTGTGAAACTAAATGGAAAATAAAATTTAAAAATCCTTAATATTATGTAACAAGATCACCACTTAATTATTTTAACCAATTGAAATATTAGAATACTATACAATAAGATCAATATAACATTAAGACTTTGACAAGTTTGATCTAGGAGGATTAAATGAGCTTTCAATTGATTTCATGGACCGTGATTTTCTTTACGTAAATGATCTTTCTTCACTATAAGTATCCATCTCACACACATGTCCATACAACAAATTCCTAACTCTTCTTTAATAATATCACACAATTCCTATAGTATTATACTTCACAACTCGTAGGAATGTCAACTACAATCACGACAAAATAATTTTTTGTTAGGAAATGGTTGTTATTAACAATTGCAAAGTTCAAACAATGTTTCGACTCCCTCTGTTGTATAGAATACATTATTTTATTTTGTGTAATTAGGAGATACAAACATACACTAGCAATGCATAAACATCACAAGTTTGATCTCTCAAATCTTGTAGAAAGTTGTGCATAACACAACTTTGCAATTATAGTTCTAACTCGGGGTCCATTGTATTCTTTGTTGTTATACTTCTCTTATTTTTATTTGATATATTTTTCAGCCTATATCATTGAATATATGCATTTGTAATAATCCATTTCATCCCTTATGTGTTGTTTTCCATTGGATCTCCTCCTCGGCTTGAGATTAGTGATATTAGAGCATTTAACACACTTCATATAAACTTTCAATACTATTGAAGTTCTATCTACAATCCTTCTTTGATTGCATGCCCATGCATATAATGATTGATTACATGAACTCAAGACGCAAGGCTAGTGACATCCCTTCATGTCCTCAAATGGAAAACAAATCAAATTTGTGATATTGAATTCAAAATACTTCAAAAATAATAAACGATTTTTGGCAAATATAACAAGAAGATTTGAAGGAATGTCACGCATGTGAATGAACATATCTTTGCGATAACTTTGCTCAAGTTTTCATGCATGTTTGCACTCCTTGCAAAATAGCTCCTTCACATTGACCTTTTGGACGTTCAAACTACATAGAAGGTTTTAGTCAATCTAGGCATCCCTATCTTTACAAAGAAAATAGATGCGAGATGCCCTAGAAAACCAATTTAACCTAGTTTTTCATAATACACAATAAACCAACCATCTTGTTATGGATATAATTCTTTAAAATTTAATTTGGTCACTATTTATTCATTTTTAGGTTTTCGGTATTGAAGCTAAGGTTCTCTAGGTGTAATTTTTGCACATAACCAATAGGCATTTTGTATTTTTGGACCTTCTAAATTGATTGATTATATTTATAAGAGTTTTATGTGTGCTAAACTTAAATTTACAAACCTCTTATTTCCATCAAACTTCACCAATCTCATCCTTGCGAAAATGTATTTTCATTGAGTATAATCTCATCACCATTGATGATCTAAGTGATTTTCTACACCATGGAGAAGATTTCATCCATTTCACTTGCCTTTTCAGATCTGCAAAAAATTTAGTGATCGAAATCCTCTGAAAATTAGAGCAAAGCATCTCGAGGAAAAACCTAAACTTTTGAAATTGTTTTCATTCCATTCCAACATCCAGGGGTCCAGCTTCTATAAATCCATGTCCTCGCATTCTAAAAAATAGTAAGTTTCATAAACAAAAAAATAGTATCACCATCATCCCGTTCAAGCCAAATACACTAAAAAGGGATAATTTGAGAAACTTGCTAGAAGTAGACATCTGGTGTGGGACCTGCTAAAAATAAAAAGTGTTGGGATTATGGTTAAATCATTCATATTCATTCATACCCCATCAATTTCACCACCTATAGTGACCATAAAGGTCAAGTACTCAGGTTTGGAATTAATTTCCTCATTAAACACTAAGTATCCTAATGTGGGTGACAGTGATGTAATATACATGGACTTGGAGGATCTAAAATCAAGGATGCCAAGTGGACCTCGTGAACCTATGGAGGAAAAGGTTTTCTCAAGTGGGATATTTAGAGTAGGTGGTAATCCTTTTTCCATTCAAAGTACAAATATAGTCATGGCTTGTGTTCAACACTATGACCTAGATTCAAGAACAATCCTAGTAGATGACAATTCAATTCTTGGAGTCCTCATCCCAAAAGGTATTTCTTAATGCTTACAAATTCCTAGTTGTAACCATATGCATTTGAGGTATGGAAGCAATCAGAAAATGTGTATAGAAGTTTGGGTCACCTCCACTCGGTGAGCATTCATCCTTGGAAGAAATCCTAAATTCTTTCCAAAAATTAGTCTAGAAAGAGGCAGAGATACCTTATCTTTCAATGAGGATAATTTGGAATATCTCATGGAAATCAAAGGATCCATCTTTAATAACACAAGGGATCATAAAATTTGGTTTACACTATTGGGAATTTGAGACTGCGGAATAGTGTTATGACTCAATAACAAACCCAATCATGCACACAAGATATAAAAAATTCCGCAAAATCTACATCAGTGGAAGTATAAACTAGAATAATCCAAATCAAAACAAAGTACACACACATAACACAACATGTACCATGGTTCACCCAATGTGGACTACATCCACCAAAGATAGAGATCTCATATATATAATAATCAAGAGTACAAACCAACTCTTCCAACAAGAGTACAATGCATCTCTCCAAGAGTATTGCCTCCTCCAGATCTCTAAACGGATCTCCATGAGTGCATTACAACCGTGCCTCCAAACCACAAATAGATGTCACATATCCAAGAACTACTCTACATCTGCCACTGTGCAACCAAGCTCTCACTATGAGTCTGCAAACAAGACCTCTCACAAGGGTCTACCAACGTGCAACCATATCTGTGCACCAAGAAGTAAGTCTCTCCTCCATCTCACTGCATCAACATGTGCATACAAGAAGACAACCTCCTCTACTCTATCTAGATCTACATGGATCAACAATACAACATGATCTCATGGATATATGAATACAAGATCTCACAACAACCTGTGGATCTAACAATACAAGCCTAGATCTACATGGATCAACAATACAATATAATCTCATGGATCTACAATACAAGATCTCACCAACATCTAGATCTACAAGAATAAACTCTATGTTCTTTGCATACTATGCAAACCATTACAATTAGACAATAATTATACAAAGGAAATACAATAGAAGAAACCTCTTCTCACCATTCGGATATACATGTTATTTCCTTCTGTCCCACTTCTCTCCATGGAAACTTTGTCTTCATGTAACATGTTGTTTCATTTTCTTCTTCTTCATCCTCGCAACCAAGGATTACTCTAATTAACCTTCTAACCCTAGCTTTCATTCTTATATAAGTATACACAAACTTAGGGCACCTTAGCTATGCATTTACAACCATCTGATCACTTTTACATTCAACTATAGGATCAAATCCCACGTCTAAAATAAAAACATAAACACACAGGTAACCGGTGTCGGTTCCCGATGTTGACCAGTGTTGGTTCCCTAACCGATGTCGGTTCTTCCTAGGCGACCGATGTCGGTTCCACGACCAACATCAATTCATCGTGTAAACCAGTAAACCTTAAATGCATGCCTTTGTGAAGAAATTCAGCTCCACAACCTAACATTGTGGTTAAATCATTCGTATTCATTCATACCACGTCAATTTCACCACCTCTAGTGACCATGAAGGTCAAGTACGGAGTTTGGAATTAATTTCCACATGAAACACTGAGTATCCTAATGTGGGTGACAATGATGTAATATACATGGACTTGGAAGATCTAAAAGCAAGGATACTAAGTGGACCTCATGAACTGTCGAGGAAAATATTTTCTCGAGTGGAATATTTAGAGCAGGTGGTAATCATTTTTCCATTCAAAGTACAAATATAGTCATGGCTTGTGTTCAACACTATGACCTAGATTCAAGAACAATCCTAGTAGATGATAATTCAATTCTTGGAGTCCTCATCCCAAAAGGTATTTATCAACGCCTACAAATTCCTACTTGTAACCACATGCATCCGAGGTATTGGAAGCACTTAGAAAAGGCGTGTAGAAGCTTGGGTCACCTCCATTCAAAGTGAGCATTCATCCTTAGAAGAAATCCTAAATTCTTTCCAAAAATTAGTCTAAAAAGAGGCACAAGATCCCTTCTCTTTCAATGACGATAATTTGGAATATCTCACATAAATCAAAGGATCCATCTTTAATAACACAAGGGATCATAAAATTTGGTTTACACAATATAATACCATTGGTGGTATTCCCGAGAGTAAGATCGATGCCTCGGGACATGTTTTCATTCCACAGCAGAGAAGGTGGAGCTCGTGGTAGCTCAATTCAACAAGGAATTAAAAGGAAAATAGTTCATCCTGTGGAATTTCCACAAAGTTCACCAAGAAAATCTATTCGTCATTGGAAGTATCTTCATCCTCAAATTTATCACTCTTTTTCTCTTTCTTCTTCCCCCTTTCTCCATATTTTAATTCTTCGTTGGGATTGTACTTTTGGTTGTTTCATCTTATTCACTCAAGTGACATTTTAATTTTACATTGTAAAAATTATTTTTCATTAACAATAAAATGAATCATCTTTATTCCTAATATAGGCATATGATATGTCACAAGTGGTAGGAATGTGAAAAGTCACTTGGGGGAGATGAAGAGACATTCGTAAAGCTATATATTGGGATGGATTCTCCATTCCAAGGGGTTGATAGCTTTTGTTCTCCTATTACAAGAAAGAAGTTATTTATTTTATTCCCTTTTCTATGTTCTTCTACTTCCTACTTTTCAACTATGCAAGCTTTGTAATCTTGTATAACCAAGAAAGAACTTTGTATCTTTGAGGAATAAATCAATAGAACTTTGTGTCTTTGATTTGTTAATCTTATTGTAGCTTACACAATTGTTTCTCATCCCATTAGATGTAAACCTACTCTAGTTAATTTTAGTGAATTTTGCAAGTGCCTACTCACTACCTTAACCCTCTCTCCCTATATTATTATCTCCCCTTCACCTCTCCCCAAGAAAATTCCTCCTTGTATTCATTACAAGCAATGAATACAATGTCCTTGGAAGGAAATGCTCGTTGCTCTTTAGAAATTATCCTTTAAAGGAAATGTTTATTGCTCTTTGGAAAGTAGCCCCGTATTTGACAAACTAAAAGGCATTTTCTGATAGGCATTTATGCTCCCTATTTGGTAGTAAATGCAGTCTTGAATTGATCCTCTTCCTTGACCATGATTTGGTTGAAAACTAAATAACCATCAAACATGGAAAACCTTTGCTTGCCTACCACATTTTTAAAATATGCTCCATCGAAGCCAAAGGATAATGATCCTTTAATGAAGCCTTGTTCAAATATATGAAATCAACACAAAGTCCGATTTCACTAAATAGTCTTCTTTCGCAGGAACAAGATTCGTAACCCAAATAGAGTACTTGATAGGAAATATTATCTTTTCCTCAATCGCCAGTAACTCCTTCCTCTTGAGGGGCCCTATCTTAGGATTGACAAGCCTTTTCTTTGGTCGGATGAGCTTGATGTTAGGGACAAGATCAATAGACTGTTGAGAAACACTTGGATCAAATCCTTTCAGTCCTCATAGTCCCATGAGAAGATGTCACTATAATTTTGACATAATGAGATGAAATCTTCCTACTCAACGTTTGCACATACCTTTCCAAGTAGTAGCCCTCTGTCAGTGCATAATAGTGAATGGGTGGCAGTCTTCTTGCATCACACGCATGTTCTTTTCTTCACCCTTGAATGCATCATCATGACTAAAAATATGCTCTAAGGTGACCAATACTTTAGGAAACTTGTTTGTATTTAGCTAAATCACTTGGTCACCATAGCTTTCATGCAAATCAAATTGCATTTTGAAGAAAACTTAGCTTCATTTTGAATGAACTGCACAATTTGTGCATCACGTTGTTGGTGCCATTTCTGAGCTTGCATAGTGTGCCCTAATTTTTCATATCAAATTTTTCTCAGAAATGTTTTATCTCTCAAATTGGTGATCTGCAATTCATCCCCTCCAGTTGAATGCTTCAAAATGCCCATAAACTTGTTGTTTTGCCCTAATTTGAAACAATATTCCAAGTTTGCCCCTTTTTGTGCCCTAGTTTTTCCAATTTTGCGGGTTGTGTCGTTTTCCCTTTACCAGATCGTGCAAAAATTGAAATTGATCAAATTTTAATTGTTTGCAATTGAAGACACATTCCCAAGGTTGAAAATAATGTCAAATCATGCTTTAGTTGATTTAAAATCAAGAAATTTGCCATCCTCATTGAAAATTTTGAATTCTGGGGCATCCTTTGAATTTTTACGTTTTGACGGTCATACGGGTGTCATTTGCCCGTCAAATTCATCATCGGAAGGTAATGGCAACGTGGCGGTTTCTTGTTGGCGTGGGGCCTACGTGGCATGTTTTGATTGGCTAGGGGATTGGCAGGTGGCGGACTTTCCTTAGGAAATTTTGATTTCATTTTACAAAATTTTCAAAGACAAATTTTGGCCCGAAGGCCATGCAGTGAATAGGGAGAGGACACGTGGCACATATTTTGGTCTGAGGGCATGCGGATGGCGGAGGGACTTGGAGAATTTTGATGTTTTATGGCTCAAAGTGATAAAGTGAATTTTTGGCCCGAAGGCCCTCGACCAATCCTTGCTTTGGACACGTGTCCAAGAAAGGTCACAATGGGGTACTGGTTTTTTAATGACTTTGAAGTTTTTAACTTCAAATGGTAAAAATAAAATTTTGGCCCGAAGGCCCGTAGCGAATAGGGAGAGGACACGTGGCACATATTTTGGTCTGAGGGCATGCGGATGGCGGAGGGACTTGGAGAATTTTGATGTTTTATGGCTCAAAGTGATAAAGTGAATTTTTGGCCCGAAGGCCCTCGGCCAATCCCTAGTGGACACGTGTCCAGGAAAGGTCACAATGGGGCAGCGAGTTTTCTAATGACTTTGAATTTTTAAACTTCAAATGGTAAAAATCAAATTTTGGGCGAAGCTCCACAACAAGTCAGGAAGTGACACGTGTCCAAGGAAGAAAAATGGATAAGCGGGGTTTTGAGAGTTTTTGAGATTTTTTCCTTTGGAGGCAAAAATCTCAAAATTGAAAAATGGTCCGCATTGCGCTTGCAAGAAATTTGTATGAGGAGGCGGAGGTTTGAACCTCGGGCGCAACTTTAAATTTTTTTCAATTTTGGCAAAATGTTTTAAAATCAAAATTTTGTGTGTGGCCTCGACTAGGTGTAAGTTTGAAGCTTGTGCGGGATCATGGAGCTTCGAGGGACAAAGTAAAATTTTGCCTTTTTGGCAAAAGGAGCTAAAGTGTAAATGGGAAGCGTGCCTCCGTAGCCTATCCATGGTGGACACGTGGCACATTCTAAGAAGTCAAAGGAAGAGCACGGGCCCGCGGTAAGTTTTAAATTTTTCAAATTTTGTAGGAAGGTTTGAAGGCGAATAGGAGACTTGGCCCCACGGTGAATCAGAGAGCGCCATGTGGCGAGGAAGAGATCGGGCATCCGGGCCCATGGAGGTTTTGTGAAAAAATTTCCTTTTCCACAAAAGAGGCAAAATTGATAGAATTGGTCCGCGGTTTCAATGGGACCCACCTTTGGACACGTGGTAGGCCTAGGAGGCAGGCGGGAAAAGTGGCAAAATTTTCCAAATTTTCAAAAGGTCGCAAATGCATTTTTTAAAGGCATGGGCCCAATCCAATCATTTTTTGACACATGTCCCACCTTATCCAAAGTTTAAAAAGGTAATATTGAGCTTATTTTTGGATTGCATCTTCCACGTGGAGGGCTGATATTAAAAGGTGGATGAGATCGACGATTACTGTGCATCCATCTATTTTACCGCCATGAGAGCTCAAAGAAGCTTGGAAATCACATTTTGCATCAAATCTTATATGATTTTGTGTCGTCTTGGCCTCCTGAGAGCATTGGCATCATTTTCATGACTTAATTCTTCGATCTATGGTGTTTTTTATGTAATTTTTGCTCAGGCCCGTGAAAAAACGTGAAATGACAAAATTAAAAGTTGCAGAGGTAATTTGAAAAGGTAAAAAGGTGAAAATGATGAGTCAAAGGTGTTTGCATGCCTCAATGATAAAAAATGTGCCTGCAGGATGGATAATGATCCAGATATTTGTAATGATTTAATCCTTTTTGACACACCTGGCAACATGCGAGTGTTTTTCTGTTTGATGTCATTTTCATTGAATCATGAAGAGTTGTTGTAACAAACTTGATCCCATGGCATATTATTTTCTTGGGAAAGAAGGCTCCAATGTGGCATAGGGTATATAGTGCATTTTGGAGAAATTGTAAAGGGAGGGAGTTGAAAATTACGGGAAAATTCTGAGAGAAAGCTCATTTTCGAGAAATCCACCAAAGAACCAGGTTAATGTCTCATGTGTTGGAAATTCATGTATGTGAGTTGGTTACAAGTGTATAGCCATCACACAAGCTCTGAGATTGTTCATGTAACTCTCCCTTGTTGTTGAATCTAACAATTTTTGAATTAAATTTGTGTTTTCTTTGGGCAATATGATGTTTGTTATCATTTTTAAATGCCTACAAATAAATTTTGTTGTTCTTGTTGCAATCTTGCATTGAAAGTCTTTAGGAATCACACAGATCTCCATTTTTGGTTGATAGTTTAGTGGAATTTGCAATCTCATATTCAGAAGAGCCTTCATCTGATAAGGAGATAAACAAATTTAAAATCACTTTACCTTCCTTAACTGCAGAGATTTCTTATAAGCCTTTGGGGGTACCTTAAGCGTGGTTTGATCATGGGTTTTTGTGTTTAATTGAGTTCTTTACTTCAAGATTTTGTGGTGAGTTCTCAAAGATTGTGTGAAGAGTGCAACCTAGGCTTCCATTTGTGCCTCTTCTAGTTGAAAGAACATCCTGATTATTTTAGGCATTTCATCTAATAGTTGTTCAAGTATTGTACAGATTGTCAAAGATCTGATCTATCCCAGTTTGTCTTGTCAATCCCCCACCAAAAATCATCTAACAACAAAGATCTTATCATGTACTATCCCTGATTTGCATGTGTATACCCACAGAAGATCAAAATCTATTTGCAAAAGTATGCATAACAGATCAAGATTTCCAATGTCTCTAGTAACCTTTGCCTTGTTTTGAGAACATACCCATGTTTTGAGAAGTGACAACTTGTGAGAGTTCAGATCTGGGGTGTTGATCATGTTTTCATCAAGGTTTCTATCATAGAATTTCAAGCAAAGAGAAGGACATCTTCATCTCCTTCACCATTACAAGGTTACAAAATAGGTCCTCTTACCTTGGTTGCAAGGCACAACCTAAAACAACTAGGACAAGATCAAGTCCTATTGGAGTGCTATCCATTTCTCCACAAACCTGAGTGCTAGCTAGACCATATCCCGACTACCAACAACATACAACATGGTCTAATCTGTCTTTAAGCTCCATGACATATCTATGGTGTTGCTCAGATTGAAAAGGAGAACAAATTTGGATACCAACACGAGTGGCGCGCATTTGCAGGAGTTCTTGGATTTTCTTGGTGTTTTTGAAGTGTTTGAAGAGTTTGAGCATTTATGTATTCAATTATTTGAGCTGCTACATTGTTAAAATATCATTCTATGCTTCAAATATGCAAGTTTTAAGTAAAATTTTCAAGCCCTGTCTGCCCTTTTTCATTTCCCAGTAGTTTACACACTTTGGTTGCATTGTGATTGATTGATCTAAGAAGAAGAAGGTCTGATTTATAAGGCTTTGCAAATTTTTTCAGTGCTAGCAAACATTTGACAAATTATTTTAGTGCATTCTTGCACAACTAAGGTGAAATTCCTTAGTGGCGACTCCATGTTGATTTGATCTTGAAAATACCAGTTGTCTTACCTTTCTATCATTTATAATTTGTTACTCAACTCTACAAAACTAGAAGGAAGAAGATCTCTCTTCATCAAGGACTCTGCCAAGAAGTTGTTTATAGATTCAAGAAACTCAGAGCTAGAGGGAAGAAAGGTGTGGAAGGTTGTTGGAGACTTGACTATAAGAAAGGAGATCCCTATTGTTGAGTTTGAAAGTGAGCAGCTTGTTATTGAGGACTGTAATTCTTCTTCAAGTGGATCTGATTCAAACAATCCTATTGCTGATTTGAATTCCCCATCAGGTGAGGGACCTTCTTGTGCATTTGAAAGGCTTGCTCCTAAATCTACTCCTGTATTTTCTAAATTTGCTAGAGATCATCAAGAAGGAGTGCCCTTAAGAGAGATCTATTTTGAAGATTTCATTCCCATTCCCCAAAGACCTTGCACTCCTCATCAGCTTGTTTCACCTCCAAGATCACCTCCACCAAACAATATGGATCAGCCTAGACCTCCATTTTTTGTTAACACCTTTGGTCCTATAAATTTTAGAGGAATGGATGGTTACCCAAATGTTGTCCCACAAGATGTCAGAAATAGGTTGCCAAAATTCTAGGGTAACAATGTTATTACTGGTGATCAACATCTCAAACTTTTTGATAATATGATGGAAGATTTTGAGATAGAGTTTGAAGATGTGTATATTAAGTTGTTTATTCATACACTAGAAGAAGATGTTAGGGATTGGTACAAGGCTCTACCTGATAATTCTATTGATTCATGGACTTAAATGAAAAATGCATTTAGGTTGCTGATATGGTGACGGGATTGATCCTAGATTTCTTTTATCTGAGTTTGAGAATATCAAGAAGAACCCTAATGAATCAGTCCATGACTTCAACACAAGGTTTAACAAAACTTTGAGAAGGCTACCAGTTTATCTGAGGCCTTGTGATGAATCTTGTTTAATCAAATATGCAAATGCATTTGATAAGAAGGCAGCGTATTACGTAAGAGACAAGAACCCAACCAATCTAATACAAGCTTTCTCCATGGCACTTCAAATTGAGAATAATATCAAAGAAATTAGAAACCTCTCAAAACATATGGTGTAAAATTGATAAACCCTGAAAAACATCAAGCTAGCAAAAGTGTTGATTTAGAAGAGGTTGTGAAAACTTTGGCAAGGGCTGTAAAAGAAATCTCATACAAATTAGCCTGGGCTGAGAAGGGAATTGGGCAGACTTCACAAGGTCAGCCTAGGCAGCAAGCACAAGATAGATTTGGCAATCATCCTAGGGGTGATCAAAGGGTAGATGACAAAGGTAAAGGGCCTGTTGGATCTACAAATAGACATCCTCAAGCACGTGAAGGAAGAGTGTTGCCTGATCCCTTAACTGCTAGGGTTGCTGTTGTTGAAGAGGTTGCTGATATGGATTGGTGTGATAGATGTTTTCTTCCTCATCCTCCATGTGAAGTGGACCAATAGGTTGATGAAGCTGATAATGAGGATGGAACTGATGATGATATTTGCATGATGGGTTGTTCTTCAAGCTCACAAGGAGGAGCAACATCTACTGAAGTAATAAGTGCTAGGATAGCTACAACTTTTTGGGATTGCATCAAACGGGTACAAATATTTCTTCCCCCTCATGCTCTTGAAGTAGATGTAGTGCAAGCTTTTGAAATTCCTCACAATGACTTTGAATACTTGAGAGCTTTGATGATTAAGAAGTATGATGGTGGTATCCCTTCGGAGGAAGATAGACAATTGTTGATGAATGTTGTTATAGCTCAAGAGAAGGGCTATAACACTAGAAGCAAAGTTGTTAAGGGAAGTGGGCCTCAAGCCAAACCTAAAACACCCTTGCTCACAAGCATTCCAAAAGAAGCTCCTAGGAAAGAAACACTTGCTAAAAGCTCGATGTCCCAAGCAAAAATTACAGTCCTCATCATGCCCAAGCTGCCAAGAATCCTTCGCCATCTGATGAATCTTCTTGTCTCCCTTCCAATGTTGTTTTGCCAAAGAGTGTTCCCTATGACATAGCCCATGTATTGAGCCAAATTAAAGTGAGTGTTCCAATCATTGAGTTGCTTAGAATTCCTAAGCATAAGAAGAGAGCATTTGAGTACTTGGGGTTAAAGGAAGAGAAGATCACCCCAAGCAAAAATGTAAATGTTGTTGAGACTCCTCTTCAAATCATTGCTGACCTTGAAACACCACCAGCAGTTGAAGTTCTTGGAGAGACACCTGAGGTATATTTGGGGACATATTTGGTTGATTCCCAGTTGAATGTTGATCCATTCTTCACAACTTTGCTCATAAAAGATAGGCTACTTCACAATTGTATGTTTGATTCTGGTGCATCATGTAATGTCATGCCTCTAGAAGTCATGAATGAGTTCGATATCAAAGTGATAGCTACCTATGGGAAGTGTACTGCCGTGGATTCAAGGGAAGTGCCGGTGGTTGGCTCTGTGAAGGGTTTGGTAGTGCAACTTGCACCTATCCGGGTAAGAATTTGAAGCTGGATGTTGTAATTGTTAATCGCCCCGCCAAATGGGGTATGCTTTTGTCAAGAAAATGGGCTACAAGTGTTGGTGGCAGCGTTCATATGGATATGTCTTTTGCCACCATTCCCATTGAGGGCAGCCTTGACAAAATTTATGGTGAAAAGAAGATGTTGCACCTAATTGAAGATCCCAATGCTTCCTATGAAGTGTTGTTTTCTGATGCAGAATCTTTGAGAATTTCATTGGTTTTGCTAATTGAAAAGAACACGAGATGGACAGATCAAAGTGCCTTGATATGGTAGGTTCTCCTTAGACCTTTTTATTTGATGGAGCTTGCTCCAAATTTGGAAATGGTCTTTGGTATAGTTCTGCTTTCTCCTAGTTTGGAAGAGTTTGTTTTTTCCTTCAAACTTAATTTTGAATGCACTAACAACGTTGTTGAGTATGAGGCATTGTTTTTGGGGTTAAGAATTGCATCGAAGTATGAAGTGAAATATATTGTTGCAAAAGGAGACTCAGAGTGGTTGTCAAACAAATAAGAAAATTGTATGCTACAAAAATCAGCGTATGAAACACTATAAGCATGCCATTTGGGATCTAATTGAAATGTTTGATTCTTTTAACATTGTGTATCATGACAGAGGTCTCAATGTTGTTGCTGACAAGTTGGCAATGTTGGGCTCTAGATTTGGAAATTGCACCATTTCACCTTATTATGAATACAACATTGAAGTGTTGACTAGGCCAACTATCCCTGATAATGTGAAACATTGGCAAGTTTTTAACAATGATGCTCAAGTGCTAAGGTTCTTGCAAAACCAAGGTGAGTTTGCAAATTAGAATATTGATTGGGAGCCAATGGTATGCATGATTGAAGGAAGAGAAACTTTGTTTGGAAAAGATATCATCTAATTGAAAACAAACACCATTCCTAGAGGTCTTATTGCACTTGAGTCAAATTTTAACAATGTTGATTGCATCATAAATAGAAACATGTCTACCTCAAGGGATGTGGAAGAGTATGACTTGGGAACAAAGGAAAAACCAAGGAAGGTTTGGTTGGGCAGCAATCTAAGTAAAGAGGAAAAACAATCCTATGCCCAACTCTTGAAAAATATCAAGACTGCCTTGCTTGGTCCTATTCAGAGCTGAAGGCATATAGAGAAGATTTATTTCAGCATGAGATCCCTCTTGAAACAAATGCCAAACCATTCAGACAGAGGAAAATGCCAATTAATCCACTTCTCTCCATGAAAATGTAAGAGGAGTTAAGGAATTTGAGAGATGGAGGTATTATTCAGCCCACTAGATATTCATCTTGGGTTGCAAACCTTGTGCCAGTCAGAAATAAGAACGGAGACATCAAACTTTGTGTGGATTTTAGAAATCTAAATAAAGCATCCATGAAGGACAACTATCCCTTGCCAAATATGGAAAATATGTTGCAGCTTGTGATAGGGTCTGAATTGCTTTCTACATTGGATGGTTTCTTCGGATATAATCAAGTGGTTGTCAAAGAATCAGAAAGACTTAAGACAACATTCACTACTCCTTGGGGAACATATGTTTTTGTTAGGATGCCCTTTGGTTTGATGAATGCTGGTGCCAATTTTCAAAGAGCAATGGATGTTGCTTTTGCTGGTTACATCAATGAGTTCATTGCAGTTTACCAAGATGATGTGATTGTATTTTCAAGGCAGAGAAGTGATCATTTGCAACACTTAGAGAAGATCTTTGATCAAATGTAGGGAGTATGACATTTCTCTTAATCCAAAAAGTGTCATTTTGGCGTGAAAAAGGCCAAGTTGCTTGGTCACATTGTGTCAAAAGATGGTGTTATGATAGACCCTGAGAGAGTGGAAGCAATCAACAAGGTACCTATCCCAAGAACCAAGAAAGGCATCCAGTCTTTCTTTGGTTAGATTAATTTTATTAGAAGGTTTGTTTCAACTTTTTGAGTTGACTCTTCCAATCACAAGCATGCTAAAAAGGACCAAGTTATCAGGTGGGAGGAGGCTGCCATTCAAGCTTTTGAAGGAATTAAGGATGCACTTAAACATGCACTGTTTTAGCAACCCCAAACTATAAGAGGCCTTTCCAAATCTTTTCCTTTGCTTCTGAGTATACCATTACTTCTGTTTTGCTGCAAAAGGATGAGAATGAGGCTGAGAGGCCTATTGCCTTCTTTAGCAAGGCTTTACAAGCTGCTGAGTTAAAGTATACAATCATGGAGAAACAAGCATTTGCCTTGGTGAAAGCAACAAAAGTTTTCAGGCCTTATATATTGAGTTCAAAAGTTGTTGCCTATGTTCCCCACACCATGGTGAAAGACATCTTATCAGAGATGGAGATCTCAAGTAAAAGATGTAGATGGGTGAACAAACTATAGGAGTATGATATGGACATCCAAACCAAAAAGTTGGTAAGAGGTTTGGGTCTTGCTAAGCTCATGGCTGAGAGCAACTTGCAGAATGTGGAAGTGAATCAACTAGAGGAAGAAAGGATAGATGTGCTTGCAAAGTTGGTAAATTTCGAAGGAGTGTAGGACGAAGACCTGGAAGGAATTCACGTGCATCGAATAGTTACACTTCACCAAAGTGTAGGAGTTGCGAGATTAAAGCAAGCAAGATTTGTAAAGCAATGTGCATGCATATGAGAGCTCAAGATTCGAAAATTGGAGTGGAATGGAAGCCTTAGCTTAGCTTGTATTGGCTTAACATAGATCAAAAGAGATGGTGTACATATAGGGGAGTGAATGTGTAACTCCCATGTAAGAGAAGATTCCTCCATAATGGAGAAGAGGAGTTACTTTCCCAAATGGGAATGTAACTCCTATGACACACTTACACATATGACAGATTCTGTAAGAGAATCTGTCATAACTAAGATGACACCTAGATCCATGTCCACCTAAGTGAGATGACTCACCTGGTGAGGTGGAATAACACTAAATAAGTGAATAAGTATACCACCTACACCAACACCCCCCCTTCATCGTAACTTAGGATGAGGCGGCAAGTTAGAAACAAGAAATGGGTCCCGGCACAAAGCCTAATGAGGCACCCATGTACAAAAAGAAGTCCCAAGCAGTGAAGGAAAACCCAGTGGGAAAAACATCCACCACAAGAGAAAAAAACACTCTCTAATCTAAGAAAGATGCCAAATATGGGTCCCAGCCATAGACGAGCCTGAAAGGGTACCCATGTACAAAGAGGCAATCTCTAAAGAAGAAGAAGAGAGAAGAAGAGGGAGACGAGAGGAATGCAGAAGATGCCATGGACGGATCTGAACTCTGCAGCTCTAGGAGGTCTCCCAGAAGAATGTCGATGACGAGATCCTCTGCCTCTGGACTGAAGAAGAGCCACCCGCAACAAACTATGTGCCTGCCCTTAGGAAGGACAGAAATGATGTGCTGGAAGTCCGCCCACTCCACAAAGGAAACTGAAGGCAGCAACACGAAGAACTCTGAGTCTGGTGCACTGAAGTGTGACATAGGTCTAGCGAGTGAGTGCCAAGGAACCGAAGGTAATGCCACGTGCGTAGAACTGTCAGAGTGAAGAGGAACACCCACAGAAAGGATGTCCAAGTGATGTGAAGGGAACAAAACATCCTCCACAACAGAAAATGGATCCACAGCTGAGGGTGGATCAATGAAGGTCTCCGAGAAAAGTGGAAGTGGTATGAGTCCCAGAAGGGGCACTCCCAACAACGGAGATAATGAACTCCTCTGAAACACCTATAGATGGATGAGGAACCTGTAGAGCATCACAAGTGGAATCTGTGAAAAGACGACTAAGGTTAGGCAGATACTCGTCCCAATGAGGGGGCTCAACAAATAGAAGAGCGATGTCAGATAGGTATGAGTCATCCAATGAAGGTAGAGGAGTGAAATGGGCCTCGCACACTGGAAGTGGAAAGGAGGTTGGTGTAATGACGGTGTGAGACTGAGTATGAGAGACTGCTCAATATCTGATGAGATGTGGGGGTGATAACAATGTCTGGAATAGTGAGAGAAAGAGGAGAAGAGTCCTCTGTAGTACTCTCGACATTAGAACTAGATGCACAATCCTCGTCATCAGAAGTAGAACCAAGTGAGCCTGTGTCGTGGAATGCTGTCATCATACGAAGAAATGGAGTAGATAAATCGAATCATTAAGCAACAACAATGGCGGCAAAGATGTGAAGGGTCTCCATACAAGGATTGAAGAATGCTCTAGACACGATGAGGTGGATCTGAGTCTGCCACGTGAAACCAGAGAGAACGAGAGACATGCATCATCATGTGACCAAAAACATGGTCGCAAGTGTCGAGGAAGTCCTCTAGATGACAATGATTAGTGGGTGTAGGAACTGGCCCAAGTAAAAAGGTGAAAGACCCTCATAGGCGAAGTAACGTTCCATAGAAGCACGTTAGGGTGAATAGGTCTCTCTACCTGGTGAGAAGTGGTGGAGGCTGTAAGGTGATCCTATGACGCCCACGTCTAGAAAGATCACTCTCCATGATGAACAAATGCAAGATGCAAGGTGCAAGACGTCGGACTCGGCCGATAATGCATCTGCGTGTGTAGGCCCAAGAGTACAATCAACCCCCAGAATGCGGCACTTTATAAAAGTAGTGTGTTTACAAAATTGGAAATTCCATCACGTAGTGTGTGAGAAATCATGCAACTTTGACCAAGGAAGCGCTAAAAAATGAGCAGCGAGTCAAAAGTTATGGCATTAATATGATTCCCGCAACTGATGGAAAAAGTCAATAAATGCTGCAAACGCATTAAAAAAGTGCTCAAAATGAGTGCAAAGGGTATCGTGTGACTACTCGTTGGAAACGACATCAAATTTTAGCAAGGGTTTGTTTTGCTTGCGAGGGGGGATTAGCCTCCTACCAACCCCGGACCTCGCCCTCCGTCTTCGACATGCGTAGGAAGGTAAGAATACAAGCAAAAAACAGCCTTGAAATTTATTACAATGCCATGGAATGTTTTTTTTTAACCTCAAAACATTAAAAAGGAGGTTTGTTTTAACCTACAAACAATTTTAAAAGGAAAGTGGGCCCACGTTTGAGGTGTCAAGCCATGGTGGAGCTGCTGGTCCACGTGGCATATACCAAAAAATGTGTTGAAGGAGAGGTTGGGTAGTTGTTGACCAAACGACTGAGCTTTCAAACGTGAGCTGTTAAGGAACCACGTCCCACATTGAAGGGTTTACGAGCTGCAAGGAGCCCGAGCACAGAGATGCGTTGGAGAAACCACGTCGTTGGCTGTGCAGAGGTGGGCAATGGACCGTTGAGGAGAGCCCAGGCGTGGAGGAGTAAGCAATGACCGTAGAAAAACCATTGAGCAAAGTGTTGTTGGGTCCACGTGTCGTGTGAGGTAGACTACCCAAGAATAGGTTTAAACGAAAAGTAAAAAACGACAACAACAAAAGCAAAAATGGAAACAACAATAAAGAACAACAAACACGGCAAGAAATGGTGGTGACTGTAGCCAGAGATTCCACGAGCAGGAAGGAGCCGTTGAAGGGAGATGTTGTTGAGCTGTTGGGAGGTGCTGCAAGAGAAATGCCACGTGTCAGAGGTATATGCCAGGTTGGATCTTATAAACGTTCACTGTAGGAGCCAACAGGTAGAGCTGAACGCATGGAGGCAGATCAGAGGTCGGTTCATAGGACCAACAAGACCGTATTACCAAAAACGTAGAGAGATCCCTTTGGCTGGCAGACCGAGTGTTGGGCAATGGTGTGAGTAGGTGAACAGTTAGCAAGTGCAAGCCACGTACTAGTTGGTGAATGAACAAATTGCTGGTGCAAATAACAGTGAACAGTGCACGATCTGGTCCACCGATGCAAAGAAGTATTTTCCACACTTTCACTAGCAAAATGATCGAGCAAAGGAAGTTAACAACTCAGTGATGAAAACCACGAGCACTAGAACAAGTCAAACACCCAGAAAATAGGAGCATGTAGCAATCTAAGGATGAGTTGGAAAACCGTCACGCAGAGTGAACCACAAAGCCACACCAGAGGTGGAACACGAGCCAGAGGTTCCAGAAGTGGGAAGCGTTTGATGATGCCAAGGCAGGAGTAACCTCGCAGATCAGGTAACAGACTGGAGATTCCCACATGAACTGCAACCATGAGGATGACAGGGAGGACACTCTAGCGAAATAGGGGAACGTCCAACCACTTTACACACCAGAGAACCAACCCGAGTTATCCATACCAAAGAATGATCTCACGATCAAGGCAACATAGTGTTGAGTAAATTTCAAACATGCAATTTGCTGAAACCTCAATGCTGCAAAAAAACCAATGGGAAACACACCAGTAAACAAGCCAAATACATATACCCTTTTTTGAAGTCAAACACAACAAACACCCACAAAATCTCAAAATATGCAAGTAAAGCACATGCAAAAGCAAGAGCTTACACAAGCAACTACATTATGGAGCAACGATGGTGAGCAACGTGATTCCGGTCCCCACGCTTTGATACCGTGAAGGAGTGTAGGACGAAGACCTGGAAGGAATTCACGTGCATCGAATAGTTACACTTCACCAAAGTGTAGGAGTTGCGAGATTAAAGCAAGCAAGATTTGTAAAGCAATGTGCATGCATATGAGAGCTCAAGATTCGAAAAGTGGAGTGGAATGGAAGCCTTAGCTTAGCTTGTATTGGCTTAACATAGATCAAAAGAGATGGTGTACATATAGGGGAGTGAATGTGTAACTCCCATGTAAGAGAAGATTCCTCCATAATGGAGAAGAGGAGTTACTTTCCCAAATGGGAATGTAACTCCTATGACACACTTACACATATGACAGATTTTGTAAGAGAATCTGTCATAACTAAGATGACACCTAGATCCATGTCCACCTAAGTGAGATGACTCACCTAGTGAGGTGGAATAACACTAAATAAGTGAATAAGTATACCACCTACACCAACAAATTCTGAGTGGTACAAGGATGTAATATTTTACCTTAGACACCTTTGTTGTCCTGATCATTTAAATAAAAATTAGAAAAGAGCCCTCAAGCTGGCTTCTCAAAAATATATCATCACAGACCTTGGGTTGGCTTGGAAGAACCCTAAAGGTGTCCTCTTGAAATGCATAACTGAAGATGAAGCTCCCAAGATAGTTGTTGATTTCCATGGGGGAGTTTGTGGAGGACACTTTGTTGGAAGAGTAACAACACATAATATTTTGAGAGTTGGTTATTGGTGGCCTTCTCTCTTCAAAGATGCAACCTAGCTAGTTAGAAAATGTGATAGTTGCCAACGTTTCTCTGGAAGATTGAAAGCTTCAAGCTCCCTTCCTTTACAACCTGTATCAATTGAAGCTCCTTTCAAGCAATGGGGGATGGAATTCATTGGTGAGATTTCAGATCCTTCTAGTGCTGGCCATAAGTGGATTCTTGTAGCCACTGATTATTTTACAAAGTGGGTAGAGGCAATCCCCACCAAGAAAGCAACACACCGAATAGTTATGAACTTCTTGTTGAATCAAATCATATGCAGATTTAGAGTCCCATCAATATCAGTGGTGATAATGCCATGTGCTTTAGAGCTAAACCTTTAATGGCAATGTGTAATTTATATGGAATCAATCGACTTATTCTTTGAACTATAACCCCTAAGGAATGGACAAGTCGAGTCCAAAGAATAATAACTTGTTGAAGATCATGAGAAGAACCTTGGAATGAACAAGAAGAAGTGGGGAGAACAATTGAAATTTGTAGTTTGGGCTGATAGGATAACTCCTAAAAGGGCTACTGGTAAAATCCCGTTTGAATTAGTGTATGGAACTCAGGCTTTATTGCCCTTGCATCTAAAATTATCTTCATTTCAGTTGATCCAACAGTTGGAAGATCAAGAGCTTGGCCCATATGAATCAAGGATCAATCGGATTATTGAGCTTGATGAGGAGAGAAGAGCATCCCATCAAAGGCATGTCGATTTAGAGGAAAATTGAAGAGATTATTTGACAAGAAGGTCACTCCTAGAGCCTTCAATGTTGGATATCGGCCTTGTTATGGGATAGTAGGCATGAAGACAAGGGCAAGCATGGCAATTTTGATGCATTATGGATGGGCACTTATGCCATTGATATCGGGATTGGTGAACATACTTTTATCTCAAAGATCTAGATGGGGAATCATTGGAGTCACTGTTAATGGCGTACATTTAAAACATTTCATGGATTAATCCCCAAGTTGAGGTATGCACCAATCAGTATAGTTGTCTAGTCTTTGTTTTTGCTCTATTTTTGTTGTTTGGTGGTTTGTGGTTTGCCCTTTGTTCTTGGCAGCCATTCTGGTTGGTTTCTCGGTTCGTTTTTGGTGGTGGTTTCGGTTTTTTTGCTGCCTTGTGTGTTGACTCCTTTGCCCAATGGTATGTTGGCACTTGGTCTACGTTTTGTCCTTGTGGCACTCACTGGGAGTGCCCATCCCCAAGCAAGAGCCGATGTTGGTGCCATTTCTGAGCTTGCATAGTGTGCCCTAATTTTTCATATCCAATTTTGCTCAGAAATGTTTTATCTCTCAAATTGGTGATCTGCAATTCATCCCCTCTAGTTGAATGCTTCAAAAATGCCCATAAACTTGTTGTTTTGCCCTAATTTGAAACAATATTCCAAGTTTGCCCCTTTGTGTCCTAGTTTTTCCAATTTTGTGGGCTATGTCATTTTCCCTTTACCAGATCGTGCAAAAAATTGAAATTGATCAAATTTTAATTGTTTGCAATTGAAGACACATTCCCATGTCGAAAATAATGTCAAATCATGCTTCAGTTGATTTAAAATCAAGAACTTTGCCATCCTCGTTGAATTTTTTTAATTCTGGGGTATCCTTTGATTTTTTATGTTTTGATGGTCATACAGTGTCATTTTCCGTCAAATTCATCATTGGAAGGTAATGGCAATGTGGCGGTTTCCTATTGGCTAGGGGGTGTCGGGAAATATTTCTAACTTATCATTTTTTGAAATTTTGGCAAAAAGGAAAATTTTGATCCGTGGCTCCACCTTCTGCAAGAGGTGCCTACGTGGCATGTTTTGATTGGCTAGGGGATTGGCGGGTGGCGGACTTTCCTTAGGAAATTTTGATTTCATTTTGTAAAAATTTTCAAAGACAAATTTTGGCCCGAAGGCCCGCAACAAATAGGGAGAGGACACGTGGCACATATTTTGGTCTGAGGGCATGTGGATGGCAGAGGGACTTGGAGAATTTTGATGTTTTATGGCTCAAAGTGATAAAGTGATTTTTTGCCCGAATGCCCTCGGCCAATCCCTGGTGGACATGTGTCCAGAAAGGTCACAATGGGGCAGCGGGTTTTCTAATGACTTTGAAGTTTTTAACTTCAAATGGTAAAATAAAATTTTGGCCCGAAGGCCCGCAGTGAATAGAGAGAGGACACGTGGCACATATTTTAGTCTGAGGGCATGCGGATGGCAGAGGGACTTGGAGGATTTTGATGTTTTATGGCTCAAAGTGATAAAGTGACTTTTTGGCCTGAAGGCCCTCGCCAATCCCCTTTGAAAGTGGACACGTGTACAGAAAGGTCATAATGGAGTAGCGAGTTTTCTAATGACTTTGAAGTTTTAAAACTTCAAATGGTAAAAAATCAAATTTTGGGCTGAAGCTCAATCAGATCAAGTCGGAAGTGACATGTGTTTAGGAATATGAAAAATGGATAAGCGGGGTTTTGAGAGTTTTTGAGATTTTTTTCCTTTGGAGGCAAAAATTGAAAAATTGAAAAATGGTCCGCATTGCCGCTTGCAAGAAATTTGTATGAGGAGGCGGAAGTTTGAACCCTCAAGCAACTTTAAATTTTTTTCAATTTTGGCAAAATGTTTTAAAATCAAAATTTTGTGCATGGCCCCGACTAGGTGTAATTTTAAAGCTTGTGCGGGATCATGGAGCTTCGGGGACAAAGTAAAATTTTGCCTTTCGGCAAAAGGAGCTAAAGTGTAAATGGGAAGCGTGCCTCTATAGCCTATCCATGGTGGACACGTGGCACATTCTAAGAAGTCAAAGGAAGAGCGCGGGCCCATGCAGTAAGTTTTAAATTTTTCAAATTTTGTAGAAAGGTTTGGAGGCAAAATAGGAGACTTGGCCCGTGGCGAATCGGAGAGCGCCACATGGCAAGGAAGAGATCGGGCATTCGGGCCCGTGGAGGTTTTGTGAAAAATTTCCTTTTTCCAAAAAAGAGGTAAAATTGATAGAATTGGTCCGCGGTTTCAATGGGACCCACCTTTGGACACGTGGCGGGCCCAGGAGGCAGGCAGGGAAAAGTGGCAAAATTTTCCAAATTTTCAAAAGGTCGCAAATGTATTTTTTAAAAGGCATGGGCCCGATCCAATCATTTGTTGACATGTGTCCCGCCTTATTCAAAGTTTTAAAAGGTAATATTGAGCTTATTTTTGGATTACATCTTCCACGTGGAGGGCTGATATTAAAAGGTGGATGGATCGGCAGTTACTTATGCATCCATCTATTTTGCCGCCATGGGAGCTCCAAGAAGCATGGAAATCACGTTTTACATCAAATATTATATGATTTTGTGTCGTCTTGGCCTCCTGAGATCATTGGCATCATTTTCATGACTTAATTCTTCGAGCTATGGTGTTTTTTAATGTAATTTTTGCTCGAGCCCGTGAAAAACGTGAAATGACAAAATTAAAAGTTCACAGAGGTAATTTGAAAAGGTAAAAAGGTGAAAATGATGAGTCAAAGGTGTTTGCATGCCTCAATGATAAAAACGTGCCTCCAAGATGGATAATGATCCAGATATTTGTAATGATTTAATCCTTTTTGACACACCTGGCAACATGCGAGTGTTTTTCTGTTTGATGTCATTTTCATTGAATCATGAAGAGTTGTTGTAACAAACTTGATCCCATGGCATATTCTTTGCTTGGGAAAGAAGGATCCAATGTGGCATAGGGTATATAGTGCATTTTGGAGAAATTGTAAAGGGAGGGAGTTGAAAATTACGGGCAAATTCTGAGAGAAAGCTCATTTTCTGAGAAATCCACCAAAGAACCAGGTTAATGTCTCATGTGTTGGAAATTCATGTATGTGAGTTGGTTACAAGTGTATAGCCATCACACAGCTATGAGATTGTTCATGTAACTCTCCCTTGTTGTTGAATCTAACAAGTTTTGAATTAAATATGTGTTTTCTTTGGGCAATATGATGTCTGTTATCATTTTTAAATGCCTGCAAATAAATTTTGTTGTTCTTATTGCAATCTTGCATTGAAAGTCTTTAGGAATCACACAGGATCTCCATTTCTGGTTGATAGTTTAGTGGCATTTGCAATCTCATATTCAGAAGAGCCTTCATCTGATGAGGAGATAAACAAATTTAAAATCACTTTACCTTCCTTGATTCAGAGATTTCTTGTAAGCCTTTGGGGGTACCTTAGGCATGGTTTGATCATGGGTTTTTGTGTTTAATTGAGTTCTTTACTTCAAGCTTTTGTGGTGAGTTCTCAAAGATTGTGTGAAGAGTGCAACCTAGGCTTCCATTTGTGCCTCTTCTGGTTGAAAGAACATCCCGATTATTTTAGCCATTTCATCGATAGTTGTTCAAGTATTGTATAGATTGTCAAAGATCCGATCTATCCCGAGTTTGTCTTGTCAATCCCCACCAAAAATCATCTAACAGATGTACTATCCATGATTTGCATGTGTATGCCCTGAGAAGATCAAAATCTATTTGCAAAAGTATGCATAATGGATCAAGATTTCCAATGTCTCTAGTAACCTTTGCCTTTTTTTGTGAACATACCCATGTTTTGAGAAGTGACAACTTGTGAGAGTTAAGATCTGGGGTGTTGATCATGTTTTCATCAAGGTCTCCATCATAGAATTTCAAGCAAAGAGAAGGACATCTTAATCTCCTTCACCATTACAAGGTTACAAAATAGGTCCTCTTACCTTGGTTGCAAGGCACAACCTAAAACAGCTAGGGCAAGATCAAGTCCTATTGGAGTGCTATCCATTTCTCCACAAACCTGAGTGCTAGTGAGACCATATCCCGGCTACCAATGACATACAACATGGTCTAATATTTCTTTAAGCTCCATGACATATCTATGGTGCTACTCAGATTGAAAAGGAGAACAAATTTGAATACCAACAATCGATAAACACCGCCAATTGGTTTCATTATCCGGAACCGATGGCCTCACCTCCACCTTGATGTGTTGTAGATTATGTTGGACAAGATCCTCCATTGGTGAGAATTGTGACCCAAAGGAAGCCTTCTAATCTGCTTCTTTATTCAATTTTCTTGGCACCACCTACAAATTGAGAACATCAAATCTCTCCAAGAGGTCCCAAAATCTATGCTTATAAGCTTTCAAAATCTTATTCTTTACCGTGCATATGTTTGTCACTTGGTGGATGACCAATGCGTTGTCTAATGCCTTGATCTACCTTTTTCAACACTAAGAAAACCATACACCAATGCTTCATACATCTGCTACATTATTAAAGCATGCAAACTACAACCTATGCTCGAAGAAGAACTTATTATCCTTGGGAGAAATCGAACATCACATGCACTTGCACCATTTTCACTTCTAGAAGCATCAGAAAACATATTCCATATTCCAGAAGCATCATCATTTTCTTGCTTAAGTGCGGTAGGCAATGTGGCTTCTTCTTCAAGAATGCAATAGGTGTCAAGTATAGTTTCCACAATCGTGTCATATAGATAGAACTCAGTAATGCTACTTAACCCATTCATCTAATAAAAGATCAAGTACTAAAGGAGGAATAGGTTGCTTTTTTCGAAATCGAATCTTATTATTGGTCTTCTTGGATTAAGCAATTTAAATGGAGATGAGAAGGGTCATATGACTCAACATGATAGAAAAATATGGGATCGACTTGTATGGTAAACCTGGTACCATACCTAGTTCTTATGAGCATATGAGGCCAATGATGACAAGTAACTACCCACCTTAGCTATGAAATCTCTTGACAGACAGCAGATAAAGAACAAAGGAGGTAAGTCAATGATTGTCACATCTTAAGTTATGGTTAAGCTTAGAAAAACATGCGGGGTTAACTCAAGATCCTTAATGACTCCTAGAATGTTAATAGTTTAGCTATCTAATTGCAATTCTCCTTTAGAAATAGGGTTGTACTTAAGACCAGGATCTTAGAAATCTTCTTAGGCATAACATAGGTACTAGCCCCGAGTCAAGCATATAATTGTGAACAAGATGTTTGCCTACTACCAAGGACATATAAAAGGGTGGGGTTTTCACAAAGTTTCTTACTTGTTTCTCATTTTCTTGACATAAATTTTTTGTGGCCTGAGTTCTTTAAATAATTGAATCAGCTTGAGGGAGTTACGTAAGAGCTTCATATAGGAGGTCACATTGTGATGGAATGGCCAAGGCATCCCACATCGTGACATTTACATTTTTCTTCTTCATATAATCAAAAATGTTGAATGGAAGACTCGTGTATTTATGCATTTGAGGCATAACAAAGTCCGTTCTTGATTGTTCAAGTGGTGAGATAACTCTCTTGGATTGTGCATAAATGATTAACTAAAAATTAGGAATAATGATAGTTAATCTAATCTAGAACAACATGTAAATACAGTAAATAAATGCAAGTAAATGACCTAAACAACTAATCTAATGAAAGTAGAAACCCTAATATGCAAGAGAAGTATGGAAGTGACTTAGTTGATTTGATGAACTTGCGGGACTATGTCACAGAGGTGACTAGAGAAACATGAAGCATGAATGACCATGTAGAGGTTTCAAAAAGGATGGATCTAAGCTATATCTGGCCGGACTGGAGCACCTGGAGA
This sequence comes from Taxus wallichiana var. yunnanensis, assembly GCA_018340775.1. Lineage (NCBI taxonomy): Eukaryota > Viridiplantae > Streptophyta > Pinopsida > Cupressales > Taxaceae > Taxus > Taxus wallichiana. Next base: position 752,639,125 of record CM031242.1, read on the forward strand.
GGGATTGGGGTGCTTGTGGGCACTCTGTTTTCTATAATGGGTGCCCTGGTCTATACAAAAGGTCTGAAACTGAGATTCACAGGTCATGTAAGTGATCTGAAACCTTCGTTGTCTGTCGCATCATTTTTGTTGCATTACGCCGGGCATTGTTAATAATCCAAGGTGAATAGAAGACCTGTAAAAGACCAGAAGAAGTATCAAAACCCTAAAAAAATGAGAATGCAAATGAATGGGTCATACTGAGCTCAGCTACCACAACATGGGGCTTATTAACTGAGCGTTGCACTACATTTCGCACCCAAATGTAGTTCTGGTATGTGTGTGAATCATGTGCCCTAGGTGCTCTTGTGTCAATCACACTTTGTGAAGTAACGAGAAATAACTAGATGTAAAAATGTAGTAGAATGGTGGATGGAATAGAATAGAATCCCCTCATATGCTTGTGTGATGCAAATTAACCATCCTTGTCCTTTGTGATGGAGCTAAATGAATGCAAATGATCTCCAAATTCCTTTGATAGATGCAACCCTAGGTGGATGATAGTAGTGACTAGTGCTTGGTCCCTCATTATGGTCTCATAACTTTATATTTATAGGGTTCTCTTGATCTAATTTCGTAATTAACCCCGAAATGGCCAACCACAAAAAGATAAGAAGCTAAAATGACTAGAAAGTGCCCAAAAAGTGGCGAGAAAGTTAAAAAGGATCAAGGTGCCTAAGATAGCCTAGTGCCCCATCAAAGCTAAAATAATGTGAAACGATGAAAGATGACTAGGCATGTGGGTGTAAGAGGTCGGGAATGATGAAAGAAAATAAAGTAAGATGGCTAAAAGAAGGGGGTTAATTAGTACTTTCTTCACTCAAAACCTTCTAAATAGTAGTATGAGACCGAGACTATATAATGTCTAAAGTGCATGAATTTGTGTCTACAATAAGCTTGATTTGTAGAAACAGGAAGTGTGCAAGCAACTTCGTATGTGAAAATACATAGAACCTTGCATGTGTCAACATACGCGCTAAAATTGTTGGATGTATTTGCATCATCCTTTGATGTTTAGGGATCACCGATCGATTGAAAAGTCAAGGTTACGCATGGCTTCCAACCTCTCTTCTTGGACCTTGTGTTGTATGAAACTTGTGTGTGCGATTTGTTTACATTGTCCATAGCCTTGTTCATTACATAAAAGTCATCAACACCAAATAATATAAGATTTGTCTCAGGGTTGATCTCTTATACTTCTTTATTACAGTTCACGTGCATCCATGGACGACTCATTACTTCAAGCACTCTGGATCATGAAGGCTTGCGCATGCACAATGCATTTGCGTAATTGTATTGTTTGTGTGGAAAATTACAAGGAAAACACCATTCGATTCTTGAACCATATTGTTATGTCTGGAACCAATTATTTTCTTGAAATGGGCGTAAGAAGGGGTTGTGTGGGAGCAACTTTCAAGAGAATGGTGTGCATTATGGACTAGTCATCTATTATTTTGGAGATTTTTCCCATATTTTTAATTTGGATATTGATTTCTAAAGGGTTGATGGCTTTGATTAAATCCTTTATTAGAGTTACTTCTAAAGGCTTGCGCCTACTATTTTTCTAAGGATATAACTTTATTAGACAAATTTATAATCAAGGCCTTCATCTCTTCATCTTCTTTCTAATTTTAGGAGAGTAAGATTTGGAGGCAACGGGTTGTGAATTTTACTTAGGAATAGGGAAATGGAAGGTTGGGGTACATGAGGAAATTCAGGAAACAAGGGCATAAGTAATCTAGGGGTTATCTTACCAACTTGGATTAGACAATTTTTTTCCCTAATGGCTATAGGATAGGCATCAGGAAGTTGCATAACACCTGTATATTGTATCATAACAATAATGTAAGAATGAAATGCTCTTAAGAAATAGAGAAAAGCACCTTGTAGAGTTGGCCTTAAGAGAAGAGTAATTTTGTCCCATGTTTTCTTAAATTTGAAGTTAAAGTAAGCCATGGGATCATTAGGAGCTCTCTTGATAGTTTTCACCTATTCAATAAGGACAAAGTCCAAAGCCAATGCCAAGCTCATCCCAATTGTGAATAGAGGCAAGTCTTAAGCTTTTATACCATTGAAGTGCTTTGCCTTTGAGTGAAGAAGCTAAAATCATGACTGTAATGTCATCTTCTATAACTAGATGAACTGAACAAACATTTCCAATGTCTTGAATATGATCAGTAGGGGTATTTTGATTCTCACCAGTGAAAAATGGAATACTTTTGAGTGCAGCCACTGATATCTCATGTTGCGCGCAAAGGGCCAAAGGACTACTGTTATCAAGCTAACAAAGGGCATATTTTCTGTTGTCCCATAAAGAGAATGGGCCTTAAGACTCTAGATACACGTGCGAAAGGTCTACCACGTGGGGGAGTAGAAAGAGCCTTGCGCATAGGAGATGGAGATTTACGTGTGACTCTATTTTTTATTCTTCTTCTTGGAGATAGATGCATATATTCAAATGTTTCACCAATCGATGCTTGTTGCCTTATTTGAATCCTTCTCATGAAAGAGGGCATGGTGACCGCTCAAACTAATAGTTATGGATGTTTGAAGTCGTCATATGTCTTGAAACAAGCTTCCAAAGGCTAAAATCACTAAGTCACACACCATAACTTAAAGAATGATGAAATGTGGGCTTTTAGTACTTGTCCCACTGGGCATGCCAAAACTTTGGAACTCAAAATCACACCCATCCCGATTCAAGATGATTCAGGGATTTGAGGCAACATGGGACTATCTCCAAGTTGTGGAACCTTGCGCCTAAGATAGACCCTCGGAGAAGGTTGGCTTCCTCCGCTTATTTCTACTGCTACAACTACTACTAGGAAGGGAAATACAACTATCTAACTCTACTCTATGATTCTAAGGGACCATGGTGAGAAGGAGATGTATGAAATGAAATCCTAGACTAAGGGGAGGTGATAACACTAGAAAGAAGGGGATGAACACTCTCAAATGAGTGAAAATGAAGGAAAATTGAGAAAGGAAGGGCATATACATGCATGTCACGAGACTAAAACAACATTCATACTCTCATTCTCATGAAGTGCAATAGAAAAGAAAACCTGTAAGAGACATAAAACATGCACAACATACCAATATTATAAAGGAAAGGAAAGAAGATGTAACAAAATGTGAGATAGGGCAGGAAATATCCACAAACCATACTTTTATTGCTTCTAAACAATGCACAGTTGATCACAATGAGAGGAGAAGGAAAGAATCCACACTTAGTGAGCCGATCTAAGGCTTACAACTTAAAATGCAAAGGATGCACTACTCGAATAATGGTATTGCAAGCCAAGAGGGTCCAACCTTTACAAATGAGCATTATTCAACAATATATAGAAAAAAAGGAGAGAAGAGGAGGGAAAAAGAGGGGAAAATCAAATTTCCAATCACAACCACCAACAAGATGCAATAAATTCCTGTAAATCCACATGGAGCTCTGTCAAATCTACCTACCCACGTTAGTTTTCTTGTGGAAGAAGGAAAGATGACAAATCCCATGAAATATGGGTGGTTGAGTTAGATGGAAGTTTGCATTAATGAACGGAGTCATGTCTTCCCACCTACCAAATCCCACCAAAATATGATTTTGAAAAGTCTATAGTTTAGCCCACATCAACAAATTTTCAACAAGACCAAGAGCACATGAATTCGAGCTCTGTAGCAAAAGTTATGGCGATTTGAAGTTCTGTAATACAAGAGGAACAAACTAGACATGTGGCGTGATTTGATTGGTCGTAAGAGTTTACAAACCGAACGTAATTTATCTTCACCATGTGTCGTGTGACCATTTCTACTAAGATCCACATACAAGTGACACTTTTCTATTCATCCATGTGAGTTGCACTTTATTTGACAAGTCCCCATAATAGGACACATGATGCGCAAGAATTGGCATACGAAAGTTGTAGCTTTGGGTGCATGCGCGAAAGTAGGGGAAAGAAGAGAAAGTTTGCATAAGGAGGTAAGGATGCAAACTAAATCCACCAACTTACTTTGGAGGGTGTGCGGCGATTATAAAGAAGGGTGGTGTGCGAAGCATGCCAAGGGGAAACAACATGTGTGCAATGTAATGAAGCATAAAAGGAAATGCGAGTGCGAGAGGGAGGGAGAACGAGGGAAGAATGAAAAGATAAATGAGTGTGCATAGTGATGCATGAGAATCGAGGAATAAAGGAATGCATGTGAGAGCATGATAATGACTTACAAAAGATAAGATAAGTCTACAGTGTGTGCACAAAGAAGTCCGCAATGACCAAGATAGAAACATCGTGTTCATAGCCACAAAATCTTGTACTTTAGACATTTATTTATCTCGGTCTCATACTACTATTTAGATGGCTCTCAAGGTAAGAAAGTATTAATTAACCCCCGTCCTTTTGTCCATACTTATTTATTTAATTTCATATTTTGCGACCTATTGCACCTATTTACCCAGTCATTTCGAAGATCCCGCATCATCTTAACCCTAATTGGGGTGCCCATGGCGCCCTGGCATTACCACTGGGGCGCCCGGTCTATTTTTCACTTTACCGCCATTTTTAGGTCTTTTCTAGCCATTTTTCATTCTTATCTTTTATGTGGTCGACCTTTTTGGGGTTAATTACAAAATTATACCAAGAGAATTCTCTAAATATAAAGTTATGATACCATAACGAGGACCTAGCATCATCTACTACTATCACTCCACCTAGAGTTGCATCCATCTATTGCACTAACATCCACATAGCTCCATCATCATGGCACAAGCTAGGACATTTGCATTATACTTCATAGGGGGAGGGATTATATTATATTTCATGCACACATGCTATTACATTTTCTACATTTAGTTATTACTCGCTAATTCACAAAGTGCGATTGACACAAGAGCACCTAGGGCATGAATGGCACACACACACACACAAGAACTACATTCGGGTCTGAAATGTAGTGCAACACTCAATTAGTAAGCCCATTGTTGTAGTAGATGAGGTCAGTCCAACCCATTCATTCTGCATTTTATTTTTTAGGGTTTTGATACTTCCTTTTGGTCCTTTACAAGTTACTTGTTCCTCTTGGATTATTCGAGCATTCGATAAATCTGCAATACGATAAAATAGTGTAAAAGAGACAAAGTTTCGATTATCTTTTGACCCTACAAGAACCAATTCCGAGGATTTTTCATGCACCATGGAGCCCAGACATGCACTGCAGCACCCCTGGACGCCTTGATCTGTTTTTAGGCACCCACCCAACCACATCACCTAGATCTATCATTTCCAACACCGAGGCATAGTCGTTCTTGCTTTCTAATTTTCTGTACACCACTGCGACATAGTCCGACAATCACCAATTATCAGTTGAGTTCTTTCCTTTCCCTTCTTGCACATTAGGGTTTTGATTTTACTAGTTTGCTTCGTTTATTTAATTTACATGTTATCTCAATACACCTATTTTGTTGCGTTATATGTCCTCCTATATTAGATTAACTATCTTGCACTACCTTAGTCTAGTTCAATTTTATTTAATCATTTTGGTGAACTTGACTACATACACGTAGGCTTCATTCCCTATTACGGTGTTTCAGACGCTATACCTCCCTTATTAGAGCATGATCATACAATGTCACCTCCCATGTCAGATGAAGGACCTTCGACCTTCACCATCATTGGATATTTCACTTATTCACATACACTTGGGGGGCATAACACTTAATCCCCCTTATTTTAACATATCTACATAGTTCTACATCACACTCATCGGATTTAGACATATTTCATCTTAACATGGCCATACACTTTCTACATCGATGGAGGAATCTCATCCTTCACCATCATTAGATAACTCATTCATTCACACACGCTTTGGGGGACATAACACTTCACATCCTCCCTCCACCTCGTTTTAGCACCATTACTATATTTGCACACAGTCGTTAGTCATAATCATCATATATTATATTCGATCATTTCTTGATGAAACACTCTTGTGCTTCAGTTCACATTTGACTATTGAGGGATTATTAGTACACTGAAACTCACACACTACACCATAGGCACTACACATTACACTTCATCACACATTACACATTATACATTGTACCACATTTGTTCACTTGTGTATTTCCCACCATATACATTATGATCGTTGCATACCTCTACATACCATACATGTTACGCCACGTACTTTCACACATATTTTACTAATCTTCATCATATAGTAGTCTAACATTACATTCCTATTTTTCCTACATGTCACTTTATACATTACACCTTACACATTCTACATGTCTAGCATTGCATTCTACACATAGCACATTTGAACATTCCACTCATCACATGGTCATTTTCATGAGCTACACTCACTTCGATGACACACTTTAGTTCCTTGGTCCATACTCGACTGCTAAGGGTTTACAAATCAAATAGACCTTACACTCATCATGTGATCACCACTCCACATTCTATCATGTGACATTGTTAGGCTAGTGACATACACTTTAGGCTAAATCATCACATATTCTATCATTTTGTAGTGGTATACACCTTAGGTTAGATCACCACTCCCTTTGGTCATTTTGTAGTGATATACACTTAGGGCTAAATCATCACTCATCCAATCATCTTTTAGTGACATACGCTTTAGGCTAAATCGTCACCTAATCTATCATTTTGTAATGGTATACACCTTAGGTTAGAACACCACTCCCTTTGGTCATTTTATAGTGATATACGCTTAGGGCTAAAACATCACTCTCCATTCCATTTCATCATTTAATATGTTTAGGCTATAAGGTCCACACACATCTTTTTTACATGTTGTATATCATCACCACTACGCATATACACATTCTTCATAACGTGCTAGATAAACAACACACACTATTCGACCATTTCCCGATGACGCACTCTCATTTACAGTTCATTCTTGAATGATGAGGGGGTAAAAAAATTAACCTCATTGTATACACTTCCATCCACTTGGGGGCATGTGTCTCATATCATTCCATCTTGCATTCCATTCCATCCATCCATAATATATTGCATTATTTTAGGGGCATTTACTCTTGTTTGTTGGTGCTTTGCATGATCACTTTACAACACATGTTAGGTTGATTTCTTATATGTCATTATCTATATCAACCACACATGTGTGTTCATGCCTTTGTTTAGTGTGATCACAAATACACAACTCCTACATGCGGTATGGATGCTCACCTTCTACCCTTCCTATACTAGTCGTTGGGGGCATCCACATTCGTCTCATCCAGGTGTTATTGTTTCATTTTGTACTTAACATCTTACATTACTTGCTCATACATGCTTTGACATATTGGTTATTACTCTAACATGCTAACGGGTGTTCCATGTGCAACACTTGTTTTACAGGATTACATGTTTCCATGACTACTTGTTTTCTTGTCTTTACTTGTCTGCTATTGTTTGCCATTATATGCGGGATTTTCCCTATGTTTGTGTGCACACTTGTTTGTTGTTTGTGGTCGTGACAACATTAAGTGTCTTCTGCAACATCGTGAGTGATGTCCCATGTTTACAACCCACTTTGTGCAACTTACTTGTTTTCTTGCGTGTTTACATTTACTACATTGTCTGCGTAGCTTACACATGTTTTCTATATGCATGCATTGTTTGCTTTACACTTATCTTTGGCTAGCCTTCTTGTTTGTGTGTGCCTTGGTTTCTACCAAGAACTTTCCATGATACACAGTTCAAAGTGTGGTTGGTCCTCTTTTGGGGCCGCATTCTCCTATCAATGACGTCGCATGTGCCCCCGAAGAGGGGGGCATCATTTAGGGTTTCCTACCAACACAATGTATTTACACCAGTTCATTTCAATGCACTTATATACAATGAGTGGGTTCAGACTAGTCTACGAACCCCATACACATCGACTTTTACAGGACATGGTGTCCTTAACATTCTGGCAAGGAATTACATGCTTAGGGGTAACAGTGGGTGTGCTTCTCTACACTACTTTGGCCAGTGGCATTGGATCACCCAAAAAACTAGGATGCTATAGAGATCTCTTCACACATTTTAGTAGAAGTGGTTAGAGATTAAAGGACACAGAGCATTTCCTCCCTACACTTCTTCATCCATGGTGGCATGAGATCACCCAAAAACTCACAGTACATGATATCCTTCTACACTCTTTCTCGATATGGATCAGGTGTACATGTTCAATTTACATTTACATTTACATTTCCATTTACAGTCTACATTTACACTTTGCGTATTTTACACTTAGACGCGTATTTTACATAGCGTTTTTACACTTATATACATAAATATTTGACTACTTGATCATTTTCCCCTTACAGATCCGTTTGTATGAGAAATAATTAGTCAAATGAGGGCAACAACATAATGACAACAACAACATTCCACGATGACACACATGCTTTACTAACCATGTAGGTACACTACACACTATGACAGCTACACACACGTGTGTTTCGCTCTAGGTTCACTCTCATCACTTTCTTTTTTATTTGCACATTTTTCATCTATAGTTTCCACGCTCCATCTTTTTGTCATTACATGCTTTTGTCTAGTCCTTCAAAGACGCTTTCTTCATCACTCTACAACGGCATCAGTACGCATCTCTATCTAATTTATGTTCATGAGCTTCCGCTCACCAACATAAAGTGGGGGAAAAATGTAGTCACAAAATCATGCACTTTAAACATTTATTCATCTCGGTCTCATACTACTATTTAGAAGGTTCTCAAAAGAAAGTATTAATCAACTTTGTCCTTTTGTCCATCTTATTTAATTTATTTCATAGTTTGCGACCTATTGCACCTATCTACTCGGTCATTTTGGAAGATCCCACATTGTCTTAACCCTAATGGGGCATCCAGTTTAATATTGGGGTGCCCATGGGTGCCCTGGTCCCACTTGGGGGCACCCTGGTCTATTTTCCACTTTCTCGCCATTTTTGGGTCTTTTCTAGCCATTTTTCATTCTTATCTTTTATGTGGTCGGCCTTTTCGGGGTTAATTACGAAATTAGACCAAGAGAACCCTATAAATATAAAGTTATGAGACCATAATGAGGGACCTAGCATCATACACTAATATCACTCCATCTAGAGTTGCATCCATCTATCGTGACTAGCATCCACATAGTTCCATCATCAAGGCACAAGCTAGGACATTTGCATCACACTTCATAGGGGAGGGATTCTATTCTATTTCATGCACACATTCTATTACATTTTCTACATTTAGTTATTGCTCACTACTTCACAAAGTGCGATTGACACAAGAGCGCCTAGGGCACAACATGCACACACACACACACCGAATTACATCCGGGTTCGAAATATAGTGCAACGCTCAGTTAATAAGCCCATTGTTGTGGTAGTTGAGGTTAGTATGACCCATTCATTCTACATTTTATTTTTTTAGGGTTTTGATACTTCTTTTTGGTCCTTTGCAAGTTACTTCTTCCTCTTGGAATATTTAGAGCATTCAATGCAATACAAATAAAATAGTGAGATAGGAAGATAGAGTTTCAGATTATCTTTCGACCCTGTAAGAACTAGTTTTAGGATTTTTTCACAGACCATGACACCCATATTACATATCAGAGTTCCCGTGGGCACCCCTAACTCGCTTACAGCGCCCTATTTAGCCACATCACCCAGATCTGTTATTTCTGGAAGCATGACATAGTCGTTCCTCCTTTCTGATTTTATGTACACCACGCTGCGACACTGATCGACAATCACTAGGTATCAACCGAGTTCTTTCCTTTCCCTTCTTTCGCATTAGGGTTTTGATATTACTAGTTTACTTCATTTATTTAATTTACATGATATATTAGTACACCTATTTTGTTGTGTTATATGTCCTATGTTAGATTAACTATCTTGCACTACCTTAGTTTAGTTCAATTTTAGTTAATCACGCGCAAAGAGATGCGCACGAAGGAAAAGGAAGAATACTTGTGGCAATACAAGATAGGAGGAAGCACATGCACATGAAGGATACACATCGAAGAAGGCAAAGGAAAGGGGAACAACAAGGGAGAGGCATGAAGAGTGTGCGAGGGTGTACGTGGGGGCGCGTAACCAAGGAAATGCACCAAGGAAGAAAATAAGTAGTGCATGCATCTTGAAAACATGATGTCGAGCTAAGATGGAACTACAAGTTGGAAAAATGACTAGGGGGTTATTTTGGGTAACAATTACCAAAGGCCTTTGATATGAAGGGTGGGATCAATAGACCTGTCGTAAGAGATAGAAGATGTAATGCCACCAATATCTATGCTCTCAATATAAGGTGCTAAAGGATCTTGTTGGAATACTCTTAAGACTTTGTTTTGGATAGGGGTTGTGTGATGGGAACCCCATTAGGCCCATTTGGAAAAGGAGGGGGCGTGGTACCCCAAGATCCCATTGTAGGGTGATTGACTAATTGAGCCATGTTGGCTTGTATTTGGGAGGCAATGAGTTGTAGTAATAGATTATTGTTGGCTTATCCTATCAATAAGTTAGAGAATGAGGTTGGTAAGGTTAGAATTAAAGGCATTTACAGATGAACCTACTTTGGTAACTTTCCCTTTGTTACGCCCTATGATTAAGTTGTTAGGAAACCAATTCGAGAAGATGCTTACTAAGCATTTCTTCTTATTCATTTTGTATTGAGGAAACCGAGATAGAAACATCTGAATCTTAGGAGGATGATCAAAATATCGTCATTTTGGTTTTCTTCTTCTTCACCCTCAAGTGGATCATTGTGGCGGGTATAAGGATTCTTTCTAGGTGCTCCTACGACACAATAGTTCATGCAAAAGGGAAACTCAACTTCAGGATAATATGGTTTAGGAAATGTTTACACAATAGAATCAGAGGACCCTAGACCCAGATACTCCATGATGGAGTGAGGATCGGCTAAGAACATGTCTAAAAATGAAGGCTACAAACATAATTGACCGTGTAGGAAAATTTACACAAGGGTCAACGACATATCCGGAAATAGACCTAGAAAGATAGAAGGGATTGATCGTGCAAAGCAAGTCTCGCATAGGGGCTGATGGTGTTTAAAGATGAGCAAACAAGAACAGACAAGATCGCCCTAGCAATGGTGTCTATACTAACAAGTTTTTTAGATTTTTGGGTTTTTAGATGTTTAGACGGTGTTCAATTTGAAGATGGACGCTTTTAACAACTTGTGCTTGATCATAAGGTTTTAGGATTCAAGTTGGGTTCACCAGAAATGTATGGTGAGCCAATAATGTATCTCAATAACCTACACTCCTAAATCATCCGTTCTATAAGGGTATCGAGACAACGAGTAAGAAACACACATGAACCAACATACAATGGATAGATTTAAAGGGGCTACATTGAGTGCTAGGGTTGTATATCTAGAGGGTAGTAATCCCTACATTAGGTCAATCTAGGGTTTCTAAGGCCCACAATCAAGAGAGGAGAGAACCCCGCTAAGATAACAATGCTTGTGTGAGGAGAGGGATGGATCAATGACAAATAAGGAAAGCATGGACAATAAAACTAAAATATAGATAAAGATAAGCTAAGGAACTGATCATGAATAAGAGCATTATGCTAACTAGCATCCAAACATATGTAATACTAAGCTAACATAACACAATGAGGGAAGGAGATGAACTTATCTATGCAAAATGAAAAATATAGTTAGAACACTCACCTTGTACCTGTAGGGTGGTCACTAATGCATTTATCTCTCTAGAGAAGCAACACATCAAGAGAGAATCACTATTAGGTGGAGAAGGGGAACACCATTCCTATCCTAGACTTGTTATAGATGACCTAATAGTGCAAGCAAACCAACCAAGAAGAAGAGTGTCCAATCCAATCCAAGCCAAGTGCAAGATGAACTAAGAGCTAAGTGAGTAGATGCAAAGATGGCACAAAAGAGTAGAGTAGATGGTAGTTCCTAAGGTTTGAGCTTCCTTCCTTTTGAATGTCAAACTGAGGTGTGTATATATAGGATGCCATCACCCGCAGCGATGGTGTCGGCAAGAGAAACATAACAACGACATCGCCCATGGGTGGTGGAGTCACCCAAGGATGGTGAAATGAGATAATGTGTCATGTAAAGCAAAAATAAGGTGTTGTAGATCATGGGTATGGATGAACAAAAGTGCCATGTGGTGAGATACAAATAAAATGTCAAGAGTGCAATGTGTATGAGACCTAAGGAGACAAGGATAACTAGTGCAAGGACAACTAAGGCCAAGACCAAATAACGACACTCTCTTTGTGTACTATCTCTAACCCATAATGGTTACATGAATAACCATTCCCCATTCTGACAGGACCCTTACGGCACTTGCTTAAGAAATAGATGCATAAGTGACCCTTATCCGCACGAAGGAAATTGTTAGTAACATGTATGAAAGATGTAAAATGAAAAATTAGGTGTAATACAACCCCTTTTCGTTAAACCCCTATAAATTCACATTCACAACCACTTAATATAACGACCTTTGAGTTTGGTGTTGTAGACGAGATAACCCATGGCAAAGTGGCAACATTAAGAGAGATAAAAATTGAATTGACAGGGGCATTATAGCCTACAAAACCAACAAACAGGAATGCAAATTCCTTTCCCTCTTATGGATACTGGATGATCTTATTTGTAGATCGCCTACACCACTTATGCTCACACGTTGCATGCCTTCCGATGGCGTCGTTATGCACCGGGAAAGACTAGACACAACTAAAATGGGAGGCCATGTAGGTTTCATATATAAAACCACGTGATATGCATTATCATGGATCACTTGTCAACATGGAAAATCAAATATGGAAAACAATTGGTTAAACAATTGATGAAAATTATATGTTTTTAATATTCATTTCATTATGTTTTTTTACTAAATATTTATGAGTTACATATTGCCAACACGAGAATATTTCCGAATTAGGTGAGAGCCCTTTCTTTCATTTTGTGTTAAGTAAAAGGGGGCCGCAATGCTATTCTCTGCGTCCACTCACGACTCCATTAAACTTTTTATTTCACAATTTTGCAGATGCTAAGTACCTAGGTAATATAAATATGTGGAAATCAATTCAATCATATGCTTAGAAGCGTGTGTACCAAATGAACAAGTCTAAATAAAAACAACAGTTTAATCATAAACATATTGAACACAAGAAGACCTTTTCTAGGGGTCAATATGTTAGAAATACAAGACGACTAATTAGACAATAGGCTATATAGCGCGAGAAAAATTCCCTCGAAATTGCCCACAAAATTGTCTTGCCACGTTGGAAATAATTTGTAAACGGGCTGAAATTCATGTCACATTTTGTGAAAATCAGTGTCATGTCAGACAAAAGAGCCCATAAATTAACTTTCAATGCCATCCAATTGACCATAATGCCAATAAAAGTGACATTGCAATGGAGGTGGTCCTCTCACCAATATAGTATGACAATAATAGTAATACCCCAACCTCCGTCTTTAACTCAGGGGGACACGCTGACGTTACCAACAAACATCCTTGATGTTGTGGACATAAAATGAAATGAAAACTTTTTAACATCTACCTAACTAAAAATAACCTACAATTTCTTTTAATTACATCTACAACTATACAACCTTTATTTGCCTTACTACCCAACACATCTCTCTTCAAAACAGCTTGAAATTGTTTGGACGACTCTACGAAGCCTCGTAATTAACCATCGTCCTAACATCGCAATTCATTTTGGTGCAAGTGCTACCGAGTTCATTATAGATGAGATGAGGGTTTTGCTTTGGTCCATTCAAGGACGGGAAACGTTTTAACACATTTGGCATGGCCTCTCGTCTGATGAATACATCATCCATTTTCCTTCATTCTTCATCCCCTGCAATTCCTCTCACTCATTTCCCTGTTCGTCGGGGCGTCTGTCATTTCGCAGCCATGTCTTCTTCTTTTTCTCTGACACTTCCTTTGCCGCGCCCACCCCTTCCAGGCGTGTGCAATTGAGATGGAGACGTTCCCTCACGGTATTTGGTTCCTGGGCGAGATTCGAACCTCGGCACTACTCATCACAAGGACTATTCGAAATCATAATGGAGGAGCTCCAGGCTATTCAATCATCCAGTAAACGTGTTCGTGCCACTTCCAGGCACGCTTCGATTCTCATCTTCTCTCCTAACTTGGTTGCAATTCGCCTTTATTATAGCTGGACAGTTTAATGCTGGTGGTGAGTCAAAACTAAGAGCCAATTTTAACACTGGATAATTTGAATTAACGAAACGATCTTTCAAAGTAAAGGAAAGCTCCTTTTAAGGTCCGCAATGCCTTGCAGCACATAACGCAACACATTGGACATAGACTGTGCTTAGACTGTGGGGCACACCTCACACATACCCAATCCTCTTCAGATTCAAACTCCGGCCTCCCACTCAATCAGAAGATCTTCACCGTCATGCCCACCGCGTAAAGTAAATTTTGTAAAATATTGTGGAGTTTCTTATAGAAGAACATTTAAATTTATAAACCTGAGTTTGTGCGTTATTAAATGAATTACATTAAGATACAGGCTAACATTTTTTCGAAGAAGGCTAGGAGTGAAAATTGGACCATGGATGTATCCTCGTACACTTGTTTTTTCCCTGTTCATTTGATGTAGCTCTGTTCTATTGTAACTCTATGATATTTATTTTTCTTGGTAAAACTTGGGTGATATTATGGACGGCCTTTAAAGCAGTGTGGGCTAAGGCTGGACACCAGTTTTCAGGTGGTGTTGCAGTGGGAGTTTGTCCCATTATTGGGTGTGGTAAGTTTGGGCACATTTTAAAGATTCAGACATGGGTCGACCCTGCTTAAACCTGGGAAGCATTCGAAAACTCCATCTTCAATAAAGTCCACATTTATTTCCAGCACAACCTGTGTTCACTGGAACCATGGACTGTCTTATTGCAGTAGGATTTGGACCTATGTCATGCTTTAAATACTGTCCCTAAATAACATTATCAATATATAAATATCATTTTACATGTGTTATTTTCATTCTGAAGTTCTTTTATTACTTGTACAGTGTTTTTCTTGGTATTAGACTGTTGACCTTTTTACTTCGGAGGATTCGAATAATGTAAGTGTTTATGTCTGAGAGAAAAGACATCACAGATGAAGATTGTTGTTATTGGCACAATCACACCTGCTAAATCCTAGGAATTTGCCGCCTTTCGTTTGATATTCTGCAAATATACTTGGAGGTGATGCTGACTGACATTAAACAATTGTGATTGCCGAATGCCGAAACAGACAGGCGATTTGCCAAAACAAACACGGTGTTGAAACAAATTTGATGCACGGTAGAATCAACAGTTGAAGAAAACAAAAACAGACAAATGTAAAATACCATTGCATATAACTGGAGATAAGAACATGGATGAGAAATTTTTTTATTATAAAAGAAGTTCTCCCCATGTGCAAATAATAGCAGTCTGCAAGGGGCACCAATGTCTCTCGATTCTCTCAATTTTCATGCCCTCTATTATATAGAATTGTTTATATATACCTGTTGTATACCTTCAGTCAATTACACACAAGAAACTGTTCAAGCACCTATCTGTTATTAGGTCAAGTCAATATGTTGCGTTGACAGACCTAACAATCATGATAGCATTGATTTTACCCTTTTACTTGAATGCTTCCATTTTATAGTCTTCCTGTTGTTTTATACTTAGTATTCTTTTTTCATGCACGGAAGGTACTTGGCAGGTAGATCAATGCTCAATTCTTTCATCTTGTGGACAAGGAACTTCGTTCATTCTTTGTTCTGTTTTTTAAATGTTCTTTTATTCATTCCAAACTTTAGAATTTACCATGATTGAAAACTTGGAAAGCTGCAAGGCTGAAATGAGATGCGTTGCCTTAGATGGAGTGGCTTAAGCCTCGGGGTTTTTCTTGCCTCTGAGTGACCCTTGTCTGCCTGCTAACAATATTGTTCTGTAGTGAATCAACCTTATTTCTATCAAAATTTAATCTTAGACAGAATGGTTTGCGTGAAATGCTTACCAAACATGAGTTAAATGTTGGTCTATGTAAAGCTGCAAGGCTGGAATGATATGCGCGACCTGAGATGGAGTGGCTTAAGCCTTGGGGTTGTTCTTACCTCTGAGTGATCTTTGTCTGCCTGCTAGCAATATTGTTCTGTAGTGAATCAACCTTATTTCTACCAAAATTTAATCTTAGACAGAATTGTTTGTGTGAAACGGCTTGCCAAACATGAGTTAAATGTTGGTCTTCGTAAATCATAAATCATAGCTCCAAAACTTTCTACTATTTGCCGAGAAATTCCAAAACTCGTGTGTCAGTTGCAGTGCCGAGTAACTCGCAGGAAACTCACTACTGCTAAATAATCACAGCCAGCATCCTAAAACCATCTTTTTCACTTTTGCATTTGATTCTATGCTTTTTTGCTATTCTCAAATACGTTTGATCATTACTAGTTGTTGTGAAGTGAATCTAATCGACTTTGAAGGATTTTGACAGGAAATTGAGAGGTAAGACTCTAAGAACATGGTTTTTCTGATTTATTTTAGGCTTTTCATTTATTTTTCCATTTTAGATCTAGTGTCAGCCTGTAGTCTTTGAAACTTTTTTGTTCTTTTCCCGCATTTTCTTCAAGCGGCTAGGGGTTTAAATCAGTGTTACCTGGGACGGGGGACGGCGGGACGGGGTTTCCGGGACGGCAAAAAATTTCTAAATTTTGGGGACGGCGGGGGGACGGCTGATTAAAAAATATATAAATATTTAAAATAAAAAGATATAGTGACTAAATTATATAAATAAGCTGAAATAAAACCATTTGAGATTTAAATAAGGTGAAACTTGAACTCATAAACATCAAATACACTATAAAGTCTAATATCAATATGTTAATGTCATAAATTGAAAATTCATAATACATATTTGAATTTTGATTCTTGAATATGAGACAAGCTGAAATTTGAAATTTCATATAACCATTCTAAAATACGATTGATCAAGTGACAATAGCTAATATTCATATCATTAATCTCATAGCCAAATACACCAACAATTGTCTATTGTCAATATTACAAAAAAAGAGGACAACTACAAGTATCAGCCTAAAAATCAGAATCTCCATCTGAAGCAATATCCATGAACTCCTCCTCGCTGGTACTAGTATCCTCGTCCTCAAAGGTAAGCCCAATCAATCCTCGCTGCACAGTGTTGTCCTCTTCAACCTGCCTCGGCTCCTCGGGATCTACATCCCACCGTAATGCTGGAGTCTGTTTGTACTCAGGTGTCTTGCGATCTATAAGGACGAAAGCACTAACGTGTGTACACGCCTACAAGCTTCTCCGCTCTCGCAGAGGTAAGCCTATTCCTCTTAACTTGAGTGTATCCGACCATACGTAGACCGGTTCCTCTCGGAGGCGGAGGAGCTAGAAACACAGGAAAGGAGGCGAATGGCAAGTGGTCGCAGCAATCACGGAAGCCCATACGGTCGCCACCAACTCACTTTGGTTTCTCTGTGCTAATGCTACCACTGTCTGTCTTTCTTTGATGTTTTGTACCCATCGAGTTCGGTGAAGTCAAGCCACTCCATTTCGATCTGTGAAGCCTCTTGTGGAGTGTACATTTTTTAAAAGCCTTCATAAGGCCCTTCTTCACCTCATCATCATCGATGGGACAACTCTGCTGGCCTCTGCACATACCATTTGGGATTTAGTGCATACGCAGCCATATGAAGAGGAGTGTTCAACTTCTCCCATCTCCCATTTGAATAATGGGCTTGTATATGTTCATTATAGAACTCAAAGTGGGGTCCCTCACCCGAATATTTGCCTTCATTTGCCCAAGCATGCTATCAATGCACTCGTAGATCTCACCAAGATTGGGGTACATTAGAATCCCCATATTTGATGACACTAAAAGCTGGAGCTATAATTGATATGATGTATTTCATATCAACCCAAAATGTTTCCCATGACACCACTTCCTTCACTCTTTTCCCTTGATCTGTCTTGGACTCACGCCACCTAGTCCAATCTGTGTCATAATCATAATTTGCGGGGGCTCTGCAACTCGGACATCCTCTCAACAAAATAAAATAGGATGCAAAGCGGGTGTCGATTGGTTTCAAAATTCCTTCTTGAAAAATTTGAAAAAGTGCCGATGATGTGTGGTGATTGCATATGAACTTACGCACATCTCGGCATCGATCACTATCTCGATTAACCCACCTTTGAATCTTCCCTATGTCTTTCGGTGCATTGTTCATGGCATGCACACAACATGGAGTCAATAAATATGCCTATATTCCCGCTCCACTAGCTTACTCTTGCTCTGCACACATATTTGCATCTGTGATAACCCTGTACAACATTTGAAGGTCAACCTCCTCAATGGCATCCTTCAAAATCTGAAAGCGAAACTCAACATCTTTTCGCTTCCCAGAACAATCAATTGCTCTCGAAGTACGGTCCATTTTTGCGAGAGACAATGATATTGATGAGAGGGGACGATGTCTAATATCCGTCCACCCATCCATGATAATCTTTGCATCCATGTGACACCCATGTCACCTTCATCTCCTCCATCGATACATTAACCTTGGAATAGTTTCATCCAAGATTGTTGTCTGAGTTTTGTGTCTCGGGAGGCACATAACTTGTACTGCTTTGCTGACCTTAGCCATAGCCTCCTTGTAATAAGGAGAGCGAGCAACATTAAATGGAATCCAGTCAGCATAGAAAAATTTCCCAATAGCATCATCTGCCTCTTCCCTTGCCTTTGAATCAAACATGTCAATAACTGAATTTGGGGCTGCCCCCACGGCCTTTCTCTTCCCTCTGCTTTCCACTTCTGACACTTCAAAACTAGAACCAGCCCGGAGTATTAGTAAGTTTGCGGTCTATGAGTGCTCAATGGAGTAGTAGCCGTAGAACCACGAACTTCGGCACATTGCCGTGGTATTTCCATGGAAGATTCTCACCATCTCGCTCTCTGCTCTAGTGAAAGACCCTTACAAGTGCCAACCCCCCTTCCTGTAAGATGCAACAAGTGTGCATTGGTCCTAGTGATACTACCATGCCAAGTCAGTGCACATATGTTGCACTTCCATACTTTGCTCCCCCCTCCAGACTTGGGGTTATCAATTATTTGGGCAAATTGTTGTGATGGCTTCTTCTTATCAAATGGTCAATGGCAAATTTGGACAACATTTGAGAGGGGCAATTGGTAGCACTACCAGCTGAACTACCAGTTGTCGTTGCCACTACATTTTGTGCCCCTTCTTCACTCTCCCCCATTGTGGCATCACCAACTCTTCCACGGCCACCTATCTCAACTTCCCGTTCAACCCTCTCCTGCTCTGATTCATGCTCTGATTCATACTCATACTCAGTCTCAGTAGAAGAACTCATGGTGATGATTGCTGCAATGAATTAAAAACAACCATAACTATATGATTGATTGATTATGTAATGAATTAATTTAAAAAAAACGCAGCCATTTAAAATTTAAAATTTAAAATTTTACAACCAAACCCTAGCCTCTAGGGCCTATGCAAGATGCATTTTTTTAAATCCCACAAACTAGATGCATGATTGCATTATGAATGTAGATGCAAATGCTAAAAAACAACCCCTAAAAAATGCAAAAATAATCTAAATTTTAAACTAGAAATAAAAATGTAATTAAAAAAAAAAATGTAACCATTTACATTGTAGTTTGTATAACCAAACCCTATGCAATTGCAATATGCATTTTTAAAAATCCTACAAACTATATGGCATTGGCATATGCATGATTACATTGTGAATGTAGATGCAAATGCTAAAAAACAGCCCCTAACAAATGCAAATATAATCTAGATTCTAAATTTAAAAAAAAAAAACTTTAACATGTATTGTAAGCAAATAAAATTATAAATACCTCTTGCTCCCTCTTGCTCTTGCTCTTGCTCTTCCTCTTGCTCTTCCTCTTGCCCTTGCTCTCACTCTTGCTCTTCTTCTTGCTCTTGCTCTTGCTCTCACTCTTGCTCTTGCTCTTGCTTGGTGTGAATATGAAATGAGCCCATATTGTTAATTTATAACATAAAATAGCACTTTTAGGGTTAGGGTTAGGTTAGGGATGTCACTTTTATGTTATTAGACATATCCAAAAAAAAAAAAAGTGTTTTAATGTCTAAAAAGTATGTTTTTTTAAAAAACACGCAGAAGCGCGGGGGGCGAACTTCCGTCTGGGCGCCCCGGGAAGTTCGGGGGCGTCAGAGCGTCCCGCCGTCCCCCAGCCGTCCCCAACGTCCCCGGGACGTTTTCCTCCTTCCCCAGCCGTCCCCAGGGCGTTTCGCCCACTCCCGCCAAAAAAGGAAACGTGGGGGAAACGTTTCCCCCACGTCCCCGCGTCCCCAGGGCGTCCGGGACGTCCCGGACGTGTAGAAAAGGGGGGGGACGCGTCCCCGCGTAACACTTGGTTTAAATTAAAACCTTTTCTTCTTTTTCTTAGCATTTGTTTCACAATAGCATTTGTAGTTATATACACGTATGACATCTCGCGGTAGCCATAGTAGGACTAAGAAGTCGATGACCCTAAATTTGGAAGCAATGCACAAAGGGCTAAGACAACAAGCATGTGACATGCAAATATCGTGGTTTTTTTATGAGAGGAGGCATCAATTGCCTCAAATACCATCTTACATGAATCCCAAGCCAAGATGTGCGATTGTGTGATAAGGTGAAGGTTGAAGTTACAAGAGAGATGAATGATGTCCTTGCTTCCTCGAGGAGGAAAAAAAAAAGAAAAAAAGAGAAGACAACTACGGCATTTGCATATTGGATGAATTTCCCCAACTCTTGATTCTAATGAGAGGCACCCTAGACTTTTTCAAGCCCTTGCGCAGCCCATTGTATTGATCTCGTACTTGAAGACATAGAAAAAATTAGATAAGTGAAAAGTGTGGTTGAAGAACTCAAAAATATTACAAGATACATTTACAATCACTCTTGGATTTTAGCTTGATGAGAGAGCACACTGATGGAAAGGAGTTTGTGCAACTGGAGTTACACGATTCGCCATAAATTTCATCATACTATAGCTTCACTAACATCTCTTATGCAAATGTTCGTGAGCACATTGTGGTTGGAGTGCCCCTATTGTAGGAATGTCAAAGGGAAAGGGTCATGAGGAGCACATAGGAGATCTTAAGGTAACTTTCAACTTAACTATTTTTGATTCATCATTTATTTTTAATTTTTTTGGTTCAAATTTCTCTTAGTTGTTAATTTTATAAGTGCATGCTCTTTTGTTTTAGGTGACGAAGCCTATAGTCAAAGTTCTATGCTTGGTGGATGGTGAAAAACGCAATGGGTTATTTGTTTGAGGCCGACAATGAGGTTAAGAAGGCCATAATGCATTATTATGGGAAAAATAAAATAAAATATCCACCAATGTGGTGCATAATTGAAATGGTATGGAACAAGTGGCTCCACCAATATATACATGCAACAACCTATTTGTTGAACCCCAATTTTTCTTCTCCAATTCATTTAAGGCTAATGATGAGGTTACTTATGATGCTAACAAAGCTCTTAGAGACACAATTCTTGAGGGGTTGCACAGGTTTACAATGGTGCATAGGAGTCTCTTTTTCCGGTTCTATGCATTTGGAAGAGAATGACTAATCATCCGAGGTAAAAACAAATTGAGTCCTTTGATTGTAGTCTTGTTACTTGTAGATACTAGACTTCTTTAATAAATGCAAGCCTAGTTGACTTACAAAATTATAATTTTTCTATTTGCGAGTGTGTGGTGGGAAGACTAGGTGTAAAAATACCAAATTTGAAGAGGCTTGCCATCTGTTTTTTTGTGCCAACCATGTAGCTTTTTGGGTGTGAAAGTAGTTGGAGAATGTTTGAAGCCATTTACACAAAGAAGCACAACAAATTGACAACACAACACCTCAATGACCTTGTTTTTGTGCGATACAATCTTTGTCTTCATGTGAAATAGGCGGAGAAGCAAAAGAGTTATGCAATTGACATGGATGAGATTGATCCATACTTAGATTGGATTGTCGAGGACGTGGAGCCCATGTTTAATGAGGAGATCACAAATTTTGAGAGGGATGCATTAGAAGGCAACAACATGAGAGGCACAAGTGCAAGCAAAAGCATCAAGGGGGTTGGTGAGAATGATATGTTTGTGGATGATTTTCTCCAGGAGGAGAATCTTTACCTTCCACTTCCTGTGGTGCAATCAATGAGTACGTGGAGTGAAGGGATAGAGAAATTTGTAAAATATTTAGTGGATTTGTAATTTTCTATGATGATCAATCATCATACAATATTATGGTGAATTGGCGAATATTATACTCTTTCCAATTTAAAACTAATGGAAAGTATACCTAAGCATTGTCTACATTCATTTCTTATGCTTTTTAACCATGTTTTACATGTTATTTAAGTTGATTTTAGAATTTATATATGTTTCTAACTTAAGGAAAATTCGCAAAGTTTTGCCGATTCATGAGTCCAATTGAATATTTCGGGCCATCGAGTTTTTGGAGAATACGTGTCTTTGAACTATGATGTAAATACATGTCTTTCTTTGATTTACTTAGATTGAATATTAGTTCTAAGTTATGCACACTTTAGTTAAATAGTTGTGTATTCAATAATTATAAATCAAGATAATTCTCATTCTTTAGTTAGGATGGATTTGATTGAATATTTCTATTCTAGTCATGCTTTAGCTTTAGTTAGTTTTTCTATCTACATCTCTCTTGCATGCTTTTGTACATGATTGTTCTCATGCTTTTGCCCATTTTCGCATGGTAATAGAACATAGTTTCTTGTAGTTGTTACCTCTCTTATCCAAAGCTGATTTAAACATGTTGTTGGGATGTTTTTAGAGCAATCATTTTGGAGTCTTCAGAATTTGTAGTTTCAAACTATTTTTGGGCCAACTTTGACCGCACTATTATGTCCGAAAGGTTTGAAAAACACAAAATTGGGTTTTCTTTCACAAGAAATGGAGGTTGTACAATGATTTTATAAACATTTTTTTTTTTACCCTATCTAGTTTGTTTTTTGCATTTTATTTCAAAAAAAGGATTTGGTTTTTTCTTTCTAAGGTTTGTAGCAAAAAAGGCAAAAATAACAATCAAAAGAAATTTGGGAGGGTGCTTATGTAATGTTCCTCTTAGGGCAAATTAGAAATTGGAGAAATATTTGTCGAAATCAAGCAAAAATGGATAAACCCTTTTGCATCAACCTAAAATATCCCAATATCAGCTATTTCGAATTCAAATGGGGTTGAAACTAGCCAAGGTGGTGGGATAGATTGGAAGAAACAATTGAAATTTAAACACATTCAAAACCAGATTTGACACAGCTGGAAATAATTAATATTCAAACCTTGAACTGCTGTAGTTTTCAAAATTCGTATCTTTGGCTAGAGAAGTCCAAATGAGCTAAAACTTTGGATCTTGGGCCACAAAAATCTGAAGAATAACATTCCAAAATCAGATTTTGCGCAACCAACACGAAACCGTAATTTTTCCTAAAAGTAGGTCGCCCAACACATTTAGGGCATCGAATCAACTCCAAAAATTATGAAATTACTTTATTCTTATTCCTCCTAATTTCTACAACCAAATCCAATATTAAAGTGACCCCAAAACTACAGATCTAAAATAAATATTAATTAATAACAACCAGATAGTTTGCAGACAACTGAAATCTTCTAAAATTCATGACTCATTCAATACTCCATATTTTTGCATGAAATAAAGTGCATAATAGACTAGAAATGAAGGGCTTTCCAATGAACTATGAAACTAAATTTTCTGATCACCAAAACCCCCTCAAAACTGCCCCATAAATCTGCCTTCAAGTCGCTAGGGTTAGAATAAATTATATAAATAAATTCCAGCTCTTTCTACCCTTCCAAAACACTTCAAAATATCAGCCCTTGCTCTGAAATAATTAATTAAACACAACAGATTATAGATCTAGCACAAATGATCTCAAAACATGATAGAATAAACCCCAATCCAAGTCGCTTTGGCCCTAATAAATTGCAGCAGTGACAATAGACACAAAAGTACCCCAAACCCTTCACCAACATGCAGATTTATCCTTCAAATAATTGCGCCAACACCCTAGAGCAAGTCGTCAATGCTAGAATGGAGAAACCATGCATAAACACACTCAACACAAGAGAACACAATGAAGAGAACAATGGAGTCTTCAATATCTTCAACAATGGATCCAAATGAAGCTTACAATGAGAGAGCACAATGCAAGAGCTAGGGCATACATCCCATTTCTCCAAGCATGGAGTAAATTCAAAAGTTCAATCAACATAACCCACTAAAGGAAATGCGACCTCCTTTTATAGAATTAAGGGGTGCAACATTAAAAAAGACCGACCTTTCTCCTTTGGAGGGAAAACATAAACTCTTATTATAATAAAGTCTCTAATAAACTAAGACTATGTGCACTTTATTATTTTTAATTAAATAATAAAAGCAACTATCCTATGTGCACATTTAACTAACTTAGAGAGCCCTCCTTGTAGCGCAAGGCATGCCAAGGGGTTACAAAATAGACAACAAACATCTTAGGACCATCTTCAAGCTCAATCCTCAAACCCATGAGAAGAGAGAATGGGTTGAGGGTCTTTAAGTCTTCAATTTCAACAATGTCCCAAGAAGGGGACATTATAGCTTACCCCCAGGTGCTCGTTTATTGTTGGTTGGATTGGAGGCTAGCCCCTAGTTGGACTCCCTCAACGGGCCATTGGTTTCCTGTTTTATTGTGGGGACAACCTACTCGCCTAGAAGCCCTTCTCCTTGACACGACTCGACCCTTCCATTAGCACACACAACTCTTCTTTGCTCACCATCTTGGTTAGTCCCATGCCAAATCCCAAGCCCTTTTCCCCCATATGCCGTCAAACAACTTTCCAATGAGTTTGGTTCGGGCTGTGCCTCAACTTAACACCCTCGTTTAGATTGTCTGACTGGACTTTGCAAGTTTTGGCCTCAAATGACCTTCCTACGAGTTCGGCTCGGGCTGTCCCTCAACTGGACGCCCTCGTGTAGACTGTCCAATCAGACTTTGCAAGTTTTGGCCATTGCATACAAATTTGAGCTCGAGTCCTTTACTACTCCGCCCTCATCTGACCTTCCACATAGAGACCTCAAGGAATTTAGGCCTTACTCCGACCTTTTTTATGCTCACACGACCCCTGTCCCTATAAAAAAGGATGTATTGGTCATTGTTGGAACAAAACAATTTTTGTTGTCAATGTTTTGTGAAGCCTTGATTAGTGTATTGGAAAATTATATTTTATCCAAAACCTTATGCTAAAGAGGTCACAAGTTCAAACTCACACACAAGACTTATTTTAAAGCTTTCACGATTGAGCTGTTTTATTTTGCACATGATCTTCAAGCTGCCATCATAGAGTCATAGGCGGTGTCTTTCAGCAATTTTTTTAGTTTGATTTTTACTGGTTTTCCAGTGTCGGAATTAATTTTTGGATGAATAGATTTTTGGATTTGGGCTAAATTTATGGTTTTTTTGATAGTTTTTCAGAATGGTTCTTAGCAGTTTTGACTGCTGAACTTTTGGAGGTCATAACTTTCCATATGGAAGTGTTTTCAGATTTTGTTTTGCGAACCATATATTTTTGTGTCCTATGCATATGGGCAGTTAATTAAGTTTGTTGTAATTCTTATTGTCTTCATAACAAACTCGTAGGACCCATTTTTGGGCGTTTATACAATAGAACAAAAGCTAAAACTGCACAGTTATACGCAGTATTTAGTGGGGAATATGATTTTGCACTATCATTATGAAATGCCACGATAAAATTGAATGTGGGAACTTTGAAGGCTCCTTTTGCCGTTATATCTCTAGTATGTGCAACACTATGCACACTTTCTTTGTGTAGACTTTCATTGGTTTCTGTCCCATTTGGCACTTTGCTTTATTTGTACTCAACACTGTATTTTTGTCTATACTCTTTCCTTTCATTCGGTTCCAAGATGTCCAACTCAATGACAAAATATATTGTTCCATTGACCCCTAACAACTTCTTCACTTGGAAGAATGCCATGATTGCGATGCTTTGGAGCAGACTGTACAAAGTGATAATAGGTGTAGAAACAAAGCCAACCAATGTCATTTAGATAATTTTATTTTTAACATGTGTGAAGAAGCCTTAGGTGTGATCTATCAGAATGTGGCCCCTGAGTTTTTTTTTTTTGCATAAAGGACATGAACACCTCTGGTGAATCGTAGACTAAATTTGACTAACTTTTTGAAAATTAGATGCCATAAGAGGCTGCCAACTTGAAAATGAGTTGATTAGCACGAGTCTACAAGGCTTTGACACAATTCAAGATTTTTTATCCATGTTTTAATTCGTCAGGACTCTCACTAAACTTAAGGATTGCCATAGAGAGAAGAAGAACGGCTAATTGATTTTCTCAATCTTATCCAAGCAAGGAATCATTGTTTTATCTATTGGGAATACAATGTTAGCTCTCACATTACATATGTGTGAGTATATATAATTAGCATTAGATTTAATATTATCGGAGTTCGTGACCATGAGCGTGTAGTAGGTTGTTGAAGCAACTCATAGGATGAGTGTGGGAGAGATTTAATGGGGATTTGTGATTAGGCTCAACTCCTTGTTTAAAGGTGATCTTAAGCCTATAAATATGTAATCATGTACGTTTAATAAATCAATAAAGGTTTTTGTGTTATTACTTGTGTAAGCTCCTATCAAAACTCACATTTGGTATCATAGCAGGAAAAACTTAAGAAAGCCCTTGAGTGCAGTATGAATTAATTTGGATCTAGGGGCTATTTGATTGATTTGGTTTCTCTGCTGATTGAAGTGTTTTTAGTGCAAAATAAGTTTGTAGTATTGAAAAACTATTGATTTTAGTGTGAAGTAGATTCAAGGTACAAGCTGAAAGTAAGCGACCCTTGAAGAAGCTTGGAAGTTTATAGCAAAGGTGGTTCATCAATGGAATATATTCCGCAGTTATTAAGGTGATTATGTTATAGCACAAAATAGGAACTTGTTATACAAAGTGTGTGTTTGAGAAGTCTTTGTGAGTGTTTATTTTTAAATAGTTTTTTTAGTCTCCGTTAAGCTTTAGAGGAGAGGAAATCATTTGTATCGACTGCTGTCTTTTATATTAAAAAAGAGATCAAAAAGGCACTGCGTGAGGAAGCGTGGGCCCAAGGAAAACTACGGCTGAGTGAGAGGCGTTTCCCAAGCAATCAGATGATGTCTCAGCTCAAACGAAAAGAGCTGGCCTGGAAAAGAGGCATGAGGCAAAAGTGCTGCCCAACAAGTGGCGTTTGAAGAAGAATGTTGGAATTTTATTTGAATAGGAAAGCGCTCAACATCATTTTGCAACCAGCGTGCTTTGATTGGATGAAAGAGTTTCGTTTATATGTTTCAAAAAATAGTTTTAAGTCCAGCAAACCTGATCGGATTGGTTTGTGCACCCCTTGAGCAGACCCGTGAGCCATATTGATTGTTCACAATCTCTAATCCTTGTTATCCTATTCAATCCCGTCGCCATGCCATGCCATGCCATGCAAGTCTATAGTCTTTTTAAATGTTGTTTAAGTTTATTAGATGTCAAATGATTCTATAGTATGTGTTGTGTTTATTTTTGTATGCATTGTTATTCGAAGTTTGTCAAGTTATTATTGTTATTTAAAAAGGGGTCATTCTAAAGGGGTTGTCAATAATTTAGTAAATAGTTCTATATATCAATTTTTGATTATAGGTTGTCCACATTTTTACGCTGTTCAAAATAAGCCTTTAGTCCAAAAGGCATTTTATTAGTATTATAATCTATAATTGTATAGTCTTTGTGGCTTCAATTAAATTGTTTTGTATATTTCAATTTTTTTGTGTTGATATTTAAGTTTTACTGTATCAATTGTGTCAAAATTTGAGGGTCATTAGTTTGTCCAAATAAAGTATGTTGTCAAAATATATCGAGTCAATGGAGTCTTTTTCATTGTAAGGATGCATTTTTAGGTGAACCTAACGTCCAATCTACGGTGATGGTCCATTCTCGGGGGGATAAATTTCTCGCCGAAAATGTCGCATGATTTGACCTAGCTGGTTGAACACACTTTGGAGGATAAAAGCAACAGAGGAAGTAGGTCAAACAACGACCTCAAGTTTGCCACATTTGCAAGGGTCGCACATTGCGATAATGGCCAAAACATTAATGCCAAACCGACTAACACCGAGGAAAGTTTCTAGCGGTAGTGGAGGTTGCTTATGTTGTTCATGATCGGTGTGGCAACGATCAAGGATAAAGACCGCAAATGAAGACAATGGGGACTGGTCCTCAAATTTCATTTTCAATTTTATTTTGTGCGGTGTGATGTGTGTAATCCTACTATGTCAACGAGAAGCCCAACACTTGTTTAGAGTAAATAAATGTATGTGGGTGTAAGAGTTCTTGTTTCCCTAGGTGATGTACATAATTGTGAACTAATGTGTACGCCTACATGGAATGGAGGATGAACAAATGCGTGCCCTTGTTCGATTTAGACTAGTTCTTGTGTTCCCAACCATGGACTAGGTTGATGTGTCCCCATCTATGGAGTGGTTGATATGTTTCTATCCGTGAGAGGTTGATGGGTTCCCTCTACCTTCATTTATTTTATGTAGCTGCATGTTTTAATGTTCGTACTTGGGGAGGGGGAATGTTCCGAATATAGTGTTAGCTCTTACATTACATGTGTGTGAGTATATATAATTAGTATTAGATGTAATATTATGGGAGTGTGCGAGCATGGGCATGTAATAGCTTATTGAAACAACTTATAGGATAAGTGTGTTTCTATATAGGGATTTTTGTGATTAGGTTAGACTCCTTGTTAAATGGAGATCATAAGCCTACAAATATATAATCATCTACGTTTAATAAATTAATAAGGGTTTATTGTGTTATTACTTGTGTACGCTCCTACCAAGACTCATCTTGTCTTTGTCATAACCTTTCATTTTACGTCAATGCATTAGGTAAAATATTCAAAATGCGCACCTTTGAAGATTTAATTGAACGTCTTGTCACAAAGAGTAGGATAAAATCAATCACGTGTAATGTCCCCTTTTCTAAAATAAAATAATTAATAATATTTTAAGTTGGGCCTGGTCGATTTTCCATTTTAGGGGCAACTTAACATTATTATTAAAATAAAGGTATTTTTAATACTCATTTCTTTTTGTCGTCAAAAAGGATAAAAAAAAAAAAGATGAACAAGTAAAAAAGTAAAGAAAAAGAAACTTATATTTTCATAAAGAGGTCGGTCTTTGGAGTGCATGCTTGAAGATAAAGGAGAAACATATCTCCTAAGGAGGCTGGTCCTCATGGGGACCATGTTTTAGAGATTTGGCACCACATATGAGCTATATAAGGGGTTTGTTTGGCTTGGAGAAAATTATGCATTTTTGGGATATTGATATTTTCTTGGAGTTGGAGATCGCTTTGCCTCTTTCTCTCATTCATCGAGGACGGAAATTGTCATTAGGTCCTATTAGGGACTAAAACCCTCAATAGTTACAACACTTGGAGACGAAAAACCCTCATTTGTTGCATTGGTGGCTTCATTCGGGAGTCACATTTGAGCTTCAAAATTTAGAATTTCAGAACAAGGGTTTCTATCAGTGCTAGGGCACAAATTCTAGCTAGGGCACACCTTTTTGGGGCTGCCACATTCATTTCCAACTTGATCTACCCATTTGGAGATTTCGGGATCACTTTTCAGTGGGTTTTGATGGTTAGAAAAATCTTATTCTAATTTTATTTGATAACTTCCATTTTTATGGTCATTTTGAGCTATCATTTGCATTTTCTCAAGTATTTATGAAGTTAAGGGATTTTGAAGTTTCAATTGTTTTTGAGCATTAATTAATTCTAGTAGTTTGCAATTTATGGTTGAAGCCATAGTTCAAAAAATCGTCATCGCAATTAATTGGCATACCAAATTTTGACTCAAAATTGGGAATCGGCAATTCTCGACACTAATCAACAACTTTATCGCTACTTTAAAAAACATTTAAATTCATAAAATAAACTTAAATTAAATGTAAAACATTGTTAAATGACATGAAAAGTGAATCTATAGAATGCCATAGGCCCATAAGTATATTTTCTATTAAGTTTTGACCAAAAAAGAGTACAAACTCAAAGTACAAAGTTTGCAAACTACAATGCTCATAGAGTCATGTGACTTTTGAAGTATCAAATTATCAATAATATTCCATTTCATCAGACACGCCTAAAATAAGTCTGTTGTGGCTGCCTTGCGGAAGTGGAAGGTAAAGATTCTTCCTTTGCAACACCAACATCGTCATCTACAAACATATCATCTGGATCCTCACCAACTCCTAATGCCCCTGATGCTATTGCTTCTTCAGTCTCCCTCTCCAAATTTGTTATCTCCTTCGTAGTAAACATAGGCTCCACATCATCAACAATCCAGTCATCATATGGATCGATGTCAGCCAAGTCAATTGCATCATAACTTTGTGCCCCCTCCACTTGTCTCACACGAAGATGAAGATTGTATCACACGAAGACAAGGTCATTGAGGCGTTGTGTTGTCAACTTGTTGCGCTTCTTTGTGTGAACAACTTCAAACATGCTCCAATTACATTCACATCCAGAAGCACTACATGGCTAGCACAAAATGCGGATCACTAGCTTCTGAAGATTTGGTGTTTTTGCACCATAATTTCCCACCACAAATCTGCAAATAAGACATTACTAATTTTGTAAATTAACTAGGCTTGAATAAATGAAATATTTATAATATCTAGTTTTATGCGTAATGAGATTAAATACAAATGACTCAATTTGTTTTTACCTGGCTAAGCAACGTTTCTTCTTTTCACACAGAGCCGAAGAAAAGAGCCTCCCCTCTGTAGTCTTGTAAATCTGCAACTCGTCAACAATTGCATCTCTAATATCTTCATCAAATATCATCCTCTCTATGCATGTATTAAGGCCATCCATAACCTCCTCATCAACCTTAAATGATGGGGAATAGAAAAACTTTGGATTTAGGTAGTACGTCTGTTGCATGTATATGTCGATGGAGTGTTTTGTTCCATCTCCGATCAATTATGCGCCAAATGGGTTCATATTTTTGTTGATTTTGCCCATAATATTTAGCTATGGCTTCCTTGGCCACGTCCATAGCCTCATACAAATAACCCATTGGGTTTTTCTCCCCATCCACCATTCGTAGAACTCAAACCAAAGGCTCTGACACCTAAAAAACAATACATAAATTTATAATCAAAATTAATAAAAATATATAATAAATAAACAAATATTTAAGTTTAGGTTACCTTCATGATTTCTTCCATTTGTTTTGCAAACATATCATTGAAAACGGTCTTCACGACCCTTTCCCCTTTGACCTTTCTAGCATAGGGAGACTCCAACCATTGTGTGCTCACAAACATTTGCTTAAGGGATGTTAGTGAGGTTGCAATGCTCTACAATGTAATGAAGTTTGTGGCAAATCGTGTGATCCTCGATCGCACAAGTTCTTTCCATTGGTGTGCTCTCTCATCAAGTTTAGCACCTTAGTGTGATTGTAGATGAACTCAATAATATTTCTTGCATCTTCAACTACAATTTTCACCCATGAGAGTTTTCCGTGTCCTCCAATAAGAGATCCAAATAATGGGCTGCATAAGGGGTCTAAAAAAGTGTAGGGTGCCTTTCCTCAAGAAGTCTCCCTCTTTCTACATATACTACCGCGTTATCTGTCACAACTTGGGACGAAATTCTTCACGCCCACCTCCTTCACCACCTCATCTAACATATCACACAAAGTGCTTGCAGTTTTCACTTGGCGGGAGGCATCAATGGACTTCAAGAAGACTAACTACCCACTTGAAGCCACTAGGAAGTTAATCAATGTGCGGTTTTTTCCATTTGTCCACCCATCAAACAAAATGGTGCAACCTTTTTTTTGCCATACTTTTTTTTTGCTCTTCTACAAGAGTTTTGGTATGCATGACAGAATCCTCCAACAATGGGCCACTCAAATCATGGGGTGTAGGAGCCTTGAACCCCTTCCGACAACGATCAACGTGGACTTTTCGCCACATTAAAAGGAATGTTGTAGTATGAAAAGTTTGTCGTAGCTATTCTTGCTTCATTGTGCATTTCTTTATTCCAAGTGGTACCTTTGAGTGAAGGTTGTGACCGGGACTATTTCGAGGGATAAAAAACGTAGCTGAACTACTTTCAGTGGATGAGCCTTGTCCCAATGTCCGACCCCCTGGAATTGAGGCAATAGAAGAGCCCTCAATGTCAAAATCTTTCCTTGCGTTGCCCTTCTATTCACTAGGGCTACAAGTGCATCAACTTTCTTATTTTTTTTTCTTTTTTTCTTTGCATAAGCTGCAAGGAAAGCAAACAACTCTCTTTGAGCCTCAGGTGGTGCTTGTGTGCACACTGTCACTTCATTCCTGGTATCCGTGCAATGTGGAACTTAAGGCGATAGACACCTCCACTCATCTTCATTCCACAATAATTGCATACAACACAATTGCCTTCTGCTCGTTCACAATGCTTCCAAGAGGGGTCTTTTGAGTTAGGCTTACTAAGAGCAACTGAACCTGAACTAGATGTTGACGCCATTCTAAAAAAACAACACAATTTTTTTGTCTTAGTTTTACAAGTCTTAGAAAAATCAAATTGCATGAAACAAATAAATAAATAAGAATTAACCACATATGCAACAAAATAAGCTAAATAACCACAAAAAACAACTCATAATATGATTAATCCAAGGCTCTAAGCAGTACCATAATGCATTGCAATGTGTCAAGTTGTACTTGTCATTTGGGTGGGATGTATTATTGTATCTTGTCATGTTGAATTATTTGTTATCTAAATTGCTTGCGCTGCATAGGCTGTTTTGTGTACTATAGAGAAATCGGGATGTTTGTCTTTTAGAGAAGTCGAGTGGGTAAACTAAATGCTAAATGCTAGCGGTTGTGCTTTGCATAAGTCATCTTAATGTCAAAACATATGAACATATTTCCAGGGCTGGTCAATTTAAATTGCATGTGAGTACTGTCTGGAAGAAAATTACCAGCTCTTAGTCTGCTTTGAAGTAATGTTGAACAAATCATTTGTTCATTTGTTCAACATTACTTCAAATGATTTGTTCAACATTGATTCAAAATAGACTAAGAACTAGTAATTTTCTTCTAGACAGTATTCACATGCAGTTTAAATTGGCCAACCCTGGAAATATGTTCATATGTTTTGACATTAAGATGACTTATGCAAAGCACAACTGCTAACATTTACCATTTAGTTTACCCACTCGACTTCTCTGAAACATTTCTACTACAGTACACAAAACAACCATGCAGACTCACAAAACACTTTAGTTGACAAATAATTCAACATGACAAGATGCAAAAAGATGCAAATATTACATCCCTGCCCAAATGATAGAAAACCCTAGCGAAAATGTGAAAGTTGAAACCTGAAAACGTGAAAGTTTGAAACCTGCTCATCCAACAAAAAACCCTAGTGAAACGACCAACAAAAGAGCTTTGAATGGATGTTGAAATCGCGCAGCAAAAAACAACCTCAAAACGCATGGAAAAGGGCACGTATTTTTTGTTTTGATGTTTTAAACAATACCCACGATTTTCCATGATTTTTCATGATTTTCACCCATTTTAATCTCCATAAATTGCCGATTAATCACCAAAACAAAAATCACAATTTTTGCAAAGATAAATCGTTTTATAGGCAGCTGGCGATTTATCGGTGATAAATCTCACTTTCGAATCGAGGTTGAAGCAATTATTTTGCATGATTTCATAAAGGGTTTCATGTGGTTAATGTATTTCTAAAAATTTGTGTGGAGAAGGCAAAAATCTGAATTTATCGTAGGTTGATTAGGGTTTGCTGGATCTAAAACAGGTTGTTGCTCTAGTTCTTGCATATAATTCAGTTTACCATCAATCGGGGTTTGTGCTATTTTCTTGTTTTTAGTTTTAGCGAGAAAGGAACATTACAATAGTATCGAGCATCGATCCTCCTAGCTCGGAGGGTTTCATTAAGAAGGAATAGATAAATGGTGAACATATATTTTGATGATGCTAGGCTTCAAAGGGTTGCCTAAGGGCAAGAGTGGTTGGTTGATATAATGATAATATTGATCCCTAATATGCATCCAAAAAGTTCTTCAAGGGCAAACAACAATCTTCAACTACTGAGATTTGTGATGGATCCTACAACTAGGGATTTTCAGCTTACCTTCCTCCCAAGGGAAGGAATCATTAGAAGTATGACGTACGACATTCGGTAGGGTACAATATGCCGCCGGTATGAGGAGTATAGGGCCCTTCCAGTTGAGATTCGTGATGCCCTATCACTTGTAGAGTTCATAGGAGTGAACAAAAGAAGAGCAAGGCATGGACCTAGGTCTCAGGCACCACAAAAGGATCTTCAACATGCCCGGAGAAAGGAAGAGGAGAACTTCCAAATTGCAATGGCGAGAGCAAGAAGAAAAATTAGGGTTGCAAGTAATGGAGAGAGAACAACCCATGGAGGAATCTACCGTGCCAAAGGAAAATGGGAAAGATGTTCTAGCCAAAGAGGAAAAGGATTCTCCCTTGGTGATAAGGCAAGAAGAAGAAATCATAAAACAAGAACAAAAGAAGACCAATATGCAACGTGAAGGTAAAGATTCTTTGACAATAAATGATGTTTTATTGATTTCCAATGATTGCATGTGGCGGCAAGATGGTGAAGGAAAATCAGATCTACAAGAGGTTCATGAGGCTGAGATTCAGGATGACGCTGTTGAGAGGCATGCCCTTCAAAAGGAGGCCTCACCTGATACTCATGTCGGTTTTCAGCGTGCTTGAATTTTCATATCAGCAACAAATAGTAAGCATTTAATTTATTGCATCACTCTCACACTATGTACCATGTATTTGCAAGGATTTGATCATCAAGGGAAAAATGATCTTTTCAAGAGGCCCCTAACCATCTTCCGAGCATTCCAAAGATTGAACCAAGGAAGAATTTGATTTGCATAGTTATGATAATGATCAACTTGCTGGAATTTTCAAAACAACAACTCATAAGAGACAAGTTGAGGGTGTTCATGACTTTGGCAAGGACCACGAAGAGGCTCCATGCACATGCCAAAAAAATATGGATGAAGTCAAGGTGGGAAGAGCTTCACTAGTTGAATATGAAGAGATCTCAACCATGCTTCATTTGGCAAAAGAAGATGAACAAGTGGAGGACAACCCAAGATATGATATTGAAAATTACATTTTAGTTTTGGGTCTCTTCTATGTCGCTGCCATACTTGTGTCACCATGGGCAGCTTGTTGAAAAGAATGAGCCTATGTCAAGTTTAATACTTCACGGTATAATGGGTGGTCATCATGGACAACATAGTGGACATGGCGATACAATGAAGAACACTAAGTGGTGATTTCTATGTGAACTATAATGTCACCTTTTTCCATTTGAGAGCTATTAATTGGTCTTCTTGCCATTCCTTCTCTGTGGTAAAGAAGAGAAGAAGATGGAGGAGAACATTGAGCTTCTATTTGATATGTTTTTACTAATTTTTAATATGTTCTTTTAGTGTTTTCTTTCTTATGATAGGTCGGCTAGATTTTAATTAATTAATGGAAACTAATGTGAGGAAAAAAACATCTTTAAGAGGTCGGCCTTTTCTATTTGTGCATTGGCACCAAAAGGATGATATAAAAGAAAATTAGAGGCATCATTTGGGGGAGACATGGCGTATTTTATTCTACTTGGGCATTGAGAGCTAGTTTCTCCTTGTTCATCCACTTGAGGACGAAAACCCTCTTGTGAGGCGTCATTGAAGGATGAAAACCCTTCATCATTGTTTGGTATTGAAGTGAAGAGCTGTTTTGAAGATCTATTTGTAATTTCCAACTTGTATTTGAATTATTTAGGGTGGAGCGACCTACCTTGTGTAGGGTTTGGAGACGTTGATGAAGAATTTGAGAAATCTGATTTGTAATATTTTTAAAGGCCGAAATATGAAGTTTGGTGATTTTTGGGGTTTTTATGCCCTAGATATCTAATTTTTCTTGTGGCTGCAATTTCCAGTCTTTAATTAATTTTCAGCAGTATATTCTCCAACATTTCTTTGTTATTTTGGCTTCTAAAATCCCATAAAATATATACAAAATATTGGTGAGTTGGTTTGTGGTGTTTTATGGTGATTTTGACATTTTTTGGTGCAAGTACAAGTTGCTGATTTTATTCTTCAGTCTGCTGCAATTTTATTTTCAG
The DNA here is from genome assembly GCA_018340775.1 of Taxus wallichiana var. yunnanensis. Classification (NCBI taxonomy): domain Eukaryota; kingdom Viridiplantae; phylum Streptophyta; class Pinopsida; order Cupressales; family Taxaceae; genus Taxus; species Taxus wallichiana. The sequence goes on from CM031242.1 coordinate 752,675,539, forward strand.
ATCTACATTTAGTGTGAAACCCTTGAAAGGGTTATTACAGTGGTATCAGAGCATGGATTCTCAAAGGCCTAGGGTTTCAAGTTTGAAGAATTGATGGCACGGAAGGGTAAGATCTCTATTTTTGATGGCACTAACAAACTTTCAGTGAGATCATGGTTGACAGAATTTGAGACATACTTGCAGTCAAACCCTATTTGTGTGGAGGATGCCCTGAAATCCATCCCATGTCATTTGGAAGGGATAGCAAGAGATTGGTGGTACCATGTGATAGAGACCCAAGGAGAAGATGCGTTTGCTTCTTGGATGACTTCAGTCAAAAGATCATAAGAAGGTTCGATGTGCAAGTTTTCAAGGATGAGTCCCAAGGTAATAGTTCATTGGTATTTAATGATATTCCTTTGGTTTCTAATGATTGTATGGGGCAAGGTGTTGAAGAAAATTCATATTTGCATAAGGATGAAAAGGATGAGGTTGGGGACTCAAGCACAAGCCATGAGGATGGTACATACATGTGTGTACAAAGTACGAATGATTGCATGGCAAAGGTAGCTCCAATTGCTGAAGATAAGTGGCTTCAAGGGGGGCATAACATCAAAGGGAGCAACACATTGGATAGTATAACATGGGTGGATAGCCCACAAATTGGTATGTACACTTCTGGATTTTTGTTTCCACCTTTGCATTCATTGGGACATGTCTTGAGTAGTGATAAGAGGGTACTAAAGAAAATGCTAAGCTTGCAAGTTCCTAATGGCATGCACATGAAGGAATGGGATCCGGGTGATCCTAAAGGTGGATTGGGGAAGACTTTCCTCCTTCCAAAGACTATGGTATGTTTGTAGAGGTAACCAATTCCTTTTTCCATTTGATTCATATATCAGCTGTTATGTATGTGCTTAGAAAGGAATTTTGGATCACAATGATGAATGCATTAGAGATCACTCACCCAAATTGATATGGTCAAGGAGAGAGAAAGAATTTCTCCATGATGGTTTGAGGATCACAATAGATGGAGCTGCTGGTCTGTACATAACAGCAGTGAAAGGAAGGTCATTTGAGGGAAATTTCAGCCTTATGAAAGCTCAAGGACATGGGAGAATTGTCAAGCAAGCATCAGACAAAGATATAGTGAAGGTAAGCACCCGGAAAGCAAAAGAGCATGAAGGTAAGGTGTTTTTGGAGTATGGTTTGCATGCTGATTTAAACTCAGAATTTTTGAGTGTTATGGGCAGCCCCCGGCATGGAGGTATTTTAGTCTTTGCCTATGCATCATTTCAGATTTTCTACCATGAGTGGATGGTTAGGACTACTCATACTTCATATATGTTGTGTCCTCTTTTGTCACTAATGATTGAACACCTTTGTGCACATCATACTTCAAGGGGTATTTATTCTAATGATCAGCCTATGCCAAGAAGAAGGAAGATAAAAAGTGAAGGGTGTAGCAAAAGGTGCAAGGTATGTGATGCTTTCCTTAGAATAAAGCCAGCTGAAGTTACAATTGTTCATGAGATGCAATGGATTCAGTTTTTGGGGAAATCCGTGATAGCAAAGCAAGGGATACTACATGTTCAAAGTCACCATGTTGGACACTCCAAGGTATGGAAACCAAATGTTCTTCCACTTTTTACAAAGATAATCAGATCTGATTTTGTGGTGTTTACATCTGATCTCATGAAGATTAGGGATAACTCAAGGTTATCTATGGCAAGTATAAGTGTGGGCAAGCATAATTTGGCCTTAGGAGATCCGGAAGGGAGAGGGGAAAGTATTTTTCAAAGTGCTAATGGTGATTTTCTGATTGGCAAACTTGTTATGGCAGCCACTACGGGTAAGCAAGTTTATTGTCTTCCTAACAAAGATTTTTTGTATCATCATCATACCTTGTCCTTGCATTATGATGATCATCATAAGGATTGTGCTAACTTGAAAGATGAGATGAAGGATACTAAATGGAGAGAGGGTAGCAAAGAGATATTCCAGTTGTACCATCCCTTGGGAATTAGTAAAGAGAGGAAGATTGGCCAAGTTGGGGCAGCCACATGTTTGGTTCATACCCAAGTCGGTTCAGCCATTAAGCATGCATACAAACAAAGAAATGTGGGATCTGAAAATGAAAGTGTTGAGTGGGCAAAGGGAGAGTTCATGAGGGAAAATTACAAATGGATTGCAAGGCATGAAGGCTGGCCTACTACTTCAGATCTGGATCAGCTTGTCTTTCAATGGGCAAAAGAGTTTCCTACATGTTTTGATGATGGGGGTAATAAAGGTATGTTTGGGACGGAAAAGGTTACAATATATTTCAGATTTGTTACTCCTTATTGCATGCTTGGCACTTACCAGGGTTGGGAAATATCTCATATCGAGGATGTCATTGTTTCTCACATTTTTGGTGAATTTACGAAGGCTGTTTGCAAATGGTTGACTGCTGTATTTTTCATTTTCAGTCAGTTATTCTCACACTTTTTGGTCATAGAAGGACAACATCACTATGGGAACTTGAGTTTTCCATTTCGTGGCATGTGGGTAGTATTTTGGGCAATTAATAGTGAGTTTTTAGCCTTCATAAGACCCCAGATAAGTAGAGAAATAACATGCCACAACCAAGGCATACAAATGTTATCAATTTCTTATGATGATATGATGATAGAAAAAGGTCAAAGAAAGAACTATCTTGCTGCCCCAAGTAAGAAAAAACAGGTTTATGTAGGAGACTTGATGGAGAATGGTAAAAATCATGATTCTGTGTTAATGGTTCTCGCTGCCATACACTATAAGACTGCTGTTTTTCTCATTTTCAGATTAACTTCTCTTGCATTTGCAGCCCAACAAATAGGAACTGTCATTAAATGGCTGAGTTTCCAAATTTTTGGGGTATTTCGAGACACCTATGGCGGGCTACTAGCCACTATAGCATGGGCAGATTGTAATTTTCAGTGGGCAGTTGAATTGTGTCTCTGCTGCCCCCTTTTTCCCACTATTTGTTACAGTTGTTACAACCCTCTTATGGCAGCCATCAAGGGGTTGCAGATCACAGGGGATTTTCTTCAAAAGAGTGGCATTCATGAGATATGGACAAGCAAACTAAGGGAGCAGCTGAAACTTGTTTGGGATCCGGGCATTGGCAATTGCTTGAGGACAAACAATTTTGGGAAGGGAGGACTGTAATGTCCCCTTTTTCCATTTGAGAGCTATTAATTGGTCTTCTTGCCATTCCTTCTCCGTGGCAAAGAAGAGAAGAAGATGGAGGAGAACATTGAGCTTCCATTTGATATGTTTTTACTAATTTTTAATATGTTCTTTTAGTGTTTTCTTTCTTATGACAGGTCGGCTGGATTTTAATTAATTAATGGAAGCTAATGAAAGAAAAGAACATCTTTAAGAGGTTGGCCTTTTCTATTTGTGCATTGGCGCCAAAAGGAGGATATAAAAGAAGATTAGAGGCATCATTTGGGGAGACTTGGCACATTTTATTCTACTTGGGCATTGAGAGCTAGTTGCTCCTTGTTCATCCACTTGAGGACGAAAACCCTCTTGTGAGGCTTCATTGAAGGACGAAAACCCTTCATGTGGCTTGGGTGAAGGATGAAAACCCTTCATCATTGTTTGGTATTGAAGTGAAGAGCTGTTTTCAAAGATCTATTTGTAATTTCCAGCTTGTATTTGAATTATTGAGGGTGGGGCGACCTACTTTGGGTAGGGTTTGGAGACATTGGTGAAGAATTTGAGAAATCTGATTTCATAATCTGATTTGTAATTTTTAAAGGCTGGAATCTGAAGTTTGGTGATTTTTGGGGTTTCTATGCCCTAGATATCTAATTTTTCTTGTGGCTGCAATTTTCAGTCTTTAATTAATTTTCAGCAGTATATTCTCCAGCATTTCTTTGTTATTTTGGCTTCTAAAATTCCATAAAATATATATAAAATATTGGCAAGTTGGTTTGTGGTGTTTATTGGCATTTTTGGTGCAAGTACAAGTCACTGATTTTATTCTTCAGTTTGCTGCAATTTTATTTTCAGATCTGCATTTAGTGTGAAACCCTTGAAAGGGTTATTACATTTAATGCTTCATGGTTTAATGGGTGGTCATCATGGACAACATAGTGGACACGGTGATAAAGTGAAGAACACTAAGTGGTGATTTCTATGTGAATTGTAATGAAGATACAGATTTGGTACTTGGAGTGCCATGGCTACACTCTTTGGGTAAATTTACCCAAGACTACCAAATCATGGAGTTGAGGCTCAAGCTTGATGGCCAAGAGGTTGTGCTTCCAAGCATGACACATGGGATTCCTCAAGTTGCTACAACCAAGAGGAGGGGAAGAACCTCGGAAGAAGGCAAGACATATGGGCAACACATAATGAGGTAAAACCTACAATTTTATTTTCAAAACAACAGTCATGTTATAAGGATTTTGAATTCCTAATTGATAAGCAGGCTCTTGGAGGGAGTGCTCCAATAAAAGTAGAAGTTAAGTTCATGAATTTTGTGTTTGAAATTGAGTGGGATGGTTGTTATCTTGTTATTTTGAGCATTATAACTCAGCTGGGATTTGGAGGAATGATTGGAAGTAATAAAAGTCTTGATTGGTGGGTTTTAAAACATGCTGCCATAAATGTTTGTACTACTGTTATAGACATTCCCAGCTTGTCCAACATTTTGTTTGGTGCCACACAAAAGAGGACAGTCATGAGAAGGGATAGTTTCCAATCTTTCAGAGCATTTTCAGTCAAAAATGACTCATTCCTAGGCCCCACTACATTGTTTTTAGGAGATTCATGAAGGGCTTTCAGTTTGACAGTTGCTGTACCTTTTTTTTCATTCACTGTCCGCAACAGTTTCAGCTCCCTATCGGTTTTTGATAGTCGAGTTGATTATCCAACCATGAGGATGAAGGGTTTCCAATCTACTATCATCATTGATGTGGTTTCAGTTGTCATAAGAAGGATCTCAACCACTATCCTTTTGATTTTGGGGGACAAAACACATGGTTACAGCTGTGTTTGGGACAACCTGGGTGAACTTTTGAATATCCATCACTTGAGTGGAGAATATGAGATGATTGCAAGCCATGGAAGAGAGCTAGCTTCCATACCTACGAGGCATGAAGAAATGATATTGAGAGCTCTTGTTTCTTTTAATGTGTTTGTTCTTTGTGTAGGCACATGAATAAAGAAGAAAGAACAACTGAATTTGTTATCCATCCGAGCATATGGTGAAGAATATGGGATTGCAACTGAAGATGAAGATGCCATAATGGAGGATGACAAGTTTGTGGATGCAAAAGGTTTCATTTTGCATAGAAATAGAGTCCCTCCAATACTTGGATTGGGAGTGAAACATAAAGGCTTTGAGGAAGGTACAACCCAACCTAGGACAGCGGGAAGAGGGCAGCCTAGACCATCTTTTGGGCAGCCACAAAGGCCACTACAACAAGGTAACTCTAGGTGTTTGGATCAGTTTTGCATGATGCTCAAGCTTGCCTTTCCAAGTTTGTTGTTGAGTGAAGAATGTAATCAAGAGTTGGGGAATGAGGTGTTATCTTCTTCAAGTGAGAAGGGAAGTGTTTTCATGACATCTATGAGCCAAACTAGCATCATTGATGCTGCTGTCATCATTTCTAGCAGCCCCCACCTAATTTCAGTTGCACTTGTATTTGGGAATATGGAGTGTTCTTCCACCTTAGTTGACAAGGATGGAATGAAGAATGAGGATGCCACATTGGGACATGGATTAGCTTGTCAAGTTGTTGATTATTCATCAACTTCTTGTTCTATGACTGAGATTACAACAGTTTGGAAGGCTTTTTGTACAACTGAGTATGCAAAGAGAAGTGTTGCTAATGCTATTTTTGAAGGTGAAAGTGAAGAGGGCAGAATTGAGGTAGCAGCTGATTTCTTTTACAAGGAAGTTGTTAAACTTCATGGGCTACCAAAGAACATCATTAGTGAGAGGGACAACATGTGTATGAGCTTGTTTTTACAAGAGCTCTTCCATTTGACCAGCATGGGATCTAGGGTTTTTGAGCACTACAACATGCTTCATCTATTGGGCATGGTACTTGGGCATGTGAGCTTGCATTTGCTTGAGGGCAAGCAAATTTGGGAGGGGAGGACTGTAATGTCCCCTTTTCTAAAATAAAATAATTAATAATATTTTAAGTTGGGCCCGGTCAATTCTCCATTTTAGGGGAAACTTAATATTATTATTAATATAAAAGTATTTTTAATACTCGGTTGTTTTGTCGCCAAAAATGATATAAAATAAAAAGATGGAATGGGAAAACGAAAATAAAAAGAAACTTATATTTTCATAAAGAGATCGGTCTTTGGAGTGCATGCTTGAAGATAAAGGAGAAACATATCTCCTAAGGAGGTCAGTCCTCATGGGGATCATGTTTTAGAGATTTGGCACCACATATGAGCTATATAAGGGGTTCACTTGGCTTGGAGAAGATTATGCATTTTTGGGATCTTGATATTTTCTTGGAGTTAGAGCACGCTTTGCCTCTTTCTCTCATCCATCGAGGACAAAAACCCTCTTTGGATCCTTTTGGGGATGAAAACCTTCAATAGCTACAAGACTTGGGGATGAAAACCCTCAATAGTTACAACACTTGGGGACGAAAACCCTCATTTGTTGCATTGGCGGCTTCATCCGGAGTCACATTTGAGCTTCAAAATTTAGAATTTTAGAACGCAAGGGTTTTTATCAGTGTTAGGGCACAAATTCTAGCTAAGGCATGCCTTTTTGGGGCTGCCACATTCATTTCCATCTTGATCTACCCATTTGGAGATTTCGGGATCACTTTTCAGTGGGTTCTAATGGTTAGAAAAATCTTATTCTAATTTTATTTGATAGCTGCCATTTTTATGGTCATTTTGAGCTATCATTTACATTTTTTCTCCAAGTATTTATGAAGTTATGGAATTTTGAAGTTTTAGCTTTTTTTGAGCATTAATTAATTCCAATAGTTTGCAATTTATGGTTGAAGCAATTATTTTGCATGATTTCATCAAGGGTTTCATGTTGATGTATTTTTAAAATTTGTGTGTGGAGAAGGCAAAAATATGAATTTACCCTAGGTCGCTTAGGGTTTGTTGGACCTAAAATAGGTCGCTGCCCTAGTTCTTGCATAAAATTCAGTTTACTATCAATTGGGGTTTGTGCTATTTCCTTGTTTTTCAGTTTCATCCCGGAAAGGGACATTACATCACGTGGGGCCCTTTGAAGCCGCCAATGGTTACAACACCGAAAGTCCCAAGGCCTCAACAAGAAAATGCATCCAAGCGTAAAAATAGGCAAGGGAACGAATATTCCAACTCATCCAACACATACTATTCTTCTAAGCCTAAGCTTGCTCCTACAGATATGGAGAGGTCTAAGAAGTGTGAATTTTGTTGCGAAAGAGGGCCTACTTAGAATCCCATTGCTTTAAGAAGTTAGAGGTCCCTGGTGAAGGAGATGATTCGATGAAGAAACACAACCTTTGTGTTAGCTTGTCCATCGTCATCCACTTCTTCTAGTAAAGGTAAAGGTAAATCCGTATTAGTGAGAGCTCAAGCAATGATTACAACAACAAAGGAGCCAAAATGAATCGTTGATTTTGGAGTTTCGTATCATAAGTCCAACAATGAAGAGTTGTTCAATTCCATATAAAACTACGTGGATTTTTGTGGGTGACAATTCACCATTGGATGTTGCATGAAAAGGCACATTAAATTGATAAACGAACATTTCAACAACATCAAGTGTATTCCATAATTATCTACCATCTTGCTTTTTATCTATTGGATAACACATTTTGGATTAGGTAAATCAATAGTGTTCTTGTTTGATTTAGTAGTGATAAAGAATATTGCAACAATGTTGCTGATAAATGTAGTTGACCACAATGCTTGCTTGTATACTTTCACATATTGAGCATGAATATTCCACCGTGCACTTCTCACTCAACAAAATGACTTTTGAGCAAACTTGGGCATGAGAGATTTGGCCATTTAGACAATTACCATCATCAATCGCCCAATAAACAAAATATGGTCACTGGACTTCCATAGATCTATTTTAGGGGTGGCGTTTGGAAAGGGTGTGTTCTTGGAAAGTATTGATTGACAAAGCATGACATAGGGAAAGTATAGCGAACTTCAACCGTTCTCTAACATGTCTCGTAGTGACATTTCAAGACCTCAACCAAATGTGTTCTATGAAAGGTTTAGATGCTTACATTTATTGATGACTTCTCCAAAAAGACATGGGTTTATTTCTTAAGGCATAAGTTTTGGGATTTTCATAAATTTGAGGAATTCAAACCCTAGTCGAAAAGAAATTGGGAAGTCTATCGGGAACTTAGGATATTTAAAGGCAACAAACATATTAATGGCAAGTTTGAAGGTACATACACTAACCATGGCATTTAAATGCAACACATAGTGTCGATATTCCACAATTGAATGGCGTCGTTGAAAGGAAAATTCGAATTCTAAAGGAGATTGCAAACTATATGATTCATTTTAGGGACTTGCGCCCACAATGTTTGGTAGAAGCCATAAAACCGCAAACCTTAATGAGTAGTACAATGGAAGACTCTTAAGGAACTATAGTGGTTTAGGGTATTTTCGTGTGATGCTTGGGTGCACACACCCAAAGACAAACACAAGGTCATTGAAAAGAAAAGCAAGCTAGAGTGCGAAGTTCTCATGATGAAGAGAGTGGTCTTTGAAGGCAACTAAAGTGGAGAATGCACCTGCAAGCAGAGGAAGAATTTTTTAAGAACCATTTGCTTGTTTGGAGGTATACGGTATAAAGGCATTATTGATAGTGGTAGCACGAATACTCTTGTTTCTAATGAGATGTTTGAAAAGTTTGGTCTGAAGAGGATTGTGCATTTGAGTTTGTATAAAGTTTTCTAGTTTTGAAAGGACATCAATTGTTTGTGAATGAGCAATGTAAATTGTGCTTTAAGATTGGCGCATATGAAGATGAAGTCTTGTGCAAGATAATGTCCATGGAGGTATGCCATGTATTACTCTGTTGACTTGACAATTTGACACAGGAAGGTGCAACATGATGGTTGCACAAATACTTATACCTTGGTGAAGAACGGTAGGCGATGGACTCTATATCCCTTGGAGTACGAAAGTGTTGTTGATTTTGGGAAAATGGTTCTTGAGCGAAATGGACGAGAGTGAATGTTTTGCATTCATTTTGAAGCTTGCGTAGAGAAGAAAAGAAAGGCCAACGATGCAAGGAGTACATCCGTGTGAATGGAGGAAATGCTAGTTGAGTATGCGGATGTCATGTCAAATGATATTTCGTATCAACTACCACATATACATAATGTGTCATTAGATGGATTTCATTTCGTGGTCTACTTTATTGAACAAGGCTGCGCATATAAGTGATGAGTAGGAGAATGATGATGTGAAGACGCAAGTCCAAGAGTTCTTGAGAAGTGGTTAATCATAGTCTCTCAACTTGAGCACAAGTACCTATAATATGAGAGCCGAAGAAAGAAGGTGAGTGGAGGATGTGCACTGATTCCGAGCCATCGACAAGATTACCATTAAGTACGGGTTTCCATTTCCGTGCATGGATGATTTGATGGATTGTTTATGTGGAGTGCGTTACTTCAAAAAGATCAAGAGCGGATATTACTAGGTCAAGACAAGAGAAGGTGATGAATGAAAACCTTCTTTTTAAGACGTAGAATGAATTATATGAGTGATTAGTCATGCGAGGCTAGGCTAACACACACCGAGAACTCATGAATGGAGTGTTGAAGCTTTTCCTCGGCAAGTTTGTCATTGTATAATTGGATGACATCAATTTTTAGCATGAGAGGAAGAACACTTGGTCCATTTGCAGAAGGTGTTATAACGTTTACACGAAGAGTAGTTGCTTATGAATTTGAATAAGTACAAATTCATGAAGAGAGAATTAGTATACTAGGGATTTGTGATATTTCAAGCAAGATTGAAGATGACCCAAGAACGTGTGAGCTATAGTGGAATGAATGTCACTCAAGAGTACATTTGAAGCATGAAATTTCCATGGTTTGGTGAGCTTCTATCGAAAGTTCATGACTCTGGCGGCGTTTGCGCATCAATCACATAAGTGATGTAAGGATATAAAAAGAGTTCGCATGGGTGGTGGGTGCAAAATATGGCTTCGAGAAATCGAAGAAAGTCATGGAGCAACCAATATTAGTTTTGACCAATTTTAGCAAAGGTATTTCGAGGTTGGTTGCGATGTAAGTGGAGCAACCATTAGAGTCGTGGTGTACCCAGATTTCATCCTAAAATCTTGTGACTACCCTATCAAAAAAAATTCGTACTTTTAAAATAATGGGTCGTTTTGTGTTTTTATTGCCAGAAAGTTCTTGTATTGTGTTAAGATATTCCCAAAGAGCCATATTAGCCATTTTCGCCAAATACCCGGATGCCTAAAATTATTATATTCTCGTCAGTAAGGATTTGTCTGCGGGAAATTTGTATTTAATTTTTTGAGCCCCGTTTGAGGCAATTTGCGCTCCAATTTAACCCTGTTGTGATCAAACATATCATTATTCCTATATACTAGAAGGGTTTTAACTAGGAATGAGTTCTGCACTTTATTTGTGACTTTTGGCAACTTTTTGTGTTTTTCCGTTTCGTTTTCTGTGAAATTTCTCTAGATCAATTCCTTTGCCGGTTTGGCTCGATTCTTGGCCAGGGTAGCTGGAGATCGTATATGCACGTTATGCCTTGTAGGAAAGTTGCCATCGGAGGTCTGGTTCAATGGGAAAAGATGAAGTTGTGCACCAAAAAGCCTCTTCTAGGCTGGCCGCATTTTTGGAAAAAGAAGAATTGAAGTGAATCATGGAAAAATTAGTAGCAGCAGGCAGGTGGGAATTTTGTACCTGCCTAGCAGGGTACTTTTTCCCATGAAAGCAACGCCACTTAAGTGACAATGGGAAAATTAGAGGCAAAGGTAGGCGGGAATTTATTACCTGCCTTGCAGGGTAAAAATTCCCATTGTGGAATAAAAGAAATATCACTTAAGTGAATCATGGGATTTTATTGCCTGCCTTGCAGGTAAATAATCCCATTATGAAAGTCAAGTGACTTAAGTGAATCATGGGATTTTCAGGGCTGCCTTGCAGGGTAAATAATCCCATTGTCATGTGTTTCTTAAAAATAGAATTCTTTATGTCAAAAAGTGCGCCCCCTTTGGAGAAGTAAAGGCAACCTTTGAATTGATTAATTTAATTAATTATTCACCCAAAATAGCGCCCGAGACTTGTGGAAAGTCAACAAAGACAAAGGACAAAAGGTGGTTGAAAATAGATTGCTCTATAATTAAATAAATTAATTTATTTAATGGCAGCCCCTTCATGTCAAAAAGTGCGCCCCTTTTGGGAGAAAGATAATACTTTTTAAAGTATTAAATGATTAAATTAATTTCTATTTTCAGTGGCTAAGGTCAAAGCATACTGTGAGGCTTGAGTTAAGTGGAAGGAAGTCTAAAATTAGATAAATTTATTTTATTTAATGGTAGCCATAATTAGACATGCACAAAATAGGCGCCTTATTTGAAGAGTGAAGCTCATTAATTAATTAATTGCTAGTAATAGGAAAGGCATTAATTAATTATAGAATCACAAGGGTTATAAAAGTAGGGGCTGCCATAAGGATGAATTAATTAATTCACAGGTAAAGAAGTGCAGCCCAGAGGAAAAGTGCACCCCATTTGAAGAGGATTTTTGCTCAAAAGAAGGTGAAATCAAGGTTAAAAGCTTCCAATTTTGGCGCACAGGTTGAAGGAAGTTGATTTGTGTTTGGATAATTGTTTGCATAAGTGATACACAGTGCTCGGTGAAGTTGGAAAATTCATGCTCGCTTTGCATGCAAATAAAACATCAATTTTTGGGGCAGCAGGCTTGAATAATGCAGATTTTTATGATTAAAATCCATTGTTCATGTTCCGGTTGCCATCTTTGTCTGAATTAATTGCAGGAATTCATTACAGGTGCTTTACAAAAGAAAAGGAGCTTTAATCAATGTCCAATACATTGAATATATCCTCCGAATCTGAAGAATTATCTAGATCTGCACCAGTTTTGAAGAATTCCGGACAAATAAGAAGAAAAAGAATTGTTCAGACAAAGATCGACAAAACCATGACAAAGAGGGATGAAAAAAAAAAGCACGTGAGTCATGCATCACTTCCAAATTTGCAGACATAGGAGACACAGATCTAGGTCCGGAACCTCTTTTCGAATTGATTGATAGATCCAGAGCAGGAAAGACTTCACTCATGCGTGTAGTTAAAAGCAGTGGAATTATTCGAGCTGTAGCCTTTCCATACACAACCCAGTTGCCAGAGTTCGTTATGGAGTGTGCTAGGTCTTACCATCCTTCATCTAGATCAGTGCGAGATGCTACGGGGAAAACAATAATTCGGTTGGACGCAGAGTTCATCAATTATTGTTTGAAGATTTCGGCTCGAAAGGTGGTGACTTCCATTAGCATTCAGGATGTCGGCAGCAACAGTGGGAGAAGCATAGAGTTGATTGTGTGAACATAATGAACAACAGATACATGAAGAAGCCCAGATCTCCTTCTAAGTTCCCAAGAACTCTTCCGCAGTCCAATCTGGTGCAGGAGGTAGATGATGTTGCCAAATTGTTATGCAGGATTAATGGCGAGGTGAATGCTCACACTTTCGTATGAAAGATCCCAAACCCGTTTTTGTCTGAATACTTTTTTTTTTTTTTTTTTTTAAATATAATGCTCAGGTATGGAGCTGAACTGGTAATATCAAATAAATCCATGAAATAACATTCTCACACTGCATAATAATTAAAATACTGCAAACTCCCGCAAACCGGGTATATATAGAAATGGCGCCTAGGGTTTAAATGATTGATTTCTTCATTAATAACGCAGCCATACATTCAACATTGATTTCTAATGATAAATAATTAGGGCAAACACAAATAGAAATCTGCAGATGGAATAATACAGATACTACCCAAAACTCAGCCAGAAAGAATCCAAATCAAATCGATTTGGCATATATATGTGGCTGAAATGTATAACAATAAACTATCATGAAAAATACCTCTGATAATGCATACATCAACTGTAGAACAAGTCGCCCCACTCTTGGTGTTGCCTGAATGCCCACTGCTGCAATTTATTTCTCTATCTGACACTGCTGAAATGATAATAACCTGTGTAAACAATGAAGATTCCTGGGTGGAAGCTTCTCTCACTGCTCCTGGGGTTTCCGTCTGCAAGAGTAATAATCCAGAGGGTTTCCGTCCTTGGATTTTGTCTGCAAAAGCTCTGTGCTTAAACTGCTCTGTGAAAATGATAATAATCTGAATGCCCTTCCCCAAGTCGCATTTTCCTTCATATAGCCAAAAACCCTTCCAAATATCCAAGTCGCACTTTTTGGCCAAAACCCAATAATTAATATTTAATTAATTATTTTGCTTTACTAAGTGGGTCGCATTTTTGGGTTTAATCAACATACCCAAACAAGTCGCACTTTTGGCTAGGAATTGCATTTAAATAATTTATTAATTTTATTTAAATACATTTTCCTAAGTCAAAGTCACCCAAACAGTTTATTAATTCATTATATGTGCTTTAATGATATTTTACTTTAATTCGAGCACCATATAATAGAATAATAAACCGAAGTCACCCTTGAAAACACCCTTTTGGCCGTCGGGTAGACAAAACAGGCCAAAAGGTCTTCGACCGAACTAACCGAGAAAGAGGGACATTACAGTCCTCCCTTCCCGAGATTGCTTGTCCCCAAGCAACTGTAGAGCTGGATGCTGTAATATAATCTCACCTTCCCATGTAGCATCCTCCTCTGGCAATTCTTTCCACCTCACCAGGAACTCCCGAATGACCCTGTTCCTCAGTCTCCTCTCTCGGCTGTCCAAGATCTCCTCTGGCACTAGGTCTAATCTCCCTTCCTCATCCAGGGGTGGCAAATCTGTAGAAGAAATAATGTTCTGCCCCAAAGCCTTTTTCAAGCAAGACACATGAAAAACATTATGTATCTTACTCTCAGAAGGTAACTCCAGCTCATATGCCACTTCACCAACTCTCCTCAACACCCTGTATGGCCCATAAAATCGCGGTTTGAGCTTTTCAGCCCCACTCTTCTTGAGAGTACTTTGCCTGTAAGGCTGAAGTCGTAGAAAAACCATGTCCCCTATCTCAAATGATCTCTCCACTCGGTGCCTATCTGCATATATTTTCTGCTGATTCTGGGCCCGCTGCATGTTTTCCTTAAGCACCTTAAGGATTTCCTGAATATCCTGTAAACTCTCCTGAGCTTTGGGAGCTCTACTATCCCCAAATGCCATATCAACAAAGGATCTCGCATCATACCCATAAAGAGCTCGGAATGGAGTCATACCAATAGACATATGGTAAGTGGTGTTATAGCAATACTCACATAAATACAACAACTTAACCCATGCCTTCTGCTGTCCTGCAACGTAGTTGCGAAGATAACCCTCTATCCATTTGTTCACAATCTCTGTCTGTCCATCCGTCTGAGGGTGATAACTGGTGCTAGGAGTCAGCTCGGTGTAAACCAGACGGAAAAGCTCCTGCCAAAATATGCTCATAAACCTGCTATCCCGGTCACTAACTATGTTCTTCGGAAGTCCATGCAACCTGAATATCTGACGGAAGAACAAATCAGCCACATGAGGTGCCTTAAAGCTGGTAGGGACAGCGAAAAAGTGTGCATATTTTGTCAACCGATCCACTACTGCGTAAATGCGATCATTCCCTTGCACCACGGGAAGACCTGTAATGAAATCCATAGAAATACTCTCCCACTTCTGCTCGGAATTGGCAATGGCTGTAGCAAACCTGCTGGGAAAGTATGCTCTGACTTGTTCTGCTGACAAGTCATACACTCACGGACATGGCGCAGGACATCATCCTTGAGACCCTTCCAGGAGAATCTCTCTCTAATCTGCCTGTATGTTTTAAAATACCCTGGATGTCCTGCCAGTGGTGCATCATGGAAAGCATGCATAATCTTCTCTTTAAGTTCAGATTCAGGAACTAGGTAAATTCTGCCCTTATACAAAATCAAATCAGTCATTACCTTATACCGATCATCCTGAATTTTTCCATCCATAATATCACATGCCCAAGTGTTTTTGGAATATTCAACTGACAGTTGAGATTTCCAATCTGCTGAAATCTCGCTCAACGAACATAGGACAGCGAGATGGGGTTTCCTGGAAAGTGCATCAGCCACTACATTCTTCGTCCCCTTGACATACTCAATGTCAAAATCATATGCCTGGATCCTGCTGACCCATTTTTGTTGCCTCTCATTGAGTTCTTTTTGTTCCAGGAAATATTTCAAACTGTTGTGGTCGGTTCTCACCACAAATTTTCCACCCACCAAATATTGTCTAAACTTTGCCAAGGCATGCATAATGGCAAGCATCTCCTTATCATAAGTGGAATACAGTCTCTCATTATCTCTCAGCTTCCGGCTCTCAAAGGCAATAGGATGACGATCCTGCATAAGAACTGCACCAATCCCCAATCCCGAAGCATCACACTCTAAAATAAAGGGCCGTGAGAAATCTGGAAGAGCCAAAACTGGACAGGTGCTCATAATTACCTTGAGCCTCTCAAATACCACCTGTGCCTCATCTGACCAACTGAATGCACCCTTCCGTGTAAGATCTGTCAACGGAGCTACCAACTGGGAATAACCCTTCACGAACCTCCTGTAATAACCACATAACCCTAAGAATCCTCGCAAGTCAGAGATATTCTTGGGTGGTGGCCAATCCTGCATTGCCTGTATCTTCTCCTGATGAACCTTGACCCCATTGGCCCCAATGACATGCCCAAGATACAATATCTCCGTAAGCCCAAATTCACACTTGGACATCTTAGCAAACAAAGACTGAGTCTCCATTATGCTAAGTACCTCATCAAGATGCCTCAAATGATCATCCCATGTCCTGCTATAAATCAGAATATCATCAAAAAACACCAACACAAACTGCCTCAACTGCCTGTTGAAGAGATGGTTCATACATGACTGAAATGTAGCAGGTGCATTAGTGAGTCCGAATGGCATCACCAAGAACTCGTAGTGCCCATAGTGACATCTGAAGGCCGTCTTGTGGATATCCTCATCCCGAACTCTAATCTGGTGGTAACCTGATCGAAGATCAATCTTCGAGAAATAGATAGATCCATGCAGCTCATCTAACAACTCATCAATGCGGGGAATGGGATACCTGTTTTTGATGGTTTTCTTGTTTAGTGCACGATAGTCAATGCACATCCTCATGGTCCCATCCTTCTTCTTTACCAACACAACTGAAGAAGCAAAGGGACTAGAGCTAGGACGGATGTGTCCCATCTCCAAGAGCTCTCTAATGGCCTTCTCTATCTCATCCTTGTATGTCTTAGGATGGCGATAAGGCGTAGTCATCACGGGCTTAGCACCCTCCTCAAGCTCTATAACATGCTCAAACCCTCTATCTGGTGGTCTACCTGGAGGAATGTCACCAAACACTGAACCGTGCTTATCCAGTATGGACTGGATGTCAATATGATAAGGCTGCTCATCGTCTGAAGAAGATTTGGGACGAAATGAAACCTTGGGCTGCCCATGCTGACCTCTCCATGTCTCACTATAGACTCCATCTGCGTCTTTGAAACAACTCGAGGCCCACCGTCGAGAAAGAGCCCGAAGCACAATCTTCTTCTTATCTACCATAAACTCCAACTCCATCCTCGCGAAAATCCTGCGCATATATCGCCGAGGGATTGTAACCACTTTGAATACCCAATACTGTATCAATCTCACCAAGCCCAATAACATAGAAGTCATCGGTCAATGTATAGTCCCCCATCTGAATACTAAGTCGTGGAATCCTCTTAGTGCAACTGATAGCAAATCCATCTGCCACCCGTACACTAAACCCATCAAATTCCTCAACTGTAATCCTCGCCGCCAACCCCTCATCAATGAAGTTGTGCGTAGCTCCACTGTCAACCAGGCAAACAATCCGCTGTCCCTTAAGCACTCCCTTCAGCCGAAAGGGATGGTACCTAGGAACGCCTGAAAGTGTGGCAATAGTAACATCGGATGAATCCAATGCCTCGCCCTCGCCAAGCTCTATTTGGGGCTGCTCCCCCTGTGCATCATGGTCACCGCCCTCATCCTCTACATCTGTACCTGGCGAGTGATCATCCTCTCCATCTGAAATCACCTCAATGAGATGCACCTTGCCTTTACCAAGGCAACGATGTCCAGGCTCCCAATGGTCTTTGCAATGAAAGCAAAGCTTCCTCCTCCTTAACTCGTTACGAGTCTCCTGATCCACCTTAGGAGGTGGTGCACTCTTCTGCGGGGCGGTAGAGCGCTGAAATGGCCTGGAGCTCGTGGGAAACTTCTTATTGGGCTGATAAGAAGTGGGCTGATAGGAAGTGGGGGATGTGTCCAAGTCCAATGCCGTCTGAATGGCATCATGCAATGTCCTAGGCTTAAGAGCCTTGACCAATCCTCTCATCCTGTCATGGAGGCCCTCGATGAATAACATCACTACCCTCTTCTCAGGCATCTCTGGAACCATAACGGCTATCCGCTGAAATTCGTTGATGTAAGAATCAACATGTCCACTCTGTCTGAGCTGTGCTAAATCCCTGTAATATAACTCCACATCCTTGCGATCAAATCTCGCAATCAATCTATCACTGAAATCCCTGTATGAATGTAGAAGCTCATGACCCTGCGTAACTAACCCATGGTGCCACCAATCATAAGCCACCCCCTCAAGGTGCAATGTAGCAAACTGTATGGCCTCCTGCTCCCTCATGGGTTTGAGGGTAAGGTAGGTGTCGAGCTTGTGAATCCAAGCCCTGGCACTGATCTTTCCACTACCATCAAAAGTGGAAAGGGTTACCTTATTGGTAACCTGCTGCAAATCTCTGTTCTGTTGTGCTCTAGGTCTCCTATCCTGTCCAGTCCTCATACTGTCTCTCCTCTGAGCACAATACTGTGGGAGGGGAAATGCATCCCTCACATGCTGTGGCAAACTCCTCCACTCATCTGACTGCCATGATAGTATCCGGGAAAGCTGCTTCTACCGGCCGTCCCTCAATCTCTGGTGGGTCACCTCTAGGCAAGAAGTTAGGCTGCATGGGCCTATCTGCCGTCCGTGTAGGTCTCCTCTCGTCTGTATGGGTATGCCTCCGCTCACGGCGTGGCGATCCCCTAACACTCCCAAGCTCTGAAGGTGATCTGCTATGACCCCTGTAGCTACTGGCAACTGATACGGATCTATCCCTCCTGCCATGCCTGTCCCGCGGCCTATCCAGTGCCAACCTGTCCAAAGTAGTACCCATGCGCTCCATGGTCTGTAATAACTGCCTCTGTGTGGCTGCCATATCCCGAATAAAATTCCTATCTGGATCTGCATGTTCCTCTCGAGGAGGACTCTCAGGTCTCTCGCCCAAATATTCCATTCTGTCACCTCCTGCAATACCAGCCTCGAGTCGTGCTCGTCTGCGGGTGTAGTATCTGTGTGGACCGTCCTCTCTGTGATGCATTCAAAGCTGATTTCTGCTGTAATACCCTATCTGTTTCTTCCCACACAGGCTGGGAGGATACACTGCTCTGATACCACTGAAAGATCCCAAACCCGTTTTTGTCTGAATACTTTTTTTTTTTTTTTTTATATAATGCTCAGGTATGGAGCTGAACTGGTAATATCAAATAAATCCATGAAGTAACATTCTCACACTGCATAATAATTAAAATCTATGCAAACTCCCCATAAGCAAGGGTATATATAGAAATGGCGCCTAGGGTTTAAATGATTGATTTCTTCATTAATAACGCAGCCATACATTCAACATTGATTTCTAATGATAAATAATTAGGGCAAACACAAATAGAAATCTGCAGATGGAATAATACAGATACTACCCAAAACTCAGCCAGAAAGAATCCAAATCAAATCGATTTGGCATATATATGTGGCTGAAATGTATAACAATAAACTATCATGAAAAATACCTCTGATAATGCATACATCAACTGTAGAACAAGTCGCCCCACTCTTGGTGTTGCCTGAATGCCCACTGCTGCAATTTATTTCTCTATCTGACACTGCTGAAATGATAATAACCTGTGTAAACAATGAAGATTCCTGGGTGGAAGCTTCTCTCACTGCTCCTGGGGTTTCCGTCCGCAAGAGTAATAATCCAGAGGGTTTCCGTCCTTGGATTTTGTCTGCAAAAGCTCTGTGCTAACTGCTCTGTGAAAATGATAATAATCTGAATGCCCTTCCCCAAGTCGCATTTTCCTTCATATAGCCAAAAACCCTTCCAAATATCCAAGTCGCACTTTTTGGCCAAAACCCAATAATTAATATTTAATTAATTATTTTGCTTTACTAAGTGGGTCGCATTTTTGGGTTTAATCAACATACCCAAACAAGTCGCACTTTTGGCTAGGAATTGCATTTAAATAATTTATTAATTTTATTTAAATACATTTTCCTAAGTCAAAGTCACCCAAACAGTTTATTAATTCATTATATGTGCTTTAATGATATTTTACTTTAATTCGAGCACCATATAATAGAATAATAAACCGAAGTCACCTTGAAAACACCCTTTTGGCGTCGGGTAGACGACAACTTGTGGAGATACACGACCTTGATCAAAGCGGCACAAGTCTACGGGCTTCTTCCCGATCTTTGTGGGACATTATAGCTGAGGAGCATTCATAAGGCCCGAGGATTGGAAGCAAAAATATTATCCAGTATGAGCAAGAGTTAATTCCGGCACGATTGAACTTCGATCCATTTGGAGTAGTCGGAAGATGATCTCTCAGAGTACGCACATGTGCCTTCATTAGAGGATTTACGGATGAAGTGCAAAAGTGAGTACGAGGTTAGAAAGAAGGATTTCAGCGAGGCTATCGGACGGCAAGTGTTCGACTTTGGACTAACACGGATACCTGCGGATCTTAAAGATGATGGGAATGTGTTACTCGACGCTTACTATCAAATGGGAGAAGATAGAGCCGTACTTCAGGATAACGTAGGGGGCTGCCATACGATTGAAGAAAGGTGCGCTGCTCAGTGAATACTTCAAAGCCCAGTTCTTGATGAAGGGATACTGCCTTGATGAAGCATTGATGAATCAAATCACGAGCAGCTTCGACATAAGAGATTCCCTTAAGAGGAAGCACTGAGGAGAAAGCAGAAGCAGGTTTGAGAAGATGAAAGTGCATAGAAGATCTCAATCAAAGGAGAAGATCACTTCCACGGCCATGACTTTAGTTCAGGCATCCAGTACTTCACCGACTGTTGCACCTCAACAGGACACTTCCATGCCTCCACTGAATCCGGCGACATTCATTTTCTCTCCTCAGCCACTCCGTTTAGCACCTGTTCCAGAAGAGATGTTGAAGCTGTAGATGGCAGAGTTCGAAAGAGCTTTGTCCTTGGATGATTTAGAAGATGGCAGCCATAACACTGTAGCACTTTCTGATGGAGAGGAAACAGAGCGGGAGATAGTAGTGCACTCAACAACTTCTCATTCTCAGAAGTAACTTCTCAGAATGGTTGGCTTCGCAGTTGGTTCCAGAAGCTAGAGTGGAGATGAACTTGGAAGAACATGACTTGCAGCTACTCCGGAGCCTAGGCGGAAAAGACAGAAGACCTAAAGTTGCTAAGGTAACTTCAAGGTTGATCATCGAGGAGTCGGGGTAGAAGTTCGCTGAGATGTCAATTCCGGCGGAAGGAAAGAAGGAAGATGAGCTCACGGCAGAAGATGTAACAGTAACCAGAGTACCCATCGGTCAAGCCACCACAGAAGGATTGAAGCAGGATACACAGACATTGATAGATGCTCTATTTCTTAGGCAGCGAGAGAAAAGACGGAGAAAGACGAGCTTCAGAAGTAGGTATCTCAGTTGTGCGAGATCATAGCCAAGGTTGCTAAACCTTCCACTCAGCCCATTTCAGAGCAGGTGAGTGATCATCTTATGTAGGAGATGGAGGATGCAAGCAATTAGGTGAAAGCTATTGACGAATGGAAGAATCTGATTATTCGTCAAGCTTCTGTACAACTTGGAGAGGTGCAGCCCGACTGAAGGTTATGAATGATGCAGCAAATCAGCTAAAGCAATTGGTGACGAGCATAGTAGACATGAACACAGTTGTTGAGAGTAACCTGAGTACTTTGGCCAAGATCAATAAGGCTCGAGAGAAGTATTGGTTGCGGAGCAGTGTGCACCCATGCATATCAGTTGAGAAGGGGAAGCAGCTGGAGTTTGCAGTATCTTTCCGTTTGGAGATCTGTAGAGTTTTGTTGAAGAGGATGTAGACACTTGAGAGTAGGACATCGTCCTTACCAGACAGTATCATTTCTTTCACTGAGGAGGAAGTGGTCGGAAATATTACTTCATACGTGCGGATCATTCCTAGCAGAGTGCCTAATTCCCTGGAAGGGTCTCTTCTGATGGTACAAAAGAGAATTGATGGAGCTACTAAACCTTTCACGATGAATTCCATTAGCAGGTGGTACTGCAGGCGGATATTGCGAGGTTCGGGCCAAGCTTAGAGGATGTGGAAGAGTGTATCAAGGTGTTGAACGAAGGATTCTTTGCGATTCGGGGACGAGAAAAGGAAGCGATGGCTAAAAGCAGATGGGCGAGATGTTGAATTACATGTTCGACAAGTATATCAGATATCGAGAACAAAAGAAGACATAAGTGTTACGGTGTGCGACTTCTCCTCCTATTCTTTCTTCTTTTGTTTTCCACGTTCCCAGATGAAATTGTAAAACTTTAAAGTTATTGGTTTTGAAACCATTACTTAAAGTCATATGGAACAATTCTATTAGTTAAGTGATACATGTGTCACTTAAGGAGAAGTTAGTGGAGGATGATTGCCAAATGTCATCTTTACTTGTTTATGTTTGATTCGGTTGAGTTTCCCATTTGTACTTTCCCTTCTACACTCTATAAGTAGAAGAAGAATCTTTGGGTTAATGATCATAATTTGTAAGCAACATCCTTGTGTTCCAGGACTTTGTCTTTGAAACCCTTGAGAGCCACTTGAAGGAAATGAATATATAGGAGCAGATTTCGGAGAACTTTGTGTCACGATGTATTGTGTTTCTTGCATTTTATCTTAGATCTTTTAATAGACTTTGTGTTATTTCAGATTTGGATCTAGAGCTACCTTTGCTTATAATTTTGTGTTTATATCTATTGATTTTTTCTCTGTGCATGCAATCAACTCTGCTATCTATTGATTGGGATGCACATCTTCCCCATTTCTTCTCTGTGTTTATATAATTCCCTTCTATAAATATTTCTTTTCTAAAATAGTAACTACTTTGCTTACTTGCTGCAGAATTGTACAACTATGGTTCATGAGTTGAACAGTTAAAGTAAAACCCCATATAAATACTAGCATGCTTTAATTGACAAATCGACACGGGAGCCTCACTTTGGTAAATGAGGGAGATTTATCTCATGACTCGCCTAGGTTTTATCTTATGCGGAAAATCTAGCCAACAAGTCGTGATGAGTCTAGATATTAGGCCCATTACCTATTTAAACAAGAAGCTGATTGACGCATCACGACAAGTATTTGGTTTATGTTTAGGAGTTTTATGCCACCGTGCAAACCACGAAGAAGTGGAGGCACTACTTGTTGCCCAAGGAGTTTGTGTTGACGTTGACCATCAAGCATGGAATTCATTAATAGTCAAGGTAAATTAAATTGATGACACATAAATGAGTTAAATTCTTGCAGAGTTCTTCATTTGTCTTGAAGCATAGAAGCATCAAATTTAATAGAGTTGCATATGCGCTAAGTAGAAGATGTGTCTTAATGAGTGAGATGCATGTTGAAATTGAATGCTATGAAGGAACTCTATGTAGAAGATGAAGATTTTGTAGAAAGCATTGAGAGCATGCACAACATCATTGAGCATTGATTGGACACCTTTGGTTAGACTATTTCTTATAGGAAGGGTTGTTCAAAGGAACATAGTTGTGTGTACCTAGAGGGTCAATGTGAGATAGTTTGATCCAGAGAAGCATTGCAAAGGATTAGTTCACCACTTTGGTATAGACAAGACCTTGCCACAACTAAGCGAGAGATTATTGGCCACACCTAGTTACAAATGTGTGTAGATACATATGGAGATGCAAAATTTTCCAATTGGCAAAAGAGGAAGAGTTAGGATGCAGGGTTGTATTGGCCACTGTTAATATCTAAGAAACTATGGGAGCGATTGAATATGCATTTTGTCCTGGGATTTCCTAGAATGCAAAAGAGACATGATTCTATCTTTTAGCAGTTGATAGGCTTTTTAAGATGGCTCATTTTATTGCTTGTAGGAAGATTATTGAATCTTGATGCTACAAATATAGCTAACTTATTTTCAAGGATGCTTTATGAGGCTGCATGGATCGTGTGTAGTATTGTGGCAAACAAGGACACTAAGTTTGTGGGTCACTTTTGGAGGACCTTATTCAAGAAGCTAAATTCTAAGTTGTAGTTTACTTTTGCGTATCACCGTAAATAGATGGATGGACGAAGGTTGTCAACATGAGCCTTGGCAACTTGTTTAGATGTCTAAAGTTTGGAGAGAAGGTACGGATGTGGGATTCAATCCTTGTGCAAGTGGAATTTAGGTACAATAACTCTATGAATAGGAGCACTGGGAAGTCACCTTTCCAAATAGTTTATTGACTAATTTCAATTAGTGTTGTAGAATTAAATGACATCAAGGAGGATAGAGGGGAGAGTGCGAGAAAGTTGAAGACTTTGTGTAATACATGAAGGATGTACACCAACACGTGTACACGTAGTTGGAAAGGAGCAATATGTAGACACAAGAAGAAGAGAGCAAGAATTTGAAGTAGGAGACATGGTTCTTGTATCCTTGCACAAAGTGAGGTTTCAAGAGGAACCTATGATAAGTTAAAGTGGAAGAAAATTTGACGTGTAAAGTCTAAGGAAATTTCTAGTGAATGCATATGAGATAGAATTGCTAGATGGGATAGACATTTTGCCTATCCTCAATGTTGTAGACTCATATCCTTATAATGAAGGACATGCAAGTGTTGAAGAAAATGATCCCGAGCAGATTGGAGGAACCAACTACTAGAGAAAATGGGTAAGAAATTCTGGATTCACGCTTAGCAAGGATAACGCATAGAAAGGAATACAAAGAATATCTAGTAAGGTGGAAAGACAAGTTAAGGATGCATCGTGGCTTAGTGAAACTGAGATTGCTAATCTTGGGCAAGCCATTGAAGACCTCATAAAGTCTACATGAGCAAGGGCTCATGTTTCTTCTTACTCGGGTTGTATGATGCAGGAGCATCTAGGTTCACTTGCTATCTTGCATCACAAAAGAGAAGAATAAAGGCTTGCACAATCTTGTGTACCTATGCGTGACCTTGTGCAATTATATGCATTGTGTTACTTGGAATAAAGGAGGCTTGGCACGAAGGATTTGAAGTTTTGCATAAAGGAGTGTGTGCAAACTACACACAAACATTTATTAACTTTTGCACTTGGTGGATCTTATATTCTTGCACACATGTCTACATCAAGTAAGTTGGCACCCAGATACGCGGGTCTTGATCCATTTTCCTCTCAATTATATGACCAAGCAACCTGGTATGTTTTGATTGGATGAAAACGCCTTTCATGAGTGAATACTTGCTGATTGGATGAGCTGAATCAATGGTGATCTGATTGAGTTGAGTAATATTTGCAAATGTATCTTTATTTGCAAAGGCCTCTATACTTCTCCCACCGGGTTCTATAAATAGAGGGAGTGATGTATGTGTAAGGCATCCAAAAGTGATCAAGAGGGATAAGAGACTTGAGAAGTAAGCCGAAGGTCGAGTAGCTTAGGTGAATTGTGTTAAAGCTCCATTGTTAAGGGGCTGACTTTGGTTTAGCTGAAATCTTGCTTGTTGCAAGCTTAGTTAGGCTAGAGTCTTGGGAATTGCGTCCTTGGGTGAATGTTGCAGAGTCTTTGTCATAAGACTGTAGCAAGATGGCAATGTATTATGCCCAAGTCTGTAATTTTTCTCAATAATTAATAAAATAAGCTTTTATTGTTTCTTTTAAGCTGTGTAGTGATCTTGCTTGTGTGATGTCATTTCTCTATGAATTCATGGACCGTGTGGTCCAAGACATCTCGTCATTGAGACCCCTAACCGGGACTGCATCATTATGCCAAGTTATTAAATTCATTTTCTTGTTTTCCTCTAGTCCACCCCATAAAAATATATTTTTGTAGCTTCATCAAACCTTCCTTTGTTTTCCTTAGGGCTTTAAATGCAAACATCAGATAAGCTGGCATAGCTTGCAAAGTTGACCGAATTAATTGAGCTCTCCCTTGGAAGGAAAGACATTTTCCTTTCCAAGATGATAATCTTTTCTGAACCCTTTCAACAGGTTGCCAAGGTTTTGAGGTACACCTTCCTTCAAAAAGAGGCATTCCTAAGTGTTGAGTAGGGAGGGTGCCTTCCTTGAATCCTAGTTGACATGAAAATAATATATCTAAGATTTAGAGGAGCTTACCTTTTGGCTGGGAGCTTACCTTTTGGCTTGGAGGGAGGGAGAGAGGGAGAGAGAGAGAGAGAATCCAGCTTACACACTTATAATAATTTAATTTCTTATTTAATCTTTTTGTTTTGCGGGATGCTAAAGATACATAAGATACATATAACACTTGTTTTCATGTTGTGGATTTCCAATTCCAATTTAATGTGTTTCCCTCAAGGAAACACATCCCCTTACTTTTATTTATGTAATCCCAAGGTTTACCGATAATTTTAAAGAGGGAGCATTTTCAATTACAAATTACAAATGGCTCCTAAATCATATGTTAGACAACAAATTATATTTTTACACAAGCTTTGTGGTGAGGTCTTCCCACTCTAGGTTCAAGGTACAATTTGCAAAATGCATTGAGTTCCAACTTAGTTACTAGTAGTTTATAAAAAGATGACACCCAACGTTGAGACATATCGGTCTAGATACTAGTGGATGGTTGCTTAGATATGACTCCTTCCATGTGGTACAATCGAAGAATTGGTATCATATCTAGATACTCAAGCCAAGGTAGGATTGAGGGTTCATTGCATGGAATTCAAGTCCCATCTTACATATATAAAATGATATACAACAAACGGGACAACAAATAATCGTTTCTCATGTGATTTAGGGTCTCGCTAAATTGCTACTGATTTCAACCATAAGTAGCACGGAGATACAAATTTGGAAACTATTCTCATTCCAAAAGTACAATATTCCAATCATTACACTACATGTGTGTTTTCCGTTCTAGAGTCACAACATAGCAATGATTACCAAGTCTTAAGGTTTTCCATTCACATTGAGTTTAAGTAAGATTAACAAGAAGTTCTAGAGGGACGATGCCCAAGCAAGGGCTTGTCGGACTAATACTTTAGGAGGGCAACATACGTGTGACTCACTTTGCGAGAATTTGCACATATTTTAAGATGTGATTTACACATTAGTTATTCAAATTAAGTAGAGTATTAAGCTTGTTAAGAGATAGGTTTACCATAAATTACATCTCCCTAGCTTTGGGTTTCAAGAGAGGAGTTTTCATTAGGTCACTATCAAGAGCGTTGAGATTGTCATATATTTGATGTTTAAGACGCATGGTATAATTTTAACCAGATTTGTAATACCAATGTATTTTTGCTAGTTTTATATATTTTTTTGAAGTTGTGGTCTCAACAAGTGTTTTAAAAGGGTTTGAAACGATTTGTAAACATACATCCAAACATGATTCTAATCAAAATTTTCCACATTATATGTTTCACATGACCTACTTATTTCAATCAAGATAAAATTCCATAATATTCACTATTGTTATCACATGCATTATCAATTAACCAACTATTACTTAAAACAAGACTATCTAATTTACATTTTGATTACATTCCTAAATCAAGCTTTACCATTTCCTTTCTTCCCATCTCCAAATAATGTTTAATTTACAATTATATTAACATAATAAATCATGGAAATGTCATGCATTGCATTTACTTTCTTTTCTACCATTGTGCATACTTTGACCATAGATAGAATACTCGCCAAAAACTTGGTGAGTTTAGAAAAACTCGCCAAAAATTATGCTAAACGAGTAACTCGCAGGAAAACTAGCCAAAAATGTAAAAAAAAAACTCGCCGAGTATAGTTGGAATACTCGCCAAAAACTCGCCAAAGACAACATTTCTTTCCTTTTTTGGATTTTTGGTGAAGAAAACACAAGCATAGAAAAAAATTTGCCATTTTTGGAAAGGGTCCAGGAAGATGTAGCACCAAAAACTTGCATGTGTCATAACTTTCATTCGTGGCTCCGTTTGGTGCCGTTTTCTCTAAAAGTGCATATTTTCTTGAGCTCCCACTGAGTGATGGCAATATTTTTCTTATTTTCATAAAATCCATTTTTGCACCTTTTTGGACCAAGCAACTTCTTGCAATCTTACGAAAGAATCATGAGCTTTGATCGCTTTGTGAGACAGATTAGTAATTAAAAATATTGGGTAGCTTTCAAAACTCGCGAGTACTCGCCAAAACTCGACAGTATTCTCTCGTGCTCGGACTAATCACACGAAGAAGCGCAACAAGTTGACTCAAAAAAAGGCTCAACGACTTGGTTTTGTGCAATACAATCTCGGCTTCGGACAAAAAAATTTGAGGCCACATCAGTGGAGCTCATTGATTTGGATGAGATAGATCCATACAGTGAGTGGACTAGGCAAGAAGAGGAAAACCCTGCGTTCACAAGGGACGAGATTACTTCTTTTGAGAGGGAGGCTATGGAGGGAGAAGCGCTAGTAGGACTCGAGGAGATATTGGGTGGATGACATCTTTGGAGGTGATCTCCAAAATGCAGCAGAGGAGCCACCAGCACCATCATCTAGTTCCATGATCGAGCCAAATTCGCAGCCTTAGGAGGAGCGTGGAGACGCTTGGTGAGTGTGGGGACTAGTATCGGCCGGTTGTCGTATTCACATGATGATGCGATTTTGTATTGTATTTGTATTCAAATCTAATAGAAAACACTTCTCCAACATTTTATGGGCTCATTTGATACATTTTGTAGCTATGTGTTGTTTAAAATTTATGTTTTTTAAAGAAATTTGAGTATTTTTAAGTTGCGAGTATTCCAGAGTATTGGCCGAATATTGGCGAGTTTTTTGCAGTTTTTTTTTTGGGGGTGCAGCGAGTTTTTGGTTTTGGCAAGTTTTCCTACTATGCTTGCAACAACATGAGTCAGCACGGAGTTGGCATGGGTTCACCCCTTTCCCTACTAGCTATGAAATCATATAGCTAAACCTTTCCCATCCCAAAATGTTTACAGTCATTTTACACATTCAAGTAAAGAAGGATGAGGGGGAGAGTTCATTATCTTCACACAATTTCGTGTTTCATTGATATTTCCAAGTTCTAGACAGAGGAGAGAGCGAGAATTCATTATCTTCACACAATTTTCAAATTCTTATAGAGTTCAAAAGGATAATTTAGTGTTAACAACAATTTCCAACCAAAATATCATCATATTGGGCAAGATTTATTTAGTAGAGTCAAAAGTTGGGTCAAAGGATTTAAGAACGTCACAATTCAAATTAGCTAAAATGACCTTCGAAAGGGATCGAAAGGTGCATGTATAAGGAAATGATCACTTCTAACCTTTTGTCCAATATGGTGAGAACATTGAGGAGCTGATGGAAGCAAAGTTTGATAAGCAATGCCCATTTTAGAGGCATCATTTTGGAGTGAGTTGGTGAAGTGTGACAGTTTGCACTGACATTGTAAGCCAAATTGGCTCCAATCTTGGCGTGGAAAAAGCGCTGCCCAAGGACAGGTGAAATTAATTATGGCTTGCAATTCTTAATGCGAGAATCAAGTGGCTTGAGGTGGCAGGACATAATTTCTCAGTCTGCAAGCATTAAAACCAAGGCGATTCCAAATTGCTTTTGCATAGTTGAGTGGTCGTCTCCTAAGTCCAACTCTCCTAGGTGGTTCATATATGTGCGTGTAATGTCCCTTTTTGGGGAATTTAAATAAATATTCCAGAATTCTGATTTTAATTTGCAGCAGACTGGAAATTTATTACAGCGAAGGAAATTTATGGAAATAAGTGCAAAATGTCTTCAATAAGTATCTGGAAACCCTTAGCAATAATTATCAAACACTTTTGAATTGATTTCAAGCAAAATCGAATTGAATTTAGGCAAAGTCGAACTGCTGGAATTAATTATCCAGTCTGGAAATTGCAGCAGCTGGTTTAGGGCTCGATTAGCATGAAATATTGCCTTGATTTGCGTGCAAATGCAGATTTTAACTTGAAAATGTATGGCGACTTGGTTTACACAATTAATTTGATGTTATTTGCTCACAACAATTTAAAATTCAATCACTTCCAAGTCGAATTGGCAAAATACACTGTAAAATCAGAATTGGCACCAAAAAGATCTTCTATAAAGACAAAGGTGAGAGGTTTCTGTCCCTCACTTTGGTCCTCAATTGGGTTTTCGTCCCAAATGGAAGATATGAGAATTTATCTCAAAATCTGGAAATTACAAGTCAAGTCGATATGCCAAAATGAATCCCAAAACCCCTATTTATAATGATTTCCCTAGCTTGGTGCCAAAACCCAAAAGACATGTCTTTTCATATGCCTTGGCCAACCCCTTTAATATCATTTTTGTTTTATTATGGCCGACCCATACTTATATAATTATTTATATAAAAAATACATATAAATGGATGAACATTAATTGCTGCTCTTCTCCTTAACTCTTCTTTCTTTCTAACCACGAAGAAGGAATGGCTAGAAAATTCAAACTGGGTCTTCTACATTGGAAAAAGGGACATGACAGTCCTCCCTCCCCAAGATTGCTTGCCCTCAAGCAATTGTAAGCTCCTCATATTTGTTGCCTCTGTACCAATGTCTTCATCTTCTGAAGGGGATGATGGCTTTCTGGATAATGCATCTGCTACCACATTTTGCTTCCCTCTAACATATTCGATGTCGAAATCAAATGCCTGGAGTCTACTCACCCATCTTTGTTGCCGATCATTTAATTCTTTCTGATGAAGAAAAAATTTCAGACTGTTGTGGTCAGTTTTGACTATAAACCTCCCACAAATCAAGTATTGTCTGAATTTAGTCAAGGCATGCATGATGGCAAGCATTTCTTTGTCATAAATGGAAAGCTTCTTCTCATGCTCCTTCAATTTTCTGCTCTCAAATGCAATGGGGTGCTGGTTTTGCATTAGTACTGCTCCTACCCCTTCACCTGAAGCATCACATGCAAGCTCAAAGGGCCGAGAGAAATCTGGGACAGCGAGTACTGGGCATGAACACATCTCCTTCTTCAATCTTTTGAAGGCTTCTTGGGCTGATTCCGACCAACTGAAGGCATCTTTCTTCGTGAGAGAAGTCAATGGTGCTGCAATTTGAGAAAAACCCTTCACAAATTTCCGGTAGTAAGAGCACAAACCCAAAAATCCTTTCAAGTGAGATACATTGGTTGGTGTAGGCCAATCCAAAATTGTTTGTATCTTACTTTGATCAACGTGAACTCCTTGTGCATTGATCACATGTCCCAAGTACAAAATTTCATGCATACCAAATTCACACTTGGATTTCTTGGCATACAAAGACTGCTGCTCTAAAATACCCATCACTATGTCTAGATGTTGTAGATGCTCCTCCCATGATTTGCTATAAATCAAGATGTCATCAAAAAATACAAGTACAAACTTCCTTAGTTGCTTACCAAAAATATGGTTCATGCAGGACTGAAATGTGGCTAGGAGCATTTGTCAAACCAAATGGCATGACAAGGAATTCGAAATGCCCGTAGTGACATCTGAATGCAGTCTTGTGAACGTCTTCTTCTCTCACTCTTATCTGATGGTATCCGGACCTCAAATCTATCTTGGAGAAGTAGAGTGCTCCATGTAATTCATCTATCAGCTCATCAATCCTGGGAATGGGATACCGGTTCTTAATGGTCTTCTTATTCAGCAACCGTAATCAATACACATTCTTAAAGTACCATCTTTCTTTTTCACCAACACTACTGAAGAAGCATATGGGCTGGAGCTAGGCCTGATAAACCCCATATCCAATAGAGTCTTGATAGTCTTCTCAATTTCTTCTTTGTATATCCGGGGTGGCGGTAAGGGGTTGTTATGACTGGTTTGGAACTAGGTTCCAACTCAATCACATGCTGAAAACCTCTTTCTGGTGGCAATCCATGAGGAAGCTCATTGAAGACCTTAGCATGTTTGTCAAGTATAGCTTGTATATCAACATGAAAAGTAGACTGGGAGGAAGAACAATCAGCTCTTACCAAACAATGTGTTGCCCATGTAACCTTCCCCTTCTTGAAAGTTCTCTCCATGCTCTTTGTTGTTACCATCTGCGGTGTCCCTCCTTTTATTCCATGCAAGATGACCTTCTTGTCTCCCACCATGAATTTGATCTCCATACTTTGGTAGTTTTGGGTGAATTCTCCTAAGGAATGAAGCCATTGAACACCCAAAACCAAATCAGATTCACCAATGTTGATAACATAGAAATCATCCCTTACCGTATGGTCTCCTAGGGTGCAATGAAGGATGAATCCATCTGCCACTGTCACGTTGAAGCCCTTGAAATCTTCAGCCTTCAACTTCAGCTTCTTCACCAAATTCTCATCGATGAAGTTATGGGTGGCTCCACTATCTATGAGAACTGCTACTTTCTGGCCTTGTAGATTTCCTTTTACCTGAAATGGGTGATATCTTGGTGCTCCAAAAAGTGTAGCAAGGGTGCCTTCTGATTCTTCCTTCTTTTCTTCTTCTATTTCTTCTTGCCTATCATCAATGTTATCATCTTCAGAATCAGAAACTACTTCAATGTAGTGAACTTTACCTTTCCCCAAGCAATGGTGTCCTGGGGTCCATGGGTCTTTGCATGAGAAACAAAGATTCTTCCTTCTTAGCTCGTTCTTTGACTCCTTCTCAAGGCTGGTTTTGTGCAGATCCTGGGGCACCTTAGGCAAGGGTTTCTTTGGCTGTTCCAAAGTGGTGCTCTTAGGCTGCTTAGGGGCTTGTTCCCCTCTCCCTCCAGGCTTGGGCAAACTGCTGATTGCTGCTGTTTTTGGAGCAGCTCCTTCCAAATTTAGAGCCTTCTTGATTGCTTCCTGCAAAGACAAAGGATCAAAGGCACGTACTAAACCCCTTAAGGGTTCCATTAGTCCTTCAACAAAAAGGACAATTAATCTTCTTTTGGACACATCTTCGATCATCACTGAAAGTCTCTGAAAATCAGCTACATACTCTTCAACTGTGCCTTCTTGTTTAAGTTGAGCAAGTTCACGAAAGTGAACTTTTGGATCCACACGATCGAATCTATCTATGAGTCTTTGGCAAAACTCACTATAGGTGTGTATCTCGCTGTGGCCCTGAGTCACCAATCCATGGAACCACCATTCGTGAGCAATTCCTTCCAAGTGAAGAGTGGAAAATTTTATGGCTTCTTCCTCCATCATGGGTTTTAAGGACAAATAGGTGTTTAGCTTTTGAATCCATGCTCGGGCAGTGCCTTTAGTAGTCCCATCAAAAGTGGAAAAGGACAATTTTCCTAATGCACTTTGCACTTCACCGTGGGATGTAGTATGTCTAGGTTCAGGCCTAGAGTTTCTTCCCTCTAATCCCATGAATTGTGTGAAAGTCATGGCTCTTCTAATGTCTTCGGAAAATGACATATATTCAACGAACTTTGCCGGAATGTCACTGCTACTTTGAGGCTCAGCATTGGGTATGGCTTCTTTTTGTATGAAAGTGGGCATCCATCTCGATCCTTGGGATGAAGTAGAGGATTGTTTGACATGGCTTCTTTCATTGAACTTCCTCCTTCATTATGAACTCTTGGTTCTACAATCTTTTGGAGAGAAAGTGCTAAAAAGCCCAATGTATCAACGAGCTTTTCTTGCCCGACAATTAATTGGTCCATTTTTGCTTCTGTTGAATCCATATGTTCTTCTTCGATGGCTTTTTCTTCATTTCCCTTTCTTCTCCTCGGTAGTAGATGTATTCCTTGTTGCCACTTTCCATAAACGATCAGACCTTAAGAAGATAAAACTCTAATACCACTGTAATGTCCCTTTTTGGGGTTTTAAATAAATATTCCAGAATTCTGATTTTAATTTGCAGCAGACTGGAAATTTATTACAACGAAGGAAATTTATGGAAATAAGTGCAAAATGTCTTCAATAAGTATCTGGAAACCCTTACCAATAATTATCAAACATCTTTGAATTGATTTCAAGCAAAATCGAATTGAATTTAGGCAAAGTTGAACTGCTTGAATGGTGTCCCCAGATTTCACCCTGAAATCTGGGACTACCCCTTTTTAAAAAATTTTCGTTCTTTTCAAAGTAACGGGTCATTTTGTGTTTTATTGCTTGCAGTTGTCTCCATTACGTTAAAGTATTCCTAGTGAATCATATAAGCCAATTTTGACAAATACCCACATGCTAAAATTCATTTTATCTCTTCGCCAGGTTTTGTCTGAGAGAATTTTATTTTATTTATTAAATAAATAATAAATAAATTGTGTCGCAATTGAACCCTGTTGAAGATTTTTATGCTAGTATTCCCGCCTCTCAGTAGGGTATTCACCAGGGATGAGTTTTTACTAACCAGTTATTCGGCAAAGCAATTGTCTGCAACTTTTGGCAACGTTTTTCGTTTTTATTTATTTCTTGTGTTTGTTTTCGGTTTTCTCCGCAATCTATCTGTTAAATTCCCCTTGATCCGTTCGTTCGTTTTTGTATAGCTTGTTTAATTGCTGGAAGTTTTGGAAGTCAGCCATGGCCTCAGACAAAGGAAGAAATTAATCATGGAGTGCTAATTTTTGACAAAGAAGGAAGGATGCAAGTCACACTTTATGAAATAAGCTTCTAGGATGCAAGTCACACTTTTTGGAAGGAGAGGTTTTAAGCTGCCAATGGGAATTTTGGT
Organism: Taxus wallichiana var. yunnanensis; assembly: GCA_018340775.1. Lineage (NCBI taxonomy): Eukaryota > Viridiplantae > Streptophyta > Pinopsida > Cupressales > Taxaceae > Taxus > Taxus wallichiana. The sequence continues at coordinate 752,709,660 of CM031242.1, forward strand.
AGTGGAAGGAAGGTGGGAATTTTAAGCCTTCCGGGAAGGTTGCTTTTTCCCATTATGAAAGTTAAATCACTTAAGCTGCCAATGGGAATTTTGGTGGTGGAAGGAAGGTGGGAATTTTAAGCCTTCCTGGAAGGTTGTTTTTTTCCCATTATGAAAGATAAATCACTTAAAGTACCAATGAGAATTTTGGGGCTGCCAGGAAGGGTAAGAATTCCCATCAAGGAGTTTTATTCACCCATGCAAGTCGCATTTTTAAGAAAGAAGCTCTTTTTATGCAAGTCGCACTTTTTGGAAAGAAGGTTTTAAGCTGCCAATGGGAATTTTGGAGGTGGAAGGAAGATGGGAATTTTAAGCCTTCCTGGAAGGTTTTTTTCCCATCATTAAAGACAAATCACTTAAGTGAAAGATGAGATTTTTGGAGCTGCTTGGAAGGGTAAAAATTCCCATTGCTTTGACTTCTTATTTTTAGCATGCCTTCAAGTCAAAAAATGCGACCCACCTTGGCATAAATACATGCTTTAATTAATATTTATTTTATTTATTCCTAGCTAAAATTGGCGCCAAAAATAGGAAGAAAGTCAAAGCATGAAGGAAAGCCAAAGAGAAGACAAAGAAGCATGCTAAAAATAAATAAAAGAATTACATGGAAAAGCAAGCTAAAGCATGCAAACTTGGGCGCCCAAATTGAGAGAAAGAGCATAACTTATTTTTAATAATTGCCAAAAATAGGAAGAAGCAATTATTAAATATAGCATGCAGTTATCTATATAAGCATGAGACGCCATAAGGAGGATACAATTAATTCTTTTTGATGGAGCATGCTGCCTGGAGAATTTTGGCGCCAAGGGAAGGAGTGATTTGCATTAAAGAATATTTTTCATTGTGGGAAGCTTCCAGTTTTGGCACCTAGGGTTGGAGAAGATTTCTTTTTATTATTCAGAGCATCTGCATGTTGGTATAAGTGCCAGGTGAATTAAATAATATTTTAGCTTGCTTGACATGTAAGCAAAGTCTCAAATTTTAGGGCAGCAGGCTTTATAAGCAGATTTTGGTGATAGAAATTAAGCATTCATGCCATGGACTCCATATTTGTCTGAATCATTTGAATCATTCATCAGTGCTCATATTGGTGAAAAGAAGTCAAAATCAATGTCAGATACATTGAATATATCTTCGAATCAGAAGGAATTGCAGGATCTGCACAAATTGATCCAATTGCAGGATCTTCTGGCAAAAATAAAAGAAAAAGAACTCAAACAAAGATTATTCCAGGCATGATGAAGCATGATGAAAGAGAAGGGTCAGCAGAATCATGCATTGTTTCCAGGCTTACCGAAATCAATGATATAGACATGGGCCCTGAACCTATCACTGATTTGATTGACAGATCCAAAGCCACCGGAAGATCATCCCTTATGCGGGCAATAAAAAGTAGCGGGATTATTCAAGCTTCAGCGTTTCCGGTCACAACTCAATTGCCCGAGTTTGTTATGGAGTGTGCAAGGTCTTATCATCCTCTTTCTAGATGATCGAGATGCGTTGCAGGGAAGACAATAATCAGGTTGGATGCACAATTCATTAATTATTGCCTTAAGCTTCCGGCATGGCCAGTGGTGATTGCAATTAGCATGCAGGATGCGTTGGTAATAGATGGGAAAAGCATAAAGCAGATTGCGTGGGTATAATGAACAACAAATACATGAAGAAGCCCAGAGCACCATCGAAATTCCGAGGACTCTTCCACGATCCAATCTTGTGCAGGAAGTTGATGATATCACCAAATTGCTTTGTAGGATAAATGGGGAAGCTAATACCAATAACTTTCGCTCATGGATGTATGCCTTTGTGAGAACCATTGAGATCAACAGAGCTGATTCGATAATTAATTGGGTGGAGATCATTAGTGACAACATCGAGCAACTCCGAAGTGTGAGGTGGACATTCAACTTCAAAATGACTTCATACCTTGTATATGCAACAACTTCTCAGGGGATATTTTCCAAACTGGATAGATGGGGCATATTGTCAAAAGATCCTATTTATGAGTGCTTCCCATAGTTGACAGTTCTGAATGCTACAAAGATTACAGGTGGTCAACGATGGATTCTTCTACGGATTCATTTGCAAATTAAATAGTGATCTGAAGACCAGTAGAGTGAGCAAAGAAGCTGGCAAGTTGTCTCCCAGCATGGTTGTATCTTCATCTAGTTTGCGGACTTCACATATCTCAGGGTTAGTGGTTTCTCAGGAGAACCAGTTAAGTTGCCAAGATACCCGAGTGATAAGTGGGTCATCATGGAGTTGTGCAGGCAACTCGTAGAGTTGCATGACTTACAGTCAAAACGACACAAGTCTACAGGTAGCTTTCCAGTCACAGTGGGTCATTATAGTTGCCAGAGCATCCATAAAGCCAGAGGAATTGAAGCAGAAATGTTTTTGGGTATGAGCATGAGTTCTTCCTAGCACGAATGAACTTTGACCCATATGGGATAGCAAAGAGGATAGTCTCCCAAGAATACTCACATGTTCCTTCACTTGAAGACTTTTGGATGAAGTGCAAGAGCGAATACGAAGTCAGAAAGGGAGATTTCAGCAAGTTATCGGGCAATAAAGTTTCGACTATGGTTTAGCACGGATACCTGCAAATCTCTCAGATGATGGGCATGTGGTACTTGATACATATCATCAAATGGGAGGAGATAGAGCTGCTCTTCAGGAGAGTGTGGGTGGTTGTCACACGATTGAGGAGAGGTCTTCCGTAGTCCTGGTTAACACCTCAAATTGGTTGTCTAACAAAGGGGTATTGCTTGGACGAGGCTTTGATGAACCAAATCATAGGGAATTTCATTGCAGGGGATTCCAGCAAGAGAAAACACGAAGGTGAGAGTAGCAGAAGGCTAGAGAAGCTCAAAGTGTACAAGAAGTCTCAGGTACCGGAAAAGGCAAGACTACATCCATTATACCAGTGCTACTTTCAGACGAAGCTTCTCCAGCGTCAACTCACAACACTTCCACAGCTCCAGGACCTCAAAAGATGTTATTATTCCACCGTTGAATCCAACATCGTTTGTATTTGTTCCTCAGCCACCCAGATCTTCACCTCTCCCTGCAGAGAAGTTGAAAGCACAAATGACAGAGTTCGAAAGAGCATTGTCTTTGGACAATTCAGAAGAGGGCAGCCATAACACTGTGGTGAATTCGGATGCGCAGGAGTCGGAGCATGAGATGGTGGTACATTCGGTGACTTCTCATTCCCAAAGAATAATTCTCATCTTGGTTGGCTCTGCAGACAGTTCCAGAGGCTAGAGAAGAAATCAACTTGGAAGAGGAAGACTTGCAGCTGCTTATGAGCTTGGGAGGTAGAGGCAAAAGGTCTAAAGCTGCTAAAATAACTTCAAGGTTGATTATTGAAGAATCAGGGTAGAAGTTTGCTGAATTGTCAGTTCCAGTTGAAGGGAAACAAAAGGGAGAGCTAACTATTGCAGACATATTGGTGACCAAAGTACCATTGGGGAAAATCACCACGGAAGGATTAAAGCAAGATACATAGACACTGATAGACGCTTTATTCCTTAAACTTGACAAGGAGAAGGCAGAAAAAGACAAGCTTCAGATGCAGATCTCCCAGTTATGTGAGATCATCACTAAGGTTGCCAAACCTTCTTCTCAACCCGTGTTAGTGCAGGAACAGGTATGCAACCATTTGGTTGAAGAGATTGAAGATGCAGGGAACCAGGTCAAAGCTATTGCTCAATGGAAAGAGAAAATTATTCACCAAGCTTTAGAGCAGTTTGAGGGAATACCAACTGGCTTGGAGAATATGCACAAGGCATTATCTCAGCTAAAGGAACTAATGACAAGGATAGAAGATGAGAACATAGTTGTTGAAAGTCATCTGGATACCTTAGCTAAGATACATTCATTGCCAGAGGATGTGCTAATTGCAGAGCAAATTGTACCTGACGGATTGATAGAAAAGGGGAAGCAGTTAGAGATAGCAGTTTCCTTCCACATGGAGATCCTCAAGCTTATGCTGAAGAGGATGCAGTTGCTGGAAAACAAGATGGGGGAAGTACCAAAGAACATTCCAGATGAGTTTCTTGCTTCCTATGAGGAATTTATTCTAGTTGTGCAGAAGAAGATTGATGAAGTTGTCATGCCTTTCACGTTAGATTCAATTGGCAGACTCGTAAAGCTTCATGCAGATATTGAGGGGTATGGGCCTGGTTTGGAGAAGGTAAAGGCTAACACTGTTGCTTTGTCCAGAGGATTGCTGTGGTTTAAAACTGAGAAAGAAACGGTTGCTAAGGTAGATGGGAAGACACTGAGTCACATGTTTGACAAGTATATTCAGTTTCAGAACAAAGAAAAAGCATAGAGTATGACGACCGACATATTTTCTTTCTTCTTCCCTTCCCTCTCTTATTCTTATTTTCTCGGACAAAATTGTAAAACTAAAGTAATTGGTTAAAAGCCATTACTTCTAGTTATCTGAAAAGGTCCTTAATTGAGAATAGGTGGCAAACATGCAAAGCTTTGATTTAGTCTTTAGATGCATGTCATGTGGAGAGAAATTTCAGGGGAAAAGATTGCAGTTGTTTTCTTTATAGCTTCCGCATGTGTCAGTTCAGTTATTGCTTTCCTATTTGTAATTTCCTTCTATACACTAGGGTTAGAGGATCAAAATTTGTAATCAGCATTCTTGAGTTCCAGAATTTGTGCGTTGAAACCCTTGATATCTTTTCTGAAAGCTGAGGAATTAAACAAAGGCGGATTTCCGGAGAACTTTGTGTCAACGGTGCATTAGCTTCTTACTTCTGTGTAGATCTTTAGATAAACTTTGCATTGTCTAAGATTTAGATTAGAAGCTTTCCTTTCCTTTGATTTTGTATTGTGAGATCTATTTGTTTTATCTATGTGTATGAGACCAACTTTGTAAACTATTGGTTGGATTACACATCTTCTTCTCCTTCTTTTGTATTCAACTATTCCCCCTTCTGCAAATATTTCTTTACAACTGCTTACTTGTTGCAAAATTGCTTAGCTATGGTTCATGAGCTTCATAGTTAAAGTAAAACCCACATATAGTTATTAGAATACATAATTGATATAAATCTTACACGGGAGCCTCACCGGTAAATGAGGGAGATTTATCTCATGACTGCCTAGGTTTTAGCTATGCATAAAATCTAACCAATGGAATTAATTATCCAGTTTGGAAATCGCAACAACTAGTTTAGGGCTCGATTAACATGGAATATTGCATCGATTTGCATGCAAATGCAAATTTTAACTTGAAAATGTATGGTGACTTGGTTTACACAATTAATTTGATGTTATTTGTTGATAACAATTTAAAATTCAATCACTTCCAAGTTGAATTGGCAAAATACACTGTAAAATCAGAATTGGCACCAAAAAGAAGATCTATAAAATAATATTCTGCAAATCTGAAATGTTTAAAGACAAAGGTGAGAGGTTTTCGTCCCTCACTTTGGTCCTCAATTGGGGTTTTTGTCCCAAATGGAAGATATGAGAATTTATCTCAAAATCTGGAAATTACAAGTCAAGTCGATATGCCAAAATGAATCCCAAAACCCCTATTTATAATGATTTCCCTAGCTTGGTGCCAAAACCCAAAAGACATGTCTTTTCATATGCCTTGACCGACCCCTTTAATATCATTTTTGTTTTATTATGGCCGACCCATACTTATATAATTATTTATATAAAAATACATATAAATGGATGAACATTAATTGTTGCTCTTCTCCTTGACTCTTCTTTCTTTCTAACCATGAAGAAGGAATGGCTAGAAAATTCGAACTGGGTCTTCTACGTTGGAAAAGGGACATACGGTGTGCAAATAAATGCCAAACAAAGGTGTGAGTGTTGTTTAATGGTTGTATTGTTATCTCTCGACACCAAGGAACACGATCGAGTCGAAAGACTACAAAAGTGAAGGACAAGGATGTTTAATACGCTTCTATTCCAAAGTGAATTTATAACTCTAGATAGTTGTTTTAAGGTGATTGAAATTGAGTTTTATTCAACACTTGTAAACATGACTACGAGGCTAAGGCCCTAAGTTCATAGTAGAGTCCCATTTCATTTCATATCGAGGTAAGTATATGATTCGGGTGGTTCGTAGAGTGATGAGTAGACACGGGTACTCTAGCGGCGGGTTTTTATAGGCGAATGCTTGTTTTATAATTACATATGGTCAACCTAACATTTTTTTGATGAAATAAATCTTATATTAATAAATGGGTATTATGATACAAGACTATTCACAAAAAGATAGGCAGTGTGGGAGCACGTCTCAAAGAAACGAGCCAATCTAGGCCACAAAAAAGGGCTAGGAGCAAAACAACCAAAACTAGGTGGATCCTAAGAAAAATGATCTAGTGAATCAAAAAAGGAAACGAAAAATTCATACGTGCTGCAAATTGCTGCTCGGTTGATGGCAGATCATGGTCATGCCATCCAGGGCTTGGAAGGTCTTTCCCAGTGTCGGAAGGGTGCCCCGAGATCCGAGATCCAACATGCTCTTCCTTTTCAATGATATCCTTTTCCTGCGCACGAGTTGAAGAAATGGCTAAGGCCAGCCCTAAGGGAATTTGTGCAGGGGGTGGCGGTAGGCTCAGCCATTGTGAGAAAAGATAGTGGGTGGCCCAAGTGGCGGCTGGGAACCCCATCCTTGAGCTTGTGGTGATGATCCGTTATGGGCTAATTTTTTCTACTATCCACGGACCCCTATAGGCACTTGTAAACAACTCCATAAAATTATCAACTTAAATGAAAATGCAATGGAAAGAAAACACCCACATACTGCACAAAAAGTTGATAACGGAGTTTGGCAAATGCCTATGTCTCTGGGTTCAAATGTTGAACCGATTCATTACACTTCTAATTGCAAACAAGTACAATTTACAATGAAGCTATGAAGGTACAACCTAAACCAAAGTTTACCAGTTGATTCCACAAGGACTCCAAACTGGCCTCCAAAAGAACATATAACAGTTGATTCCAATGGACTCCAAACTGGTTCCCCAAGTACTAAGTCTTCTCCACGAACAACTACCACTCGGTGCATGGCCCACAAACAACCTCCATGCAGAGCGAATATCCGAGTTGAACAAATGTAGAAGAACAATGTCCCAGCTGATCCGCAATGGCTCCAAACCAGAACATAAAGGTGATCACGTACCCAGTTGATTCAGTATGAATCCGAACTAGATAATAAGGTGACCAAAGATCCAGTTGATTGAGAAAGAATCCAAACCGGAAAAATAGAAGATGATCATGTGCCAGTTGATTCACAACGACTCCAAACTGTGACACAAAATGATCAAGGGTCTAGTTGATTAAGAATGAGTCCGAATTGGAAAAGCTGAAGACAAGTGATCTCCTCCATGTCCACTAAGTAAGATACTGCGTTGCATGGCCCAAAGAAGCCTCTATGCAGAGCGAATATCTCATCTTACAAAGACCAATGTAGAAGACCAGATCTCCAATAGTCTTCCTTCAAAGAAGTGCACGCTTGACAAAGGCTCTAGATGAACTCCAAGTGCTTGAATGACTTCCGCAAGGTAAAACAACGTCACAACACCTCCAAATCAGGAGAACAATAGGTCCATGAGGAGCGTCTCGGAATTTTGGACAACTTTCCACTTTACAGAGAACCGAGAAATGTTCTCAATGCCTCAAAAATGCAGATTTACAAAAACTGCCTAAATAGGCCAGTGCACAATAACAAACCTTTGTCATAGACCTCTCACAAATTGGTCACAAAGTCCCCAAAATAGGACAACGGTGGGTCCATTATAAGCGTCTCGAGAATTCTAGACAACTTTCCAGTTTACTTCGAGAGCAGAAATGCATCTAAGTGCTTCAAAAATGCATTTTTACAAAAGTGCCTCTATATGCCTAGAGTGCGGGCACAAACCTATCTTACTACAAGACCCACCAAGCTCCTTTTATACGGGGTGAGCTCTTATGGCATGGCGGTGGGAGCTAATTTTGGAAAAGAGTGGTTGGGGTTTGAATCTCCCAACCACATCCACGCTTGTATTATGGGGAGTAATATCCCACATTGATGAGATGAATGTTGGATGGTGAGTTTAAATGCAAAGTGGCCGCCTAAACTAAATGTGGCTAAGGCCACGTAGCTCCTTCTATTGTTGCCACGTGCCCAAACAAGCTCTATCACGTGTCCAAACACGGTTATGCCACGTGTCAACACGTGATTTGTCCACCTTCGCTCGTTGGCCGCTTGATTGATCGAACTTTGACCGGTCATAACTTTTGCATACGAGAATCGAATTTAGTCCATTCAAAATGCACGAGAAAGGTCTTGACGAGCTCTGCGCTTGATGGTGTCGACTCTAGATGATTTAAAAATAATCCATTTTTCCATGTGTCGCTGTCCTATTGGTCGGTTGAGTCTCAGCTTAGAGTTCGAATCGTGACCAAATTTTGACCAATTATAACTTTGAGCATACGAAATCCGTTTTACGTGTTCCGGTACCAACAAAAAGCTTGCTGAATGCTCTACCACCTTTGGCATAGTTTAGGAGATTTAAGGAACTCTCAAAGTCCTAAAATGTCCTCCGGATCAGGTGATGGAGGTGGCGTGGCGCCCACGATTGGTGACCGACGTAGGAATCGGTGAACATGGCTATGACCGTCTTTGAGAGTGGCTTCGTGGTAACCACCCTGCTACCGACCACCGTCGTGGCCATGAGGCAAAGAGTGATGAGCCGGGGATGCGAAACTCGAGCAACATTGCATGGGGCATCACACTAATGCCGTAAGAGATTTAGAGGTGTTCGACCTTGAGAGCAACTTTGTTTACTTGACCTTTAATCTACAATAACACATTGGATATAACCATTGACTTGTTATATAAAAAAAGTGTTGATCCACTCTAGAATTAGCAAAATAGAAAAGCGTTTATTTCTTTCCATATCCAAAACAAAATCTCGCCTCCGAAAATATGCTAGATTCGAGTGCGATTCTATGGCATCTTGGGATTATCCCTAAGAAAAACCTGCTGCCATGAAAAGTCTCGGGCTGGAAGGGTTGGAAAATTTTATGAATCCAATACCAAGGATTCTGAGCCTTGGGACATAATTAGAATAAGTGCAATTAATTTTCCAAAATCCCACAAAACGGGCAATTCGGATTGGCCACTCCAATTTAGACTAGTCGTTTCCCAACAGGCAGACCTTGGTGCAAGATACTCCAAGAAAAGTGAGCAATTTTGGGCTCCAAGCAAATTTGTCTAAATAGTGTGGAATCTTCGACTCCACGTCGAGGTGGTGGATCTAATTCCCCATTTGGAATTAAGCTTAGCCACCATGGGGAGGTGGGGAGATAACCACTCATAGCCTTTGTTGGTCGTATAATTTTGGAATGGAGTATCAACATACCATTTCCAATCTTTCCACCAAGGCGGGCAAAGGCTACAAAAACTTTATGTACCATGTGTGGAGGTACAACAACAATGATTTCATTAATGACTTCTTTATCTTGTTGGGCCAATATGAATTTGGCTTTGATGATATTCCATGGTAGCTAAAATTGCGTTTGTTTGTTGAAAAGGTCTTGCATTGCGCATATCCCCGCCTAGAGAGCTTGAGCACGGGGATCCAAGGAACCTCTGCAAGACAATGATTTTGGCAATGGATGATGGGAGACCACCATATAGTGTTATGAAAAATAGTATTTACATTTGGTAGTTGACTTTGGTAAATAGTAATTATACTATTACCTAAGATGGGATATATTGTTTGGTATGCTATTGTTGTAAATAAAAATAATAATATATAGGTAGATTTATTTGGTTAGTAGGTTAAAACCAACTCCTAGTTTTTAGGAGTTATATTTCCTCTATAAATGTATTATTTTGCATATGAAATAAACAAGCAATGAAATTCATGAGAGTTTATTGTGCAAGACTTTGTAGCAAATAAAGTTTGGTATCTGTTGTCTTGCAAAATGTCTGGCATGAAAAATTAAAACTTTGAGCATGACAACTAAGCCCATAATTGAAAATTACGCTTCCTGTCTCTCTCGTGAAACTTTCCTTTGGCCAACCTACCCTGGTTCAACCCTCCCTCGGGCTCAGAGGAAAGTGCTAAGAAGGTTTTTGAAGTTGTTTTAGTGTGTAGGGAAGAGTGCCTAATGTGATGGGTGATCTCATTGAGATTCGATGAAAGACAACTTCCTCCGGAGGCCTAAATAGGACATTTTGGCCATTTTGCAATTAGTAAACATCCGGAAGCGTACTGAGGGAAACTTGAAGGCACACGAGGGTGATGTCGGAGGATATTGAAGGTGTTTGAAGCAATTTAGTAAAGAAAATTTGACTTAGGAACAATCTGTTCAACATTGGGTGATTCTAGGTGTAAGGAATGAATGCTTTAACGGTGAAAGCTAACTTCTCCGAATGATTCGGTAGTACAGGATGGAGTTAGGAGGCAAAAAAATAGTCATTGGAAAGCTCTTGGAATCCTCTACAAGATGGAAACATGAACTTTGTTCCAAGACTCAAAGGTTTCTGAGGTAATTCAGAACACAACAAGCTGTTCTTCTTAGTCAAAGATGAAATATGCCCTAAATTTGAAATTGTAGGCAGAATTGGGTCTCAATAATGGTTCCATTGATCTTATCAAGTGTTTTGGAGTCAAAATCATATAAGGTTTGACCCCAAAACACTTTCCTATGCTCTCGAGTGAAAAAAATCAATCTCGGTGTCTGATTTGGACACGGTAAGTAATCCCAAATTTCCAAAAGTTGTCAAGTCTTACTTTTCAACTCAAATGTCCGCCTTTGTCCCCCAAGTGACAAAGGGGACACAAAAGTGCGACCCCCTTGTCATGCCAACTCTTTGTCACTTAACACTCACCATTTCTGCCCCTCGATTGCACAACCTCACTCCACCACTTGGCTTCCCCTTTCACGTTGTCCCAAGTGCCCTAGGGGACACAAAATGCAACCCCTCTCCATTCAACCCCTGCTCACCATATGAGCTTATCTAGCCCCACCGGTTTTCATTCCCTGTCCCCTCTTTCTCCCAAGTCACACTTTTTTCACCTCATGTGTCCCAACCGTCTCCCATGGAACAAAGGGGACACAAAAGTCCAACCTCCTCAACCATGCTACTTTTTTCCCCACCCCGGTTAAACCGTGGTCACAAAGCGGGTTAAAATTCACTTAAATCAAATTGACTCCTCGCCTCTCCAAAACATTTAGCCATTTTTCCCAAGGCAAGGTACTGCTGAAATACCCTCACAACCTTCATTTTTAACTAGAGATGTGAAATTTCACCACAACACCATAACCTGAAAAACGAAGAATTGCTCATAACTCCTCAACTAGGGCACTGTTTCCCTCAATTTTTTTAATGCATTTCTCTCAAAACGCCTTTGAGTTGGTTGTAAAAGCAAATCCATTGATGCTTTGCATTTTTACAACAGCAATCTGAAAATATAAAACCTTAACGTTGCTTTTTCAGTTTTACGGAGATCTAGTAGACGAAAAACCATGAAAATTGGAGCAAAAAGTCCTTGAGCAAAATTGATTTTTTGGCGGTGTTTTCGTTTGCAAACCAACTCTGTAAGAGCACTTTCTAAAAATAGTAAGTATTCATGGCTTAGCATGTCTAAAAATAGAAAGTTTTCAAAAATAGAGAATCCTTAGAATTTGCAACTCCAAATGAGCAAGAATCATCAGAAATTAAAAACGGTGAAAACTTACTAAAAATAGCAGTCTTGGATAGGACCTGCTAAAAATAGAAAGTTTTGTATTTGAGTTGAGAGAAAGTTTGTGGTAACTTCTATTTTGCCTATCTCAGTGCTTTTTGGTATTATGAAGTTCAAATACTTAGGTCTGGAATCCATTTCAACCTTGATCACCAAATATCCTAGTGTGGGAGACAGTGATGTCACTCACATGGATCTGGAAGACTTGAAAAATAGGATGCTCGGTGGACCTTGTGAACCAGTGGAAGAGAAAATTTTCTCGAAAGCGAGGCTATTCTTAGCAAGAGGCCACCCATTCTCGACCAAAGCACTGAACTAGTCTTGGCCTATGCACAACACTACGAAGTTGATTCCAGGATAGTTCGAGCAAATGACAATTCAGTCCTTGCATTCCTCACTCCCAAAGACATCTCTCAATGTCTACAGATTCCCACTAGCAGTGACATGGTCATCATCACCAAGGAATTTGCATCATAGGAGTGGGCAAAGACTGATTCCCATATGCAAGGCCGTCACACTCGGTTCGTGGCTCAGGCAAGGAAGAAAACCTTCTCGTGTTCCCAAGAGCTTTTCTCGAACTGAATTCCATGAAGGTTATTCAAATGCTATTATCCTACTGAGCTAGGGTGATGAGAGAGGAAACAATGAAAGAATTCCAGATTGGATGGCTTAGTTCATCCTTGTTGCTACTGAAAGGAACCAAGTGATAGGCTGGGGCATATTATTAGTGATATCATCCATCGTAGTTGCTTGGTTGCCTTCCACCAAGAAGTTCACCATGACTTCTTACTTGGTATATGCTCTTGCCTACACAAGACTCTCCCGGGGCCTGACTACTGCTCTCATTGTACCTCAAAAATCACTTGCCTATGAGAAGTATCTGTAGCTTAGATACAAAGAAAACAACTATCATTTTGCCATGTTCATCATTAGACTCCTCAAGGGCAATCCAAAGCTGAGGATCTCTTCTCAAGCAGCTGTGCTAATTGAAAAAGTACGTGAGCCATTTTATCCATTCTCTACCTTCACCTACCTTAGAATTTCTGGCTATGATCTTGCTCCTTACAAGCTATCCAGGTACTCTAGCGATAAAATCATAATGTTTGAATTATGTAGGCAGCTAGCTTATGTTCATGCCAAGTGTAGAAACAACAAAAAGAAGGGTGTATCTTTTCCCATCTCTTTGGGGATCTATTTATGGAAGAGTGTTGCGGATGCATTGAACATTGAAGCCTCTTTCACTTCCCTCGAGTCTCTACTCTTATACATCCAAGCCTGAATTTGATATTAGGAGAAACCTTGACACTTTTTTTGGGATTGTGCCATGTACCTCAAATGGAAGACTCTTTGGGCTAATTACATTGATGGTTTTGAAATAACAAAAAGGTACCATATGAGATGGTCTTCGGAAATATTTCTTCCTAGGCGCTTTTTGAGAAAAAGGAGTGTGCATGCTTCATTGAAGATTCAACTTCAGCGAAGGTTTCAGGAGCCTCGTGAAGTGTTGGGAGCTCATATCCTAGGCATTGGAAAGCTTATGGAGCCTACTTCGTGATGGACCAAGTGTGATTTTGTACATGGATTTTGCATGGGAGGTTTTGGGCACCCCGAGCGGAGTGAGAGCCTAACAAAAGCTCAAGTGAAAGTATTTTCAATTCTCTTCATGACCCATAAGTTGGTTTGGCTCGTGTTCGTTGGAAACTCTTCTTGCAATTCGGCTCACTAGCGCACCGCCCTAGGCAAAAAGGAAGGTACATGTAAAAGTGGTTGAAGAACTCATTTTCAAGCTTCCTAAATGGGCTCATTGGATTCATTGGCCTGTTTCCATGTAATTTCATATATTATACGGCCAAATTTCATCGAGGATTGACTTTGGGGCGAAGGAAACACTCCGAGGTGCAAAACGGAGGTGCAACCATGCTCCAACCTCCACTTTGGCGCACTTGCGCACTTTTGGTGTCCCATTGCACCAAAAGCACGCTTATGGGGTGCAATCACACTTATGAGGTGCAATTGCACCCCATAAGCGCACCCTCTTTTGATTGGTGGAAATTTCTTCAAGCAAAAAAACAAGAGGGGCAAAAAGTGCATGTGAAAGCTTGATGTGACATGATGGTGGGACCCATTTTTCCCTCCAAGTGGAGTTTTGAACCTCCATTACACCCAAGTGCACTTATGAGGTGCAATTGCACCCCAAAAGTGCCCTCATCTGATTGGAGTAGATTTTTGCATGGTGGAATTCAAGCTAAGGTGGAAACATAAAAATGCAAGCATGGGTGCATGTGCATGTGAAAACCCCACTCCAATCTCCCCCCATGCACACTTTTTCACACTCCTTGCACCCAAAGCGCACTTTTGAGGTGCAATTGCACCCAAAAAGTGCACTAAGGTGCAAGGAGGCCTCCATTCTCCAGCCTTCCCCATTCTTCATTTCTCCATTCTCCACTTCTCCACTTTTCTCCATGTGCACTCCCCCTTCTCCATCTCCACCATATAAAAGCACTAAGCCTTGTTTCCCCCTCATAAAACATAAGGCAAGTTCAAAAGGAGGTGGAAGCCATTAAAGCTCATATTAGAGCTGGTTTGTCACATTCAAGCTGAAAATCCGCTTGTGCCCTAAAAAAAAAATCTTGTTTTCCCATGCTCCTCATCAAGAGCTTGTTTACCACCAAATTTGGATTCAACTCCTCATCCCCAAGCCCGTTTACCACCAAATTTGGACTAACAACTCCTCATGAATGCGCTTGAAGGATGCGTATTAATCACAACATATGACAAATCCCTCCAAGAGATATTTGAGACTGTTTTTCCCATTGCCTCCATACACTAAGAAAACTCAAAATTTGAAATGGAGATTGCACCCGATTCACACAAAGGAATCATACCAAACTTTGGGCACTCACTACACTCCTCAAATGCATCATTTTGAGCTATCACACATGATCTAAGGTGGAAAAAATCTCATGATATGAACTAAACTTTCATTCAGCTCCAAAACCCTTGCAAAACCCCATATCCATGAAAATTTGATTTGATCCGTTCTCCCAAACCTCGCGAGGGAACCTCGCCAAATTTGAAGCATCCATCCCTTTCCCAAAAGCTTCGAAACGAGCCCAAGATCAGCTCAAACGGATAAAAATTGCACCCATAAGTGATCATTTGAAATTTTGCCCCCTTCCCATTTTCACTATTTTGCAAGCTTTTCTCCCGCTAGAACCCGTTTTCAAAATTCCCGTTGATTTCGACAAAGAATCTTGACAAATTCGGAGTATCTATTCGTTTTGGGATTATCTTTCCAATGAATCGAGTCACATTTGATTTGGAGTTGATTTGCTCCATTTTTCCCAAAATAGAATCAGCAGCCCGTAACACCGAAATCCACTCAAATTTGTGGATTTTTGGAAACGGTTGCAGAATCCATTTTCGCTTGCACCATATCATTCCTACCACTTCCTAAGGCCAACAAAACTATAAAAACACAAGATGAAGTTCCAATACTTAGATTATGAGCCCTTTCGTTTTGTGTGTAAAGTACCCTGACACATTAGGGATAACAATGTGGAGCACATGGACTTTGACGATCTAAGGCGGAGAATGGAAGAAGGAACCCGCATAGTCTTTGACATGATCTATCGCGAAGTGGGTTATATTGAGCCACCGGATTCCCTCTAGCTCTTCAGGACTCTGAGTTCGTTTTGGCCTACGCCAAGAACTATGAACCCGAAAGCCAATCTATCACTGCAGACGACGGTTCAATCATCGTTGTGTTGACCCAGAAGGATCTCAAGGTGCCTCTGCATTCTGAGGCCCAAGAATGTTGTGATCTTGAGCAAAGAAGATGCCTTGGCCGAATGGGAAAGGAAGGAGTCATGCTTGCAAGGAATGGCTATTGGGAATTGGATGAAGACACCACATAAGCTCTCAGGCTGCCAAAGACTCTCCAGATTTGAATTCATCGAGGAGATATCTGATTGTGTCGTACTCCTCAACAAGCTCATGGGAGAACCTTCAACAAAGGAATTCCATCCATGGATGTCGTAATTCATTGTAATAGCTACAGAGGCATCCCAAGTGATTGATTGGAGTCAAATTATTAGTGATAATTTGCACTCTTAGCTGATCAACCTTGAAGGTACAAAGAAGTTCACTATGACCTCATTCTTGGTTATGCCGTCAAGGTTGCAAAGGTGGCTGGGCTAACTCCAGAAAGGAACATTCCAAAGAATGCGCACGATGTATCAAACATACCCCCAATTCACTTTGAGAGAATATAAGAGGCATTATGCAAGGGTGAATGATGTCTTCGACATGTACCTGGTCAAAAAGATGGAAGGTGATATCAATCGAAGGTTCTCAGTCGAGGCTTGCATGTTGATAAGTAAATATGGGAGTTATTTTGCACAGTTTAGGACTTTCTCTTATATTCGCATTGGAGGATTCAATGAAGCACCACTGAAACTCCGGTGGTACCCAAGTAACAAGCTTAGTACTCATCGAGCTTTGTAGGCAGTTATCACGAGTTCACATCAGGTGCCGAGAAAAGAAAAGAAAAGGGGTAACATTCCCGATTTGTCTAGGGATTTATTCTTGTAAGAACTCAGTGGATGCAAGCAACATCGAAGCCTCTCTTGGGTCCTTCAACTTGTACTCTTATTCCCAGGAGATCCTTCGACAATAAGCAGTACATGGAAGGGGAACACAAGTCTTTCAATTTGTGCATCATCAACCTGAATGGAAGACTATTGGGAGGACTGTGTGGATGAAATGGAAGTAAGACAAAGGGAGTTCTTGAGACTAATGATGGAACAAATGAGAGACTTTCGGATGGAATGGGCAACTATTGATATTGAAGATGATGGAAGTGACATATTTGAATAGTATTTGAAGCTATCCAATTTGAACCTATTCCTCCTAAGGATTGGTCCGAGGTAAACACTCGTGGATATCTTGACCTTGCACCGCAACATTCTACATAGTTCAAGACAGTGGTACTTCAAGAAGGTTCACGAGCTGAATTTCACTCCATCTTCATCACACAATATTCCGATAAGACATGGAACAAAGTATATGTGAGAGAGATGAGAGCTACGAGGCACGAGGAGATTTCTGTGTCAGACAGGTTGTTCCAGAGCTCTCACCTGAGCCTGTGAGAAAGAAATTGTCAATAAAAAGGCCTGATGCGAGCACTCGAATTTTGAGAGTTTGTTGTTTCTCTTGCAAGAAGCAAATCCAAGTCTCTTGAATTGTCCACGCATTCATCCCACAGATCTGTCATGCTTCCAATTCAACTACACGAAGAAAGTATTCACAGGTCTTCTCCGTTGCATGGTTAAGCTGTCGTGCTAGTGTCCCCTGCGGGCAGCCGAGTGGCACATGCTTCATCCTCATCGTCAGGTCTTGTTTTCCCATGGGTACAAAATATCATCAACAATTGCCAATGTACCATGGCCAAAGCAAAAACACCGGCAATCAAACTCTCTTCTGAACTCTGGAAGCCTTCTCTCACTTGAGAAAAGCCAAGATGACTTCTCGGCTTATGACAGATGCCTCGGGATCTCAATTCATTGAGTTTGCCCAACCAAGAGTGGAGAAAGATGAAGCAAAAATGAGAATCATTGATTATGAGATGACACGCTACTCCCTTGGTGAGCTTGGACCAGAGGGACACATCCATAACTTTGAACAAACTGTTGCTTAGGCTTGTTGCTCAAACGAGGGAAAGTGAGGCAACCAAGGAGCAATTGCAAATTCAAATTCATACCTTGACCTCATATGTCCAAACCTTCTTGGACCAGATTTCCCTCCTCTCACTTCTTCTGAGTCAATTGTTTCTTTGAGCAAAATTGACTCCCATGCGGTCCAAAATTCAAAAGGATGGCCAGAATGAGAAAAATAACAGCTTCATGGATTGATTCCATCATCCAAAAGGGGTGTGAAATGCTTCCGGAGATGGTCAGGATATTCAAGATTGCTACCTTGTCAACCAAAAAGATAGAGGATGTTTTCTCCATAGTTAAGAAGGTAGATCATTGGAACAAGCTACTCCCAATTCTTCATAAAATGAGCATGGTTAATTCTGAATCATTATTTGAAAAGCAAGTGTTCCTTGCCCAAGAAGACAATTAGGCCCACACCTGGGTAAGGACCATCGAGTGGAAAATGAGAGCTTTGGTTGAAGCTATTGAAGATTGCCCATACCATCAGAATCGAGGCCGTGAAATCAAAGAAGGATCAACAAACATTTGAATAAGATGAGATGTCTCGAGTTGCAATTAGAGTCAACATCACTTGAAGAGCTTCAAACATTTCAGGAACATTGTAAAGGGTGAGTTGTCTGATCCGTGATCATATGGAGATGAGCTCATAGACACACTGGCTCAGATTAGATCAGCTATCTCTGATGCTGCTGAGAAGATCCCCAAGTGGCTTAAGCATTGCAAGATAATCCAGAGCGTAGCTGATCACTGGTTGGACATCCTCTCCAATACTACCATTCCTCGCGAGAAGGAAGTTAAAGACAGTGCATGGATACAACGCAGCCATGGGAAGCTATGGGAATTCTCTAGTTTGTCGCATCAAAGGGTCATCCTCACGAACTTTGTCTATCGATTGATTCTCTTCTCTCTTTCTCTCTCTCTCTCTTTCATTCCTATATGTAACAAGCAACTTTTCCCAAAAGTAGTCCAAAAGTTTTCTAATTCTTTGTTGGGAAAAGCACTTTTTCAAAATCAACTTAAGTCATCTCTTTTCCACTTTTGTAAAAGTACTTTTCTTAAAATAAGGAAAAGTATCTTATTCTGGAAAAGAAGGTGAACAATCATGTAGGAATGTGAAGAGTCACAAGATGTAGGCTATTTATTGAGGTTCTCACATCATTGTAAAGGATCAGTTTTTTTCTCTCCTTTAGCAATTTGTTTCTCTGCTGTTCCTCTCTACTATTTCCTCCATTTTCTCAACTTCATACTCAGCCAAATGTACTACAATATGTTGTAGGAATGAAAAGATTTGTATTTTCTCTCCCATGGAATGGAATTGTCAATTGAACTTTGTGTTAATTGTGATTGTTATTTCATGAAACTTTTAGTTATCTGTGGATGGAATTTGTGTTACTACCATTAACATAACTCCTCTCTCCCTCTTTTCCCACTGTTTCTCTCGCAGTCTTCTCCCCTCCATCTCATACCTTTCTCCCTCTCTCACTTGTAGTTGCAGTTACAACAAGGGTGTTTCATTCTTCGACCACCCCCAAAGAGTTAGAAATAGTGTAAATAATCTAGATTTCAATAAATGGGAGCCACCCCATCTTGAAGCGGAGGGATTCAATCCCGTGAGTGTTGATGAAGCACATATTTTGTCCTTGACAAAATATTTTACCAACAACATCCAAATGCAAATTAATACCTCCCTGAATAAGTTCTTGAGATGGATTAAAATTATGTGTCTAGTATCTAAGAAAAAGCCCAACATTTTGGAAAAACTAGGGACCATCCTTGAATACCAACTCCCAATCTTTGACCCGCTTGAATGTGCCCTGAAAAAACTTGGGCTAGAAAACTTAATTCTGGTCTGGCACAAAAACTCCAATCGACACCCATCCATTGCAGAGGGATATCCATCCTAGGTAAAGCACCAATAAATTTACGAATTCAGCCCTCTACTGTTAGTGTAGGTTTTTATTCCATTGTATGGTTTTTCCTACACATGTATTTAGTTTGCTTAGGTGTCATTGGGATAGATGGGAGTTACACTTCTCCACCTTTTAGGTGGCGGTTACACTTCCCCACTTCCTATTTATACACCTCTTGTAAAACTATTTTCTTATGCATTGAATATACAAGCTATCTTTTGGCTCATGTTTGGTTCCTCTCTCTCGCAACATTACTCTCTTTGTGTGTTCGTATTTTATCAGTGCTCGATCTTGGCCCACATTCTCACATGTACAAATGAAGGTAGGAAACATTGTTAATCATGCAGTTCGGGATTTCAATATTAGGAATATCATCGGAGATTTGTAGGCTGACTCCCTCTTCCAAAAAAATCCTTTGAGGACCACTCCCTTTGATCCTGCAACTATGAATCTCACTTTGAAACTTGGTTTGATATTTTAGGTTGTTGAGTTTATGGCTGGTTCTTCTCCACACCAAAACCTGCCTCATCTAGGCTGTACACTTCTTGAATGATTAAATGCTGGCCATAACATGCTTTATTGAGAATGTTTGGATCCAGGAAAATGTTGAATTTTGCTTCAATAACTTTGGTGAGTTTCTGAAATATCTTGCCTCTAGAAGCATAATTAGTGTCCCTGGGGTGTCCTGTCTTATTTGAGATACTCATCTCTGCAGAAAAGCTCTTCGATGTATCCTTCTTCCAGCTCACTTTTGTGTCTCCAAATCAATACTATATCGCACTCAAAATTCACATTTTCGATTTTACTTGTGAACTTGCTCGCGCCAACTTTCTTTTCAATCACTTCTCCTCGCTTTTTGTTCTCTATCCTCTCCCTCTCTTTCATTTTTATGAACTTTTTACTATAAGAGAACTTGTCCAGCGTGCAATATACCTTGACTAACTATTAATTATATACAAACTACACTTGCATTGATTGATTTTTTTGTAACACTTAACAAGCATCAGTTTCGTATATATCATTGGATCCATCTTGTTAACATCGTCAATTCGTGGCTTCACTAGATTAGTAGAACCTATTATAATTTGTAAATATTAATGAATTGCAAGTGTGTTAATTCATTCTATTCTAAAAAACGTGTTCCTGATATGTCTTAAGTTGCTTTTGATTTTCACTTTGCCTTAATGTTTCAAGTATGCAAGATCCACTCTGTGACAGTGTTGGTCAAAATTATTCACATGTTTTGCACACTGATGATTTTTTATTCAGGTATGTGTTAGCTAGTGATGAGGAGTTTTTACTCAATATGAAGATCGGAAAGCATGATCTACAGAAAGGAAGTTTGCTGGAATTTCAGAAGGATTCCAACAAGACAGTTTTGGCAGTTGCGCAAAATCCAGATGGGAAGAAAAATTGGATGGTTTCTGATCAGGTCTCATAAATATGGACTTCTGTTACTGATTTGATGTGTATTGTGTTTTCACACAACTTTAGTTTGGGTTTTGGTTCTCTTCATTGCAATAAGAACAGTTTGACTAAATTCTAGATGGCTCCATGCATTAATTTTTTTGTATCTTGTTTAGTTTTTTTCAGTTTCTCAGTATTTTGGTTCTTATAACAGAATGGAACAACTTTCTCCATAAAGCCACAACAAATTACATATATAGTACCTGGCACTGAAGACTTTGAGCCTGCAGAAATCACTGATTTTCTTCATAAGGCTAAGCATCTTTTGGTATGCGTTGACTAATAAATCCTTCTATTTCAGTAGAAGAGTTTAATTGGTGCTCTCTTTTTTCTATTAACTAGTTGCTGCAGGATGCTTCACTTTTAGAGTTTGCATGGGAGGAACTGCTGGAAAAAAACAAATGGTCAATGCAGAAGGGTTAGCAGAGGCAAGTAGATTTTCTCCATGCCTTAACTAATCCAACATGCATATCTGATCACTGGTTTGACGTTTTGTGGTTTGAATGTAATGCAGATTATCTATGGTAAAACCGACCCTTTGGAAAGCTACTGTGCTCATGTCTTGTTATCACAAGATGAAATTCATTTCAGGGTTCGGGAGTCCAAAGGGTATTCTTCCATATATGAACCACGGTCTACCTCACAGGTATATATAAGTTCACAATCTATTTAGTATGAAGTTTATTGTCATCAGTCTTTTCAGCTTCTCAGAGCTGTTGAAATACAAGTTTAGCTTGTCTGACAGTTAAAATCTCTATTCTCTTATATGTTGGATGGTTAGAAACTTAGAACCTCTATGCTCTTATATGTTTTTTTTTCCCTCAAGTTTGATGGATGTTATTTAGTCTATCGTTTAAAGCTATACCTCCTGGTTCAAATACACTGACCGAAAAATAAAATAAATGAATTTCTTGTTAAAACAAAGTTGATGAACTTTGGCTTATTAGTGAAAAATAATCAAGGAATATTACAACTACAAAATGGCCAAAAATAATGAATAATTAAAATTATAATATATCAATAAATAAAATTGTATCTTGAAATGAGCTAATCCAAATGCAAGAATACATAACTCAAGATCTAATGTGAAAAACTAGCTTCATAATGTTTATTTAAATTTTTAGCTAAACAAAAGCTAAACATTACTATTACATATACAGATATATTTAAATAACTTTTCAAAACTCCAAGATTATATAACTCAAGATCTAATGTGAAAAACTAGCTTCATAATGTTTATTTAAATCTTTAGCTAAACAAAAGCTAAACATTACTATTACATATACAGATATATATTTAAATAAATTTTCAAAACTCCAAGCCATACATAAAGAAACATTATTTATAACCTATGGTGTAGGTGGATTGGAAAACTCACTTTTCTCTGAATCTCGATCACGATGTCAAAACCTAAGGATTACAAAATTTGAAACATATAGAGTGAAGTGAAAGGGTCCTCTTGTTCTTATAAGGGTCGTATTATATGCCCAGGAGGTGTGCTTTCTAGGACGGGACCTAAAAATCCACCTTATAACATAACACATTTAAAAGTAACTATATAGTTGATGAGAACTTTCTAAAAGCTAAATTATATGGTAAAAAATGTTAAACATAAAGATGAAAGCTGCCGATAAATTTCCCCAAGAGCCATTGTGGAGAGCTGCAGCCATAACCATTGGAGAGCCACAGCTGGTACTGTTAGAGAATCAGTGGATTTGCAAGAGACCCACTATGTAGAGCCGCTATTGAAGTTGTGCACATTTTGGATTACCACTTTTAAGTGCTACCATGAGAATGAATTGCATCTACAACTTCAATATTATTTGAAGGAACTGTGCTTGGGAGATTTTCGTCCGTGAATATCACTCATGGCATGGCATGACAAGTAGTAAATTCAGAATATACACCAGGAGATAAAAGACCTTGTGGCACTTGCATGATGGGAACTCAAGTGGGAGATAGAAAATGAAGATGGCATGAGATTGAATGGTTCAAACTTCAATAAAATACTAGTGATACATGGGAATGCGTCCACAATCGTCCCAAAAGTCTTTGGGATGTGGGAAGCTAGTGTACCCAATACCACTTCATCACCTGAATAATAAAGTAATAGACAAAAAACAAAATTTGTGCGTGTGTGTTAAGACAATGTACCTTGTATGGTTATCTCTTAGGCTGATCTCCTATTATACTAAGAAATGTAGGGGAGAGTATACCAATACCTAGGCCGGCCCAATATACTTATGTATCCCAAGGTACCACAAACTTGAGCTTGATTTGATCTATAATTTACTATCTTTGTACTCATAGAAAATTAAATGCAGATTTGTAAATGTAAACTTCTGCTACTACTTGAATTAATCTTCAAATGGCAATGAATAAAGTGTGGATTATGACATATTAGTGCGAAACTATTGCTGGAAATGAAACAAGAATAATGACAAAATAATTCAAACAAGAAGACAATAACACAAAGGAATTCTTGCCTTGGAAATCCCAGTGTTGGAAAAACCAGCTTGGTAGTGTCAAATAATCACCATCTGTCCTTCCTTCACCTTGGGAAAATTACAGAGAGCTTAAATGGAGTATGTAAAAACCAATTTTCCCTACATTTCTCTCAATGTTGTACTTTCTCATTCTTTTACTCTACTTCTTGTACCAGCTTCCTTGTATAGTCTTGTACAAATTACCATTAATGTAGCCTCATACTAAATCTCATCTGATTCTCATGCTTCACTTTGCCTACAATTACAAATTAGAAAGTAATAATAACTAATGAACATTTTTTTCTTTGCTATAGAGTGTAGCAGCACATGATGATATCTCTCTAACACACCCCAACTGCAAAATCTGCTTTGATACCACTTATTGGCTTTCGAATAAATTATAATTTACATGAATAAACAATGAAGCAGAAAATGACTCCATTGATGTTAAAATACTTATAATACAATAAGTTGCAAGTCAACCACGTGGGATAAACGAATGATCATGTGTGACCTTTCACCTTCTCTTTGGATCGTATTCCTGACAATGTATTGGACATTGTGTTGGTCCTTGAGGGCTTTTGAGTTACTTGAGCGCTATCTACATGTGACAAAAACGGTACCATGCACAAGAAGCCGATTGAAGATGACAACTTGAAACTAATGTGGCACTTTGAATAGTCAATAATTAATCCATACATGGTTAAGGAACCTTCAAGTTCATAAATGTAGGCATAAAAATCTCTTGTTGAAGAAAAGAGGCAATGCCTTTACTGAGTGTTGACTTTTGTACAATTTCATTGTCCACCATTTTGTTGGACCTTTGCTATTTCAATTCCATTCATATTGACCTAAAAGTCGGCCTACATAGGAAGCACTAGTCAGTGTGCCTAACATGCCAATTATCCTGTTTGGATGTCCCATAAATGAAACTTGTGTAATTACCCCTCCTGATCAGAAATGGATCAACTGAAATTACCGATTTCAGTAGTAATTGAAAAACATGGTTTGTATGAACATGAACACTCTCACTTGATTTCTTATATGTCAAAATAAGCTAAATATAAGGACTCATGTTTTTTTCTTGTAAACAATTGTAAATTAAGATCAAGACTTGATGCAACCTTCACGAATCGATTGAGGTTTTCTATAGCTTTCCAATTCTTCAAATGCAATGAAAAGGTGGGGCTCACATGTGTTTTGGCCTTTCGAAGTTTGCCTCTACAACCGGACTGAAAATGTCACCTATGCATCAGTGATTGATTCAGACTGGTTCAAACATGCAAATCCTGACTGTACATGTCACTCATGCATACATGATGGATTCATTGTCCTGACTGAACCCCTCCTGTGACAATAGAAAACAGAGATGGATTCAGGGTGGCCCAAACCTGCCAGCAGAACACCATGAACATGTGCGGTCATGTTTGAACGTCTCAAAAATGGTAGAAAGACATACCAACTGCCTAGAATGGAAGTTCGATCAATTTGCATCCTGAAAATTGAAGTGGTTCTTGTTTTGGAGTCTTCTGCATCAGTTTTACATGATGTTCTTGATGAGGAATGGGCCTTGGAGGAGCTGAAACATCATTTAGAGTTGAGCTCTGAGTTCCAGTGAGTTGTAGGAAGCACAATTTTCAGAGAACATTGAGAATTAGATGCAGAACAAGCACGATGGGTTGTTGTAGAAGTCAATGGCCTTGTGGGCTTGTAAGTTTGTAATGTTGCATTTTGGTGACATAGGACAGGCACAACCCCATCTCCATGTGGGAGTTTTCCCACATTGGGTTTTACTAGGTTAAATCTTGTGTCCCTCTTGTGATGTGGTGTTTTGTTTTGTTCTTCACTTGCTAGACTGTCCATTTCTTGCATATTGATATCATACTCTAGCACTTAAGCAACTATTCAAAATTCTATGATTCTCTATTCTAAGCATAGTTCTTTTCAATAAAAGGACAACTGTATTAAATATAAAGGAGAAACTACATCAAATTCTTTGAGATAGCGTGTAAACACTACTTGAAAGGGGTGCACCAGCTGCTGAGAATGTTTACAATGGAAAAGAGAACAGGTAAAAAGAGTGCCAAAAGCAAACAGTCATAGACACCTAGGAAAGGAAATATGCTTCACACCTGGAACGATAACAAGGAGAAAAATCTCATTAGTTATAAAGATGAGTCAGCTGTATGTGACATAGATAGACCCGAAAGATAAAAATTTATACGCTATGACAATTTTCCTAGACTGCACGGAAACGCCAAGTACCCCCCCGTACCAGGCCTGATATGTACCGGTACTGGTACGCTGTGGGTACTCTGTGGGTACGTATCCACAGGCCCTGGGTACTTCCCAGGTATGGAAATCCGTACCTGGGACGTACCCAGGGCCTGTGGGTAAATACGCACAGTGTACCCACATGGTTTTTTTAATTTTTATGTGCAAAAATAAAATAAAATTTGAGGGCTTTGACTCGAATTGAACCTTGGAAAGTTTGTGTGAGATTCAATATTGCCAATAGGCTCTGAAGGGTCAAGAGAGATGAAAATGACTTCATTTGGTTGACTTACTATTTGGGTGCTTTCTTGTTGCTCCTCATGGGTCCTTTATTCTTCAGTCAATTTGGAAGGCATGGGAACAAGTGAAGCACTTGGTGGTTGGGCAGTCTATCTTCTCTTCATTTGACACTAGGTGCCAAGCCTACAAATCGATTTTGTCAAATCTGAAATATAATGACAAGATCCTTGCCTTGACAAGAGGCTGCTCTGCCCTCCTTTGGTTTGAGAAAGGAATTAAAATATCTCATGACTTGTACAGATTTGGGAAGTGGATGGAATGGACAGACCTTAAAGCTTTCTATAAGCTTCCTCAATCTCAGTTCAGAATGTATAGAATGCTCAGAAATGCTTTCAGCTCCCTCTACTGGACTAATTATGGAGGATGAGAATGACTTTTGGGATACTATGAGGTGGCTCAAAGGGCCCCTTCTCCAAGAGGCTACCTCCAAACAACTCTATGAAAAGATTGCCTTCTCCCCAAACCTTTCCCTAGGCCTTAACAATAAGTGGAATGTTTGTGAGCCCATTAGTAGATGGACTCATAGATTTAATATTTTGTGGTCTTCTTGTATTCAGTCAAAGAAATCTTGCTTTAGATGGCTTCTGATTCATAATAAGCTTGTTGTTGGCTTCTAATATTTTATAGGTTGTTGAGACTATAAGCTTGTTGTTTTCTTTAAATTTTTATATATATTTATATTTTTTACTTTTTAAAAATATATTGTACAACCGTACCCACAACGCATGCCGTGCACTACCCATACTGAAACAGTCTAGCAATTTTCCCTTGACGATGTTGGCTATGCGGAGCAGGGCTAGCTAGCAAAAAACACTCAGCATTTAATTCTTTGCACATCCCTTGGGACCAGGAAGGGTAGGAGCAGCACCACCGTTTTCCTTCGTTTGTTCCTCCAACTCGTCACCTCCGTACTCTTGTGATAACCGCCGGAGTACTGCAGTCCTGGGACATGGCTTGAATAAGGATGAATTCCACTCTTCACCTCCTCTACCCATTGCCTCAAAAAGTTTGTAGCTTACTAAATGGCCAAGCGCTTAGCATTTGCTTGTTAAATAGTCTCATGTTTTACTTCAATGAGCCTTCTTATTGCTTTCTCATTTTAAAGCATACTTCTTGATTTACAGCTGCAAGTAGAAGTTATATCAATAACATAAAAGTTAAAGCATCGGCATACTTTTTGGTACAGCATTGAATTTTCAGAAGTGAGGAATGACACATTGGTAGTTGAATAAAGGAACGTGAAATCTGATTTATAGCACTGTAGGCATAAATTTGGACAATAGCACATTGTAATTTTGAAAGAAAGATAAAGATGAAAGCCATAGTTGTAACAACAAATCAATTTTCTGCCTTATGTATGTTGGTTTCAGTGTCAAATTGCATTGGATCTGCACATATGTAAGCTAGAATCTGTTTTAAAGAATTGCACGTTGAAATGTCCAAGCTCATTGCGAATCATGTGGTATCAGGGCTGTTGTTTCTTGTGGCTTGTGGGATGTTTTCCTAAAATGCCTCAGATTTATGTATTGTGCTTCCATATTAGTTATTACATATATTTGACAAGGAATCATAGGTCATATTTGGTGGCATAGTTCAACTATGGGTAAATCCTAAGTCACAAGGTTCGTGTTTGTATTCAAGTTCGCGAAGATAAAATTCGGATCAAGTTCGGTGAAGATAAAATTGGGAAAAATTCTTAATTAAATTCGATTATTATAAATGTTATATAATAAATTTAAAAATATTAAAATATAAATAAATTTAATTTTTAAATTTAAATATTATGAATATGCAAATTTTATATGTTAAATATACGAATAATTATAAATCTAAATGAAAATCTTTAAAATATTTATTAAAATTTTAAAAATATTTATAAAAATATGTAATATTTTTTGTATTTTAAATTTAAAACATTATTAAGTGTATAATTTAATTTTAATATTTTATATGTTATATCATTTGATTTCAAATATTTTAAAGTTATAAATATTAAATCTTTTTGTTGAAATATTAAAAAAATAAAACTACATAACAAAATTAAATTAAAACCTAGACTTGACTAGGTGGTAAGATTTACCTCAACTTAAATAAAATTAAATTAAGTAAAGAAAGACATTATTAGAAAAACAATAAAATAAAACATTTGACAAAACCTAAACCTAACTTGACTACCTATTTCATTTTGACTACCTATTTCATTTCAGCTTTCCTCCCGAGGTAGTGGAAACGGTGGCTTCCCTAGGCAAGCACGATCTCTCCTCACCCGCCTCAAGCTACGGTGTCCTCACGAACTTGCAACAACACTTTGCTAGTATCAAGCATTCAAGCAAAGAACAAAAGTCTGGTGAAGAGTGAAGACATTTTACAGGGCAAAGGTGAGAAGGTGCGGGATCCAAACTGAGATGAGGCTGAGAATGAGATGACAGAGTCCCTGTCAACCAAGGGCGAATGCCAAGCCACCGTGTGAAAGCAATCAAATATGCCTCTTTTTCCCATGTCGAATATTTCCAATATTCATGGTTTTTATGATGAATCTTGAAGTTTGGCGATTTTCAAACTTTATGCTAAAAATTGCCCAACCCTGGTGACTTAGGGCAAAGCTTTAAAGAGGGGAGAAGAAAGAAATAAAGAAATTATGTTAATAACCACAAATGGGCAAAGTAGGTTA
The DNA here is from genome assembly GCA_018340775.1 of Taxus wallichiana var. yunnanensis. Taxonomy (NCBI): domain Eukaryota; kingdom Viridiplantae; phylum Streptophyta; class Pinopsida; order Cupressales; family Taxaceae; genus Taxus; species Taxus wallichiana. The sequence goes on from CM031242.1 coordinate 752,738,253, forward strand.
ATGGGACAGAGGATAGAACCATTAGCTATAGAAAGTTATAAGAGAACTCGAAGAAGTACAAAGACAAAATAGAGCGGTGTGCCACTAGCACAAGTGGCAAAGAAACCAAAACAAACACTAATGAGGGGCGAACATAATCCCCAAGAGCAAGTTCCAATGAAGACTGGAGGCAAATCTCATCTAATGTCTTTGTCTGTGCCTAAAGTGGAGGAATCATTTGAGCCATTATCGATCACTACGAGAGATTTGATAATGTTGTTTGGTGAGTATATAGGGTCAGAGGAGCCAGCTTGGGGTCTTAGGAGGAAGCAAGAAACTTCCTCTAGAATCTCTCCTAACATCCAAGGTCGGTGTAACTCCCAGAGAACTCCAAGAGATTGAAGGTTTGAATTTGCAAATTTAAGCAAAAAATTAGGACTTGAGAAAGATGGTGCAACACTTGGAAAGGGAGGATCAAGAGCTGCAAGGTACATAGGTTGGCATTGGAGGTTTGCTCATTGGTACCATCGAGGAGTTGCATCAAGTATTGGTTATAAAAGAAGAGATATTGGTCAAGCTCCAAAGGATTGTGAAGAAGTGGAGAGGAATTTGAGGTCTATGCAACAAAGGAGAACAACTTGTACAAAGATGCTGAAACCATGCTTGAGATAAGCATGATAAGCACCTCACCAATTGATCTTTCTTCCATTGAAGCACTAAGTGAGTCCTTTGGTAACTTTGAAAAGCATACAAAAGGTATATGCATAAAGTTGATGGAAAAGATTGGTTATAGTGGCCAAGGAATGAAAAATCCCATAGAGGTTGAGCAAAGGTCTCACCATGTAGGTTTGGGGTATTTTGATTGAAAATAAGAGGTTGGAGAATGCTCCAAGCCACTTGAAACAAAACTGTCCTTCAAACAGAGTCAAGCCACCACCTCAGCAAAATATTTCCATAGGAGGTGCCAACACCCCCAAGATCATTTTTAAGAAGGCTCAAAGAGAATTTAAAGCATCTCCAAAGAGAAGACAACATTCTAATAAAGGAAAAAGGCATCAAGGAAAAGTGCAAAAGAGAGCATCCCTAAGAAGAGACTGGCATTCCAATGGAAGAGGTAGAGCATTGCAACTTCATCTGGGTAAAGAAGAATGCTGAACATTGCCAAGTAAAAGGCAGCTTTCACACAATGGGAAATGAGAAGGTAGAGCATCAACAATTTATCAACCTTGTGCATGAAAGCATGAGGGCAGCCAATGAAGTATAAGAAGAAACCAATCATGGAATGCTTCTATTGTTGCAATCTCTAAACACACTCATTTTGTGGACTTAGTAACTATAATAGTCAATCACCAAGCCGCCCAAGTACCGCAAGAAGAAGGGAAGTTGTGAAAACCACTCCTCAAACCATCATGGAGAGCAAGGCAAGAGGAAAACATTTCAAGATTAGCGGCAAGAATTATCGCATCCATTGCAACATGAGTGGACATTGGGCTTACGATTGGGCTTACGAATTGTTGGAAACTGCATCTTCAACTTCTCTCTAAGAGTCAAAAGGATCAGTCCAAGAAGGAAAAGACAACTAAGATTAAGAGGAAAGTAGTAGTCAATGCATCTCTATCCCAAAAGGCAGCAGCAGAAGCAGCAAAACTCACCAAGGAAGAAACAAACAAAGAACACATTGTGCAAGTAGGCTTTGGGATGCAAAGTGCTGGAATCTGCATGTTTAACTTCATGCTAAAATTCAAAAGGAGCAGTCCAAGAAGGAAAAGCGACTAAAATCAAGGGGAAAGAAGTAGTCAATGCATCTTTGCCCCAAAAGGAAGTAGTTTAAGAAGAAGTAAAGCTCATCAAGGAAGAAACAAGCGAAGAGGCAAATTGTGCAAGTGTAGTCTCACCACCATTGCAAAGGGGTAGTAATGGTATCTCCTTGGGTAGAGTATACACAAGGTTCAAGTTCAAGCTTCACAAGGATTGTAGCATGCATATGTAAAAATGGTTTCAATATGGTTGATGGCGGCATGAAACTGATTTCAGTATGATTGATGGTGGTACAAGACTGATTTCTGCAGTTGTAGCATGCACTTTTAGCATCACAATCACTTCAGCATGCCTATGTAGTTCTAATTTCAGCATCACAATGATTGTAGCATGCATTTGGGAATCACAATGATTGTAGCAGGATATGTAGATTTGTTTCAACATCACAATGTTTATGGTGTGCACATAAGGAGCTGAAATAAATGGAAACAATTGTGTATTGTGAATTTTCAAGCTGATTCGGGTATGAGAGCAGTTGTGATAACTACATCTATTGGCATATACAAGCATGCTCTATGTACCCAAAATTTACTTTTATGTTGGAAGAGAAAGAAATATGGCGTAATTGATGATTGGTTAAAAAAGCTAGGTGAAAAAATGCTCATGGTGAGTAGCACTCCCAATAAAGTTGATTTCGTTTACGTGCATATGTTATAAGTGTTGGCAAACCAAACAAATGAGTAGCTGGTATTGAAATTTGGTATACATGCCACACTTGATGGAAGGTACTCCCATACATCTTGATTTGTTGGAATTTGAGCTGTTTTGGGTTTTGTGCTACTAATCCCATTTTTGTTGTAATAAAGGAAAAGCTACAAGGAGCACTCGTCAAGTGCAACTTTCCAAATGATGCAAAATATCAAGGAAATCAGTTGGTAAGTATTGTGAAATTCTGCTTCGCAATAATTTCTCTATTATGATATTATCCCACCATTTTTCAAATTCCCTTCTTTTATTTAAAATCTGCTTTGGAATTTGTAATGGCAAAGAGGATTAAGGTGTAAGCAAAATTGCAAAGAGGATTAAGGTGTAAGCAAAATTGCACTGGGAGCAAAGTGTGGGATGTTGATATTGCTTTTTATTGTACGTAGGCATATATGCTGAATTCACCCCTTAAAAATTAAAGGAACCCACGGGGAGGGGTGGGCGGTTTGGGGAGATCTTAAGTTTAAAATGTAATATCCCCTTTTAGGATATTATCCAAATATGCAAATTAATTTATTGAATCGACTCTAGAAGGACTAAACCCTCCTAGTTCGACCTCAAATAATCCAATGTTAGCTTCAATACAACCCAAATAGGGTTGAAGTGAGCCAAGGTGGTGGATTAGATGGGAGAACCAGTTAGGAAATTAATCATTTCAAATCTGAAATTAATTACAACAATAATTAATTAATAAATGCACGAGATTGCTGCAAATTTAAAAAATTAATACTTAGTCTTTTCTTTGTGAAATAAAGTGCGAGACTAATCTATAATTCAAGAGCTTTCCAAAGATATTAAAATCTGAATTTTTAGATCATCGAAAACCCTCCAAAACAGCCCCCAAAATCTGCCTCCAAGTCGCTAGGGTTAGAATAAATGCTATAAATTAATTTCAGCTCATACAACCCTTCCAAAACACTCAAACAATCAGCCCTTGATCTGAAATAATTGATTAGACACAACAACAAATAGATCTAGCATAAACAACCTCAAAACATGATAGATCAAACCCCAAACCAAGTCGATTTGCCTCTAATAAATTGCAGCAATAATAATAGTCACAAAGTACCACAAACCCTTCACAAAAATGCAGATTTATGCTTCAAATAAATGCGCCAATACCCAAGACCAAGTTGCCAATGCTAAAATGAATATACCATGCATAAACACATTCACACAAGAGAGCACAATGGAGAGAACAATGGAGTCTTTAATATTCTTCAATAATGGATCCAAATGAGAGATAGAGCAATGCAAGAACTAGGGCATACATCCCATGGGCATACATCCCAATACTCCAAGCATGGAGTGAAATCAAATGATCAATCAACATAACCCTCTAAGGAAATGCAACCTCCCTTTTATAGAACTAAGGGGTGCAATATCCAATAAAGACCGACCTTTCCCTTTTGGAGGGAAAACATAAACTCTCATTAAAATATTTAATACTAAGACTATGTGCACTTTATTTATTTTTAATTAAATAAATAAAAGTAACTAACCTATGTGCACATTAAACTAACTAAAGAGACTCCCACTTGTAGCGCTAGGCATGCCAAGGGGTTACAATGCAAATGAAAAATAAATATTAATAATGTCCCGAAAAAGGGGACATTACTAAAAACCTTTAAGATTTTTACATTTTAAAAGCCACGAGAGTGGCATAAATGGTGAAGGTTTGAAGCTCTTGTTTAAAGGTATTTGACTTAATTAAAATCTTGTAAACTTTTCAATAATCGAAGCATAGGAGGGCATGCAAATATTTAAGGCTTTTGCCTTACATTGCTCCACTGATATTTAATTCAAGAGAGTGTTCCCAAGGAAACTGTAAATGGTGGATTCTAGGCAGATTTTGCATTGAATGCAAGGCGGCAAATTCTGATATACGGCTACACATTTGAAGCTCTCATTGTCTTCTCATCTTCTCCATTTTGTATATATAGAGAGATTCTCTCTAATGTTCGGTGTTGTTCTTAGCCACGGGATCCCAACTCTTTTTAAGAGTTTCATTGTGAATACTGATTGCCTTAGCAATATGCTATTTATTTATTTTATGTTCATTTCCAGCATTGTAAATGTAACTTTGCGGTTTATTTCAACACCTTATATGGATTCAATGGCTTAATCTGCCATTAGTATTTTTGGGTGTGTTTTTGCCTCTTGCGATAAATTATGGAGTGAAGTTATTTGGATTTTGGTGTCCCCAAGATTTCACCCTGAAATCTGGGACTACCCCTTTTAAAAAATTCATTCTTTTCAATGTAACGGTCGTTTTGTGTTTGTTTTGCCTGTGATGGTTTGCATTGCTCTAAGGTATCCCTAGAGAGTCATAAAAGCCAAATTCGACAAATACCCACATGCCAAAGCTCACTCAATCCCTTCGCTAGACCTTGTCTGCAAGTGTTTTATTTATTTATTTATTAAATAAATAAAGTTCTTTTAAAAATAGATTGAGCTAAAATTGGAGGATTTAGGTTATATAAAGCACTTCACCTCATCATTATTACCACAGAATATTCACTCAGGGGGAAGAACTTTTGTAGATTTGCTAATTGGAGAAATGTTTCGAGCAATTGCCTGCAGCTTCTTTTGTTTTGTTTTATTTCTTTGTCTGTGTTTTGGTTTGTTTTCTCCGGCAATTCTTATAGCCTATTCATTCTTCCTGCCAGATCTTTCTTCAGGCTTAGGGTTTTGAAAAGCTATCCAGTATTTTTAATTACTAATTTGTCTAAAGGCAATCAAAGCTCAGGATTCTTTTAGAAGATTGTAAGAAGTCGCTTGGTCCAAAAAAGTGCAAAAATGGATTTTATGAAAATAAGAAAAATATTGCCATCAATGTGTAGAGCTCGAGAAAATATGCACTTTTAGAGAAAACGACACCTAAAACGGAGCCACGAAATGAAAGTTATGGCACATGCAAGTTTTCTTCGCTACATCTTCTCGGACCCTTTCCAAAAATGACAAATTTTATTTTGTTCTTGTGTTTTCTTCACCAAAAATCCAAAAAGGAAAGAAATGCAGTCTTCATGCTAGTCGATTTTCAAAGCTGCCTTCGTGTCCAATTTCCACGCTGCCTTCAGTGATGAATTTTCACGCATTTTTAAAGGCGAAGTCACAATGTAAGTCGCACTTTTGGAAAAAAGTTATCTTTCATGCAAGTCACACTTTTTGGAAGGAAGACTTTAAGCTGCCAATGGGAATTTTGGATAAAGCGAGTGGCGAGGTAGACGAGAATTTCTTGCTCGCTACAGCAGTTACTTTTTCCCATCAAGTCAAATCACTTAAGCTGCCAATGGGAATTTTGGAGGTGGCAGGTAGGCGGGAATTTCTTACCTGCCTAGCAGGGTGAAAATTCCCATTATGAAAGTAAAGTCACTTAAGTGAAAAGCGGGAATTTCTTACCTGCCTAGCAGGGTGAAAATTCCCATTATGAAAGTCAAGTCACTTAAGTGAAAGGCGAGAATTTCTTACCTGCCTTGCAGGGTGAAAATTCCCATTATGAAAGTAAAGTCACTTAAGTGAAAGGCGGGAATTTCTTGCTTGCCTTGCAGGTGAAAATTCCCATTATGAAAGTAAAGTCACTTAAGTGAAAAGCGGAAATTTCTTGCCTGCCTTGCAGGGTGAAAATTCCCATTATGAAAGTAAAATCACTTAAGTGAAAGCGGGAATTCTTGCCTGCCTTGCAGGTGAAAATTCCATTGCTTTGACTTCTTATTTTTAACATGACTTCTAGCCAAAAAGTGCGACCCATTTTGGCATAGCTAAATGTCTAAAAGTTGATTTTTAATTGTCGGGAAGCATCTAGTTTTGGTGCCTAGGGTTGGAGAAGCTTTCTTTTTATTATTCAGAGCATTTGCATGTTGATGTGAGTGCACAAGTGAATAAAATAATATTTTTAGCTTGCTTGGCATGCAAGCAAAGTCTAAAAATAGAGGGCAACAAACTTTATAAGCAGATTTTGGTGATGAAAATTGAGTATTCATGCCATGGACTCCATATTTGTTTGAATCAATTGCAGGTATTCATCACAAATGCCCATATTGGTGAAGAAAGCAAAAGTCAATATCTGATACATTGAATATATCTTTAGAATCAGAGGGAGAAATAGATCCAGATCTCATAATTGCAAAGGCTTCCGACAAAAAATCATCCTCTTGTTTCTAATGTAGCCCAAGTAGAAGTCATTTCATGGAAGCTTGTACATGTGCTCCCAATCTTCCAGTTGAAGCCTTCATTGAATATACTTGTATTTGCCTTAACCCAGAGTGCTTTCCAGAATTTAAAATTTGCTCATATGCAATTAAAAATAAAAGGTGACGAGTTTTGTCTGAATTGTTTACGGAAAACATTTTATCAGTGCATGTACTAGAGAAGAATTGCAAAAGATTCAAAGATAAGAGGAAAGAAATGTCAAAGGGAAATCACAGTCAGCTGCTTCCAGATCCAGTTTGGTGAGAATCAAAGGAAAGAATTCAACAACATATGGGAGTATCTTAGATCCAAGGTAGAGATATCATTCAGATCATTTATTGTTAAAATAGATGAAGCACAAGTACAATACAGGTTGGATCAACATGCGAAGTATGGAAGCAGAACAAGATTGGGAGTGTTACAACAACTTTCTTCTAATTTCTTCTTCTTTCTCTTATTTTCTCCGACAAAGTGATTGGTTTAAAAGTTGTTATTTCAAGTTATTGGAAGAAATCAATTACTTGGAAATAAGTGGCGCACATGCAAAATAGAAGGTTCTATTTTGAGTTATAAACCATGCATGTCATGCAAAGAGGGATTCCAGGAGGAAGATTGCCAGTGGTTTCCTTTTTTCATAGCTTTCGCATGTGGGAATTCATTAAAAGCTTCCTATTTGTAATTGCCCTCTATACACTATAAATAGAGGAAGAGCCTACGGGTTAAAAAATCAAAATTTGTAATCAACATTCTTGTGTTCTAGACTTTGAGCTGAAACCCTTGATATCTTTTTGAAAGCTAAGGAATTGAAAGGAGATGATTTCCAGAGAACTTTGTGTCAACGGTGCTTGTGTTTCTTACTTCTGTATAGATCTTTGCATAAACTTTGTGTTATCTCAGATCTAGATTTGAAGCTTTCATTTCCTTTAAATTCTGTATTTTGAGATCTGTTTGTTTTATCTATGTGCATGAGACCAACTCTGCGAACTATTGGTTGGATTGCACATATTCTCTTCTTTCTTCCCGGATTCAATTATTTCCCCCTTTTTTGCAAATATTTCTTTACAGTTGCTTACTTGTTGCAGAATTGCTTAGCTATGGCTCATGAGCTTTGTAATTAAAGTAAAACCCACAAATAGTTACACAGATCCATAATTGATAAAAATCTTACACAGGAGTCTCCGGTAAATGAGGGAGATTTATCTCATGATTGTCTAGGTTTTCAGCTGTGCAAAAAAATCTAGCCAATAGATTTGCAACATGTGTTTTGTGTATCTTTTCCTTTGAATGGGCGGAGGTGTTCGGAAATAAGGGATTAAATATGTGGAACAATACCACACAAAATTGCAATAATAGAGACTAATATGCGAGTAAGATCACAGATTTGAAATAAAAGTGCAGAAAATAAAAGAACACAACACAAAGACACTATTTAATATGGTTCATCCAATTTGGGCTACGTCCACCAAGAATCACTTGCTCAAATTTATTACAAGCCACCTTGATGCAAGAGCATCAATAGTTTGTCTTGAGTGTTTGTCATGTTTTGGGTTGAATGTAGGTTGTGTTAGGTGTGGTTGTGCCATTTCCTCCAAATGTTGTATTTCAAATATTCAAATATGGCAAAGTTGTGTGTAACCTCTAAATAAGGCCTATGTGTATGAAGAAGGCCAAATGGTGAATATGAGAGTGAGACTTGAAAATCTTTTCTGAGAAGGAAAAGATCTCCAAGTCATCTCAACGAGAGTTGGGTGTTAGAATTGTTTTCCAAGCTAAGAGTTTGTTTAGCTATCTTGAGGAGTGGTTGAGTGAAGTTAGGAATAGTGTGTTTTGATGTGCCAAAGTTGGATTTTTGGTCTCAGTATGTAAATTCCCGTGAGGAATAGTTGTAATAGGGTGCAAATCAAGGTGAATAAAGAATATTGAAGGTTTTGGTGACATTTATTGGCATTTTCTTCATGTTTTCTATTTGCATGCATTGAGAATCCTGCACAGACCGAGAGTTAGAAGGTGACAGTCAGGGTTTTCAAGCTAGAAAGTCTACTGTGATGCATGGAGTAGCTGGAGGGGTCCAAACCAAGCCCAACAAAATTTATTTGAGCTCTTGACATGATGGGAGGAGGCCTGTAGACTAAAATTTGTACTTGCTGCCCGCAAACTAGGGCTTTCTTGATCTGGCAAACTGTCTGGTGGAAAAATCTCAAACTTTTTAATCTCCATGCTCCTGATGTCATCTAACACTGCCTGAGTTTGCAGAGCTTAATTCCACTGGTAAGTATACTTTCCACGAGACCCTATGTTCTAGGCATGTAATTCTCAGTTTCACTGCTACAATAGTGGTTTCATGATGTTCTAGAAGGGGAAAGGCTAAGTATGACTGTGATAGCTGTGAAATGTTCCATTACACCTCTTTGCATGAGTTATAAGGCTGAATTCATCTCAGAACCCTCTGCACTCCATCTATAGCCTTCTAGGTTACCTAATTAGGCTTGTAGCAGTCTCCAAAAGTGACATTCCGTACAAAGTAACACCACCTGCACTTCACATATGTTTTTAATCTCCATAATGGATATCTGGACCTATATTTGGTTTTGTTATATCAGGAAGTATGGAGGAATTATCCCCAAAAATCAGGTCTGTCAGGGCTACAAGCCACTAGCTTTGTCTAGGAGTGATTTTGGGCCTAATGGCCAAGTTCTGCTATTTTGATCCTAGATAACCATTAGCCTAGGTGTGTGTGGTGTGTAACAAGTGTGCTAGGTGTGAACATATTTTTATATGTGTGTGTTTTGTCCTTTCAAGCATATATATATATATATATATATATATATATATGACTTATGCCTAAGTGTGTGACTAGTCTAGAAGTGTGTGTGGGTTGATCAACCAAGGTAGCATCATCATACAGAAGAGAGGATCAGTGAAGAGGATCAGTGAAGTGTGAAGAGTCAATTTAGATGCTCACCATTGTGGTATCAGAGCAAGAGATTGTGCACAATCCAAAGATCTAAGCAATAGAAGGTAAAGAGGTTGATTTGCAAGAAGTTCCAAAATGGAAATAAGGAACAGAGGTAGAGGAAGGAGACAAGCAGAACAATTGGCATTGGCAGAGGAAATTAGGAACCTGACAGCTAGGCTTCAAGACTTAGAGGTGGCTCAGAGAAGAGGCACTGACATGGCAGAAGTCAGTGATGGAGAAGAGGATCCACCAGGAGAAGAATTGGTGGTAGAAGAAGAGACGGTTGAAGAGAGGCTGGTCAGAGCCATAATGAAAGTGAATTCCAAGCCAAAGATGGAGGTTCCAATGTATGAGGGAAATCTGAATGTGGAGGAATTGATTGACTGGATCAAGGCCCTAGACAAGTATTTTGAGTATGAAGGGATTGAGGAAGATGACAAGAAAGTCAAGTATGCCATGACAAGATTGAAGAAGCATGCATCCCTATGGTGGGATGGAGTACAAGAAGAAAGAAGGAGGAAAGGAAAGCCAAAGATCAGAAGCTGGGACAGAATGGTGGCAAAAATGAAAGGTAAATTCATTCCTAAAGACTATGAAGTTAATCTTTTCAAGCAATTGCAGAATTTAAAGCAAAAGAAATGTCAGTAAAAGAATACACTGAAGAGTTCTATTGATTGACTATCGGATCAGGGCTGAAATGTCCCTTTGAGGGATTGAACAAATTTTCCAGAATTCTGGAAATTATTAACAGCAGGCTGGAAATTAATTACAACGGAAAGAATTTATTGAAATAAGAGCCAAAAACCATCAATAATCATCCATAAACCTGTTCCAACAATTATTTATTAATTGTGCAACTGTTTAGGGCCAAATCGAATTGATTTGGGCAAATTAAATACTGCTGGAAATTAATTATGCAGACTGGAAATTGCAGCAGTCAAATAATGGGTTCGATTTGCCATAATAAATGCCTCGAAATGCTCGAAGATGCAGATTTGGGCTGTATTAAATATGGTGACTTGAGTTAGTGAATTGATTTGGGTTTATTTGCATTTTACAATTTAGAATTCATTCACATACAAGTCGAACTGGCAGAATAATCTGGTAAAATCAGAATTGGCACTTGTTAGCATATGGATTTGCACGCATGCAAATGACATGCAACAGTGTGGGAACGAAGTCCCTCCTCAATGAAGGTGAGGCTGCCTTTATTGAAAACCAAAACTGTATTTACATCTGTACATTCAAAATTGTATGTGGGGGTGTTTTGGAACATCAATGGAAAGAAAAGTGAATGAAGGAGATGGAATGGAAAGAAGGAAAGGAGTGAAATGGAATGAATTGAAAGAACATGCAAGAGTTAGGTAAAAACAGAGCCTAATATTGCATGAAGAGGAAAGATGAATAACCAACACAAATAAAACGGAGTTTGAGTTAGCCAAACAAGAATGTGTAAAAGGGAACACACATGAGCAAGTAGATAATCAAAGCTTGATCACTGTGAACTAGAACAACCGATTAATAACGTTGACAATAAGATCAAAGATAATATTTGCATGCAAGATTCAAAACACCTAACATCTAATGAACATAAGAACATCAAATGTTACAAGAGACAATGAATGAGACACAAAGTTCGTATTTCATTAACTCCAAAATGTTTTTCACAAAAGAACACAAAGTTTCTTCCTGAAACAAAGCTTGCACAAAAGTATTTTCTTCTCCTCTCTCAAAGTCACCCTTTACAAATGAGCCCCTCACTTCCTTTTATAACCCAAAAGTTGGTTACAAAGTAGTTAGGGTTTTACATGATCATTAAATAAGGCACTTAAGTGACTTTTGACTTTTTCAACAACTTTATTAAAGACAACCCAAAAATAGAAATTACTTAAAATAACCATTGTTTCCCAAATAACAACACCTTTTAAAATATACAATAATAACCAGTGCCTTATCCATTGAAATGAGGTCTGCCTATCTCAAGCGTATGAGAAATGGACTCTCCCACTTCGTTAGCTACCTAAGAAAATCAACTCCCCTGATCACGGTGAAATTAGGATTTGCTTTGCTTTTGCTAGTTGAAAGGATCTAAACCTTCTCAAAAAACATCTTTTCCTCTTACGGAGGTTCACTTGGCCAAAGAATAGTCTCACAAAATACCCGATTCAAGAATTCTACTTGGCATATCATTTAAATTAACAATTTTGGATTGAGCATTCTCAAATAAGTTCTTCAATTTGATGCACCGATCCGTACACGCATTGAATAGAGCCCTTAACCATTTGCATTGAAACCCATTGGCCGAGTCGTTGACCTTTGTGGTGAATACACCGAGTGACTCGGTTCGCCATGAACTTCTCCTGCCGAGCCAATAATGGATCACTTCAACGAGCTCCATGTGTCAACTGTTGAATTGAGTTCCTCACACCCACATTTTGCATTGAAACTTATTGATCCCGATGTAAGCTCAACGGATTCTTTGAAAGTCGTTCCATGCTCACCCAGTGGCCGAGAAACTCGGCACTCAATTCAGTCTCCCGGCGACATGTGTTCTTCCAGCTTTGCATTACGTTGGGCTTTACATATACCTCGCCAACCTTCGCGAAGTTGGGCTGACTTGACATCACCTTAACTTGCCACGACTTGTGCTTTGAAACCACGTGTCTTACCTTCAACTTTGCATTGACTCTTGCGTTTGACTTGGCAAAACGTATTTCGGGACCCGAAATCCCCCCAACTCCCGAACTCATCGATCACCCGCACATTCATTCGGTAGGCCGTCGTCCTTCGCGGGAAAAAGACTCCAAGTTTCCTGGCTCGAATGACTCGGATCCACGCAACACGGTTTGGCATCCTACTCCAGGCGGACCCGACATCCCGAGATGACCGGGCTCTTCACTTGAATTCCCCAGAGCCAATTTGTGAGTTGAGCGCGGAACTCTACCATGGCTTGCCACCTAGCAAAGAACTGCAAGCTCACCCGAGCTATTGCAACAATTCGGCCTCCATTTGCACGACGAGTTCGGATATCTTGTTGGCCTCGAACTATCAGCGCCGAACCAGTCCTACTGGCATGCTTGGCCAACCTTGCATTGTTTTTCCGATTTATTGCCAATGGCTCGCCTTATCTGCATGACATGAACTGCATGTCCTATCTTCCTGTTTTCATTGATGCATGATCCGGAAGAAGTTTGTCATCTGCTGATTTTTCATTGTTCTCTGAATGAAAATTCATATTGCCATTAAGGTCTTTCATAGATAGGTCTGATGTAGGATTATTTGAACTTTTCTGGTGATGTATAGCCAATTGCTTAAGCTTTTCAAGAACTTGAAGCTCGCGGTCTTCTTTTGACATGTTTGTAACAGGTCGATTCAACAATAATCCTTTTCCAAATGATTCAGGTCCATTGTCATGTAATACAGGTGAACTTTTAGGTTTCATTAACTCGCCAGTGGCTGACTTTTCATCATCTGAATTTATTGTCGTTGCATCTTCTGAGCTTTTCCCAATCGATGAATGACTAGAAGCTGTGCTCTTGCAATTTTCCGTATTCTTTGTAGAGGATTTACAATTTTCTTCCCATGAATCCCCTTTTCTACATGAAATATCCTTACCTTTTCGAGACACCATGGTCCAGTCTCCTGAGTTGACTCCCTCCGAACCTATTTCTGCATAATCCAATGATGTTCTAACAGGGTTGGTCTGCCATCCATCTGAAGAACTTGGAATTATTTTAGAAAACTGTGCTCCGTTCTCTAAAGAGATTGGAAAATCAGTCTCACTACAACTTTTGTTCACTCTAGAATGAAAAAGAGACATCAACATATCAGTCTGAGCATGGTTTAACTCAAAACAAAAATGCTTATTGGAGTAATAATTTTCTCTGATAGCCTTCTTGAAGACAGACTCTGAAAGAGGCTCGCAATTTTGCCTGATACAAACACGAACCTGTGCAGGAAAATGTGTTTTTTCAGCACTATCGATGTCCATGCATACGGATTGATGCTTATTTGATCATGAGTTGCTGACTCAAAAATACCATGCAACTTTCTATCACTGTAATTAAAGAGGAACAACGGCATGCCAGGTTCAATGTTCTGCACGTAGGCAAAATGTGGGGCTGGCAGACCGAAAATGAGCTGAGTAACACATTCTCTGAATGTTTTGTGAGAACAGCCAAATATGACACCAGCAAGATCAGACTTATCCAATCTTCTGAAATGTTGTCCTGCTCCTCCTTCCCATGCATGCTGATGACCCCCTTTGCTCTTTATATCATCCACAATATACGTATATGTTTTCCTTCAGCTGGGCGCGGCCTGTTATCTCCTCCTTTTTTATTTTGGAATTTGGCTCTTTAACTGTGTTTGGACTGTTCTTAATCTTTAAAAACTGTTCTTTTTCCCTTCTCCCTGTCGCGTGGAAAATTTTGATCTTGGCTGTTCCTTCTCTCTAAAACAAATGCGTGGAAGATTTTGTTGGATGTGATAAAATATTATGTCTTCAGAAGAATTAAGAAGCAAAGCTTCGCATGACTTTTTCCAACGGGTTTGATGGAGGAAGTTACGAGGATTAATTCAACTTCCTCTCTTCTTGGGTAGTGGGCTTAAGTGCCAGGGGAAAAGGGGAAAGCAACGGACAATTGCCAATGGGAATGGCAAAGTGGGTTGGCAATCCCCATTCAATTTCCCCATGTGGGAAATTGGGGAATTTCTTGCTCGTTAGCCAATCCATGATTTGGCAATTGGCAGAGAAAATCCCACGTGCGGGAAAATTGAAGAGGATTGCCAGGAAAGGGGAAATCCGGGTTCGGGAAGCCAGATTGGCTTCTCGGCAGTTGGAAGTGTAAGCTTACTTCCCGGCATTAAAATTTGTCGAATGATTTTTAATTTATATTTATTTAATTAAATACTCCTCAAGTGATTTAAAAATTAATTTAATCAAACAAGGAGCAATTAATTAATTAATTAATTTTAATGTATTTTAACGTGTTTTAAAGCTTGGTGGGAAGAGTTCTCGCCCGAAAAGGACGAAACGAAGACCGAAACGATTAAAAAAATGAGACGATCGCAACGAGGGCAATGAACCACGCAAAGTGACACTTTTCAAAATTTTCAAAATTTTCATTTTTTATTATTTTTAATAATTTTGCAAAGTCAAAATTAGCTGATAACAACACTAAAAAGATCTAATAAAATAATATGCTGCGAGTATGATATGTTTAAAGTCAATTGGAAAGGGTTTCATCCTTCCAATGGAGCTCATATGGGGTTTTCGTCTGAAATGGATAAATAATGAGAGTTCTCTCTCAAAATTCAGATTTACAAATAAATGTTCATGCTTACAAATGAACCCTCTCACCCCTATTTATAATAATTTCTAAGGGTGGCGCCAAAATTGAAAGACATGACCTTTCATATGCCTTGGCTGATCCCATATAATCATTTATTTTCTTGGGCCGACCCATATTTTCTTCTCTATTATGCTTTAAATCATTTGTTAAATAATAAAAAAACTTATTAGATGCTTCCCTCTTATTTTCTTCAACTCGTCCAAGGATAGGAATGGCTGGAAATCCCATAATTATCTTTGAAGGGGAAAAAGGGACATGACAGTCCTCCCTCCCCAAGATTGCTTGTCCTCAAGCAATCGCTAATGCCTGGATCCCAAACAATCTTCAGTTGCTCCTTTGTAGAATCTTTATTCCAAAAAGATGGTACATCATCTCCGTAACATGTGCTCCAGGTGATGGTGTCCTTCATCGGGCATAGGAAGTCATCAGAGAAATGAGCTTTGCTAAGCTCCAAGGCTGCCCACTTGAAATTGTCTTCCTGTAGTGAATGGGACAGTGGACATGTCTTCAATTCTGCACATGAAGCAAACTCGTAAATTTTTTTGTTGAGAAACACTTTTCCTGTTTCTTCTTTGTTTCTGCAAGGCATGGATGGCTCCCAGATCTTCCTCATGCATGGGCTGTTTTCCAACTCCGTTATGTGGCTCCAAACACTATTGTAATCATGCATTCTACATTCAAAATTTAGAATTGAAATGGCCTATTTCCTTTCCCAAGTGTCCACACCTAGGTCACAAACAATCTCCAATAATGGATTCATCAATTTCATGGCTAAAGGATGAGCTATGGAAAGGATAGGAGGGCTGATCATGGTGATGTTAATTGCAGAAACGATGGGGCAGCAACTTGTACATTTCGAAATTCCTTTCCCAAAATGAAAGAACATCCATGACTTCCATGAAACTTTATCTTCAATATCAGCAAACATGCGAGGTGTAGTCCATGTGATCCATCCCTCCTTCAAGGCTTCT
Source organism: Taxus wallichiana var. yunnanensis (assembly GCA_018340775.1). Taxonomy (NCBI): domain Eukaryota; kingdom Viridiplantae; phylum Streptophyta; class Pinopsida; order Cupressales; family Taxaceae; genus Taxus; species Taxus wallichiana. The sequence goes on from CM031242.1 coordinate 752,754,227, forward strand.
AAAGGGATAAGAGTTGGCACTATTTGAGAAAGGGAAGAAGATGGCATCCATATATCTAAATACAGCTTACAAAACTTAATTCCCTTTAGTCCCTTACCACATGAAGCAATGGGTGCACGGCGATACCCCAATTTTTTTCTTCTTCCATGCTCACAAAGAAAGGATAAGGCTGAAATATAATGCATATAAACATAGAGAAGCCGAAGAACCTTATACCTTACTTGGTGTCAATGATGTGCCCTTATGAGAAGGAACAAAGTACGAGGCCATCATACCATTGTGCCTTCTAATGTTGTACGGATCAATAAACTTATGATCTCCTTTATAGGGTAGAGTGATAGTCACTCTTTCTCCTTTTCGGTATGTTCCTTTGGCATCCAAGCGTTAAGAGCAGAGTTACCAACCAAGATGTAATCACTATGCATCATATTCATCTCCCTTGGGCTGCCCTTATCATCTAGAAAACTCAGAATTTCTGAGTTGAGATCAGATCTCTTTCTTTGGCATTTTCCACTCATCAAAGCATCGAAATTCATGAGAATCATCTGCTGAAGAAATATGTGGTGCAAGGAATCCTTCTCATCATGGATGACCAATGAAAATAGCTGAGTTATTATATGAGCGTGACTGCTGTTCCAAATCAGCAGCATATAATCTCTCAAAGGCAAGCTTAAGACACCATAAGCCAACCCTTTCATGGCTCTTGATCACAACTTTCAATCTCAGCTGAGTCATTATGCCCGGGTCAATGGAATAACACTCATTCCACACCAACCTTATATCAAATGACTGATGTAATGAGAATACGGAGCTTACCATGTGCCCATGTAGATCACCTTCAAATAAGGGAGTTGTAATTTGGTACTCCTATTAAAATGCCATCATGTCTAATTTCACCCTCATTGCTATCACACTCTGAAAATTCTCTAATGCAAAAATAACATCCCTTACCTTTTCATCGCATGAAGTGTGATCTGCACAAAAGTATCTCATCATTAGTGACCTAAGTGGACTCACCATATATGAATCCTGAGTGTTTCTAGTCATCCACTCATGGTGAAAAATCTGAATTGATATGTAGGCCCAAACTGAAATATTTCCATGCCAAAATGAAATGCTTTGTGGAAAATTCATACCATATCCCAGATTCCCTTCCAAATCTTCCCTTGAAGCACAAAAGTTTGTGAAGATGCAAGCAAGCACATCAATCAAACACCACAACTGGTGCTCAAAATCTGAAAATGAACTTCTTACCATGCAAGGTGTAGTCCATGTGATCCATCCTTCCTTCAAGGCACATGAAGCAACGTGTGCAAGATGATACCCCAAATTCTTTCTTCTTCTATGCTCACAAAGAAAGGAGAAGGCTGAAGTATAACGCATATCAACATAGAGAAGCCAAAGAACCTTGTTCTTAACTTGGTGCCAATGATGTTCTCTTATGAGAAGGAACAAAGTACATGAGCCCAGTATACCATTGTGCCTTCTACTGTTGTACGGATCAACAAGCTTATGGTCTCCTTCCTGGGGTAGAGTGATAGTCACTCTTTCTCCCTTTCCGGCATGTTCCTTAGGCACCCAAATGTTAAGAGCAGATGTACCAACCAAGAGGTGATCACTATACACCATATTCATCTCCCTATCATCCTCAAAATCATACCCATCAATGCTTAGTATGGAAGGAGAAATGAAACATGAAAATTCATACCTTGGGCTGCCTTTATCATCTACAAAACTCAGAATTTCTGAGTTGAAATCAGACCTCTTCCTTTGGCATTTTCCACTCCACAGAGCATCGAAATTTATGAGAGTCATCTGCTGAAGCAATATGTGGTGCAAGGGGTCCTTCTCATCATGGATGATCAATGAAAAGGGCTGAATTTTTGTATAATGTAACTGCTGTTCCAAATCAGCGGCATATAATTTCAAAAAGGCAAGCTTAAGACACCATAAGCCAACCCTTTTATGGCTCTTGATCATATCTTTCAATCTTAGTTGAGTTATTATGCCCGGATCAAAAGAATAATACTCATTCCAACCCAACTTTATGCACACAACCTTTATGTCAAATGACTGATGAAATGGAAATGCGGAGCTTACCATGTGCCCATGTAGATCATCTTCAAATAAAGATTTGTAATTTGGTACTCCTATTAAAATGCCATCATGTCTAATTTCACCCTCATTGCTATCCCAATCTGAAAATGCTCCCATGCAAAAAATAACATCCCTTACCTCTTCATCCCATGAAGTGTGATGTGCACAAAGGTGTTCCATCATTTGTGACCAAAGAGGATACATCATATATGAAGCATGAGTGTTTCTAACCAACCATTCATGGTAAAAAATCCGAATTGATACATAGGCCCAAACTGAAATGCTTCCATGCCAAGGGCTGCCCATAATATTCAGAACTTCTAAATTTAAATCAGCATATAAACCAAGTTCCAAAATCACCTTTCCTCCATTCTTCTTTGTTTTCTGGGTGCTTGCCTTCACTATGCATTTGTCTGATGCTTCTTTGACAAAATTCTCATCATGACATGAATATGGCAGCGGTATTAAAGAAGGTAAAATGTCATCATACCTCGACTTTCCCATGCATGGAACTTCTTCACAGTTCTCTCCATGATCATATATGCCTTCAATTTGTCTCCGACGAGCTGCTGCTTTGGGAATTCCAGTGAGCTCTTGGTCTTTATTCTTGCCCGGAAATTGATCCTCCATTGACAACTTATCTTCTCCCATAGGAAAATCTGATTTTTCCCTTTTCTGTGGCTCCTGTCCCATGGTTTTCTCCTCAAAAACATCCTCCTTTGTACTGCTGTTCTGAATATCAGTCAATGGTTTGTTTTCAACAAGAATGACGGAAGCTTCTATTACTTCTAAGGGCTGCTCCATACCCCACGAATTTGGGTTTTCTTTGACATCTTGCCACATAAAATTATTAGAAGCCAAAGGAATATCATCATACATTAACAAAATTTTACCTTCTTGCAAGAAATCGATCTTCCCTTGTCCTTTTTCTGCCTCTTCTTTTGCTGATGCAATTTGGAAGCTCCTCTTCCGTCTCCCTTCGTGGCTGGGCATGCCTAGGCTTAGGCCTAAATCTTCCACTATCCAACTCCATGAACTCTGTGAATGACATTGTTTTATGAATTTCTTTGGGAAATGCCATGTATTCCTTATAGCTTGCTTCAACATTTTCTCTTCCCGTGGTGCTTGGATCTTCTTCTGGTAGGACTTCAACTCTAGTCTTCGGACTCGATCGTTGGACTGTTCCCATTGTTTGCTTGATATTAATTAGATTTTGGATAGACATGGCAAGAAGGTCCAAGGCTTCCGTGAGTCTTTCTTGTCCCGCCATAAATTTATCCATTGAATTTCCCTCAGGCCCTTTGAGAATCAGGCTCTGATACCACTGTAATGACCCCTTTTGAGGGTTTTATCAAAATATTCAGAATTCTGAGAATTAATTGCAGCAGACTAATTATTTATGGCAGCGACTCAGTTTTCTTTGAAAATTGTGCCCAAACTCATTCCCAATTATCATAGAACACTTAACAATGATTCCTTCTTTATTGATTTGACAATAGTTATAGCCAAATCAAATAGGATTATGCAAACATATCACTGCAAAAAATTACAAGCAGATTGGAAAATTGCAGCAGCCTTAAAGAATTCGATTTGACCATTAAATATGCATAGGAATCCGTGTAAATGCAGATTTGGCTTTTAAAATGCAAGTCGACTTGGAATATCAATTTTATATGGCGATAATATCATCCAATAATTCACAAATAACATTAGAGCAAGTTGCACTTTTTGGAATTAATGAGATTAATCTGAAAATGCTCAATAATGTCTTCAAATATGATAATATAGTTTAAGTACAAATAGTTTAAAGTCAATATGAAGGGTTTTCGTCCTTCATATGGACCTCACATGGGGTTTTTGTCCCAAGTGGTGGAATAATGAGAGAACACTCTCAAAATCAGTTTTTACAAATGATAGTTCATATTCAAATGGTTGCCCTTAGTCCCCTATTTATACTTTTCCTTCTTGGCGCTAAAACATGAAAAGACATGTCCATTCATTATGTCCCATCATTATGCCTTGGCCGACCACTTATATTTATTTATTTTTTTCCATATAATTGAGTCCATTACGCTAAAACATATTAAAAATATTAATAGACATATTTTGCTCTCCTTTATAATTTGAGGAATAATTGGAGAAAAGGGACATTAAAATACTCTTCTTCTTGGATGGTTGCTTGCACTATTAGGTCACCTATTGAGTGCGCTTCAACCTAAAATATCCCAATGTCAGCTATTTCGAACCCAAATGGGGTTGGAACTAGCCAAGGTGGTGGGATAGATTGGAAGAAAACAATTGGAATTTAAACACATTCAAATCAGATTTTTAACAACTGAAAAATAATTAATAATCACACCCCAACTGCTGCAATCTTCCAAAATTATTTCCCGCTTAACCATCCAAGCAAAAATCTTCAAACTTTGGATTTTGGGCCACAAAAATATGAAGAATAATATCCCAAAATCAGTTTTTGCATAGCCAACATAAAACCCTAATTTTACCCTAAAAATTAGGTCGCCCAACACATTTAGGGCATCAAATCAACTCCAAAAATTATGAAATTAATTTCTCCTTATTCCTCCTAATTTCTACAATCAAAACCCATATTAAACTGATCCCATTCGAACCTTTTTCAGATCTAAAATTTTTATAAACAGATAATAAATAAAATTGCACCTAAGAACAATGAAACTTCAAAAATTAATATCTTACTCAATACTTGGTATTTTTGCATGAAACAAAAAGCACAATAAAGTAGAAATGAGGAGCTTTCCAATGAACTATCAAACTGAATTTTCTGATCACTAAAACCCACTCAAAAACTGCCCCAGAAATCTGTCTCCAAGTCGCTAGGGTTAGAATAAATTCTATAAATTAATTCCAGCTCATACAACCCTTCCAAAACACTCAAATAATCAGCCCTTGCTCTGAAATAATTAATTAGACACAACAAATTATAGATCTAGCATAAACAACCTCAAAACATGATAGATCAAACCCCAAACCAAGTCGATTTGCCTCTAATAAATTGCAGCAGTGATAATGAACACAAAAGTACCTCAAACCATTCACCAACATGCAGATTTACCCTTCCAATAAATGCGCCAACACCCTAGAGCAAGTCACCAATGCTAGAATGTATAAATCATGCATAAACACATCAACACAAGAGAGCACAATGAAGAGAACAATGGAGTCTTCAATATCTTCAACAATGGATCCAAATGAAGCTTACAATGAGAGAGCACAATGCAAGAACTAGGGCATACATCCCATTACTCCAAGCATGGAGTGAAATCAAATGATCAATCAACATAACCCACTAAAGGAAATGCGACCTCCTTTTATAGAACTAAGGGGTGCAATATCCAATGACCGACCTTTTCCCTTTTGGAGGGAAAACATAAACTCTCATTATAATAAAATATTTAATAAACTAAGACTATGTGCACTTTATATTATTTTTAATTAAATAAATAAAAGTAACTAACCTATGTGCACATTAAACTAACTAAAGAGACTCCCACTTGTAGCGCTAGGCATGCCAAGGGGTTACAAAAATAAAAGACAATGAAGATATTAGTTGCACCGGAAAATGGGACATCATCTTCAAGCCCTCAATCTATAAAGCAAGCTCATGAGATCCATGAGAGCCCTAAAGAGAAGATGTTGGGGGTCATTCAAGTCTTCGATCCAATGTCCTATCAAGAAGGGAACATTAAAGAACAAATTTCTTTCCCAAGATTGTTTCCCTCAAAAAGCAAGCTCATGCATCTCAGTGTAAAGATGTAGCACTCCAAGTGATGGTGATCCCATATGGCATAGGGGGTCAAGTGGTGAAGCATTTGCAATAAGCTCCAAGGTTGCTTCTTTCTCCTCATGAAGTGAGAGTCTTTCAATAGTCTTCCATTTCTTTTTCAAATCTGCACATGAAGCAAACAAGTTAGAAAAATAAGTGTTGAAAAACACTTTTCCAATGTGTCTCCAAGGCATGGATGGCTCCCAAATCTTCCTCATGCATGGGCTGTCCCCAAAATCTGTTATGTGGCTCCAAACACTGTTGTAATCATGCATTCTCCCTTCAAAAATCAGAATTAGAATGGTTGGTTTCCATCCCCAAGTATTCACCCATGAGCCAAAATCAAGCACCAACAACCATATCATCAAATGCATGGCAAAAATCTGAATTATAGAAGTGATAGGGAAGCTGGTCATAATGATATCAATCATAAAAATGATGGGACAACAACTAGCACATTTCAAAAAATTTTTTTCCCAACATGAATGAACATCAATCTAGTGAATAAAAATGGCTCCCATGTAACTGAAATTTCATCCTCAACCATAACAAACTGAAAATTATCCATATGCACAGCTGAAAATGAAATGCCTTGAGAAGAGTTCATACCATGTTCCTTCATTCTTTCCAAACCTTTCATTGAAGCCCAAAAGTTTTGTCATGCAAGCAACAACAACCAAACATTCCCAACACATATCCTTTGTTGATTTTACCTTAGGAAGCACATCAATCAAACATCCAAGTGGAAGACATAACTATTGTTCAAAATCTGAAAATGGACTTCTTACCATGCAAGGTGTAGTCCATGTGATCCATCCTTCCTTCAAGGCTTCCAAGGAGATAGGAGTTAGCATTATTTGAAAAAAGAAAGGAGATGATATCCATGTATCCAAATAGAGCTTGTAAAACTCAAATCCTTTTATCCCCTTATCACATGAAGCAACATGTGCAAGATGACACCACAAATTTCCTCTTCTTCTATGCTCACAAAGAAAGGAGAAAATTGAAATATAATGCATGCATTTATGAATATCATCATAGAGAAGCCAAGGAACCTTGTACCTTACTTTGTGCCAATGACTTTCCCTTATGAGAGGGAGAAAAACACATGAAGCCATCATACCTTTGTGCCTTCTAATGATGAATTCCTCATATGGACCAACAAGCTTATTGTTATGGCTTCCATCATTGGGAAGAGTGATAATCACTCTTTCTCCTTTTCCATCATGCACCCAAATGTTAAGAGCAAAAGTACCAACAAGAATGTGACCATTATACCCCATGTTGCACATCATATCCATCTCCCTATCATGCTCAAAATCATACCCATCAAAACTCAATATGGAAGGAGAAATAAAATATGAAAAATCATACCTTGGGCTGCTCCCAACATCTACAAAACTCAGAATTTTTGAGTTTGGAACAACGCTCTTTTCTTCACCATTTTCTTCATCCAAAGCCCCTTTTCCTCCTCACAAGCATTCATACTTGGTGGGTAATGACTTGGGACATTGATAAGACTCATGCTTGGGTGACAAACCTCATCCATTTGCCCATTAGGGCCTGCTGTTTGAAAAATTACAATGAACTGAAAATTACCATAAGCATCCCACAATGTCCTTCATAAACATACTCTCCTCACAAGCCCATCTTCATAGTCCTCTTGAAATCCCACTCCTTTTGCACTCATGTTCAACTTGATGCAATTAGTAGGCACTAATAATTTGTCAAACATCAAAAGATTATTACCATGTAATGAATGTTTCAAAATTTCTTCTTTTTGCCACATAGAAGTAGACACAAATGATGTATTATATGAATGAGTATACCCTTCTATGGTGAGGTCATTGACCATGCCTTCTCCTTGCCCTTCAAATGGCTCGGTGGGGTTGAACAACTCCCCTCAAATCTGATTTTTCCATCACATGTTCCTTGCCATCATTTCTCCTTGATCATGCATATGCTTGACACTAATATCCTCTTCATGCCCATCAACCAAATCTGATTTCTCCTTGCACCCACTCAAACCCATGCAATCATTAGATGCCAAAAATTTATCATCAAAAACAAAAGGACCCATACCTTGGATGCATGTCTTCACTTTGCTTGAACATTGATTCACAATTCTTCTTGCTAAGGAGTGAGCAATGCATGACTTCTCTTGTCCCAATCCTTCCACAAGTATGGATAGCAAAGATTGTGGAGGTTCCTCATACTCATTCAACATTAGGGACATTATAGTTTGCATAACATCCATTATTTCATGTGAATGATTCTCATGTAGAACATCAAAGAAGACTTCAAACATATGTGAAATGAGATCATCACAATCAAGATCTAACATTGGAATGCAAGACCTTACCTTAGCCATATTCTCCAAGATCTTAACCCTCTTGCCAAAGTGAGGGTTGGTGGTGTCCCAAAGCTTTTGAAAACTTCCAATCATGAGCTCATAGATCTCTTCCATAGTGATGTCATCATATGGCAAGCTTGGGGTTGATATCCGTGTGATCTCACTAATGCATGTGATGACCAGAAGTCTCACATCCACCTCTTCATGCCTCAATAAATCGGATCTAGCCAAATGTGTCACCAAGGGATCTAAAATTGAAGACATAGAGCCATAATCCGATTGCTCTACCAAACATAAACAACTTACCACCTCTTCAAGAGTGTTGAGCAATACACTCTTCTCAAGTGAAGGGTAATTTCGAGCCATCTCCCAAGCCTATAGAGCTTGGTCCTCAAATCTCCATCACTAGCAAGCTCCATGATTCAATCTCTGCAAACAACACCCACAAGGAGTAGAGGAAAGTAGCTCTGATACCACTGTAATGTCCCCTCTTAGGAAAATTTAAAAATGGAAAAGTACTTGTCAAGATTAAGCGAAGAATGGATAAACCCTTTTGCTTCAACCTAAAATATCCCAATGTCAACTATTTCGAACCCAAATGGGGTTGGAACTAGCCAAGGTGGTGGGATAGATTGGAAGAAAACAATTGGAATTTAAACACATTCAAATAAGATTTTTAACAGTTGAAAAATAATTAATAATTACACCCCAACTGCTGCAATCTTCCAAAATTATTTCCCGCTTAACCATCCAAGCAAAAATCTTCAAACTTTGGATTTTGGGCCACAAAAATATGAAGAATAATATCCCAAAATCAATTTTTGCACAGCCAACATAAAACCCTAATTTTACCCTAAAAATTAGGTCGCCCAACACATTTAGGGCATCAAATTAGCTCCAAAAATTATGAAGTTAATTTCTCCTTATTCCTCCTAATTTCTACAATCAAAACCCATGTTAAATTGATCCCATTCGAACCTTTTTCAGATCTGATTTTTATATCAACAGATAATAAATAAAATTGCACTAGAACAACTGAAACTTCAAAAATTAATATCTTACTCAATACTTGGTATTTTTGCATGAAACAAAAAACACAATAAAGTAGAAATGAGGAGCTTTCCAATGAACTATCAAACTGAATTTTCTGATCATCGAAACCCACTCAAAACTGCCCCAAAAATCTGCCTCCAAGTCGTTAGGGTTAGAATAAATTCTATAAATTAATTCCAGCTCATACAACCCTTCCAAAACACTCAAATAATCAGCCCTTGTTCTGAAATAATTAGTTAGACACAACAAATTATAGATCTAGCATAAACAACCTCAAAACATGATAGATCAAACCCCAAACCAAGTCGATTTGCCTCTAATAAATTGCAGCAGTGATAATGAACACAAAAGTAACTCAAACCATTCACCAACATTCAGATTTACCCTTCCAATAAATGCGCCAACACCCTAGAACAAGTCACCAATGCTAGAATGAATAAATCATGCATAAACACATTCAACACAAGAGGGCACAATGAAGAGAACAATGGAGTCTTCAATATCTTCAACAATGGATCCAAATGAAGCTAACAATGAGAGAGCACAATGCAAGAGCTAGGGCATACATCCCATTTCTCCAAGCATGGAGTAAATATCAAAGTTCAATCAACATAACCCTCTAAAGGAAATATGACTTCCTTTTATAGAATTAAGGGTGTAATATCTAGTGACCGACCTTTTCCCTTTTGGGAGGAAAACATAAACTTTCATTATAATAAAATATTTAATACTAAGACTATTTGCACTTTTTTATTTAATTAATTAAATAAATAAAAGTAACTAACCTATGTGCACATTAAACTAACTAAAGAGACTCCCACTTGTAGCGCTAGACATGCCAAGGGTTACAATGTAAATAAAAATAATGAACCCAAATATTAGTAATGCCTCGGAAAAGGGGACATTATAGACCACCGTCACAGTACAAGGTGAGTGTTCTAACCATCTCTTGTCATTTTGCATAGATAAGTTCATTTCCTTTCTTCATTGTGCTATGTTAGCTTAGTATTATACATGTTTGGATGCTAGTTAGCATAATACTCTTATCCATTATCATCTCCTTAGCTATCACCACTTTCATTTCAGTTATATCATGCATGCTTATTGTTGATCTATACATCCCCATACCTACTACCGATATCTCAATAGGGTTCCTTCCTCTATCTTGACCACAGGCCTTGGAAACCCTAGGTTGACCTAGTGTAGGGATTACTACCCTCTAGATATGCGACCCTAGTGCTCACTGTAGCCCCTTTAAGTCTATCCCCTTGTATGTCGGTACATGTGTGTTTCCCACTCGTTGCCTCGATACCCTTGTAGAATGGATGATTTAGGAGTGCAAGATATTGAGACACATTTTTGGCCCACATACATTCTCTGCGCGAACTCGGCGTGAAAGCTACAAACGTTCGATTGAGTATAACTCGTTAAAAGCATCCATCTCCAATTTTGACCTCATCTAAATACCCAAAACCCACAAAACCTCAAAAACCCATCTGCACATACACCATCGCCCACAGGCGATCATTTATGTCTTTGTTTGCTCACACCTAAATGCCTTGACCCAATGGAGACCTTTTTGCACGACCTATCTTGTTTGTCTTCTCGGATACGCTTCTTAGACGCCTCGGCTCTTGTGTGGATTTTTTTGTTTCGCTGATTTATTTTGTAGCCTTAATTTTTAGACCTTTTCTTAGCCATATTATCACTTCACCATGGAGTATGCCCGGGCATGGGGTCCTTTGACTGTTGTGGAGACTTTTCCGAGGCATAGCATCTTAAAGCTAACTTTCCCTTTTGTATGGATTGTTGCATTGTAGGAGCACCTAGAAAGAAGCCTTCTACCCACCACAATGGCCCACCTGAGGATGAGGAAGAAGAAAACCAAAATGATGATACTTTTGACCATCCTCCTGAGATTCAGAAAATTTTATATCTTAGTTTCCTCAATACAAGGGAGAATTAGAAGAAATGCTTGGCAAATGCCTTCTCGAATTTGTCTCCGAACAACTTGACCATAGGGCAGAAAAAGGGAAAGCCGCTGAAATAGGTTCATCTGAAAATGCCTCCAATTCTGACCCTACCAACCTCATTCTCCAACTCATTGACAAAATGAGCCAACAACAATCCGGCACGACGGCGGCTCAATTTCTCAAATGAAAGCGAAAACATGGCTCTGTTAGTGAACTACCCTTCAACAGTGGTCTTGATGCACCACGCCCCCTTTGCCAAATGGGCCTAATGGGGTGCCCATCACTCAACCCCCATTCAAAACAAAGTCTTGCGAGCAGTCCAATAAGAGCCTTTAGCACCTATATTGCTAGTATGGATATTGGTGGCATTGCTCCATCTATCTCTTACGACGGGTCTACTAATCCCACCCTTCATATCAAAGCCTTTAGAAATCTTTACAAAGAATGGATCATGACCAATTCATACGCTGCCACCAAACTCCTAACAAAGACACTTACAGAGATGCTTTAGATTGGTACCATACTTTGCCTCCTAATTCTATAGTTGAGCTAGAGTCCCTAGTGATAGCCCTAGTAAACGAATTCCAATATCACGATCTACTGAAAACATCAACATTTTCATCAATTGTCAGCAATCTGACAATGAATTAGCGCAAGATTTCATTAAACGTTAGAAGACCCTATCCACACGGGTAGAACATAACATGCCCAATGATAGCCTCTTCCAACTTTTCTTACGAGCTCTTGAACCTCGCCTTTAATACAAGGTGAGGTCCTTTTCTCCCACTTCCCTAGAAGAGGCCTTTGAACAAGCCAAAAGGCAAGACTATCTCATGAGGGAATTTGAGAAGGCTCCTTCCAAGACACAAACTAACAAACAAGTCCAAATCCTTCAACGCTCTAAAAACAAGAACGCGACGGATGACAAAGTCTTAGATACTCTTCCTCTCGTCACTTCTTCAAATAGGACTGTTTTCAATATTGACCAACAACCTAATAATAACAAAAACCAACCTAATTATCATCAACCACTAAGTAAGGAAGAGTTGAAGCATTGGTTGCCTAAGCCGTTTAACGCAATTGTATATCCTTCTCGACTGTTCCTCATTGGCATGATGAGAGTAAGTTTTGTTGGTGGCACGCTAATTGGGGTCACTCACATGAGAATTGTCGTGCACTCCGAATGGTTGCCATCACTTCTTCTTAGGACCCAACTTTGACTATGACGCCATCACTCGCGAGAGTTTGGTGAAGTAGTCAAAGCTCGTGTTAATGGCTCAAAAGAAGGATTGTCATGAAGCCATCAACTAGGCTAATGAAAAGCTAAAGATTTTCTTTAATCCTATTCCTAATCATGACGTCGTTGAAAGTTCTAAGAAGTAAGAGAACGCTACAATCAATGTAATTGACACAAATTACCCTCCTAAAAATACGGTTATAATTAATGATGTAAAACGTTTCATAGCTTTACATAGAACCAAAATATTCTGTAGCATTTCAACCTCGGACTCATAGGGTCATCTATCCTTCTATACCTCATAATCAAGCACCTTAAAGCAAAAACTTGCCTCCTCTAGATGCCATCACCATGGAAATTCTCCTACAGAGCCAATTGTGTTTGGATTTGTATCTTTGTCTATAAACACCATTGACCCCTGTGCACATCAAACTTGTAGGGCCGATGGCGTAGGAATTGAGAAAAAATCAGTTTTAGAAGTCTCCTTAATCACCCTTGCTCTTTCTAGCTTTGTTTGAAGACTCCCAATACTAAGACCTACTCCACAGTCCAGTCATGATGAGTAGGATCCTCTCAAAGTGCTTGCCCAAATTCCTAACCAGTTCCATTCTTGGAACTCATGCGTACGTTGCATCACCATCGTGAAACATGATACAAAATTTGACATGAACATTCCTTTTCCTCCCTCTTTGGGGTAGAGTTCTACATTGCATGTTGTTGGCTAGATTTTCTACATAGCTGAAAACCTAGGTAGTCATGAGATAAATCTCCCTCATTTACCGGTGAGGCTCCGTGTAAGATTTGTCAATTAAATATGCTAGTATCTATTTGGGGGTATTACTTTAACCATGCAGCTCATGAACCATAGTTGTATAGTTTTGCAACAAGTAAGCAGCTGTTAAAGAAAGGAAATATCTAATGAAGAAGGAAATAATAAAACACAGGAAAGAAAGAGGGAAGATGTGCAACCCAATCAATAGATCACAGAGTTGATTGCATGCACATAGACATAACCAATAGATATTAACACACATAATTATAAGTAAAGGCAACTTTCAGATTTAGATCTAAAATAACACAAAGTTTATAAGTAGATCTAAGACAAAAAGTAGAAACAAAATGCACCGTGACACAAAGTTCTCCGGAAATCTGCTCCTTTCTATTCCTTTGCTTCAAATAGCTATCAGGGGTTTCAACTCATTACGGAACACAAGAATCTTTGTTTACAAATTATGATCATTAACCCAAGGTTCTTTCTCTACTTATAGAATGTAGAAGGGAAATTACAAATGAGAAACTTAATTGAACTAGAACATAAACAAGAAGTAAAGATAACATCTGGCAATCATCTTCCTTTAATTCCTCTCCAAGTGACATGCATCTGGATCTATAGTCAAAATTATACACATCTGTCACTTAACTTATAGAATCGTTCCACATAACTTAAAGTAATGGTTTTAAAACCAACAACTTTAAAGTTTTACAATTACATCCGGGAACGTGGAAATAGAAGAAGAAAAAGTAGAAGAAGAAAGATCGCCAACTGTAACATCTACATCTTCTTTTTGTTTTGATACTGAATATACTTATCGAACATGTAATTCAACAACTTTCCATCTATTTTAGCCACAACTTTTTTGTCCTGAATTACAACAAGCCTTCGTTCAAAACCTTGATGCACGCTTCCACATCCTTCAAGCTAGGCCCGAACCTCTTAATATCTGACTGCAGCGTTACCAACTTACTGATGGAATCCATAGTGAAAGGCCTAACAACTCCATCAATCCTCTCTTGCACCATCAGAAGAGATCCTTCCAGGGAATCAGGCACTTTGCTAGGAATGGTCCTTTTGTATGAAGAAACGTTCCCGACCACTTCCTCATTGGTGAAAGCAATGACATTGTCTGGTAGTGATGATGCCATACTTTCAAGTGCCCACATCCTTTTCAGCATGATTCTGAAGATCTCCAAGCGGAAAGATACTGCAAACTCAAGTTGCTTCCCCTTCTCAACTGATCCATCGGGCACAATTCGTTCTGCAGTCAAAACCTCCCTCGGTAGCTTATTTATCTCGACCAAAGTACTCAAGTTACTTTCAGCTACTGTGTTCATGTCCATCGTGCTCGTCACCTAGTTGTTTTAGTTGAACCGATGCATCCTTCATAGCCTTTAGACGGGCCGGCACCTCCCCGAGTTGTACAGAAGCTTGGCGAATGATTAGACTCTTCCATTCATTGATAGCTTTAACTTGGTTACCTGCATCTTCCACTTCTGCATCAGATGATCACTCACCTGCTTATGTGCTGAAATTGGCTGAGTGGAAGATTTGACAACTTTGGCAATAATCTCGCACAACTGAGACACCTGCTTTTGAAGTTCAACTTTTTCGCCTTTTCTTTGTCAAGCCTAAGGAATAAAGCATTTATCAATGTCTCTGCATGTCTTACTTCAATCCTTTAGTAGTGGCTTGACCTATGGGTACTTTGGTCACTGTTATATCCGCTACCGTGAGCTCATCCTTCTTCTTTCCTTTTCTTTGGAGCCGACACCTCGGTGAACTTTTGCCCCGACTCCTCAATAATCAACCTCAAGTCACCTTAGCAACTTTAGGTTTTTGTCTTTTCGCCCAACCTCGGTGTCTTGCTGCAAGTCATGTTCCTCCAAGTTGATCTCCTCTCTAGCCTCTAGGACCGACTGTGAAGCCAACCACTCTGAGAAATTACTTCTCGGAGAATGAGAAGTTGCCGAGTGTACCACCATCTCGTGCTCTGGTTCCTCTCCATCCGAAATTGCTACAGTGTCGTGGCTATCGTCCTCTATATTGTCCAAAGACAAAGCTCTTTCAAATTCTGCCATCTGCAACTTTAGCGTTTCTTCAGGAAGAGGTGTAGATCGGAGTGGCTGAGGAGAAAACACAAATGTTTCCGGATTCAACGGAGGAACGGCAGTATCCTACTGAGGTGCAAAAGTTGGTGAAGTACTTGACGCTAGAGAAGTCGGAACTAGCACCATAGCCGTAGAAGTGACCTTTTCCCTCAAATGAGACTTCTTGTGCACTTTAAGCTTTTCGGGTCTTCTGCTTTCGCTTTTCTCCTCGTGCTTCCTTTTGATGGAATCTCTGTGCCGAGGTTACTCGTGATCTGATTCATCAAAGCTTCATCAAGGCAATATCCCTTTGTTAGCAACCAGTTTGAAGTATTGACCAGAACGGCGGCAGACCTTTCCTCGATCATATGGCAGCCACCAATGTTCTCTTGAAGTACAGCTCTATCTCCTCCCATCTGATGATATGCGTCAAGTAACACAGGCCCATCATCTTTAAGATCCGCAGGTATCTGTGCTAATCCATAATCAAACACTTGTCGCACTGATAACCTGCTGAAGTCTTTCTTCCTAACTTCGTACTCGCTTCTGCACTTCATCTAGAAATCTTCTAACGAAGGCACATGCACGTATTCCTGGGAGATTGTCTTCCTTGCCACCCCATATGGATCGAAGTTCAGCCGTGCTGGGAAGAACTCATGCTCGTACTCAGAGAACATCTCCGCTTCAATTCCTCTGGCTTTATGAATGCTCTGGCAGCTGTAATAGCCCACTGTGATTGGGAAGAAGCCTGTAGACTTGTGCCGTTTCGACTGTAGGTCATGCATCTCCACGAGTTGTTTGCTCAACTCCATGATGACCAATTTGTCGCTTGGATATCTGGGCAACTTGACTAGTTCTCCCGAAAAGCCGGTGACCTTGAGGTATGTAAAGTCCAAACTGGATGAAGATACTACCAATCTGGGACACAACTTCCCAAGCTTCCTTGCTTACCCTATTGGCCTTCAGATCACCGTTCAGCCTGCAAATGAATCCGTAGAAGAATCCATCGTTGACCACCTTATAATCTTTATTGCATGTAGGCACAGTAAGTCGGATAGCACTCAAAAATAGGATCCTTGGAGAGCACACCACATCTATCCAACTTGGAGAAGATACCCTGCGAGGTTGCTGCATATACCAAATATGAAGTCATCTTGAAGCTGTAAGTCCGCCTCACATTCGGAGCTGCTCACCGATGTTGTCACTGATGATTTCCGACCAATTGATTATAGAATCTGCTTTGTTGATTTCAATGGTCCTGATGAAGGCATACATCCATGAGCGGAAGTTGTGAGCGTTAGCTTCGCCATTTATCCTGCATAGCAATTTGGTAATGTCATCCACCTCTTGCACCAGATTGGATCGTGGAAGAGTCCTCGGGAACTTGGATGGAGATCTGGGCTTCTTCATATACCTGCTATTCATTATGCCCACACAGTCGACTTTATGCTTCTCCCATTTGTTGTTGGCGTCCAACATGCTGATAGTAGTCACCACCTGTCGTGTTGGAATCTTCAGACAATAATTGATGAAGGTGTGTGCCCGGCCCGGATTATTGTCTTCCCGTAGCATCTCCGAGACTAATCTAGATAGTGGGGGTAAGACCTCGCACACTCGATGAATTAAGCAATCTGAAATTTGTGAATGAAAATGCTGAAGCTCGAATGATTCCACTGCTTTTGACTGCACGCATGAGAGAAGTCTTTCTAGCTCTGGATTTGTCAATCAATTTGGAAAGAGGTTTTGGACCTAGATCTGTGTCTCCGATGTTAGCAAACCTAGAAGTAATGCATGATTCTGCTGAGCTTTCTCTTTCATCCCGCTTTGCCATGGCCGAATCTATCTTTGTTTGAGCAACTCTTTTTCTTTTATTGCGAAATTCTTTACAACTGGTGCAGATATTGAAATTTCTTCAGATTCAGAGGATATATTCAATGTATTTGACATTGATTTAAGCTCCTTTCAATTATACAAGCACTTGTAATGAATACCTGCAATTAATTCAGACAAAGATGGCAACCGGAACATAAACACTTGATTTTTATCATAAAAATCTGCATATATAAAGTCTGCTGCCCTAAAATTTGAGGCTTTGCTTGCATGCAAAGCAAGCATAAATATTTTCAACTTCACTTGGGTACTTGTACCACTATGCAGATAATTAACCAATCCTTAAACAAGCTACTCCAATCCTAGGAGTGAAACCTTGAAGCTTTCCAAAGAGTGAAAAACACTTCTTTGAGCAAAAATCTTCCTTTGGGTGCCAAAACTGTCCGGGCTGCACTCCTTTGCTAGAAGAATTAATTAATTCATCATTATGGCAGCCCATGCTTATATAACCTTCATCATTCTATAATTAATAATTGCCTCTCCTATTCCTGACAATTAATTAATTAATAAACATGCTTTTCTCTCCAAATTGGGCGCCTATTTTGTGCATGCTCATGGCTGCCATTAAATAAATTAATTTAATTTATTTTTAGCCCTCTACTTTCACTTAACATCATGCTTTGACCTTCTATTTCTCCATGCGCCAAAAATAGGAATAAAAACCATTAATTAATACTTCAAAAAGTATTATTTCTCCTCCAAATGGGTCGCACTTTTTAGCATGCTCTAGGGCTGCATTAAATAAATTAATTTAATTTATTTTTAGCATTCTACTTCCAGTCTTCTTTGACTTCCCTTTATGCATTGACTTTTCCTCATCCCTGGGTGCCAAAATTGGAAGAGAGACTATTAATAAATGCCATTAAATAAATTAATTAATGCTCCAAAGGGGTCGCACTTTTTGGTAAAGGCTGGTTTCTATTTTTAAAAGTCAAATTTGATGGGATTATTCACCTTGCATGGCAGCTCCAAAAATCCCATTATCCACTTAAGTTGTTTGACTTCCACAATGGGATTTTTACCTGCAAGGCAGGTAAGAAATTCCCATCAATGCCTTAAGTGATTTTTCTTTATTTCACAATGGGAATTTTCACCCTGCAAGGCAGGTAAGAAATTCCCGCCTACCTGTTGCCTCTAATTTTCCCATCATGACTTAAGTGACTTTGCCTTCATGGGAAAAAGTACCTGCAAGGCAGGTACAAAAATTCCACTTCCTGCTGTGACCAAAATCCCATTGCAGCTTAAATCCATCCATTCTCAAAAATATGACCTGTCTGAAGAAGCTTTTTTGTGCACGACTTCGTCTTTTTAAAGAGAATCTGACTTCAAAGGCTGATTCCTTTTGGCATGACGGCCGTAGATGATCTCTAGATACTCCAGGCAAGAAAACAGACTGTATCTTGGTGAAGGAATTGACCTAGGGGAATTTCACAGAGAAAAATAACAAAAACGCAAAACGCGTTGCCAGAAGTCAAATAAAGCCCAGGATCCATTCCTGATGAAAACCCTATTGGTATATGTGAATATTGACATGCAAAATTTCAACAGGGCTAAGCCGGAGCACAATTTACTTCAAACGGGGCTCAAAATAATTAAATAAAATTTTACCACAAACAAAAACTTGATGAAGGGATAAAACAATTTTCGGCATCGGGTATTTGTCGGGAATATCTAAGTGTAATATAGGCATCTTCTGGCAATAAAAACACAAAACGACCCGTTATTTTAAAAGTACGAATTTTTTTACATGGGGTAGTCTCAGATTTCAGGGTGAAATGGGACACCACATGACTCAAACGAAAGCATCCGACAACAATGTGAGGAATTCTCCATTCATATTGATCTCACTACGAATGCTCATTCATGCATTCGTTTTCCTATCGCTTCTATGATTTCGGATTAGCTCTTGCTTTGTGAAGACGATCCGCTATTCATTTCGATTCAAATCGGTCACACTTCGGTTAAGCGTGCTCTCATTGATGAGGGAGCAAGACACGTGTGTGGCCTCATTAGACTTCATCAAGGCCCTCGGTTATTCCATCGATAACCTAAAATCCACACAAACCACTTGTCAAGGATACGATAAATGCGGATGCCTCCGATGGGTTGTATTTGGTTACCCATCACCATTCCCCCTAGACTGTATCTGCGTCAAAGTTATGGTATTCAAATTTCCCCTATCTTATAATATTCTCCTAGGCGGCCTTGGACTCCTGTATTGTGCACCATTGCTTCTTCCGCATGTCAGTGTGTGAAGTTCGCCCACTAGGCAGCTATTTATAAGATTTAAGGGGACACTAACCGTTGGAATTATGATACACTTCAGCAAAAGGCAACATACAAACTCCTACGCTTGATGAAGCTGTCACCTATACCCTTTTGGGAATATAAGTGCTTTAACTACCCTATAGATACTCTTCACGACAATGTTGGTTATCTTGCGTTGGTCAGGCACATGCCTCCCATTCTCTTAGAATCGGATGACGACAAACCCAATGAAGTCACGCTCAGAATCAATACTTCGGATCTTCCTGAACTCATCATATCTCAATTCCCTCCTTCCTTGTGATCACACAAGATGGAGCTTTCGATTCAACGGTTATCTCACGTACACACAGCCAGCCCCACGATAGCGTATGGTCCAACTATAGACCATAGTCGACTCTTGCGAGGTGGATGCTTCCATATGAGATTACGGCGATGGTTACACTTTAGGCGATCCCCATCCGGATAACTACGCTCGGATTTGTGATCGGTAAGTCTTGCGCATGCAAGAAACCCTACGCAACAAGATTACTCACAACATGAACGTCATCCCTAGTACAAGAGGAGCCTCGAATACAATCGACAATTCTTCCCCACTAGTGCTTTAGCCTCAGATTATTCCACGGGTTACATTTCCACATAATGCCATCAACCTAGCATTGACCCATTTTCCTTAATGAAGCGGATGATCGGGTTGCCAATTTTGACTATGAAGTCGATGATGTCATGGGTGACGATCCTATTTATGTGTGTCTTGATGACCGAGCGCCGCACCTTGCTCCATCAACACCATTATCACCCATCCCATCGGTGCCCTCATCGAGACTCTCTAGCCCCTCTACAACCTACGAGACCTCTCCCCTTACCTCTTGCCCTTATGGCTCCTCGGTCTTTTACGATCGAGCCATATTGCACATGGCATGAGGCTCCGAGGCATGATATTTTTGTGTATGGCCTATGACGCCACATGAAGAAGTTTGAAGCTGAAGTTAAACATGACCAAACCAAAAAGGCTACGAGAACCTTCCGCTCTCACTCCCTTGTTTTAATCCCATTACGGGTATTGGCGCACACCGACGATGACCTGTCTAGTTACGCATAGTAAAAGTCCCGTTCCCAAAACTCCTCCCAACCACAAGCGTGGAGCCTATTCCTCTCGAACCGACCACTTTCTCCTCGACCAACTAGACCACTGACCTACCTACGGACCACCCCTCGCTACGATCCTCGTCCCCCACTATGGATGCTATTTGGCGTGATGTTCACACCCAATTCAAAGATCGAGATAGATGACACCTTATTTTCCATGCGGTATGAAGTTCATCGGCATGTCATTATTACACAACATGCTTATTGAGGACCTCATGACCCGTGCTAGAAGCCACATTTTGAATCAAGTCAACGATATCATCACCGAAACCCCGTGATCTTTTGCCCCTCATGGCTAGTTATCTATAACACATTGATCACATCTCACTTTCTTTCTTTGGCCGATCCTCGCTTTGATTTGGGTTCATTCGGCCCCACTTGGGTTTTACACAAATACCTTCTACCCTCGTTTGGGCTCTCGATACCCCCTTTGGTTTATCACACAATCTCAAATATCTCATTACATCCTTACTTAGGCCTATGGCCTTGCTTGAATTTATATATCTAATCGTGCCTTGGCATTCTATCGTTGGACGTCTTGGCCCTGTTTCGCCTCTTGGCTTCTTCGCATTGCGTGAGTTGGTCTATCTTACCAATCCCCTTCTCGTTGACTTTACCTATCTATCACATTATCATTATTCCTAAGTACCATGGTATTATCACATACATACATGCAAAAAGTAGGAAAATGATAAGCAAATCATCACGTGCACAAACTCAAATACCATCAAAATACCATAAAAATCATCATATATATATATCATATATATATATATATATATCAAATCAAGTTTTATACATCGACAAAAATCATACAAAATGGCTTTGGCCCATCTACAATATGACTCAAGCACCCTCGCCCCTTGTGGGGGTCTCTAGATGCTTTGGGCCGATGGGGCCATGTTGGCTGCTCTCGCTGTGCGAGTAGGGACACCGCCCTAGATTGGGATCGGAGGCCTCTCCTATGCTCTCGCCAACGGGGTTTCTAATGAAGTAATCCACATTACAACTCTCTCGGGCATCTACTTAGGCGAGTTGCTTGCTCTGTACTAGGCTGCTTGTGCCTACTGATAAACTTTGTAGCATCACATCTATGTTATCGGTAGCCGCTGCGCTTTGTGTATTGCGATATCTCCTCAATGTCCTGGATGTCTTGCCCACTAGACGAAATGACCTCATTGAATCCTAGGGTGATGGTGTTGTTGGATCCACCATCACTACAGTATCCTGGACATCTAACATAGAGTCCAAGATCTCATGGTGGGCGCTCTCAATCGGCCGAGTGCCACTCATCTCGTCCGCTCTTCAAAACTAAAAAAACCGACATGTTACTAACAATATCACATACGTTTATCAAAAATCATTTAAATAACATACTATCACTCATACCTTGCTTTACCTTGGCCTCTCTCTACGACGGTCTTGTCGTTTCCATTAGCCGCCCAACACCTTCGCCGCCTCGTCATCACAACGAGGTTTGGCTCCTACATCTGTGCACACTTGTCCCAGGCACCAATATCATATCTCCTCGTTCTTTGTGGTTTGGGCCTCTGTCTCGGACACATGACCATTTGAACCCCGATCGGCTTAAAAATCATCCTTTGGGCCGTTGCATCTTGTGCTCTCTAAGCGATGTGTTGGTTGTCCGACTCCTACAATCATCGGGATTTGCTCCACCTACGACGACCTGTATTTGCAGATCCTCTATCGGATCCCTCCTCTCGAACCACTAACCGCTGTGATCTCGTGGTGGGCCCCGAGCATCCCCACCGCACTTCCACCGCCTTTGACTAGGTGCGCTGTTGCTCGTATCCTATGGGATCGAAGTGCTAGTACCACCGACCTCTACCCTCGCAACCTCTAAAGCATGACGACGCTAATAGGGTGGCGGTGGCGGTATCACCTTGGTGTCTTGGTTACCCAAACTATCTTGGGACCCTACTCATTGCGTGGGTCTCCACCCAATAGACGTAATGCCCCGCCTCATTGCCCTCCGCCACCACCTCGTACACGTGCCATGACGTCGAACTACGCCCCAAATTTGGAATTCTAGAGCTCAGTTCTCTCAATTCCAAAAATAGTAATAACCAAAATAAAAACCAAAATTACTATATAAAACCTAAATTTCTATTCAAATTCGGTCGCGATCAGCCTCAACCTTCAATTGACCATCATTTTCACTCCCAAACTCTGCAATACACACCATTTGTTGCGTTATGGTGTAATATCTTGCCATTTGTTTCAACCTATTACATGACTATTTTCGATGATCTTCGATTTTCACCTATTTTTATGACACCATACCATCACGACATTGCGACATCCGTCCCATGGGCCCTTAGCTAGACTATTTATGTCTTATTTTACTGATGATCCTCTAGTGTTTCGTTTTAGTTTTGTTTCTTCGTGGTTCTTGTAGCATTGTGCCCACACGTGGTAGGACGAGAGACACTTTATCGGTATGCGTAGATTTCATTTCAGCTAGTCCTTTCTACATTTCTTTCAGTACTTATTAGTGTTCTAAAATGTTTTTTTCCGTTGACCACCTCACATTTCACTATTGTGACATGCGGTGATCAACGATTGGGGTATATGTATACACCTAATTTTTCTTTTTTTTTCTTTCATACATGCATTAACAATTTCGTTTGAGCGAGATAAGGGTCACGATGCATCTGCTCAGAGTGGGTGCCTTAAGGGGCTTCTTTGGGAATGGGGAATGGTTATTCACGTAACCATTATGGGTTAGAGACAATATACGGAGAGAGTGTCACTATTTGGTCTTGGCCTTAGTTTTCCTTGCACTAGTTATCCTTGTCCTCCTAGGTCTCATGCACATCACATTCACAACTTCTTGCTTGCATCTCATCACTTTGCACCTTGTTTATCCACATCCATGATCTATGACACATTATTTTTACTTTTCATGACACATTACCTCTTTTCACTACCTTTGGCCGATGTCATCGCTGTGGCGACGATCTCGGTGTTATATTTCCCATGGCCGATGCCATTGCCCACGAGCGATGGCGTCCTATATATACCCTCACCTCATTTGACACTCATAAGAAAAGGAAGCTATAATCATTCGGACTGCCATTTGCTTTGCTCTTTTGCGCCATCTTCACATTTGCTCACCTAGCTCTTGGTTCATCTTGCATCTTGCTTGGATTGGATTGGATACTCTTCTTCTTGGATGGTTGCTTTTGCACTATTAGGTCACCTATAGTGAGTCTAGGACAAGAATGATGTTCCCTTCTCCACCTAATAGCGACTCTCTTTCTCGCATGCTGCTTCTTTGGAGAGTTAAATGCATCAATGACCACCCTATAAGTACAAGGTGAGTGTTCTAACCATCTATTGTCATTTTGCATAGATAAGTTCGTTTCCTTTTTCATTGTGCTATGTTAGCTTAATATTATACATGTTTGGATGCTAGTTAACATAGTACTCTTACCCATATCAGCTCCTTAGCTATCACCACTTTCATTTTAGTTATATCATGCATGCTTATTGTTGATCTATACATCCCCATACCTAACTACCGATCTCTCGAGAAGGGTTTCTTCCTTTATCTTGACCGTGGGCCTAAGAAACCCTAGGTTGACCTAGTGTAGGGATTACTGCCCTCTAGATAAGCGACCCTAGCACTCACTATAGCTCCTTTAAGTCTATCCCCTTCTAGGCCGGTACATGTGTGTTTCCCACTCGTTGTCTTAATACCCTTGTAGAACGGAAGAATTAGGAGTGCAAGATATTGAGACACATTTTTGGCCAACATACACGAAACTCTCCAATTTGGTGGTGATTGAGGACATCTTTGAAGACTATCTTTGTTTTGCAACTAGGGCTTGGTGAAGAAGGAATACCGAGGGTTTTGGTATTATTTTATGCCCCTTTCTTAGGGAGCGACTTGTATGGGAGTGCATTTGGGTGCCTTCTAGGGCACAAATCTACATTCTAAGTTGATATTTGGACTTCTCATATTTTATAAGGCTGATATATCACATGTTTTTCATTTGTTGGGGTTTGGAGACCTCATTTTACAGATTGGGTATTATTTCATATTTTGGCATATGTTTGGGTTTCGTTAATATTGGAACTTTTGTTATAAGAATCAAATTTCATTTATATTTGGAATTGTGTGAATTCCTTGTTTGTGTATTTCACCCCTAGAAAGAGACATTACAAACCTCAAGTCAATGCGTACCACGTGTCAAGGGTATGTTTGAACACAAATGTACCCTATGAGATGTATTTGGTTGCCCATCATAATGCCTCCTACAATGGTTAAGTTGAAAATTATGATTTTTAACTTTCCTCTTTCCTATAACATTCTCCTTAGATGTCCATGGACTCATCAAATAAGGGCCATCCCCACCTCCGTGTGTGCCCTTCTACGAGTATCATTGCTTTAACTACCTATTCAATTGGCTATGAGGTTACAATGACCATCTCGAACTAGTTGGACGAATCTGCCAAATCTTCTTGACTCAAACGATGATGAATCGGATGAGATCAATCTTAAGATCAAAACATTTGTTTGTCCACAAACCATAAATGATCGACTACCCCTAGGTTGTGACCTTGCTCGCAAGAACGTAGTCGACAATTTTTTAAATAAGCCTCCCTCGAGAAGACTCTCCCCAAGGAAACCCCTTCTTTGAGTGAAACCATTATTGATTCTCTCAACATTGAATTAGCTACTATGGAGTACAATGACAAATACATGGTAGGTGATTCCTACTTGTTTAGGTGTGCCCAAACAAAGAATGCAGAGATTCTACATTTTGAAGAATTCCTTCAACATCAAGTTATCGTCAATTCAAGTATCAACTTCATAAACCTTGGCCCTTGTTTTGATGCAAATAAGGATGATTGTGATGCCCCTTTTGGGCTTAAATCTAAAAGATATGGAATTTGCAGAAAACCCCAATGATAGCAAACTGAAATAAATTTTCAAACACTAGCATTGACTGTTTTTATTAATTTATGGCAGCTCACATACACAAAACAGCTGGAAATAAATATAGAAACCCTTCAAAATATTTTATTCATGAGCTGGAACAATTATAAGATGAGCCCATTGGAAAAATATATATTTTTGTATTTTTGGACCAGCTGGAATAAATGAATGACAGCAGCAAATACACTTCACAAATATGGCTGGAAATAATGATTCCAAAGCCCAAATACAAGTCCAAAAAGTGTAATCAGCCTTTAAAAATATGAGGAACCCAATTACCAATAGAAAGTGAGTTGTTGTGCCCTAGAAGCCAACAAACGTCACCCTAGGCAGGTCCGACACCCTAGGAGAGGGTCTGAAAACTCCCAAAAATGCCCTAGCAGCCCTTTATCACAAGAACCCTTGCTGAAATCACTGAATCAATTTATTGAAGCCCAATGGAAACCACTGAATGGAGAATCCTCAAGGATTGAAGGGTTTTTGTCCTCACTTGTAGCCCCACAAGAGGGTTTCCGTCCTCAAGTGGAAAGGAATGAGCAGCAGCCCAAAAACCTCATGAAAATTATGATAAGGAATAGATGATGTTCAAAAAAGTCAAGCGACCTCCTTTTATACACAAATGATGGCACAAACCTCTAGAACAATCTCCAAAAGGGGTCGCCCCACTTGGAGAATTAATTTGATTTAATTATTGCCTTTTCCCTCTAGTTTCTTTCTTCACCTTGGGTCGGCCACTTTAGCAAAAATAAATTAATCTTTTAATACTTTTCTCCTTTTTATGTTTTCACTTTATTCCATAAAGTCGCTTCCTTTAGCTGACATATAATAATGAATAGGCTAAATACTTTAAGTATTTACAAATACCTTTTGTTTTAATGATATTATTAAGTTACTCAAGATTTGAAAATAACCGGACCCACCTTAAAACAATATTAATTATTTAATTTTAGAAAAGGGGGCATTACTGATGAATGTTCTTGGCACTCGAGTGAAGTATCTTGAACCTAATACCACTTTGGTCCCTTTCATCAAGTCCCCCTCCATGGAGTCTACTTCTTCCAATCTCACACCGACATGACACCTCAATGAATAACATTTCTAGGTTCCTCCTCAAAAAAGAGCGCTCCTTTTACAAGCATAATCACTATTGTTTATGGCACAATGCTTGTGGACATCTTATCGAGCATTGTCGATCTTACCAAAGATTTTTATTATGCCTAGAAGCACAAGAGTATTGTAGTGAGGAAGAAAGAAGACAAGATCGTTTGTCTTCTTCCTCACAATGGTTTTGTACATTCCATGGTACCACTTTGCACATTCTACAATGACTTGTCGAGCACTTTGCCGACACCAACAACAAAGATAACAAACTTGACCAACCTCTTCTAACTATTCAGATGCCAAGGTCCCGTAATTTGCTTCTTCATGCACCCACAAATGAGGGGAGCATTATTGTCACTATCACGTTACATAAACACACTTCATAGACGATAGTAGAGACTATTAACATCTTTGACGAATGGAGGAACAACCTCTTGATGTACCACATCCACAATCGAAGGATAAACCTCCAATTCAACGACACCCATGTTTTCAGTAGAAAGCATTCGCAAGAGGGTCCTGCTAGGATCTTAGAGAATGTGAAAGAAATAATGTTGGCAACGCGTCAAGAGATATGCCAAAAATCTCTAAGGTCCTTGTAGTCATCGAGGATACCATGATTGCAAAATGATGATATCTAGGAACAAATATACACAGTCATAGAAGATGTTTGCAACAATGTTTTAAACCACCTATAACATAGTTACATACACTAATATTACCATATACTTAATTCTCACATGTCACTTGTTATTGCTTTGAGTTTATTTTATTTTGTGTAGAGCCTTTCCCTCTTGAGTTTATGCAATGTTTGTGCCTTCTTACGGGTCCTTTGGTGATTTTCACTTTACATACTCTCCCTCTTGGGTTTATCCGGTCATTGTACCTTTATGGTCCTTTGGTGATTCTTTACTTTCTTGTTCTTTCCTTTTTGGGTTCATCTATCCATTGTGCCTATTTGAGTCCTTCGGTAGCTTTATTTACTTTAGCATTTTCTCTAGGTTTATCCAACCATTGTGCCTTTTAAGTCCTTCGGTGGCTTTATTTACTTTAGCATTCCTCTCTTAGGTTTATTCAACCATTGTGCCCTTCTCGATCCTTTGGTTTAGCATTTTCCTCTTGGGTTTATCTAGGCATTATCCCTTTATAGTCCTTGGCTACTTATTTTTCCAACAATCTCCCTCTTAGGTTTGATCTTACATTCATTTACTTCCCCCTTTGTAGCTTTATATTTTCTTATGCTATACCTATCATAGGTTTACACTCTTGTCTTATAACAATACTAATATCTCTCATACTTATTACACTACATGATTCACATATTATCATCCTAATCCCTTATGAAGAAAACAATCCTTTTTTGTGGTCAACGACTATCATTTCCTTCATTGCACCATCCTATCTCCCTTACAAACTGCTCAAGTTCTCATTTCCCACTCCTAATCTCTCATATGAGATAGACTTATGCCGGAGATAAGATCACACTCTTTTGTTAAAGGTTAGGTCTAGGAGGATCTAAGTGTCTTGGTTTGTGGGTTCCTCTCTATAGTGGAAAAGTGTAAACTCTCTAGAGTTGTAATCCTACATACCCATTGCCGACCTTCCAAATTCATATGGAGGAGGAACATACAAAGCTGAAATATTAAAAATGTCAAGCCTAAATATTAATCTCAAAATATCGATATGCAATGTCAAAGAGTAAAAAGTGAAAAGTCAATCACAACCAAAGAAATGCGATCATATTATATTCTACTTGAAAGCTCAAACTCCACAGTTGGCCTTGCAGCAGAGAGTTGGAGGTCCTTTGGAGTGTGGTAGGTCGTTAGATTAGGGTAGGAGGCTACATATCTATCATTTATGCTACCTTTCTTTTCACTCAAGTACCTAATCCTCACTATTGACCGATGGCTTCGGTGGGGTCCTGAGAAGCGTGGAACACGTTTTGGGAAGGTAGACACCTTTACTTTTCTTGCATCTCATATCCATCATGGGATATTTATCATACTTCACTAGTTTGTCGAAGCCAAGCCTTACACAATAGGGCTTTAAGTTTTTGATGTCAAAAATCCTGGTTATGATGTTTTGATTAGAGTATTATTTTGCATCGTTGTCTTGGTGCTTGCCATTTTCATATTCATGATCACGCCTAAATCTTTTTGATGGTGTAGACACTCAAATTTGGTAATTCTACTCTTTAACATTGTTGTTCTTGACATTGCTTTCTCTTGCTCAAACAAGTGCACTTTACCCATTCTCATCCGGTACATCCCTAGGTCTCTTGTCTAGCTTGCTTGCTCTTACACACTCACCTGTTGACAATTTTTGAGAAGTGAATGCATGAAACACAATAAGAAACTCCACTTGTTAGCTTCCAAACTTCACATTGTAGATTGCCACTCTTAGGTCAAAAACGTACAATAGGGGCAAGAACGTCTGTATGGTCTTGACCCTAGTGTACGGTCTTGACCTAGTTCACTTTGGTCCCAAACTTCCGTTGCACATTATTATTTGGGTCACTTCTTCTTAGTTGGCCTTTCCAACTTAAATCACCTTCGGAAGCATATATAAACAAGTGAAACTCACCTCATTTAGTACCGACACAACGTAACACTCTTATGGACTCCTATTGCAAATGCTAGCAGAAAGGCACCCAAAACTCCCTACACTCCGAAAATACCTCTGCACATTCATTAGGGCAACACTATCTACAGGTCTAAAGCTTCCCACTAGGTCTAGGGAACTGCTTCCCACATTTGCAAGCACTCAAATTCACCCACTCAAGTAGATTTTACAAGAGAGAAACTCAAGTTAAACATTGTCAAAGAAGGATGCCAAATATGATTGCACTACAACTAGATATCACATGCTAGGTGGAGAATGACATGTGGTTTGAGGCCTCTTCGGAGTAGTGCCGACATCGGTGGTGCACAAGGGTGCCCACAACCCAACTAATGTTTGTTTTGTAGGACTTCATCCATGGTTAGGGTTTTGAAGGATTGAGCAGAGTATTCAGAGACCCCACAGTGTGATCGAGAGTGACCGAAAGACAACGACAAAGTGAATCAAACAAGTGACAAACCTAGAAAGTCACAGACCACAGTTCTGAGCAGGTGTAAAACCGTACAAAGAGGTCAAGACCTTACAACTATTCTTGCCCCTCTTGCCCCTACTATACGGTCTTGCCCCAAGAGATCTTCAACTCATAGTTTTAGTCATGAAGGTTTCTCGGTCCAGATATCCCCTGTTTCAACATTCGATCACCTAGATCACCTCGGAATCACCTGTAATTAGTTAAGTGCACTCAATCCCATGTATTTGTGAGTTTGTATTGCATTGTGTACATTTGTTGCAAGTATTAATGTGTTATTCGATATTGAATGGTTAATGTTGGAAGTTAATTAGTCAGAATAACCCCATGTAACATTCATTTCATTCTTTGTTTGATTATAGTTGTAAAACCCTAATCAAACCTAAAAAGGGTGAAAATAGATGGACTTTGCTTTTAGATGATCACCATCTCGTTGCTTTCCTTTTGTATATCTTGTTTCGGGTTTTACTCCTAAGTGCCAACACCAACTAAAGATTTGCGAGTTTAAGATTCTAAGATCTTGGGAATCAATCAGCCCTTCCTCACAAATATCCTACTCTCGGACTATCTCCTTCACATCTCACTTCTATCACCACAGTTTTGGCATTAGAGGGTCATGGTATTTCTTTGAGAAATTCAAGCACAAGCATGGATTCGTTGTTACCTCATTTCTTTGCTTCTTTCCATCACATCTTTTGTTTTCTCAAATTCTACTATCTAGTTACATTTGATTCATTACCCATGTTATCACATCTTTTGTTTTATAAGATTTACTATCTACTTACATTTGATGTCACTTTTTACCATATTATCCATTTTGACGCCATTTGGGGCAAATTTCGACAAGTGAATATCCCCTAGCCTCTATTTTAAAACACAATTGTAACTTGCGTGTTTTTGACATTTGTCGTAGAATGAGACATCGTTCAAAACTCGTGAGCTGAGTCGATCACAGAAACTCGTGAGTTTTGGTGAAAAATTATTTGTGATACTCGCCAAAACTCACGAGTTTCGTCATCGACTCTACTACCGATGCGTAATAATAGGCCCGTGGAAAGAAACATTGATTTTTAATCAAAAACTCTGTTTGTTTTTCTTTGTTCTCTACCGAGGTGATTTTCCACATTTGACAGTTGCTGCTAGGTGATTGACAATGGCTTGAAAAACTCTTCAATCTTTTCACATGGATTTGAGAGGTAAGTGTCTTTTTCTAGTTTTTTTGTTAAATTTGATTTGAATTTTTGTTCGATTTAGATGCCTAAGGTTTGATTTTTTTGTTTTTTCCCCATTTTCTTCCACTTATTCCTTTGATAGACAATAGAAACTACGGTTGTAATCTATAACTTATTTTTGTTTTATATAATTTTTACTTGTGTTAATTTACATACAATTTGCAGCAGTATACATTTTCAAGAATGACATCACTATCTCGGTTCAATTAGTCACAATTAGCCAAATAATTTTGATGACCCTTATTCAAAGCACTGTGAACTGTTGAAGAGGTCAATTATGCCATATGCATTTATTGTGGGTTTAAGATGATTGGAGGTGTCAATTGCCTCAAACACCGATGTGCAATTATGCAAACAAATGCCACTTGAGGCTCAAAGAGAGATGACTGCTTATCATGTGAGTTATGCGGAGAAAAAAGATGAAAATAATATGAAAGCTAAGGCAAGTGTTGCCCTAGTGAAATGGAGGGCTCCAAAGGATGATTTCGATGAATATGACATGGGAGCATCTTCTATTGCCCAAACTCCAAGGGGTTGGCGATAAGGCTCATCTATTAGAGGTAGTCCAGGTTCACATTGAGTTGGATAGGGTTTTTTTGTTCCTTGAAGTAGTTGTGGGGCACAACCTTCACTAGAAGGTACTAGTTGAATTGGGAATTGCATAATGCAGCAAGGGTAGTTGTGGAAAACTTTTGGTTTGACAATGACATTCCATTCAATGTGGCGAAAAGCCCATATTTGAAATTTTGGTAATTGCATTGGCTATTGCTGCGAAGGGGTTCAAGTCCTACTCATTATCTGTGTGGCCCATTGTTGGAGGATGCCATAAAAATACGTAAGGTATAGTAGACAAGTAAAAATAGAACATGTTGTAAATAGGACTGTTATATTTGGTCAAGTGGGTGGATGCATGGGAAAAATCACATTTTTCCTATTGGTTGCGATTAGTGTTTATGAAGTCAATTGATGCCTCCCACCGAGTGTAAAATATACACACGTTGTGTGATATTTTGGATAAGGTGGTGATGAAATTGGGTGTGGAGAATGTTGTCCAAATTGTGATAAACAATGCAACAACATATCTAGCAATAGGGAGACTTCTTGAGGAAAGGCTCCCTATACTTTTTTGGACTTCTTGCACAACCCTCTGTATTGATCTCCTACTTAAGGACATCGGAGAGATGACATGGGTGAAAAATGTGGTTGAAGAGGTAAGAAATATCCCAAAGTTCATTTACAATCACCTTTGGGTGCCAAACTTTATGAGAGCAAAACAATGGAAAGGAGCTTGTGCAAGTGAGAGTCACATGATTTGCCGCAACCTTCATCACATTGTAGTGGATTACAACCTTACTAATATCTCTTAATTAGATATTTTTGAGTACATAATGGTTGGAGTCTCCCTATGCTTGTAAGGCCGGGAAAGGGTCTTGAAAATCATTTTTAATGATGTGTTTGTGAAACATAAAAATGAAATTGTTAGGTTAACCTTAACTTTATTTATTTATCATTTTTCTAATATTCTTTTGGTTCAAATTTCTCTTAATTTTTATCTTTTCTTTTATTTTATAATTTTTGATTTTAAAGTTGTACATTGTTTTGTTTTAGGTGTCGAGCATTTGTTTAGATTTTTGTGTTTGGTTAATGGGAAAAAAACCTAATGAGTTATCTATGAGGCCTTGGATGTGGCAAGGAGGCCATAACAAATTATTATGGGCAAGAAAATATGAATTCATTTGGCGCATAATTGATTGAAGATGGAATAAATAGCTCCACCGACAAATAAATGTGGCGGCCTATTACTAGAACCCTAAGTTTTTTTAATTCCGAGTCATTTAAGGCCGACTAGTTATGGATGGCCTCAATACATGTATCGAGGATGAAACCTAACCAAGATACTAGAGACACAATTTTTGACAAGCCACAAATTTACAAGATTTTAGGGAGGATGCTCTTTTCTTGATTTTGTGTTTGAAGAGAAACACCCAACAATCGAGTAAAAAGAAATTGAGTTATTTTAGTTTTGTTACTCGTAAAAACTAGTTCTTTCATTTATTCCACCTAGTTTACTCACAAAATTGTTAATATCCCATTTGTAGATTTTTGGTGGGAAGATTATGGTGCAAAAACACTAAATCTTCAGAGTCTAGCCATTTGTATTTTGTGTCAATCGTGTTGCTCTTATGGGTGTGAACATAACTGGAGCATGTTTGAATCTGTTCACAGAAAGAAGTGCAACATGTTGACAACATAACATGACCTTGTTTTTGTGTGATACAAACATCACCTTGTTGCGAGACAAGTGGAGGGGCAAGATAGTCATGAGGCAATTGACTTGGATGTTATCTATTCGTATGCCAATTGCTGATTGGATTGCTGGGCCCGAGGATTTGGATGAGCAGCCCATGTTTACCAAGGAGGACATCGCAACATTGGAGAGGGAAGTAGAGGAAGTGCTAGTGTCAAGGGAAACAATGGTGTCGAGGGGTTGGTATGATCTTTTTAGAGAAAATTGTTGTAGAGGAGAATTTTTTACCTTCCGATTCGAAGGGGCATCAGACTAGGTGCTAGAGATAATATTTATATTAGTATATTTTGGTGCATTATGACTATAGTCTATGATTCTATAAGCATTGTAGTTTGTATTTTGTGCTTTTTTTGGTCTAAAACTGCGCATTGCTCTTTTTTGGTTGAAAATTAATAGAAAATATACTTATGCGGAGTTTTACATATTAAGTTTATTTTATGAATATATATGTTTTAACTAGCGATAAAGTTACTTAGTCCTTAGTCCGAGTCAAACTTTTGGGGTGACAAGGCATTGCCAAATATGAGTTTTAAAACTATGGCATTGGTGCTTAATTTCCTTGTTCCATACTATCTACGCATCCCAAAATTAAATGCAAAACTTTCCTTGATAATTGCACCTACCGACCCTAGTGGGGGTTATCTGCGCGCCCCTTCTCCCACTCACTAAAGCTCTTGGTCGTTTTGAAAATGAATATTTTAGAACTCGAAACTTAAAATCTATGATTGTAATATACCAAATGATGGGCTTTTGAACCCTTATTTATAGCCGCTAAACCTTTAAAATTTGAAAAATTGTTCATCAAATTTCGTAGTAAAATCATCATTTTTTTTCAATTGTAACTTATATTGATGAATTGGAAGAAGCGTTGGAATTTTGGCATCACAAGCGGTTTTATGGTATTTACCTAGTTATTGGTATGGGCACATGTATGCTATGTACTAGGTATGTGATGGGTTGGGTACGCAGGGCTACGCCCATGGTATGCGACCAAAAGTACCCAATTACATTGGGGTATGTTCAAGGACATAGTAGGGACGTAGCCAAGTACTTTTGGCCGTACTTGGGTGTACCAAACAACGTACAAGATCCTAAAAGGCGGCTTTTTCAAATTTTCAATTTTTCTAGTCAACAAAAGGTCAAATCTTATATGGTGGACCTACTTAGGAGCGACAATGTTGATGCTCGTGGTTCTAATCCTGATGTTTGTAGTTCTAATGAACCACATGATGGTGATGATGCTCATGTTAAAGACAATAGAGGAGAGCCATTTGATTATTATTATAACTAGTATGTTGATTCATCTTGATTTGTGGGTACATTGTAACATTTGAACAATGTACTTGTTCTAAGTTTGATCAATGAATATCATGACAAAATGCATTGAATTCTCACTATGTTTTGTGGCTATTTTACTTATTTTGTTTACTCTGTGTATGGTTATTTTTGCTTATTTGGCTATTTTTTAATATTTTTGTATATTTTTGTACAACCTGTACTTAAGTGTTATACACTCCCCCTAAAAAATTGCCTTACTAACATATCAAGTCTCCATACCCGTACCCATCTTGTACCACATCTTGGCTCCCTAGGTATTTACGAAATTATTTTGTATTTTTTAAAAAATCACTTGTTTTTTAGACTAGATCGGTCTAGCAAATGACCCATCTATGCACCTTACACCCTTCACGGGTTTTTTTGGACCTAAATTATCCTATCCATTAAAGACTATTTAGAGTCTAGACCTCACCAATCTGCTTTAATATCTTCTACATCTTATGAACCTAATTTAGCTTTGTCCATTATATGCTATTTGGACTTGACCTAGCACACTTTATTACCTTTCGGGTCTCATAAAGCTAGTTTAGCTTGTCTATTATAGGCTATCTAGACTTGACCTAGTAGCATTTATTACCTTCTTGCCTTACGGACCTAATTTAGTTTGACCCTTATAGGCTATCTAGACTCAACCTAATATCTTTTTATATTTCTTGGTCTTTTAAACCTAATTTAACTTTTCCATTATAGGCTATCTCGGACTTGACCTAGTACCTTTTTACCTTTCTTGGTCTTTTGAACCTAATTTAGCTTGTCAATTGTAGGCAACTTGGATTGACCTAGTACCTTTTAACTTTCTTGGTCTTAGGGCCTGATTTAGCTTGTCTATTATAGGTTATTTGGACCCAACCTAGCACCTTTATATCTTTATGGGTCATTCGACCTAATTTAGGCTCTACTTTATAGGCTATTCATACCCATCCTAACACCTTTCCCCCGAGAGCTTTGCTTTATTAGATGGATTTTCTTTTTAGATTAATCTACGTATGCTTGTGTTGCATTTTTCCTTGTAGTCTTGTATCTTTAGAGTAAGCATGTGCAACTTTTATGCTCACGACAATTAAGACAAAGGAATGTACATGTGTGCACTTTCGTGGAAAGGTAAGTCTAGGTAAGTATGTTTCATTATATGTTCAACTTCTTAGTTACTTCATTTTTGTCATTTCCTTCGATTTTAGTACTATGTTAATTTCCCTAAGCACCATCCCGTTTTACACTATTCTAACATGTGATGAGCTTTAGGTTGGACATATGTATTCACCTTATTTTCGCTTACTAACGATTTCTTTTACAATACTTGTCGATGCATTAATCTCTTTACATGTATATCCTAAGGAGTACATTTGCGATTGGGGTGGGCCAACTAGTAGCATATCGTGAGAGATCATTGTGGCATTTTCCTTCCTACTACCATCTTGTATCACCTTCACATCAACTTTACTTTACCTCCCTAGGTTCCCGCTCTCGCCATCTATCCTCTTCTTTCCTCTTCCTTCATTTGATTGGACATAACTGACATCATTGGCCCTGTCACTGATGTCACATTTCCCTTCCTACTACCACCTTACATCACCTTCACGTTAGCTTTAGTTTTCCTCCCTAGGTTCCTATTCCCCATGTCTATCCTCTTCTTTCTTCTTCCTTCATTTGATTGTACATAGCTTACATCATCGGTAGGGCATATCCCTTGTTTTATGTAGTGCCACAGGCTGGGCCAGTGATGTTGGCTAAAAGTGAGTCATGGCTTCTAGGATGTAAGTTCGTATATATAGGGTTCCCATTTGTCATTTCTCAATATATCATTGAAAAATTCACTTTGCTCACACTTGCAAATATGCCTTGGGAAGGAGAAAATAGCTTAGGGTTTATTGTAGCTTGACATTGAGGAAGACAAGTTGAAGCATTGGGCCATTGAAGAAGACCAATAAGAGCTGAATCAGCAAGGTCTACCTTAGTCTTTGAAGTCCTTACCTGAAGGTTTACTTACATCTTCTACTTATCCATCTTTGCTTCATCCACCACAATATTTCACAATGTGCTATAAACCTAGGAGGGAGATTAATGTGTTGACAACTCGACCCCTACTAAGTTTCCCTAACCCTAAACTCTATTTTTACTTTTTTCATGATTGTGCTTTGTATCATGATTTACATGGAATAGTGTAGCATATCTTTTACATTAACCATTTACATGTACAACACTTGCTTTGGTTTAGGGGCATCCCTTACAACCTTTAGTTTAAATAGTTTTGGTTGACCGCCCAATGGCACTCTCTTTTGCTCTACAGTTCTGCTTGCTTTTTCCTAGTGTTACCCTGCCTGATAGAGTTGAGTTCCGAGTTGCAGCAAATTTGTAGGAAGTGCAACTACAATTTGCATATAATATAGAGGATTGGTTGCAAATCAAACAAGATGGTCTATTGTAGAAGCTATGTAATGTCCCTTTTTGGGGCAAAACTAAAGAACAAAGAATTAGCACAAATCCCAATTAATTCAAATCTGAATTTTAGACTAGCAAACTGAAATTTAAACCCAGATTAAAACAGTGATCAGATTTTCCGAACAGCAGTATGAAAATGGATGAAAAACACTTGAAACTCTTCAAATAACTTTGCCAAAATATAAATATGTATTTTAGGCATCAACCAAAGCAATTTTCAACATGAAATCTGAAGGAAAACACTGCTGGAAATTAATTAAAAATCAGCGAAGAACGGCTTCACATAAAATTATGAAATGAGGGTTTACAAACCCCAAACTTCACAACAAATAGTAGATTCCAGCTTTATAAATTATGAGAAAGCCAAATATGAAAGCAAATTTGAATTCCGTGCCCTAGAAGGCACTAAACTCCACACTAGGGTAAGTCACTCCACCTAGGAGAGACCCAACAATGCATGCAAGAATCTGAAAATGTCTTCTTTTCCTCCAAATCTGCAATTTGCCTTCAATCCACACAAGGATGGAGGGTTTTCGTCCCCCAACCAGCCACAAGAAGGGTTTTTGTCCTTCTTGGAAGAGCCACACACTTGGATTTCCGCCCAAGAGTGGAAAGAACAATGAGCAACAACCCAAAAGTCCAATTAGAGAAAATGTGCAAAGTGAAAGCCCAAAGGAAGTCCTTTGGCGCCAAGGCCCAAAAAGGACAAGGCCGACCCATAAAGAGCTCTTTTAATCTTTTAATTGGCTTCATTAATGCACCAAACCCAACCGACCTGCTAAAAAGAACATACTAAAAGAAAACATTAAAAATTAGAAAATAAAAGTGCAATGAGAGTTCACTTCCTTTTCCAGCTCACTCCACTTCTTTGCCATGGAAAAGGGGATGGCAAGAAGTCCAAAATCATGCTCTCAAGTTGGAAAAGGGGACATTACAAGCTAATGGCCTTGCAAACTTGCAACCGTGCATGTTTGGTGATAGGAGGCACAACCCCATTTCTATGTTGGAATTCTCCTACGTTGGGTTTTTCTAGGGAATGTCTTGTGTCCCTCTTGTCATGTGATGTTTATGTTCTTTGCTTGCTCTATTGCTCATTCTTGCATGCTAATTTCAATTCTAGCCCTTTAGCAAGTATTCTCAATTCTATTATAAAATCTGTTTGAAAGCATAGTTCGGCTGATGACTTGGCTAAAATTGCGTCATGATTTCTAGGATGTAAGTCAATTTATATAGGGTTCCCATTTGTCGCTTTTGAATATCTCATTAAACAATTTAATCTGCTCCTACTCACAAATCTGCCTTAGGAAGCAAAAGATGACTTAGGGTTTAGTGTAGCTTACATTGAGGAAGACAAGTTGAAGCATTGGGCCATTGAAGAAAACCAACAATAGGAGCTGAACTAGCAAGGTCTACCTTAGTTTTTGGAGTCCTTTGTTGAAGGTTTACTTAGGTCTTCTACCTATCCATCTTGGCTTCATCCACAACAATATCTCACAAGGTGCTACAAGCCAAGGAGGGATATTATTGTGCCGACAAATCAACCCTAGATAAGTATCCCTAACCCTAAACTCTTTCTAAGCATATATTTATCTTTTACATTAGTCATTTACAATTACAACACTTGCTTTGGTTTAGTGGCACCCCTTACAGCTTTTAGTTTAGATAGCTCTTGTTGACTGCCCAATGCTCTCTTTTACTCGATAGCTCTTGCTTTTGCCTAGAGTTACACTCCTAGAGAGAGTCGAGTTCTGAGTTGCCGCAAATTTGTGGGAAACACACCTGAAATTTGCACGGAACATAGAGGATTGGTTGCAGATCAAGCAAGATGGTCTATTGTAGAAGCTAATGGCCTTGCAAACTTTGCATGTCTGAATGTCTCGTGTCCCTCTTGCTGTGTGATGATTTTGTTATTTACTTCCTCTACTGTTCATTCTTGCATGGTAATTTCATTTTCAGCCCTTTAGCAAGTTTCTCAATTCTATGATCAAATCTGTTTTTAGGCATGGTTCTTGATTAAGCATGTGGAAGTTATATCAGTCACTTACAAGTTAAAGCACCAGCATACTTCTTTTCTTAGACTGTCGAATTCATGGAAGTGACTAATCATGCATTTGTAGCATTGTAGACATGAATCTGGACATGTGCATACTGTAATTTTGAATGAAAGATGTAGATGGCAGCCACAGCTGTAACAAACAACTAATTTTCCTTCTATGTATGTTTATTTCGGTAGCAAATTGCTTTGGATCAACACATAACTAAACTAGAATCTGTGTTAAAGAGTTAGTATAAGATCCAAGCCGATTATGACCTTGAAGCTCCTTGTTTATGACAATTTTTCTATTTTCAAAGCACTTATGAAGAAATATTTGCTATTTTGATTTTTGGAGTAGAAGAGGAAAGAATAGCATTACCAAGGAGATACTGCTCTTGTAAAGGATTTTACACTTGTGGCACAATTTTGAATGTTCAGGTGGAGCCACCTTTCATTCTGTTGCATTCTGTTACTTTGACATTCTTCTTTGATCATTTTTGGACATTATAGAGGTGTGACTGGCATGCATGGCACTTGGACTTATTTTCAATGTGGTATTTGGGTTACTTGCGTGCAATGATTGATTTTGACCTGTTAGTTTCTTCTATCCTCTATGGGTTCTGGTCTGTTGCTGTGGGTTTAGTGCTGCAAAATGTGGAGTTTGAAGCATGATTTTTTCAAATTGGAAGAATGAAGATTGATGAGAAGAGATTTTTCATATTTGGAGAACTAAGATTTGATCAGTCTCAACTTATCACTTTGAACAGAATCTGCATTTTATGGTGGATTTATATTTTGGGTCAGAATTGAGCAGCCATAGGATCCATAAAGCTTCTAGTTTGATTTTGGATGCATTTCTTCATTTTCAGGAGCTTGGTATTTTTTTTTCCTGACCAAAGAGCTGTTGCTTATGGCTGCAAATTGTTATAGAGCTAGGAAGAAGGCAGAGATTTGGATAATTGCAGCTATGCTGTCCTATATCCTCTACAATATTGAAACTCTAATTATACGGATCGCAGATAAGGTGTAATGTGTTTTATGTTCAGTACATAGGAAAGCTAAACAGTTACATAAGACATAAATTTGGCTGAGAGATTAATTACAACAATAAAGTTACCTTCAAGGTGGTTAGATTTTACGTTAGACTCTTCCTCTAAGAACGTGTAACTTGTCCACTGTATTGTTATTAGATATGTGATCAGCTGCTTACATGAGGATGCAATATCCTTCAGCTTTAGTTAGAAGTTATGCTCGAGTGCTTTGATGAACGACACATTTCGAGGTCTGATTACGTGGAATGATAAGAAATGGGGTTTAATGTGATGAGGATTGTTACTTTATTTGGTCATCACATTGATGCATTGAATAAGGGC
Organism: Taxus wallichiana var. yunnanensis; assembly: GCA_018340775.1. Taxonomy (NCBI): domain Eukaryota; kingdom Viridiplantae; phylum Streptophyta; class Pinopsida; order Cupressales; family Taxaceae; genus Taxus; species Taxus wallichiana. The sequence goes on from CM031242.1 coordinate 752,794,791, forward strand.
GAGCATAAAATTTTATATTGTTTCTTTGCTTTCACTGGCTGGGTTGTAGTATTCTTCAAAGACCTCAATTTATGTCTGTTAGTTAATGTTTTGATTATTCATTTATTAGAAAGACCAGCTATTGAATCATTCTGGGGTGGCTACAAATAGGTGGACGAACTTCGCAGAAGCAAACAAGTTAAAGAGGCTTCTGAGAGAGAATTGGAGGCCTTTATACATGTTCTAAAATCTGCTAGAGAACAACCTATTCATGCCAAACCTCCAAAATGCTCTTGGCAGGCAGACACGAAAATGCAATATCGAATAGAAGCTCTTGAAGCTTTTGCTTTGGATGCATGCAAATCTGATGAACAAAAGAGAACTGCTACTGAGGTAATTGTATCTATGGCATAGTTAAATGTGTCATAAACAAATTATAACAGCATTTGGAAATACTCTGGAGCAATTTTAATGTCTGATTGAATGTTAAAAATATTACTTAGATGAAGATGCTTTTTGGCAAGCCAGGTGTTGAAGGCTTTGGGAATTCCAAGGATCTCATCTTCTGTGGTAGACCTATTAATAAACGTTGGTTACTTTCCTGTTCATGTCAATCTCGAGCTTTTAAAAGTTGAAATCCCTACAAAACATTCAGATGGAGTTCTTTCTATAGTGAATGATATATTTGAACATTCTCCTTCTGATCAAGATGAGGTACTTTACAAATAATTATCCTTTCACAGCAGAATAGATTGGTACAGAGTACTGTTTACGAAAATTTGAGATTCTAAGTGCATTGTTTATGAACTCGTACTCCAGAGTATTCGGAAGAATCTTACAGATTTGAAAGTTTATGCAATTGATGTAGATGAAGCTGATGAGGTAAGCTTAAAAGGTTTTTGCAATCTGTTTTGTTCTGAAGTGAATATGATGTTTAGTCACTTTGCATATACTATAAGCTTTCATGGAGCATTTATATTTTATTTCCTCATATACCATATTGTATGTTCCTGATTTTTGCGTCCCACTATTTGAGCGGGGTGCCTGGTGGCCTGCTACAGCTAGATGATGCCCTGAGTGCAGAAAAACTACCAGATGGCCGCATAAAAGTTTGGGTACATGTTGCAGATGCAACACGCTGGGTGGATTACAATAGTATATTAAACAAGTCAGCGACTTTCTTTTATTTTGGAACCCTATCTTTCCATTTGGATCATACTTGCCTGAGATTTGTTTGGTGTGCAGGAGGCAAAGCGCAGAGCAACATCTGTTTTTTTACCTACGGCAACAATTCCCATGTTTCCTGTGAAACTTGCAATGGAAAAGATGAGCCTGAGACAGGGCATTGTTTGCGATACTGTTAGTGTATCAGTTGTTTTGAATGAGGATGGAAGGTATAGTAATTCTTTCTTGCCGATGTTTTCTACATGTTAAATTTCTTGCAATGAAACTTGCCAGACACATGAGATGTTGAAACAGTAATTCATTGTTTTGATTGAGGGTATTTTCCTGAATTTGGAGATTTTCATGTGTGAGAAAAGCATTGCAGAACACAACGTAGAGATCTCTACAATTAAACCTACATATATGATGACTTATGAAGAAGCAACAGAATTACTTGCCTTGAACATTGAAGAGGAGCCAGAACTGAGTTTGCTTTCTAAAGCCGCTGCTCTCCGTTTGAATTGGCGACTTAAACAGGTGATATCTGTATCTTTTATTAAAAAATTGAACTTCTGTTTCTTTCTTTTACTTGATTGTTTTCTATCGCTAAGTGAGTTGCACATAATGTCCCTGTTAATTTTCACAATAGGCACATTGAACTCTTCTAGTCTAGATTGTCTACGAAGCATCTATATAAAGCACTTCTCTGTTGTGTGAGTGCCTGCAGATTCATAAGACAACACAATGGAACAGATGTATGCATCATTGATGTGTGACTTATTGCTAGGAGAAAGGACATGTGATTCAAGAGTCTCGTTTATTTTCAATTCATTGGCTTATCACACTGCATATTGGTTTCTTTCATCTAGTTATGTAGGAAATACCTGAGTGCCAAGAATGTTTCAATCTTTATAATGATTATGTTCTGGTTGAAACAAAGCATTGGTTTCTTCTTCCACTTTTTTTTTTTTGATATTGGTAAAGGATGAGTTTTTTGACAGGGACCCTACCCCGTTACAAGAAGGCCTTCAAGCCCAGATATAGCAATAAAGCACGAAAAGGGATAGAGACAAAAGCAGCTGCCCACCAACAAAAAACAACCTACCAATAGGACTGCAGCAACAGAAAAAAGAAACAAGAGGAACAAAGATGTCAAGCCTATTTACAGGCACTTCTAGTTCTAGGAGGTGAACACCTTCGCACAATCTGATTTCGTCTTTTACAAGCTACTTGTGTCCACCTTTCTTCTTTAGGGTTTCTCTAAAGAAATCCTCATTCAAACATGATCTTTTGATGTGACTTTTGAAACCTGTGCTTTCCCAAAATTTCAGTACTTTTATCATCTATCTCTATTTTCTGAGGAAATCAGAGTAGAACCAATGAAAAGTGATTCATCCTCTACAGTACCTCTCTGCACATCAAACTCTGTAAACTTTTGCTGATTTTCTTTCTTATCTTTATGATTCAGATCTCTTGATTCCTCCTTTGGAACTTCAATCTGCTGTTCCTCATCAATCTGACCTTCCACTTCTTGAACTGTAGGATCTTCCATTTCCCGATCTATTTCAGTCCGAGATGTCACTTCTTGAGCTTCTTCTTTTTCTTCTACGTATTCTTCTTCTTCTTCTTCTTCCTCTCCTTCTGTCCCCGAGTCTTCCACTCTCTCCTTGACATTTTCCCCTTCTTCTCTTTCAAGTAGATTCATCTCCTCCTTTTCACACTCCACATGAAGTGAGCTATCTTGGGCTGTTTAATCTCTATTTGCTGAAATCCAAAGGGCTCATCAAAATACTTCCTCTTCCAGCCTTGATTAACCAAGTTATCTTCCTTGCTTCCAGGGGATTCGAAGGTACAAGTTCTGTCCACATGACCCAACCTACGACACGTTTTGCATCTAAGACTATGTTCCTCATACTCAATCTGTTGGACCCAAGTTCCAAATTTTTAATGTAAAGAAATATAGTCAGGAAGAACATGGTTAGAAAAAACATTGACACAAAACTTTGCATGTATTAATCTAGAGCTAGCCTTTGTAGCTCCATCAAAGGCTATAAAAGTACCAAAAGTTTTAGCAATACTTATCATCAAATCATCCTCCAAAAATCAAGGGAAGGCTAGGAAGCCGCACCCAAATAGGCATAACATTGATGTTTTCCTTTTCTGGATCAAAAGATGGCTTCCATTTGCTGGGAAAAAGCCCCATATTACCTAGGAACCAGACGCCATCCACCAGTGCATGTGAACAATCCTCTAAGAGGTTCAACTGGATCAGGAAAAATCCCTTAGACATAGCAGAGATCTCCATGCTTCCTCTAGGTTTCCACTTTCTGGCTGCCCACCTACGAAAGACATCAATGTTCGGTCTAGGCCCCAAAATGTTTTCAATGAGAGCCAACTGATTTCGCTGGATAGCTCTGTTGACCAGGCTGTTGGGAACATCCAAATGGAGACCCTTATTGTCCACATGGGTATGTAATCCTTGTGAACAACAAGGGTTAGTTGTGTCGTTTTTCTCTTTTCCCGAACCATGTCAGTCCTGGAGGAAGAAGGATTAGCACCAGAGGAATCGTTCCTCTTGCTGCACCCATCAGTATTACTCCCATCAGAGCCATTATTCTACTGCTGTTGCGAAACAATCAGACCCTCCTTCCCACCACCAACCCTCTCTGTCCATGTGTCAGGGGCCTCTTTGACCAAACCTGAATCATATTTCAAGTTTCCCTTCACTGACAATCCTGCCAAAGCCTGTGTAGATGGCCTAGGATCCAATCCCACGCAAAAGAATTTTCAAAGTCCGTCCTGCTCAGGTACCTCACGAGCCAAACCATCACAGTCTGTACAAAGTATGTTATTGATTGCCTTCCTTGTGCTTGCATATACACATGGAAGCATACAGTGCAACTCTACTTTAACACTAAAGAAAAATAACTTGTATTTCTGAACCTTCAAGGTGACTGTCATCAACCTATTGTGGCAATTTTCGATAGGCATGGTATGTGCTCAAGTGGAGCAAGGGAATGAGAAACATAACCCACAACCTTTAGAAAAATGAAAGCAAGAACGAAAGAAATTATGAAACTATATTTATGCCCACGAGGGACAAATGTAGGTCAATGGAATTTGAAAATATGTCCACTTAGAATAGAATAGTAGTAGGGTAGTAAAGGACCTCAAATAATGGAAAATTTGCTAAGACTAAAAAAACTTAAATAATGGAAAAGTTGCTAAGACTAAAGCTAAGGCACTAACAAAATAAAAGTGAAACAAGGGGGTATACCCGAGATGGGTAAACTCTAGACATAAAATACAAATATAAATATGAATGTCCAAGTGAGAGCAGAACTCTCTAGGGAAAATGAGGGAAAAAATTGCTGATAAAGACCAAAGATGCGGGAATTGAGGAAAGAAGTTCGCACATCATGTTTGTATCAAAGCTTGGAGCGAAGAAAGAATTTTCTTAAAAAGCAGTGAGTGGCTAATAGTTCCTAGAACAAAAGAACAAAAATAAGACCATTGTTCTCAACAAGGATTATTATTTTTTAATTCAAGATCTTTCCTTTTACAGTGGATTTAATCTCCCTTCTATAGACGAAGGACTCCATATTCCATTCCCACCTTGTGTAACCCCTCTAGGTTCTCGGGTTTAAAAGGAATTACCACTGATGTAACATGTTTAGTATTTACATTATTAACATTAATATCAAGTGTTAGTATGAATGCCACATAGACTTAAGAGTCGAGAACATCTTGGCGAGGATGAAGAGTAAGATTATGATCTGTACTTAATAAAACTTGGAAAATACTTGGCTGATAAAAGCAAAAAAATTTGAACCTCCCCAAAAGTATTTTTTCTTTTAATGAAATGTTCAAAATAAAACCAAAAAATGTGAACGTCCCTGGAAGTATCTTTTCATTTAATGAAAGGTTCACAATAAACATCAGAACAAACAAAAGAAACATATTATTTCCAAAAGATATCATTGTAATAGAATACCTGTAATTAATATTTGCCTGTTTAGAACCTGCTATTATGGTTTAGCTTGATGCCTATGAAGCATAATCATGCAACTCAGAGTCAAGAATAACTCAACAAGCTGAAGAGTATATTAGACTTAGCACTTGACTTAAAACTTGACAATAAGTGGAGAAAGTTGGATTTGCTTGTTTTCTTGAAGAGTAGAGGAACACTTGGGAGTACCTTTTGGGTAAGAGTATGGTGACTATGTGAGTATAATTGCCAAAACAAACACCATTGTAATCTATCTCCCTAAATGCTACTTAAAAACCGAAAAAGAGCACACTATTGGTTGCTTAAAATTCTTATCAAGTGCCACATGACATTTGTTGATGTCTACTTGTTGGAATTTAAGCTCACTATTTTGTGAATTCAACCTTACTCTACTGGTTAGAGTTGTATTTCCGATTCAGAAATGACAAAAAATGGGAAAAGTTAGGTGGTATAAAAATATTTGATAAAATTGAGCATATAATTCAGGAAATATAAATGGGAAAAATTTATCATAATTTTATGGTTCCCTTTAAACATATTTTATAAAGATAACTAAATCTATGTTTGTAATAAAAATATTTGCCTTTTTTATTGTTTGATATTGTTTTTAAAACTGTATTAAAATTTAAAACACTATAATCTAGACTTGAATATTAAATTATAATCTTTTAGAACTTGTAGTTTAACTATTGACATTAATTTAAATTGCATTTTAAAAGCATATGATTTAACATGAAAAATTTGAACCTAAATTATAGAAAAGATTCTAATTTATCAAACCCAATTGAAGAAAACCATACTTTAAAGCTACATTTACTAACCTAATATATAATCTCTCTTGATGACATGATTAGTGCACCACATAAATTTGAAATTCTAACCGCCATTTGGGTGTTGGATTTTTTTCAGTTTTCTATAGTAATGTACCCTTAATGTATTCTTTCTGAAGAGAGTTATAAAGCAGATTGAGATCAGATGAGTTGACAATTGTAAGTTATGGTTCTCACATACTTTTCTATTAACAGTAAGAAGGAATATGTAAGTTATGCTTCCCATGTTCTCGACAATTATAAGTTATGTCTCCTATGTTCTAGCAAAGATGAACATAAGTGAAAATGTCAAAGAATAATGGTTTTTGCTCATGAGTTGTATTCCAGTGGTAAATCCCATGGAGTTTACAAATGTTGTCACATTGTTGAGTCACAAACTGACTCCCCAATACTGGCTTTCCCTCCCAATTACCATAGCAAGGAATTTTTTATTTTAAAAGATACTTTTTTTGTCTGCTGATTGGCAGCTAGTTTTTGCATGGGACCCACAAATACCTATAAAAATCGGTGACCACTCACCAGAAACTTGCCGGCTGAATTTGTGGAGCAGATTAACCCACTAGTACTCGACACTTGACTGGGTACTTCACTAGTTTTCAAACTATGGCTGTTTGATGAAATGATCACCTTCTACCAGTAATTGGCCCGAGTTTTAAAACCATGGTTGTTGGATAGAAATTTAGAATGATAGCCTTCTACCACTAGGTGGCAGCTTCCTATTAGTTGTCATGTACTCTAGCACTTGTAACCATCTAATTTGTTGTTACCTCTTGTAACTTCCTAATTACCTGTACATTAATTCTCTTTATAAATTTCTCTCTCATATAACATTGGTAGGTATCAGAGCCACAAGGAATCCGAGGTCGAGGATGCTCGGAGCTGAGCCAAAAAGAGGGTTGAGTTCCATTCGTGTATAGGAAAGAGAGATGGATTTACATACATGTTTTAGATCGAAGTCGGAGAATAAATTTGTGGAGGAAGTTCAAAAACAGAGTTTGTGGGCTGACAGAGAGGAGAAAGGACAAAATCTTTGAAGAGAATATGGTTATCTTTGTTACTGCTGCTATAAATCTGATTAATCTCTGCAAAATAATTTCCAGAAAACAAATAAATTATGATAAATTTTACTGTTCTTAAATCTTTTATCTGGTCCAAAATAAAATTTATGTGAAAAATTTCTGCATTCTAAATTTTTACTCTACTGAAAAACAGTCTAAACTTGTAAGTCCAGTCAAACTGTGTTGTAGTCATGGCAAACTTACAAAACCTAGTTTTACCTGAGCCACAAAAATTGTCAGGTCAAAACTATGATGTCTAGAATCAGAAGATACAATTCCTGTGTATCGTGATTGTGACAAAATCATCCCAAAAATGAGACAAGACCTACTGCCATTTTTGAAGGTTATGATGAACATCATAAGGAAGCACTCTTCTGAAATTGCACCTATGATAAAATCCTAGAGGTTAGAAATGCAACCTCTGCAAGAGATCTTGGTAACGCTTGAACAATGAACATCAAATGCTCGAAAAAGGTCACGTGTTGTATCCTTAAATCTTGTTGTTTTCCATAAAAATGCCAGAGGGTGACTCAATGTCAGAGCTCCTGCTTAGGTCCTGCTTAGGTTGAAATACCTAAGAGACTGATTGACAGTTGTCAATAAGGTGGACGCTCTAGTGATGATTAGACTGCCACCTTTTTGAGTCATTTGTGGAATCTCTGAATTTTCTGTTAGAAACTTGCACTCAAATTTGACAAGGCTAGTTTGTATCTACAAAAGGAATGGAGGCAAGGACAATTGGGTGACCATAGTGTTGGATACTTTGAAAGTGCATTTGTTATTCAGTAGAAAACCAAAGGAAAAAGAAACTTAAGAATCCTCACGAAAACACAAGTTATTATGCTACCACTCTTATAAGGTCGGGCGTACCAAGAAGGATTGCCAGAAAAGACAGTATAATCGTTCATTCTAAAAGGCCACGGGCTTAGGAAAATGTGGTTTGGTGCAAAGCATGATTTTGGGGAGGAATATGCTTTCATGGCTTCCCAGGACAACAATTATGATGCTACCAGTTACTGGTTCGTTGATTCTGGGGCATCACATCATTTCACTGTGCAAGGACTTAACGTAAAATTCAATGCGGATTCCAGTTGTACAAATTTGGTTACACCAGGGGATGGTAGGTCGCATGCAATTGAAGGCATAAGTGATGTCTGCATTTTGAATGATGCTACAAATTTCATAGTTTGGAATGTTAGGTATGCTCCAAAAATGAAAAAGAATCTATTATCAATCAATCAGCTTAAGGATAATCCTAACATAGAAACAAATTTCTGCATTAAGAAATGTATGGTCTTAGATGTTATGCAAGGCAAACTGGATGCCCTTGGAATCGGAAAAGGATGGCTGGATAGGCTTGTTGATCCTGCAATGGTTTGTTTGCACACATTGCTTGTGGAGGACAATGGTAGCATTGTTTGTAATGAAAGGTATGGCCATATGAATTTCAAGTATTTAGCCACACTTAGCTGAACTAATATGGTTTATGGGCTGTCTTCCATACAAGAGAAGCAGGACATATATGCAAGATGTTTGAAAAGAAAACAGAAATGCATTTCCTATTGAAGGTGCGTGGCATGCCAAAGGGGTTCTTGATCTCATTCCTGCAGATTTCTGCAAATCATACTAGAAATCATCAATTGTTCTAGAAGCATGGCTTTTTTCTTTAGTTGATTTCTCACTCAAAATGTGGGTCTACTGTCTGAAGAAGAAATTTGAATGTTTGAGTGCCTTCATCAAACTCAAAGCATTGGTAGAAAAACAAACTAGATGTATAAAAACTCTTAAAACAGATAATGGAGGAGATTTTACTTCCAAGCAGTTGAGGATTACTGTGAGGAGTGAGAGATTTAGAGGCAATTGTCAGTTCCGTACACCCCTCAACACGATGAGGTTGTTTAAGTGAGGAACATGACTATTTTAGAGATGACCTGGTGTACGATGCACACTTGAGGCATGTTGTATAGATACCAGGGTGAAAGAGTTCAGACGGAAACATATCTCTTGTACAAAAATCTATGGAAATCCTTGCATGATGTTAGTCCTGAAGAATCATGGTCATGATAGACACCAAAGGCAAACCATCTCTGTATTTTTGGTTGAATTGCGTATGTTCTGGTTTGTGATGGTTAGAGGAAGTTAGATTCCAAAAGTAACAAATATTTCTTTGTTGGCTATAGCTATAGCTAATAGTCTTAAGGATTATAGGATTCTTGATGTTTTTACTAATAAGATGATTATAAGTAGAAATGTTAATATAAAAGAAAAAAAAACTTTTCTCATCATACTAACCAATTGGGAATCACTGATATTGACTGGAACCAATATTGTGATTCCATTGAAGGATGAGAAATCAAGTTCCAAGAGGGGAACAAGGGATAACGTTCCTTCCCTTGACTGAAAATACTGAGTCTTCGGAAGCTGGAGACCACTCAAGGTTGGGCTCGACCACCACAAGTATATCCCGGAGGAGATATGAGTTGCAACAACTCGAATTATGGTTTAGATGCCACAAATATCTCATCATCGAAGGCGTAAGTGGTATTATACTAGATTGCAAGATTTGTAGGAGAGCGATTTTCCTCGGATGAACAATGTCGAAGATCGAGGAAACATATTGTTGCCTCCGATTAGCATCTTTATTTTCTCTTTCATTAGACATATTCTAGGTGACTGAACTACAATCATATTTAGAAGCCCAAGGAAAACTTGAGTTGGAAGCAGTCATTTAGGTTGAATGACGCCCTAATGAACAATCACGTCTGGGAATGGCAGATTTGCCTCCGGGTAAAGAGCCGATCGAATGCAAATAGGTGTATAAGATGAAATGTCAAGTAGATGGTACTTTTAGACAAGTATAAAATCCATCTTGTTCTAAGGGCTTCTCATGATAGGAAGAGATAGACTACGATGTGTATTTTATTCCAGCAAAATGATCACTTTTCAGTTGGTTCTCTCCGTAGTGTCCAATTTGGTTTGAAGGTGTATTAGATGGATGTGAAGAGCACCTTCTTGACCGGGGATTTTATCGACGAAGTTTACACTATACAACTAGAAGAATATCGGATATCGGAAAATACCATTTGGTTTGTAGGATCATTAAGTCCTTGCATGGACTTAAACGAGATCCACAATCTTAGTACATCAACGTTGATCAACATCTACGAGGTTTTGGATTTAGAATTATTGTTTCTAATCCAAATCTCAATGTCAAAAGTGATGGTGATGACATAGTGATACTTACTTGTCCATCTTGATGATCATGTTATTTTATGTAGTTGCGGCCAAGGTTCCCGATGAAGGGATGCCTTACACCATGTAGCCTATATCAAAGTTAGATCTCACCGAAGCAAGCTCCTCGGCTCAATTTTAAACAAGAAATAAAGAAAGCTTCTTCTACAAATGTAAGGAAAGATTATAGGCTCATGGCATAATGGTATTACACTCCAATGATAATCTAATGGCAAGACTTTGCAAGATTTTTTCTAAGAATTCCAATCCTATGACCTATCCTAAGCTTGCAGACTCAAAGAAAGCTCCTACAAAATCAAACTTGGCTCAGCGTCTAAATGGATATTTGCTTGATTTCTCAATTTGGAATTTGATTTCCTTCATGCTTACAACTTCTTTCTATATATAGATTTTGTAGAAGCTCGGTGGGAGAAAAAAAATGCCTTTGCAAGTAAAGATACCTTGCAGAATATTCCCTCAATCGCCTCAACTTGCCATTAATTGGATTAGAGAGTTTGTGTCATTGGATCAAGCTTAATTAGATGACATGGTTGGTCCACGGCCATGAAGGATGGATCACGAAACCCACGTGCTTCCCCAATCGTATTAATGTTGATAGGGATCCTTTCGGACTCAAAATTCATCATTGAAGCAAATGAAAATGGTACCAAAAAATGCAAGGCTTCATGGCATAGATAGTGATCGACGACCTCATGGGTGTATTCTGACATCAACCAGAATTGACCGTCTCATGCAAGTCTTTATGGATTTAACATGCAAGAATAGTGTTCCTTAAGAAGGAGTGATACACAAAGGTTTGTGTGGCTTAGGTAGGTGTGTGTAGTGTGAAAGGCTTTACTTGGTTAAGTCTTGTGTTGCGTGGGATTGGAGTAGTTTTGTGTGGCCAAGATGATGATGCGTGGTTTTGGATAAGTCTCTGCGGCTTGGATAGGCTACCTTTGCTTCCACAAGAAATGGCCAAGGCTTTGGTTTCTTACACGGAATGCTTGGGAGTGGTGTCGCATTGCAAAGTTATTATTAACTAACTCTAAATATTTTGGCTGATGGAAGATTTCTCGTGAGCTCGAGATCCTCCTGCATCAATCATCCCAAGTAAGAAGAAACTTGAGCCCCTGCTCAAGCATGTCTTCGAAGGTCTTTCATGTAATGACCAAGCCTAGCGATTTGTGCGTCATTAAGGCAAGGCACATTTTTCGACTTCTCTACCTCTCCCTTTTAGTAGATATTCCTTATGCTCCTTTTTGTCTTTACTATACGAGTCCTCCAAAATATATTCGTTTTCTTTGTGCCTCTTTTCGGTAGTTGGTGTCTCCAAATTACTTTTGCATGGTTTTCTTCTCTTATTTGAGCCTCAAAAAGCTAGTATAGATCTATCATGTCCCCTTTTTTGAATTTAATAAGTTAGAAGACCCTTATTCTATTCTCCATTTCCCCAAGGCTAAAGGGGTGATGCAAGGTAAATAAATTAATAATTTAACTTAAGTTGGCCAAAAGTAACTTTATATTGTAAAAAGGCAACTTATGTTTTATTATTGAAAAGGTGAACATTATTAAAAGCAACCCAAAATTAAATTAGAGGGGAAGTTGCTTTATGAGTGCTTTCCTTGAAACAAATGAAAGTAAATTTATGAAAGTGGGGCGATTGGCGTCACTTGGGCATCACTTTTTGATCATCCAACTTATTTGTGAGTTTGAGCATTCGCTTCACTTTTAGCCTTAGAGGACGAAAAACCCTCTTGTGGAGAATTAGAGGATGAAAACCCTCAAATGGAAAAGGCTTGGGGATGAAAACCCTCATGTTTTGTGTGGTAGTTCCATCCGGTTATGCGCTTCAAATTTGGTCTATATCAGAAATTGGCTCCATCAAATAACCGGGAGCGTGGAAGTTGTAGATCTACGCTAGGGCATCAATATTAGGGTTGATGTCACACTTCGAAGCATTTCTATGGCTAGCACCTTTGATACGAAATCACCAAGAAATCGCGATTTATTGTAGACAACCATGAAAACGATTTATCTTTTCAAAAATCGCAATTTTCTTTTGGTGAATTATTGGCAATTTTTTGCGATTAAAATCATTAAAAATCGTCCATAAAATCGTGGAAAATCATGTGCAATGTTTAAAACGTCAAAACAGGAAAATATGTGCCCATTTCCATGCATTTTGAGGTCGTTTTCTATTGTGCGAGTTCATCATCCCTGTTTTGCTAGGGTTTCAACTGGGATGAGCAGGTTTCAAACACCATTAACAGGTTTGCATTTCAAACTTTCATGTTTTCAACTATTGCGTTTCAAGTTGCAGGTTTAGGGTTCCTGTTTGTTTTGGTGACTGCAAAGTTCAAACAGCTGCTGCTGTACACTTGCGAATTGCATTTGCTTGAAAGGTTGTGAGTCGTGACTGTTGAGGCCTTTTGAATATTCAATAAACCCATATTATGCATATCCTACAATCATCGACCAAATTTGTTTAAGCAATTAGTCAAACAATGAACAAGCAAAGTTTTGCATTTAATTTAAGTTTATTTTATGAATTTAAATGTTTTTTAAGTAGTGATAAATTTGGCGATTAATGTCGATAAATTCTTGAGAAAAATGAATCCCGATTTTAAAGTCGAGTCAAAATTTGTCTAGCTGATTAATTGCCGATAACGATGTTTTGAACTATTGTTGGCACCATAGATGGAATACTTGGCGAGTACTCGCCACCCGTTTCTTTAAACGAATAATCGCCATTAAAATTGCAAAAAATAACACGCCGAGTACTCACCACAACTCGGTGAGTTCGTGCATTTAACTCGCCATATGCTGGTAAAATGCGGAACACGGTTTTTACTCTCAAAAAACGCTGAAATAACATAGTTTTGGCTCTTTTTAAGGCCCTCCACTCCCTCATTTTTACTCACACAACCATTTGAGCTTGCATTGCTTATGTTGAGTGGATTTGGGAAGCGAATTCAAGAGAAAACTTGGAGAATTGCATTTGGAGGTAGGCTTTTAAAAAAAAAAAAATTCTTTCAAGTTTTTTCAAATTTTGTGTATATTATTTATGTTTTATACATTCATATTGTAATTCTAAATACATGTAATGTAAAATCGAATGCTTGTAATTTTTTTATACTCATTTGCAGCCAAAGGTATGTATTTTTTTTTTTTTCGCAAATTCATTTTATGTATGTGTATTGTAAGTGATTCGTTTTGTAATTCTAAATACATGTAATGTAAAATCGAATGCTTGTAATTTATGCATTTTGTTGTAATTGAATTATGCCATTATTCCAATAAAATCTCTATTTTCAGCTATTTATCAGAAAAATCAGGGTTTTAGATTTTTTCAGATTCAAGGTTTGAGCAATTGTATATACAAGGGTTTTAATATAAAAATTAGAATTTAATATTTTCAGTATAAGGGTTTGTTGTAAAATCTAGATTGTTCTAATTTGTCCAAAAATGGACATTACAGTGGTATCAGTTTAGAACAATGATCTTACCAACCTGTAGGGTATGAAATAGAATGGACAAGCATTTGGAAGAGTATCAAAATAGCATGCAAGATCTAGTGGCAACAACAAAAATATAGCTGGCCAGAAATGAGTCAAAAGAAGAATGAAAACAACTCAAAATTGATTATGAGGCCTATTGTGAAGAATATTATAATCTAAGCCTGAAATTTCAAGTTGACATGACCCTCTGAGATTTTTGTGATTTAAAAAGGAGGCATGATCTAAGAAGAAGAGAAAGAAGGATCACTCAAAATCGTCTGAGCAAGCTTCCCACATATGATGAAAAGTCTAACTTTACCTTTGAAGAATTTTTGAAGATGCTCTAAAAAGGAAGGAGAAAATTAAAGAAGGAAGAAGAGCAGCTGGAACCAAAACATCAAAAGATTGCTAAGGAAGAAATCAGAAAGCAAGAAGAACAATCAAATTCAGATCCACAAGACATCATTGAGCAAGAACATGAGGGATCCAACATGCAAGGTAAAGATCTTTTGATAGTAGAAGATGTTTTATTGACTTCTAATGATTGCATTTATGTCAATGAAGTCAAGGAGGAAAAGGCATCACTAATTGAATGCAAAAAGCAGAGAATGAAATAGATGTGCCAATCCATGAGCTACCCAACAATCTTCCGAAGAGTGAGCCACTACCATATAAGACTGAATTTCAGAATTTCAGAATAATCTCTCAAAAGCTCCTACTTCAGCCAAAGAGGGTAAGCACTCTTATAATTTCAGTTCAAGGTATGGGAATGATAGCACAAATCTATTTCAGTTTTGCCATCATTCTAAGAAGGGTAAAAGAATGAAGATAGATCCTTTGGCTCAAAATGCATTTTGCATAATGGTATGGAGTCCAAGTGATATTTTGCGATCTATTAAGGATAGAATTTTTATTTCAATATCATTGTTGTTGGTATTTTAGTATTTTTCATTATCTCATACAAATGAATAAAAAAAATGTAATGTCCCTTGAAACTAAAAAATAAGGGTTTTGGCTCAAACCCCAAATGAAAACTTCTGATTTTTATTGCATCAACCAGTCAATCACTTTAACCTTAGAGGAACAAATTGAAAATGCCATTAGCAACAAAGAGAAATCTGAATATTTATGACAACAAAGGAATTCATATGATAGCCAACAATATCACCACTTAGCCCTAGCAATGAACCTGATTTTCTATTTCCTAGGGCAGCGAACTATATGGGATTTTCAAGACAATATTCTCATGCAATATAGACTGAAAATCAATATAGAAATATCCCAAACACTTCATAAGTCCAACAAGATGAAATCTGGAGCAAATATATATTTTATAAATTTAATTCAAGTGCAAACATAGCTGAAACTTGAAAATTCATAACTCCATCAATACTTGGAGTTTCAACACAAACAAATGCTCAAAATGATCTCGGAGAGACCAACTATCAAATAAAAGTGAAATCACAATTTTCCAACCACGGAAACCCCTCCAAAAGTGATCCCAAACTTCCCAAATGGGTAGATCAAGTGGAGGAAGGGTGCCAACACCCTTGAAAGTGCCCTAAGTGCCCTATGCACAGATAAACACCTTGCTGTTCTAGAAATCTGCCAATGAAGTCCACTTGTGACTCCCAAATGAAGCCACCAATGCACACGAGGATTTTGTCCCCAAGTGTGATCCTATTGAAGGTTTTCGTCCTCAATAGGTGACCAAGGAAGGGTTTTCGTCCTTCAATGGCAAGAAGAGAAGCTACACTAACTCCAAATCCAAGTAAATATCAAAATGATGAATGATAATGATCCCCCTCCTCAATTCAAACCTCCTTTCTTTGGAGCCAAGGATGAATTAGAAGATCAATCTTCATGACCGACCTCTTAATGAAGGGGGAAGTGCACTTTTAACCTTCGCTTAAGAAGATTGACCTCATAAAAAGGGAAAGAGTATTTCGTTATCCCCATTGTAGCTCTCAAGAGGACCAACCTTAATGAAGGAGAAGATAGAAGTGCCTTTTTGCTTTTTCATTGACTTATCACCTAATCGAATCACTCCAAGCCATAATTAGTAAACCTTAATGAAGGAGAAGATAGAAGTTCCTTTTTGCTTTGTCATTCACCTATCACGTAATCGATCACTCAAGCCATAATTAGTAATCAAATAAATAAGGAAATTACAATCACTTACAATTATGGATATGTTCACCTCCCTTACTTTCCTTCCTTGAAGCCCACAAAAGGTGGAATGGGCTCAGAAGGTGGAATGGGCTCAAGGCCTTCATAGTGACTAGTGTGGAAAAGGGGACATTACAAAAAAAATCAAAATTGACCTTAGATGAGCATAAAGAAAATATCGTGTATAACAATAGGATTCAGTGGTTGGAGCACAAGGGTCAAATATCTCAGCTACAAGCCACAGATCAACAACTGCAACAACAAAACATTCAGTATCAACAAGGTATGGTTCATGCATGGGAACCACAAAAGGTATGCCCAAACAATCAATTATTGTTTTGCAAGTTTGGTTGATTGATCCTCTACTCCATCCTTATCCCAAAGGACCAGATAAAATTGTGTTAGTAAGACTAACTAGAAATCAGATTTCTAATTGGTCCACAAATACATGCGTGTGCCTTTTGGAGGAACCAAAGGAAGCATTCAAGTTATCTACTTGTAAAGAGGAAGTATCATGGATTACAAGTTATGCTCAAAATAATTATAATGAAGAGACCCTGAGACTCATAAGTCAAATGCAAGGTTCAAAGGCATGTCACCTCACATCCGATAGTGCTCTCAAGGTAAGTGACAATGGAGCAGCTCAATTACAAGGTAAGCAGATTCATATACCATCTTGGTTGGATTCGGATTTGATGTTTGGATAGAGAGTGCAATTGCCCGAACAATAGTCATATTTGCAAATGCATGTGTCATAATATTTGACATGGTGATTGGTGATAAGTTGGCAAATGGTTGTCTTCTATACAAGGTCCATGGTATGCTAGATAGGGCAGCAACAGTTTTCTCTTCTTATACTGGTTTTGATTCAGTTGCTAATATACCATTCAACACTGACATGATATTCTCCATATATAATGAGCTGTATTTGTGTAACTGGTTGTGTTTGCATCATCATGATAATATGGGATCTTGGAGATATTTCTAGACATGAGCAAGGTAAACATCATGTTGATATTCAGATTTTTCAGAATAAGTGTATTGTGGTGTTTAGACATTTGCTCCCAGGATCACGGAAGGACATAGAAGATCAGCACATCACACGTTTGGAATCAAGTTCCAAGCATGTTCACCTTTCCAAGATACACAGAGGAGAATTTCTAGAAGATGATAATCACATTGATGGGAACGTCATAGCTCCTTGTGAGATCTTTCATTACAACATTGTACACACTTGGAAGAAGAATCCATATGCAGATCTGAATTTTTAATTTATACTGGAAAAGCATAGGGCATATAGATTCTTTGATTCAAGCTCAAAATTGTTTTTGCATATGGGATCCGGGTGACTTTTTGAGGTACAAAAAGATAAAGGCTTTAATGTGACTGTAGCTGATGGCTTCACCATCCCATGTACCAAGAGGATTCAACAACTTAACCTTACCTTGGAGAGAACTTTTCATAGAACGTGGGCAGCCCATTGTTTGGATGAAGGTGTTGAGGATATCTCAACAATTTCTAATGCAACAAAGGAAGGTGAACACTTTGATTACAGCCCAAGCTACATATAGGTTGGCCACCCTTGGTTGTGTGAAGGAGAATTCACAAAGGTTGGGATACTACAAAATGGCTTCACCATTCCTTGCATCATGATTCAGAATTCAACATAGTATTCGAATTCAAAATTCAACACTTGGAGTGGACACAAGGTATGCAATGATTCCTACATCATGGGTTAGGTGAGAAGCTAAAATCCATGGATGAGAGACATTTTACTGAGGCTTCAAATGATGTCAGTTCAGATTATGAAAGGAATGTTCGATCCAAGAAACATATCAAATTGACTTTCAGAAGGATTCTACTAATAAGCATGCACTTGAAAAGAGTATTTTAGTGGAGGTAGGTGTTGAGTTCACAAATTCAGTGATTGGTTACATTCTACAACATGGTTCTTGGGATGATGTATTGAGACATTTCAAAGCTTCAGTATGCCAAAAAGCTGAGTTGAAACATGATCAGAAACAATGTGGCAATGCATATGAGAAAGGTGCCAATGAATGTGAAAATTGGGAAAAGCTCTTTGACACTGGAGATAAACTAACTTCTCATCCTTTTGTATATCTCATGGAAGTTTATACTAAGGCTGGGCAGCCCGTGAATTCTTTGGAGATTTTCCAAGAAATGCAAAAGAAAGGAGTTCCTATGAGTGTGATTGCTTATGAGAAAATTATACAGGTATTGTCAAATTCTCAAGGAAAATGGAATTCAAGCCTAGAAGAAGGGATAGCTGATATGGCTGTAAGTAAGTTTGCAGCAGGCATTTGTGCCCATAACAGAAAAATAAAGACCTCAAGCTCTACAGAACTGCTAAGACCCAATACTAGAGGTAAATTCCAAGTGCAATTAGATGAATTTGGCAGTCATTCTAACTTCATGAGTGCTGATTTACAGTTCAGTTTCAGATTCTCTAAGGCAACCAGAAAGCACCTAATGTAGGTAATGAGAGTGCAGTATCAGAAGGGGCCATTATGGGTAACATGCAGCAAAAACTGAATGTTTTAGAAGTGCAAGAGGAACAATTTCATGCTAGTTCTCAGTCAAACAACCTGATGAAGCAAAGTTTATTCGGAACATGGGATTGCAAATTCCCAAGGATGAATTGGGATCCAAGTATTACAGAGATGGCCATTTGGGGAGAGCTCGAGCAGTTGAGCTTGCAATTGCTTGAGGGCAAGCAATTTTGGGAAGGGCGAACTGTCATGTTGATGCAGAGCCTTATCAAACTTTAACCACTCACAATGTAGCAATACTCAAAAATTCAATTTTAAGCCTATAAGGTCTTCCAAAGCAGCTTTCTTGACAAGTTTACAAGCACCCTCAAATATGCTATTTTAGGATCTTGGACTAAAGTCACTTAACTAAAGCTTACACCTTATCTCTACATGTCATACAATGTTATTCC
This sequence comes from Taxus wallichiana var. yunnanensis, assembly GCA_018340775.1. NCBI lineage: Eukaryota > Viridiplantae > Streptophyta > Pinopsida > Cupressales > Taxaceae > Taxus > Taxus wallichiana. The sequence goes on from CM031242.1 coordinate 752,813,693, forward strand.
ACCCATAAAATTGAATCAAATCAACCAAGAAGATCTAAACACTTACCTCACTGCAAAAATGACCTCAAGTACCTTCTTAGTCAAATGCTCTTGCTAAGCTCAAGGTTGGAGTGATCTAGAGGGGTATAAGATAAACCAAAAACATTCCTCAATACCCATTACCTTATTTGAGGTGAGTGTCAATTTTTATAGTTCAACTCTCTGAGTAATACTCCTTTCCTTCAAATTCTCCTTTTGGGCTTCTCAACTCCTTACCAGCCCTGCCTCAAGGGATTTTTGTTCTTAACTTTGGTTCTAGATCCTTACTCCACACAATAAACTCAGTTTAGGATACCCATTTGCTTCTTCTATCTGTATGTCAACTTTCACTAGGCCTTCTTTTGTAAGATTTCCCTCAAAAACACCCTTCTAGTCTCCAAGTTAGGTCCTTTTGAACTGTGTAAGGGTTAGAAGTACAACTGTCATAAATTGTAGAAATTGGAGAATTGTTTGGGTCTTCAAAAGTTCTATTTCTCTTAAAGGAGGTTCCAAAGGTTCTATCTTCTACTTTTCACTCCTTGAACCATCCTAAAACCCTTCTTTAGTGGCCTTGACCACTTTGCTAAGTCTTCCTGTACTGTACAGTCCTAATTACAACTGTAGCAGCACAAAACAAGTAAATGAAGCTTATCTATACCTTAAACTATCAATGCATGATAGTAAGGGAACTCTCAAAACATACCGTACAAGTTTGAACTTGTTTTCATCTTCTTGGCCTCTCTTGGCACTTAACTACCTAATTCTTGATCCGGATCTTCACCTACAGGTTGCTTGCATAATTGTCATGCTCTTTCTATTGACTAAGGGGAATTGAAGCCCTCTAATTCCTTATTCTATCACCTTAAGGCTTCCCCACAACTTGCTTAGATATTTTAGAACTTATCTCAGCCTTCAACCCTCTCAAATCATCCTTTTCACAACCCTAGAGCTCTCTTACTTCCCTACTAATCTGTAGATGCACTGTTATTAATATCTCGCCACTGGAGTCCTTTCTAGACTTAAGGTTTTAGTATGACCTCTGGGATACCCTTACAATGCTAACTTACCAGTTTGGGTGGTTGAATCAATGTGGAAACCAAGAAACCAAGAATCTCCACCAAACCCTGAACAAGGGTTTTCTCAGGCCCGAGAAGAGTGTTTTGCTTACTATGTGCTCATTCACTCACTTCAAGATTTGAAACTTATCCTACAGTCTTGGATAGACCTTCCCCACATACCTTTTTTACCAGCAAGGCTCAACATGGCCTCAAACTCGAAGAATGACTCTTTTCCTCATATCTCTGCCCTTAGCAGCAAGGTATTCAACTGTCAATCATTCACACAAAAGTTTATCCTCAGCTTGTTCTGTAAACTCTTGATTAGAGAAGATAGGTCCTGTAGATGTGTGTAATCCTCACTTCTACTCTTCTTGATACCCCTAAATAGGGCTTGAATGAAATATCCCTAAATGGGACACTTCAAACCTTTAATGGATTCTAGGTAATTCCACACTCATGCTCAGATTAATAAAAGATACACAGACTTTAGTACAGCAGATCAGAACCTTCAGTGTTGAAAAGTGACTCAAAATATCATGAGAACCAACTCAGCTAGCAACTAATTTGATGATTTCTTATTCCAAAGTAGTAAGCATACAATAACAAGCCCTATGAATGAATCCCAAACTGATGTAGATTTTTCCTAATAATGGCGGCTAAGTCTGATGATGGAAACTCAAATAAAACAATACCCAGCCGTATCTATCCTTGCCATATCAACTCAGAATTTATTATAGAGAACAAATCTGAATTGTGAGTACATATATAAACTGTAACAGCACCCAGAAATCTGCAGACTTAAAGCATTGAAAAAGGTACCTTAGGCAGCGCCAAAAATACGGAATGTAGGTGATTTAAAGTTCTGAGGTACTGCTGAACAGAGGACAGTAGCATGCAGCCTCAAATATTACATCTGCAATACCAGTCAGCCTCCCTGTATGTCGCTCCACATACAGAAAATGTCATGACACAGCTGCAATAATTCTTCAGTCCCTTTATAGCCCAAAAGCTCAATATCAACAACTGGAAAATACTGAAATTCCCTTGTAAGCACAATAAGATTCCCTGTGTGAAAATCTCTCTTTTTCTCAGAGGGTTTTCGTCCTCTAGAGTTTTTCAATAAGCACAAAGCTTAGACAAAAATCAGAGTTTGATAAAATGAGTAAGTGATATTCCTCTTCAAGTCGACCTCTCCCTTATATAGGAGAAATGGCCCCAAAGTAACCTCCCCAATCACCAATCACAATCAGTGATTAAATCTAAACATAAGTCCCATTTTTAATGCCTAGGCTGGTCGCATTTTCCTCATAGGGAGGATAAAATTTAGAAATGGGCCATATACATCCAAAAGGGTCAATATTCATTCCCTAGGTAAGTCGCCATACTTCCTAGGAATGATACACACATAGCATTAGACCCCTTAAGCATTTTTTTCTAGATATTACCACTTATTTATAAGTGCATACTTAATTTAAGCCAAATAAATTAATATAAGTGCTTTTAATAATTTTTTTTTTTTTATAGGCACTTTATACTAATTTATTATGACTTAAGTCACCCTTATATTTTTCCTTTGGCCGTCGGGTCGACAAAATGGGCCAAAGGTCTTCGATTTGGAAAAGGGGACATTACATTGAATACACAATCTTGCTCTTGAGTGACTCACAGTGCATCCAAGTCTGTCTACAAAATAGTTTATACACATACAACCTTGAATCTCTTCGATCATCAATGAAAGTTACACAAAATTAAGATCCTTACCAAGTGGAAACTACTACTAAGTTCCTCCGACCAGTTTCTTGTGATAACATACACAAACTCAATTCAACCATTGCTAGACGTCGTGTATACACAAATTCCTCCTTCCTTTGGAAGCTTCTCTCATCATGCATGACCATTCGAATGATGACTCGCTGAGGGTGGTTCAAAAGGTGTATATATGCTTCTATATGTTTTTCTAACTAACTTTTTGCTTTCTAGAGCCCTCAAGTACATATTTGGCATTCATAATAGCCTCCAAGACCCCTTTTAGGCTTAAGAGCTTAAGACCAAGACCTAGATTAAAATTATGTCTTGAATATGACCTTACTAGGACCTCATTCACCCTTGTTACATGACTTGATACTCCAAGCTTACATCAAGACCAATTACAAGCCAAAATTTGTCTTCTAAATTCAAATTGGCAAAATGGAGGGAAAGTACCCAATTCAAATTTATGAAGATCCTACACAACACAATCATTCCTAATAGACCCTAGATGACCCCTAGGACCTATAGACACACTTAGAAAACCAACATTTGTGATACCACTCATAATACAGTTTGAGAATTGATGCTCCTGCATCACATGTCCCCTTTTTCGAATTGAATAAGTTAGAAGACCCTTAGCCTATTCTCCATTTCCCAAAGGCTAAAGGGGTGATGCAAGGGAAATAAATTAATAATTTAACTTAAGTTGGCCAAAAGTAACTTTATGTTATAAAAAGGCAACTTATGTTTTATTATTAAAAAGGTGAACATTATTAAAAGCAACTCAAAATTAAATTAAAGGAGGGAAGTTGCTTTATGAGTGCTTTTCCTTGAAAAGCGTGAAAGTAAAATTATAAAAGTGGGGCGATTGGGGTCACTTGGGCATCACTTTTCAATCATCCAACTTATTTGTGAGTTTGAGCATTAGCTTGACTTTGACCTTAGAGGATGAAAACTCTCAGAGCATCAAAGGAAGAAAACCCTTCGGTGGAAAAGGCTTGGGGACGAAAATTCTTAGGTTTTGTGTGGTGGTTCCATCCAGGGACTACATATGTGCTTTAGATCTGGTCTATATCAGAAATCAACTTCATCAAATAATTAGGGCAGCGTGGAAGTTCTAGATCTACGCTAGGGCATCAATATTAGGGTTGGCGTCACACTTTTGGAAGCATTTCTAGGGTTGGCGTCATATGTCTAGGGCTGACATCACCATTGGGAGTTGTTTTTTCGGGTTAAATTCTCCATTTTCATGTTCAATTGTGTCATAAATAATTTTTGCATTTTGTTGTAATTGAATTCTGCCATTATTCCAATAAAATCTCTATTTTCAACTGTTTATAAGAAAAATCAAAGTTTTATATTTTCAGATTTAAGGGTTTTACGTAAAAATGAGAAAATTCCAGAATTTTGTAATTTCATCTACAAGGGTTTTAATATAAAAATTAGAATTTAATATTTTCATATAAGGGTTTGTTGTAAAATCTAGATTGTTCTAATTTGTCCAAAAAGGGACATTACAAGATTTGGTACATTATAGGCAAGATGTCTATGGCTTGCAATAGTTCTATTTTATGCTCATTCTCCACAAATTTCTATACGACTTTGCACATTCAAATCTTCTACCACTTGAGTTTATCATATGTTCCTCGCGGGAACCTTTCGTTATCTGAGAACTAAATTTCCAACCTCAAACTCCAAGTGCCTCTACAAATTTGTGCACTCCTTGTATTCTGCATTGCTCTTCTCTAATTGTTTGTGCACTTACTCATGGACTTCATGTACTACGTGAAGTCTTCAAGATTATGCACTTCTTCCTTATTGTGTTAACTCTTGTAGCTTTGTAACTCCTTGTGGATTTTTCCCATACACAATTTGGGAAGGTGACTTCACGGTGCTCCTATTCATTGAGTTATATGCAAACTCTGCTTGTGCAAGAACTGAATCCCATGTTCCTTCTTTCTCTCTGTCCAACATCTTAGTAGATTGCCAAAGATTTTGTTGATAACTTCCCTTTGGCCATTCGTGCGTGGGTGATAACAAATCTAAATTGTAACCTCATGTTCGATTTTCTCTATAATGTGTGCCAAAAGTGGCCCATAAACTTAGCATCTCTGTTAGATATGATGGTGTGCAACAATCCATGCAGTCTCACAATTTCCTTGAAAAACAAGTTAGCAATATGCATGACATCATTGGTTTTTTTCAAGCAATAAAATGAGCCATTTTTGAGAATCTATCCACAACAACAAAGAATCATGACCCTTATACATTTTGGGCAATCCTAAAACAGAATCCATACTCAAATTCTCCCAAGGTCTCTTAGGTATTGGTAGTGGTTGATATAACCTTGTGTTTTTACTCTTTCCTTTTGCCAATTGATATAACCTACATCTTTGCACATATTTGTTCACATCTATAGCCATCTCGTAGCCAAAAATATCTTTCGCCCAAGCTGGCGTGACAAAGTATTATCTATTCCAAAGTGACTCAACATTCCTTCGCTTGATGCTTCTTCTAAATCAAATTTTCTCTCATTGACCCGTATGGCACATTTGTGTGCCTTTTTCCTTCCTACAAGTAGCTCAACCATGGTGTGCGATCAATGTTCTCTAGTTCTATGCATGCTCTCCATGCTTCCCAAAAACCTTCATCTTCATGTAGAGCTCCTTCATTGCTTTGAACCCCTCTGCTGCCACTTGCATCCCGGGTAATAAGATGTATCTCCTACTCAACGCATCTATAACTATGTTTGATTTACCACTTTTGTGCTTCAAAACAAAGAGTAACTCTGCAAGAATTCAACCCATTTCATGTGTCTTTGATTCAACTTCCCTTGGCTATTGATGAATTGCAATGCTCGGTGTTCCGTATTGAATTTATAAACACACATGTCGGTAGGGAGTTCTCTAATTGTAATCGATTATTAAGCGTCTAAAAATTGTCACAACAACATTTTATCCTCTCAACATAATAAAATGAAGCACCTACATACTCATTCAAGGTGTGAGTCTAATTCCTCTTCATTCTTTCCATGTTTACATATTCAACATTTGTATGAGAGCCTCTAGTGCTCAAAGCAATACTGAGAATCGAGGAAGATTGACAAGATTTACAAATTTGAAGTATAGGAGATTGAAATTTTTAGGAAGTGTTGTAGGGCATGAATTGAGGAAATAAACGATCATTTGGTCGTGTTTTGAGGAAATAAACAAATTTGGTTGCAATTTAAGAAGATACATGAAAGTTTGGTGTGATTCGAATACACAACAATACAATTGCCAATCCCCATTTTGAAGCGTTTTTATAAGATTTTATGTGATTTTGTGGGTGTAATACTCGGATGCAAGAAGTCTCAGGAAGGGGATTTCTCCAACATGCCAAATCTCTAGGGAACATGGTCACTTTTTGGTTGCTTCTGCAAAGAGGATGAAAACCCTCCTTATTGTAGAAATGTTGAAGTAGTAGCTCAAACACCCAATCTAAAATGATCTTATCGCCAAAGACCCTCCTACTACAAAGATTATGAGGGTTTTCATCCTACTGCAAAGATGGTCACTTTTCGGTTGCTTCTTTCAATTACAACTTTAGTTTGGATGGAAAGTTTTTCAGATGGATGTTAAGAGTGCCTTCTGAGTGGAGACTTGGTGAAGTCTATATGGTGCAACCTGAAGAGTTTTAGGCACGTGGTTGTGAACATTTGGTTTGCAAGTTAATTAAATCCTTTTACGAGCTTAAGTAGGCTCCTCGAGCTTGGTATATCAAAATAGATCAACACCTACATAATTCCAAATTCGGAAGGAGTCTTTTTGATCCGAATCATTATGTCAAAACTCATGGTGATGACATTGTGATACTTTATGTTGATGATCTCGTCATCATGGCTACTAGGGTTGTTATTCAACGAGTAAAATCAAATTTATGTGCTGCTTTTGACATGATTGATTTAAGCCTCCTACACTATTGCCTAGGTGTAGAATTTTGGCAACATGATCATTTGATTTTCATAGCTCAAGTCAAGTATGCTATGAATCTATTGCAGAAGTTTAGGATTTTTGATTGTAATCCTTCTTCTACACCTATGGAGGTTGGGCTGAAGTTATTAGCTCATGATGATTCACCACCGCCAATGAATAAGCGTATAGACTGCTGGTTATCAGCCTGATATATCTTACGTCTACTTGGATGGACATTTGTTTCTTTGTTAGCTATAGATCTCGATTTTGTGTAAACCAAAACTCACACATAGGGGAACAACGAGAATGCTTTATTACACCAAGTTTCCGGGATGGGGACAACAAGGGCCGGATTTTTTTGGAGGCCTTTTTTAGGGGACAACTTTTAAAAATAAGGTAAAATTTATAAAATATAAGAAATTTCAAATATTTATATGATAACATTGATAAAACATTCATCACACACATTATAGAACCTTAATACATAAAATTGGAGTTGAATTGAGATTTCACATAAGATTCAAGTTTCAATTACAATAATAATTACAATGAAATGCCCAAGGGTTGCAAGTTTCAACTACAAAATGTTTGAAACATAGAAAATGAAAATATATTGTTGCCCCTAATCAAAATCTGCTAAAATGACATCAAAATCAGACCGCGAGTCTGAGTCAATGGAATTATGAGGGATTGCCTCACCCAATGGAACCCTAACCAACCCCACCTGTGCCTCCTCATCAACCTGTGTGGCATCTACAGGATCAACATCCCAACGTTTAGCCGAGTCCGATAATACTCGGAGTCTATCGATCTTGAAGCCGCAAGGCACTATGCACGGCTACTAACTTCTCTGCTTGTCGAGAGGTAAGCTTGTTCCTCTTAACTGAGTGGATGAGGCCATATGTGGACCAATTCCTCTCTACAACAGAGGAACTGACAACCTGTGAAAGGAGGCGAATGGCAAGAACCTTTAAGTCTCGGCGCATCCTTGCCATGCCATGTCCACCATCCAACAAGGTCTACTTGAGTTAATGTAGCTCTATCTACCCTCTCCTTTGGTTTGCTAAATGTTGGACCATGGAGATTAATTAAGGATAGCCATTGTTTCGTAGTAAAGTGGACTCCTCATTAGTGTACATATTTCAAAAGGCCTTCATGATCCCTTCATTCACCTCTTCATCATTAGATAGAGGCATTCTCCCGTGTTGTCTTTGCATACCATCTGAAATTTAGAGCATAGGCTGCCATATGAAGCGGGGTGTTCATTGTGTTCCACCGTCGTGTCACAATGGGTTTGATATGCTCCTCATCAAATCCTAAAGTAGGATCCCTACTACAAATGGCTTGCTTCATCTGCCCAAGCATGTTGTCAAATGTCTCATAAATCTCTCCAAGACTAGGAGAGTCTTTATCAACATATCTTATGACCCCTACTATAGGTGAGATGATGGAGCAAACATATCTGCAAACAAGTTACAAAAAAAATTCAGAAAATATTAAGAATTTAACACACAAAGAGTGAATCAAAATGCTATCACAAAGAATGAAAAATGAAAATAATTTACAAGTTTGACACATGAATATTAATATTAAAAAAATATAAATATTGAATATATAAAATCAGCAATTGCTTACCTCACCTTGTGGACCACCAATCATCGTCGAGGATCTTTTCTTTCACACTTTTTCTTTTGCGGTGTTTGCCTCTGGCCATCTACCCCATTCTTGATTAACCATCATTAATTGTAGAGCCTCCTGCACCTCAAGCATCCTCTCTAACAAAATGAAATAGCTAACATATCTAATGTCCACGGGCTTGAGGAATTCCTTCCTTGAAAAAGACCTGAATAGATCAAGTGAGGTGTGATGGTTGTAAATGAACATCTCGTATGTGTTTAGCCTCGCCACCAATCTTCACCCAATCTATCTTTCCAATGTCTTTCAATACATGAACACATGGAGTCCAGAAAATGTGCTTGTAAGCACCCTCAACCATTAAGCTAGCTAACTTACATACGCAGGCTGAATCAGTCACCACTTGTACAACATTAGAGGGCCCAATCTCCTTTGTGGCATCCTTCAAAATTTGAAATTGGAAGGTTGCATCCTTCCTCTTTCTGTACAATCAATAGCTCTAAAAAAATAAGTGCCAGCAGGACATGTGATAATGATATTGATGAGTGGCCGATGTCTAATATCGGTCCACCCATCCATGATGATTGAGTAGCCCACCCATTTCCAAGTTTGCCTCATCTCCTCCATCACCACACTCACCTTAGAATATTCTTTATTAAGGAGGTTGGTTCGTAGTTTATGTTCTCCATGAGGGACATACGAGGAACCAACAACAATTACATCTTTGAACATTTGTTTAAAGAAAGGGGAACGTGACACATGAAATGGTATTGCATTGGCAAAGAAAAATTTGACAATAGAAGAGTCAACTACTTCCCGTGATTGCACATTGAACATCCCCGCAATAGTAGTAGCCTTTCTCTTTCTTTTGGTAGAATCCTATCACCTTTGACTTTCAACATCCACATATTGGGTAGGCAATTGTGTACCATGCATAGTCTCTAATGGCATCCCTTTTTTTCTTGCCTCACCCTCCATGTGCAACCTAGTCACTTAGGCCTTCTCAGCTAATGTTATTTTTTCACAACCTTTAACCCCTTGTCTAGCTATGCCCAAAAGATGACAATAAACTCTTGTGTAGTTGCCCCTAAAATCTTTGTTGCAAAAATGAGACAACCACACACTACTTCCCTTGAGGTTTTTTTCCTTTATCAATGGTGGTTGTAAATTGTGAAAGAGCTTTTTAGGATTGAATGGGCCCTTTGCATAGATTTTGAGGAGTTGAGAAGGGCATTCAAATGGATTATTTGAACCCATAGTTGCTACAACACTCTCACTCCTTGAAGAAACCCTATTTCTACCTCTATGTTGCATTTGAATCTCTTCACCCTCACTACCCTCATTGCTGCTCATTGTTTTTATTGAAAATGCAACACCCAACTGCAACTGCAAGTGCAAACAAAAATAAAACCTCCCTAAGTCTTTGAAGTTTGAAACCTTGAAAAAAACAAAAACAAATGAAAAATAATTTGTGTAAATTTGCAAAATGAACAAAGGATGTGAAACATACCTCAAATGGTGTAGAATACTCCATGGTTCCCCGAGCAATCACTTTCAGGACATCTCCTCCAAAATGTCCCTTATGGACTCCCTCATCGAGATCCACGGTTCTTTACGGTTTTATTGCTTGTTGACCCTCTCTGGTCTTGATTTGGGCCTTTGTTGAGAGGGTCCAAACATTTCTCATTCGCCGTTTCATCAAGTGTAAGAATAAAGCGTTCCCCAACACATTATTTTGGCAAAGTTTGGAGCCCATCCTTTCAGATTGGAGACCATATTTGACTTGGTTTCTTTCTTGCACCGCATTCGGGGCTTCGCGGACACTGCCAAGGGGCGTGATAGGTACTTGTACTTGGCATATTGTTCTTCAAAGGCTATTGCTCTTTCAGACTCCCCACGTCGGGGTCGCAGTTGGTATGTTGAGGTCTCTGAACTTTTGGGGGCAATTGGTATTCGGATGGACCATCTTCCACGTTTCGGTACTCCTTGGACGCACCGAGCCACCTTCCGCCCACTAAACATGAGATGGATATGATCATCGAATGGATATTTACAGAAGTAGTTCATCCGTACCACTTGGGTAAATCCTCAAGGGGGCTTACGTCCCAAGATGGCCTTTTAGGTTGAACACTTATTAGAGTTGAGGGACGGTCTCATTATCTGTCCTCAGTACACCTTTCGACACTAGATGCATGCCCTTTGCACCCCACTTGGTAAGTTCAGGGTTGGTTCTCATAGACTCTGTTGTGAGATGGATCACCACCTTGATCGTTTGGACAAGATTTGCACACGTTGCGGTCTCAAGAGATCGAGACGGAAACACACTTCATCTTTCGGTGCCCATTAAGTATGAGATCAAAGGTAGGTTCCATTGTTTATTTAAGAGGACACAATATCTTTCGATTTCTTAAGGTTTTAGGATCGAGGTGCCTAGCTTTATACTTACAGGAGGTTTGAAGCTTCACGAGCACACTCTTCACCGCATCATGACTGGACTCCCGGTGGATCACTTCCTTCTTCATAGTGCTGCTACCTTCGAGAGAGAGGCACTTAGCGCCCTTGTGAGATCGATCTCGCTTCTTCCTCCACATTGGTTCGGCCCAGGAAACCATCCATGGTTCCCCGATCCATCACATGCATACCCATACTAGGTTTGGCCTCAGGAGACCGACTAGATCCACGAGCATCGGAGGGTTAAGATGCGTGCCAGACAATGACATAGTAAGGCGAGGCTCTCGCTTCGGCGAGTTGACATTCTATCCTCGGCTTTTTCTAGTCGGCACGGGATGTTAGGAGAGATGGATCTACCATTCCTTGATGGGATTTCCGTTTTCTCTCCTTGCTTGTCTCTTTCCCCTTTCTTCCTCTTACTTGTATTTCCACCCCCATTTTGGGTGAGTGTGATTTCTACTACACGGTTGGCCACCTCTTCTAGTCTTTTTACATGTCTTTCTCGGGAACTCTTTGGTTTTCCCACTTTGATCGGTGCATCTTTGCATTCTATAGTCCCTTTGGCCTACTTTGTGGTCATTTGTTGGACATTAATATATTTATCTTATCTTATCTCAATTGTTTTCTTTCTTTGTCTTCTCCTTCATAAGATGGGAAATGAAAAAATGAGTTTTTTTTGTTTTAGTTGTAAGAGGTTGTTTTAGGTTTAGGTTAGTTAGGAATGAGTGTGGGGGTCCTTGTGGGCCCCCACATTCATTTTTAATTAAGAATTTTTTTAAATAAAAATTCCTTTCTTTGGGACGTAGTGGATGCCCAAACATCCCCGATATGGTTGGGGGACTTGTAGAAGTCCCTTGGCCGTGCCGGGGACGTCTAGGTGTCCCCCATTTTTTTCAAGCGTCATGAGGAAGTCTCCTATTATTTGTGTGAACTGGTGCAGGTAGGGGATGTTTCCTACCCGTCCCCGCATCCCCAAAATCTGCCCTATGCGGATGGGCCTAAATATGCCGGGACGCGTCCCCGTGGAACATAGGCAAAATGAGTTCTTCGATATGTCAAATGTACTGTTGAATTTGGCATTTTTTATCAAAGAATCATAGATTTCAGATTGTTTGGCTATGCGAAGTTTCGGTGGTTACCCAAAGATCTACCACCTGGGTATATTTTCTCTTTTGGTTCGGGAGTCGTTTATGATAGAGTAAGCTTTAGCCCACCGTGGTTATCTATATCAGCGATGTAGAATACAAGACAAATATTGGTGATAGTTGTGAAGTAGTTCGGCTATGTTGGATTCTTATTGATCTTGACTTCCTCGATCGCACTTACTCTATTTTTCATTTTTGAAACAATCAAGGTGTATTGAAGATGGTAAAGAATCCCATATATCATGCTTGCACCAAACATATTGAGATTCATCATCACTATATTTGATAGTTAGTTGATTCTAGTGATATCTCTCTTCACTTCTATCCTTCTAAGGAGCAGCCTACGAGATCTAATGACTAAACCTCTTGGTCCTATCTTGTTTGTAAAATTTTGGGACAAACTTGGTGTTGTTTGGTTTAGTCATTAAGGGGGTATTGAATGTATTTATACACACACATGTTGGTTGGTAGTTCTCGTAATCGGTTATGAACTGTCTCAAAACTGTCCCAACAACATTGTAACCACTCCCAACATAATAACATGAAGGACATACAAGCTCATTGTGTGCTGTCCAACTCCTCTTCATTCTTTCCTTGTTTATGTATTCTAACGGTTAGTATGCAATACAAACTCCTTGAGCAACAACTAGTGCTTCCATTTTTGTAGAGTTTGCACAATGGCATAAAACTCTTGATCTTAAACTAAATATCTTCTTATGCCATCTAGTTTCTTACTAAAATATGCGGTGGGTCTCCCTTTCGAATCATCATGCTCGAATGGCTATTCCACTTGCATTACAAAAATACCTTGTTGAAATTAGGAAAGGCCAACACTAGCTACTCTGCTGACCTTTAACATTTGGAACACATAGATGGCATCTACGGTCCATAAAATCTCCTTTTGTCCTTTTACATCATCTCTCCGTGATTGGTTCGCAAATCTCACTGAATCCTCTAATGAACTTTCTATAGAAGCTTGCAAGTCCATGGAAGCTTTGGGCCTCCATGACATTCTTAGGTGATGGCCAATCCACAATAGCTCACACCTTCTTAGGATCCATCTTCAATCCTTCTTGAGATATCACAAATCCCAAGTATACCAATTCCTTTTGGATGAAACTGGATTCTTTAGTTTTACAAACTTCTCTTCGCTAGTGGTCTAACACTTTCTCGCAAATGGACTAAGTATCCTTCTTGCATCTTGCTGAAAATCAAAATTTCATCTAAATAAACAATGAGAAACTTACCTAAAAAGGCTTTGATACTTAGTTCATCAATCACATGAATGTGCTTGGTGCATTGGTTAACTCAAAATGGTATGACCAACTACTCATACAATATATCCTACATTTTGAAAGTAGTCTTTAATTCATCTCCTCTAGTTGAATATGATTTGGTGGTAATATTCACTCTTCGAGATCAATCTTTGTGAATTACATCACTCCACGCAAACAGTCCACCAAATCATCCATGCACGACAATGGAAATCTATACTCGATAGTTTGTTCATGGCTTTGGAATCGTGCACATACCCCATTCCTTTCTTTGGATATTGTAAGTATTGCGCATAGGCTCAAAGATTCTCTCGATCAACCCCTTCTCAAGAAACTCTTGCACTGTTTCCTCATCTCTTCATTCTCCATAGGTGTCAACCTATATGCGGCTTTGTTTGGTAAACTAGCCCTTGATATCAAGTCCATCTAATGATTGATACTACAGGTAAGTTGTAAACCATCCAAAAATCCTTTGACATGATATCCACGTACTCACCTAACATCTCCTTCACTTTTTGTGGGATCTCTTCTGTTTGCTCATCTTTGCCTTCCCTTTTTTTGTGCGAGCCTCGGTATGAATGCAAAATATTCACTACCCCCTTCCATAGTGCTTAGGAATTTCTTTCTCTTGAAATCAACAATATTTCGAGACTCCTCTCTACCTCTACATTCATGTCCTTTAAAGGCTTTGAGTATGCTTATGTTTGTTCCTCACCAATGCGTAATTATTTGCATGGCCATCATGAACCACTTGTCTATCATACTACCAAGGTCTATCAACACATGGTATACGTCCCAAAGCTTTGTATCGCACAAGACCGAATCTTCATATCATCAATCTTGATATGCACCCCTGCATTGCTCATGTACAAGCAACTAATACCGATTCAACAACATGATGCCTTATATGGGCTTTGATGAACAATCCTTTTCAAAACAAACTTCCCCATCTCATTAGAAACAAGATTATCGGTGTTATCACTATTAATGATGACTCGCCCCAACACTTACCTTTAGTCTTGTAAATGGTTTGAAGAGGTTCTTTCTTTATAGGCACATTCTCTTCCTTTGTGGCCTTCGAAAACACCCTCATATCATGAGAGTTTCTCCGCACTCTAGTTCTTTTGCTCTATTATTAAACACATTGCTAACTACATCCATGTGCTTTGAGATTGCTAGCATCATTTCTCCTTATTCCACTTTTTGCACGACTTGTGGACACTCAATTGTATGGTGTCCAGTTTCTCGGTAATGTAAACACGTACCACCAAATCCTCTACCTCTTTCGTGTCCTCTTCTCTCCGCCATTTTGTGCATGAATTTGCTCATGCGAGCTACTAGTCTTTATCTCATATGATTTTGCCCATCATTATGCAAACTTCTACCTTTGCGCGAGAACCTTCCTTTTCCCTATGGGTTGCTCTATTGTCTTTGGGACAACTTCTCTTTCGCCTTCAACGCAAACTAATAGGATTCCTCAATAGTCCTTAGTCTAACCATACTGAGTTCATCTTGAATGAAAATACGTAATCCATCAGCATACCTCAAGATCTTTTCTACGCCATCTTCCACATGTCCAACTCTGATGTTGAGCTGATAGAACTCCTTAGTGTACTTCTTCACACTCAAGTGCCTTTCAATGCAAGTTTTGCAATTGCTCGAACAAATGGGATTGGTAATCTACATGCATGAACTTAGCCTTCAACTTTGTCACCATTTGATCCCACTTCTTGATCTTATCTTTGCCTCTTTGAACTCTCTTAGTCTGCACATGATCCCACCACAAGGATGCATGTCCCTTCAATTTAGTACTCGCAATTTTCACCTTCTTGTTGCCTTCCACATTCTCATACTCAAAAGTATTTCTTCATTTTGCAATCCAATCAATGAGGTCTTTTGTATCTATGTTTCTAGAATAACACGACTTCTATTATTGGCTTGCTCCAATACTTGCGCACAAGAATCAGTCCTCTTGCTCATCTACGTGCACTACTTCAGCCTCCGATCTTTGGTGCTCTCCTTCATGCTCATCATCACTACATCTTCATCAACAACCACTCTATGCTGCATTATCTCCATTGCCTCCAAACATGCTTGTATTCCTCCGATCACATCAACCAAGTCCGCAAGTCACGACTCTCCGCTTTCTCTAAGCAACAAACTCCACTCAACATTCCATCTTTACTTTCCTCACAATTCCTTAGCAAGATTTGGCGACCTACACCTTCTATCTAACAACCCAAAATGTTGGAAGATGTTTGCAACTACTTTCTACCCACACCCCCAATATGGAAAGCAACTATTATATAGATCACACACAACCGAGATTGATGTCTATACCATCGCCCAAGAGGACTTAGAAATTCTTTCTCCGATACAAGAAAATGATGTAGTTGTAGTCATGGTTACCAGTGAAGGGACGCCTTACACCACAATCTATATCAGAGTTAGATCTCTTTGAAGCAAGATCTCAGGAAAAACTTTAAACAAGAAATAATGAAAGCTTCATCTATTAATGTAAGGAAATATTACAAACTCAGGCACAATGTTATTACACTCCAAGAAAAGACTCTGCAAGAATTCTTCTAAGAATTCCAATCCTATGACCTATCCTAAGTTTGTAGACTCTACAAAGATCCTATAGAACCAAACTTTTCTCAACCTCTAAATGGATAATAGTTGGATTCCTCAATCTGGAATTCGATTGCCTTCATGCTTACAATTCCCTTTATTTATAGATTTCATAGTTCTAGTGGGAGAACAAAGATGCCTTTGCAAGTAAAGATACCTTGTAGAATATTCCCTCAATCGCCTCAAATTTCCGTTGATTGGTGTAGAGAGTTTTCCTCCATTGGATCAAACTCAATTAGATCATGTGGTTGGTCCCCAGCCATGAAGGATACATCAACAACCATGTGTGTTTCCCCTATTGTATCCATGTTGATAGGGAATTTTGTTAGATGCGAGATCTCATCATTAAAGAAAAAATGGCAATGGGCTTCATGTCATAGATAGTGATTGATGGCCTCATGGGTGTATCACATCATTAACTAGGCATTGGCGCTCGGTGCAAGTCTTCGAGTCTTCAACGTGCAAGAATAATGTTCCATGACAAGGACCGATACACAAAGGCTTGTGCGGATCGAACATGCATGCACGACGTGAAGAGGATTTGCATGGTTAAGTCTTGTATTGCACGAGCAAGGTGGTGTTGCATGACATAAGCAAACTTGCATGGCATTGGTAAGGTTGCGCGGTTTGATGTAGTTTTGCAAAGCCAAGATAATCAGTGTGCGGTTTTAGCTATGTCTTGGCAGCTTGGATAGGTTTCCATGGCTTCGCAAGAAATGGCTAAGGTATTGGTTTCCTCCTACACAACATGCGTGCAAGTGGCATAGCATTGCGCAACTCCTTATTTACTAACCCTAAATATTTTTGGGTGATGCAAGATTGCTTGTGAGCTTGAATGCTCCAAAGCATCACCGGTAGTGGGGCCATTATTGGTAGGGTTCTTCATCAAGTTTAATTGGAAGGTGCTGTTGTAGAAGCTTTGACGTAGACCATGGGTTGGACAAAGCCACACAATACTAGGTGAACCTACTGAATGTTGGATGGTGCTTTGTGGCTTGCAACGGAGACAACAATGTATGTACTATGGATGCGAGTGATAGTCGTGTCTATTTGTACTTGGAGATAATTTATACAAATATGAGAGTGGAAGAGATAGATAGAGGGTAGTGGAAGTGAAGAGACGGTGCTTCGTGGCTTGGAATGAAGACTTTGTATGTACTATAGATGCGAGTAACAATTGTGACTCTTTGTAATGGAGATAATTTGTACAAGAATGAGAGTAGAAGAGATGGTAGATGTTAGTGGAAGTGTAGAGTATGTGAAGTCTATGTGAGTGTGTAGTGCATAATAGATATGTGAAGTCTATGTGTGTGTGTGTGTGTATTGCAGAACAGATATGTGAGTAGAGTGGAGAATAAAGGTGGATTTGAAGAGTATATGTATTCAGCGACAACTGTAATTTGAACAATGCATAGATTATATATATATAAAGCGGAGTTAACTTAGGGAAATCCGATTCTCGAAGTTATCGTTGCTAGATTACTGTTGTGTTTATATGCTGAAGTCATAAGCCTACTTCAAAGTGTATTTGCAATTGTGTTATCTGTTTATTGATAATAATCTATCCATCTCTGCGTCGCATCAGTTCTCATCAGAACAAAAGAAGATAATAAACTAGCAATTTTGCATATTTTATGTCAACAATTCACTTCAGCGACTGAAATCTGATTTATGTTCTACTTTTGACATGACTGATTTAGGCCTCCTACATTATTGTTTAGGTGTAGAGGTTTGGCAATCTGATGATACAATCTTTATGACGAATAAAGTATGCCAAAGCATTATTGGAGAAATTTAGGATGACAGAGAGCAATCCTTCTACTAACCTATGGAGGTTTGGCTGAAGTTGTCAGCCTATGATGATTCACCATTGAGCAATGAATCACTATATAGAGTCTAGACAGTTGGTGGGTAGTTTGATCTATTTTACATCTACTCAACCAGTTCTCTGTTTTGTTGTTAGCTATCTTTCCTGGTTTTTGTCACAACTGAAACTTTTTCATTGTTGAGCAGCAAAACATGTTTTATGCTATGTCAAAGGAACACCTGAATTTGGCATATTGTATTAGAGGTCGGCCAATTTCATTTTGTCTGGATTTATAGATTGTGATTGGGTTGGCTCAGTTGATACTCGGACATCAGCTACTTGTTAATTTTTTTCTTTGAATTAAAAAGATGTTTCATGGCAAAGCAAACTTGAGCATACTGTTGTTTTGTTTTCCGCTGAAGCAAAATACAAGGCAGCTAATAGTGCACATTGGGAGGTAGTGTGATTGCACATAATTTTGCTCAATTTACTGATTGCCCAAATTGTGCCTACTCCAATGTACTATAACAATCAGGGTGTCTTGAAGTTGGTAAAGAACCCAATATACCAATGCTAGAACAAACACGCGAATGTCATCATCACCACATTTGATAGTTGATTGATAGTGAAGACATTTGTCTTCATTATTGTGCCACTCGAGCAAACTGCTGGCATAATGACTAAACCTCTTGGCCCTACTCTCTTTTTAAAATTCTGAAACAAACTTGGGGTTGTCTCTGGTTTAGTCATCAAGGGAGGTGTAAAATATATAATCTGTGTAGTATGGAAATGTCTCCCTTGCCTGTACCCCATGGAAATGTTCCGGGTATGGGTATGGGGGTAACGTCCTTGAAACGCTTCCACAGACTAAGTACGGCCCGGAAACGCCCTAGCTGTACCTGGGACATTTCTGGGCTGTACTTGTGGCCATGGGTATGTTAAAAAGCAAAAAAACATTTTTTTTAGCATTTATTGTTTCTAACCCTAATCTACCCACCCAACCTTCCTAAAGACACTTCTTAAAAGCTATATAATGACATCTTTGGTCCATTCTAAATCACACTCATTTCTTTCTCTTGCTGAATTCAGTTTTCACTAAACTAATCTAGATTATAATAATGTATATATGAAATTGTAACCATGTTGAATCTATTGAACTTCAATGAATACAAAATATTTTGAGTGCTTTATCTCTTATGGACTAAAATTTTGAAAATGAACACTATGCATATATATACTTTTTTTTAATAATATATTGTATGGACGTTTCCGTAATGTTTCGTACCCAAGTTTTTTATGAAAATCGGTGTTTCCACATTTCGAACCTGTACCCGCTTCCTGGCAACATAGTATATAATATGTTTTAACCATCTTGATTATTTGCAAGTTTGTAACCATTTAATTGGTTGTAACCTCTTGTAACTGCCCTAACTACTTGGAATTCAATAAAACAGAAGGCACACATGAATCAATGTGCACTGCATCTCTCTCTCTCTCTCTCTCTCTCTCTCTCTCTCTCTCTCTCTCTCCCCATTTAATAACAAAAGCACATAACAATTGATCAACTATAAGAATCATCATAAAATTAAGAATAGTAAATGCATTGAGTTGAAGTGCTAACTTTTCAATATCATCATTCGACAATTAATTGATAATTCAAAATGGAACAAAAATTAAATATCTTTATTATAGCTCAACCGAGGTGAGCACCAAAGCATTTCTTAATGCATTACTAGTCAATTTAAACTCTGTTTCATCAGCACGAATAGTAATCTCTACGCAATTCTTTACCGCCGACTATTGCGACTTTTATAAAGCAATGCGTGCTTGGGCAGTAGTTTATAACCCAATTATTGTACAGAAAAATTCAATTATTGTTCACGTGATCATACAATGTTCAAGATCATCAATGAAAGCTTTGATAGAGAAAGAGGTCACATTAACCTCAAAAGAGGCTCTCTATAGACAATAAATTGTTTTCATCCCAAACTCGTGCCATTTGCTGACTAGCCATGGACAACACTTTCTAGTGGTATCTCAACAGTAAGATTTGCATGGAGGCGGTAGCAGAGAGAGGCCCTATAGGCCAACTTGTGTATGCAACCACCCCATGTAAACAAACTTTATGGATTCCCACCAAAACACACCATTCATTTTCACTTTGAGTGTTTCTCAAGAGATTGCTAAGTCTTAGGGATGAAGACCTCTCCAAAATTGTGCCATGCACACTAGGGGATGTGTCCACTCATTACACTATGCAAATCAACAACTACTCTTTATCCCTAGGTTTTATTTATTTCTGCACACCACAGTGGCAACGCAATTATGCTTTTTGGGCATATGGCAAACCCCTTTCAAGGGAGAACAGAACAAAGTAGTGTAACTAATGTCCAAATATGTTGTTGGGGAATTTTTCTGTTAAAAATTAATTTAGTTGGAATCACAGACATGGATGTAGAACCTTCTCTTGTTGTAACCTGTGAAATAATCCAAGCAGTAAAAGCTACACTTGAAAATATCAACGAAAGAAGATCCGATTAAATATCTGTTCAAAATTCAAACTAAAATTGCTGCTAGGGTTTGTGTTTGAATCCACTAGGTGTTCAAGAGTCAGCGGGGCTGAAACGACTGGCTGTATTGTACTATACTATGAATGTCCAATTCTAATTTTATGATCCCGGAACTCAATTGGGGTTACAATTTGTTCTCCATTCTGTGATAAGAATAAGAAAAAGATAGAAGCAGACAGGATTATAAGCAAATGTTTTTGTGAAGTGACATACCGTTCAGCATAGTTAGAAGCAACCTAATTTTCCAAACAGTGTTTGATGCTTCTGCAACTCTTCTTCTTCTATACTTATTAAAAACTTGATGTAGGACTAGAAGAATTGCAAATCTGCCTTTACCCTTTTTTTCTGATAATGGTTGCACATAGGTGTGTCTGTTGACAAGGCAGAAAACACTTAAAACTGTTGTAGAAATAAATAAAGGATTTTCTAGTGCGATTTTTTAATAACTAAATTAAGCGCTGCAAGGATTTTGAGATGATGTTACATTTTGGAGGAATAGTTTCTTTTCCTGACATTTTCTTTCTTTCAGCCCAAATTTCTTAAGTCTTCTTTCTTGTTATTTTTTTAAATTTGAATTCAGCAGTGAATAGATTTTTTTTTTGGGTTTTTTAGTTATATTAATATCTCGCCTATTTCTAGCTCATACCAAGGGAAATGTGCAGATTTTTTTTTTTTCATTTTGTTTTACGTGGAACCTGGTTGTACGAAATTGGCATGGAGCACAGGCCAGAAGTGAAATAAAATAGTCGCAGATTAAATCTGGCATGTTTAATTTTTAAAAGCTCTATTACTAGGGTTCATCCCTCACACCCCTCTACCCCTTGGATATGTACTGGGTACTGATATATCCTGGGTATGGTACTGATATGTCCCAGGTATGGTACTGATACGCCCCGGGTATGTCCAGGTACATCTCGGGTATGTTTTGATGTATTCGGGGCTTATCAATAGGGTTAGGCAATGGGGGGGCTCTAAAAATGTTTTTTTTTTTAATTTTGACTCAAACAAACTTCAGTTTTATTGAGGACTGGGCTGGGAGGGCATGACAACCACAAGGAAACTCCGCGATTGTTTAAAATCCTTGAGTTTATCGAAGAGAAAATATTCAAAGGATATCAAGAATGTTTGAGGTAATTGTTTGGGATCATCGCAATTGGCCAAGGAAAGAAACTATTCATAGAAATTTGGACATATATCCGAGTTGCCGTACAAGTTATTTATGAGATCAAATCTCGGGTGATCTTCAATACTAATAGAAAAACTTGGAACCGCAAATTGCATAGCTTAAAGTTTCAAAGAGTATCCTTTCCCGAAACTACCAAGGCACTCATTGACTCCTTCATGCATCCTCAAGGAGGATTAGAAGGTGATTTTGGATAATACTAATGCAAAAAGCAACCATTGGACTGACCTCTTTAGTTATCATTGGCAGCTTAGAGTCAATCTCATTAAATAGGTCCTTTGGAGCTCCCTATATACATCTTTTATGGCCACCATCGCAACACAAAAATTAATCCCTAAGGAAATCAATGATACACAAAGAAATACATACTTGTCAAAATCAAGCAAAGAATGGATAAACCCTTTTGCATCAACCTAAAATATCCCAATGTCAGCTATTTCGAACCCAAATGGGGTTGGAACTAGCCAAGGTGGTGGGATAGATTGGAAGAAAACAATCGGAATTTAAACACATTCAAATCAGATTTTACAACAGCTGGAAAATAATTTAAATCTGAAACCCTAACTGCTGCAATCTTCAAAATAGCATAACTTTCTCTACACAACTCGATCTAGGAAAATGACATATGCCCGAACTCGGAAAAATACAAGGAACAAGATGATGTAAACCAATTTATAACAACTACCAAACATGCAGATCTGGCCCTCCTACTATTTCGCCCCACACATTTAGGGCTGATTAGGGCATCCAAACTTGCCCAACAATGATGAAATTAATCCTCAAAGCTGCCACTAATTTATGAAGCCCAAATAACCTCATAAATTCTCCAAAAACCTTAGATCTGATTTTTATTTGAAAGGAAAACACAACAAAGCTTGAAAAGGGCATAACTTCCTCAAAACTTAGTATTTTCGCATGAAACAAAGACCAAAAGAATCCTTGAATTTTTATCTTTCCAACAAGCCCAAAATCGCCAAATTCCAAGGGTGGGAAGACCCCCAAAAAGCTGTCACAAAACCCAGAACAGGTCGCTGCCCTAAAGTCAGTCAAAATTTGTAAATTCAATATCTCACAAAATACCCAACCAAATCACGCAAATGACATATCAAAATGTTCACAAAATTATGAGGAATCCAATGAGTATTTTTGCAGATTTTTTGGGCACGAAATGTGGAAAAACAGCCCCAAACCCTAGTCGCTAGGGTTAGAAAAACAAGATTTGCACTAAAATATTCCACCAAGGAAATTCGCCACACTTAGGGCATAAACAATAATGATAATCCACCACAATAATGCAAATATAAGTCTTCAATCAGATCTTCAATAGCTCCAACTTGATTGTCAAAGAGAGAGAGCAACAACTAGGGCATACATCCCATTTCTCCAAGCATGGAGAGACATAAATGATTTAATCCAACATACCCAAAAGATGGCCATGCAACCTCCTTTTATAAGATAAGGGGTGCAACATTCAAATGGCCGACCTTTTCCCTTTTGGAGGGAAAACTAATAAAACTTAATTAAAATATTAAAAGACTAACTTTATGTGCACTTTATTATTTTCTAATTAAATAATAAAAAGTAACTAACCTATGTGCACATTTTAAAACTAACTAGAGACTCCCCCTTGTAGCGCAAGGCATGCCAAGGGGCTACAATGCAGACAACAGACACCTCAGAACAATCCCCAAGCTTTATCCTCGAACCCACGGGAGAGAAAATGGGTTGAGGGTCTTCAGTTCTTCATTTTCAAAAATGTCTAGAAAAGGGGACATTACAATCCTCCCTTCCCAAGATTGTTTGCCCTCAAGCAATAAAGCAAGCTCATAGATCCATGTATCATGCCCCAAAGAGAAGATGTGGGGTGGTGCATCCATAATCTCGATCCAGTGCCTGTCAGGTGGCGAAGAGTTGGGAAGAACATGTTTCCTTCCCTCATGTCAATCCAAGTAGGTGGGTCATCAACTCCGTAATATGCGCTCCAAGTAATGGTGTCTTCATCATAGGACCGAGAGTCATCAACTAGATGAGCCTTGCTAAGTTCCAAGGTTGCCCACTCAATAATGCCCTCATGAAGTGAATAGGACAAGCAGTCTTTCTTCACATGTCTTCAATCCTGCACATGAAGCAAACACATTAGAAAAATCATAAGTGTTGAGAAACACTTTTTCAGCTTCTTCTCCATGTCTCCAAGGCATGAATAGATCACAACTCTTCCCCATACATGGGTTGTTCCCAAATGTTGTTATGTTGCCCCAAACACTGTTGTAGTCATGCATTTTCCTCTCAAAAATCAGGATCAAAGTGGTTGGGATCCACCCCAAAGTAACCATGCATAAGCCAACAACAATCATCAACAACAAACTCTTCAACTGCATGGTTAAAAACACATCTGTAGAAGTAATAAGGGGGCTGGAAATATTTATGACAACAATGAAAATGATAGGACAACTGTCATACTTCAGAAATTTCACCCAATCATGAAAGAACAACAATCTAGGGGAGGAAAATGACCTCAACATGACTGAAACTTCACCCCCAACTTTAGCAAACTGAAAAATACTCAAATGCATGGCCAAATGGATAGAAAAAATTGCATCTTGGTGAGTGTGAATCATGCAATGAGGAGTAATCAATCTGAAACACATCTTGCCCTTGTCCATGCCAAGCATACCTTTATTGCCCTCATCATCAAAGCATGTAAAAGACTCTCTTGTCCATTGAATGACAAGATCCTTAGTGGCTGCCATAACAAGTCTTTTAATCTGAAAGTCATCATTAGCACTCAGAAAAACACCTTTCCCACTTATTTCCGGATCTCCTAAGGTCAAGTCATGCTTGCCAATACTTGTGTTAGCCATATACAATTCTGAAATTTCACTTAACCCCATGAAATCAAATGTAAAAATCAGAAAATCAGAACTGATATCCTTTGGAAAAACACTTGGTTCCCATACCTTAGAGTGCCCAACATGGTGGTTTTGAACCGGGAAGTTTCCTTGCTCAAAAACTTCATTTATTTTGCTTGTAGATCTCTCATAATGATGACTAAACTTCATACTTGGAGGATGCATGTATGAGATATCCTCATGATCCTCTTCAAGGCCTTGAATGTCATTTGTTTGCTTCACTACCTTGGCTGTTCCGGAATGGACAACGAGCTCATCATGATAATATCCATGCCTTGGCCTTGCTTGCCATGACCGTGTAATACCCACCCATGCATGAAACAACCTTGGACTCCTCTTCATAGTAGAAAGGGCCCTTCTTTTGCTCACTAATGTCCGCTGTCATAAACAGACCAGCAAGCGGACTGTCCTTGTTTTTATTTGAGTAAGGGACTTTGATCACCCTTTCTTCTTCCTCTTCTTGCTTAGCACACATCCCTACATCCTTGCATTCATTACCAACCCAAGTAGCATTAGTAACAACCAAATAATGATCATTGATTACCTCTTGGCTGCCCTCATTTTGCTTGTCCATGCAAACTTGCAAATCAAGTTTCTCTTTCCTCTTTGACTCATCTCCCATGATCACTTTATCATCATGCATGCAATCATCAAAAGGCAAAGAAACCTCTTCAATCAACAAAGAATCTTTACCTTGCTTATTTTCATCCGGTGGCTCTTCTTCCTTCACTTCCTCTTGAATCAAATCTGATTTTTTCTGTGCAATCACCAAGTTGGATGCAAGCATTAGATATCAATAATTTATCACCAAACACCAAGTGACTCATACCTTGGAGAGCTGATCCTTCTTGCTTCATAGGAGACCTTGCTAACATATATGCCTTCACCTTGCTTGAACATTGATCCAAAACACCTTTGGCTAAAGTATGAGCAATACATGACTCCTCTTGTCTCAAACCTTCCTCAAGCATGGATAGCAATGGTTGTGGGGGATCCTCATATTCATTCAACACTAGGGACAAGATGGTTTGCATTGCAACCATTATTTTTTGGGAGTGATCATCATGTAGGACAACAAAGAATACTTCAAACATGTGGAGAATGAGATCATCACAATCAAGATCTAACATTGGTATACAAGATCTTACCTTTGCCATATTCTCCAAGATCTTAACCCTCTTATCAAAGTAAGGGTTTGTGGTGTCCCAAAGCTTTTGAAAACTTCCTATCATGAGCTCAAAGACCTCTTCCATGGTGGTGTCATTGTATGGCAAACTTGGGGCTGTTATCCTTGTAACCTCGCTAATGCAAGTGATGACCATGAGCCTCACATCCACCTCATCATGCCTCAACAGTTCGGATCTAGCCAAATGGGTCACCAAAGAGTACATTGCTGAAAACATGGAGCCATAATCTGATTGTTCTATCATAGACAAACAACTTGCCACTTCTTCTAGAGTGTTGAGCAACACACTCTTCACATGTGGAGGATACTCGAGCCATCTCCCAAGTCTGTAGAGCTTGGTCCTCAATTCCCCATCACTTGCTAGTTCCATGATTCAAAAGACTCTGCAAACAACACCCACAAGAGTAGAGGAAAGTTGCTCTGATACCACTGTATGTCCCCTTTTTAGACAAGTTAGGAAATGAAGAAATACTTGTCAAAATCAAGCAAAGAATGGATAAACCCTTTTGCATCAACCTAAAATATCCCAATGTCAGCTATTTCGAACCCAAATGGGGTTGGAACTAGCCAAGGTGGTGGGATAGATTGGAAGAAAACAATCGGAATTTAAACACATTCAAATCAGATTTTACAACAGTTGGAAAATAATTTAAATTTGAAACCCTAACTGCTGCAATCTTCAAAATAGCATAACTTTCTCTACACAACTCCGATCTAGGCAAATGACATATGCCCGAACTCGGAAAAATACAAGGAACAAGATGATGTAAACCAATTTATAACAACTACCAAACATGCAGATCTGGCCCTCCTACTATTTCGCCCCACACATTTAGGGCTGATTAGGGCATCCAAACTTGCCCAACAATGATGAAATTAATCCTCAAAGCTGCCACTAATTTATGAAGCCCAAATAACCTCATAAATTCTCCAAAAACCTTAGATCTGATTTTTATTCGAAAGGAAAACACAACAGAGCTTGAAAAGGGCATAACTTCCTCAAAACTTAGTATTTTCGCATGAAACAAAGACCAAAAGAATCCTTGAATTTTTATCTTTCCAACAAGCCCAAAATCGCCAAATTCCAAGGGTGGGAAGACCCCAAAAAAAGTTGTCACAAAACCCAGAACAGGTTGCTGCCCTAAAGTCAGTCAAAATTTGTAAATTCAATATCTCACAAAATACCCAACCAAATCACGCAAATGACATATCAAAATGTTCACAAAATTATGAGGAATCCAATGAGTATTTTTGCAGATTTTTTGGGCACGAAATGTGGAAAAACAACCCCAAACCCTAGTCGCTAGGGTTAGAAAAAACAAGATTTGCACTAAAATATTCCACCAAGGAAATTTGCCACACTTAGGGCATAAACAATAATGATAATCCACCACAATAATGCAAATATAAGTCTTCAATCAGATCTTCAATAGCTCCAACTTGATTGTCAAAGAGAGAGAGCAACAACTAGGGCATACATCCCATTTCTCCAAGCATGGAGAGACATAAATGATTTAATCCAACATACCCAAAAGATGGCCATGCAACCTCCTTTTATAAGATAAGGGGTGCAACATTCAAATGGCCGACCTTTTCCTTTTGGAGGGAAAACTAATAAAACTTAATTAAAATATTAAAAGACTAACTTTATGTGCACTTTATTATTTTCTAATTAAATAATAAAAAGTAACTAACCTATGTGCACATTTTAAAAAACTAACTAGAGACTCCCACCTGTAGCTTTATCCTCGCAAGGCATGGGTTGAGGGCTCATTTTCAAAAATGTCCAGAAAGGGGACATTACATATCTCCTTTCCCGGAGGAAAGGAGCCACATAGGTTCTCCGTAGAACAATCCCCAAGCTTTCTTCATGCAAAATATAGCTACAAAATGTATCAAACGAGTCTATAAAATGTTGGAGAAGTGTTTTCTATTAGATTTGAATACAAATACAATACAAAATCGCATCATCATGCGAATACAACAATCGACTGATAAGTGTTATGAATTTATGATGATTGTCATTGAAAATTATCATCATAAATTTCATATCTATGCAAGTTACAATATACAATAATTTACATTTTCCTCTTCCCCGTTCTAGAGAAATATTGGGGAGAGGGTCTATTGCCTCTACTAGTCCCCACACTCGATTGCGTCTCCTCGCTCCTCCAAGAAGGCTGTGACTCCGGCTCTAACCTAGTAGTAGATGGTGGTGGCTCCTTTGTTGCATGTTCGAGATCACCTCCAAAGATGTCATCTAATCCAATATCTCTTGTTAGTGCTTCTCCCTCCATAGCTTCCCTCTCGAAAGAAGGAATCTCATCCTCTCTGTGAATGCAGAGATTTTCTTCTTCCCCATCCTTCTTGTATGGATCTATCTCATCCAAATCAATAAGCTCCTGCGATGTGGCCTCCACTTTTATTGTGCGAAGCCGGAGATTGTATTGCACAAAAACCGAGTCGTTGAGCCATTTTTGAGTCAATTTGTTTTGCTTCGTCCGAGTGGCCTCAAACAAACTCCAGTTGCGTTCACATCAAGAAGCGCTACAAGGTTGAGATAAAATTCAAAGGGCTAACTTTTGAAGATGTGGGGTATTTCCTCCTCTATCCTCGCACTCAAGAACCTATAAACAATATAATCAAACGTTTATAAGTAATTAATAAAATCAAATTTGTAATTCATAATGTAACTTTAGTAAACATTCTAATTTCTAATTTTTATTACGTGGTGATTGTGTGGTTCTCCCTCGGATAGCTAACGCTAAAGAAAAAAGCCTCCCCCTAACATGCCTGTAATTTTTCAACTCTAAAATAATGAGGTCCCTCGTCTCAACCTCTAGTATCGTCCTCTCAATACATCTTTGAAAGACCCTCCATAACCTCTCCGTTCACATCTGTGAAGCCATCAGAGAAGAAAAACTTGGGATTGAAGTAGTACCCTGCTGCATGAATAGGTTGGTGGAGTTGATTGTTCCACCTCCGATCAATTATCTCCCAAAAGGGACCATATCGGCAATATCCCCCTATAATAGTTTTGGATAACCTCTTTGGCCCTTTCCATGGCCTCATAAATGTACCCCATAGGGTTTTTCTACCCATCAACTAAACACAAAACCCTCACTAACAATCAATTCGACACCTACACACAAATTAAAAAGTAAGGTTATAAACTTACAAATAAAGTGAAAAAGTAAATTAAAATATATTTATAATTTAACAAATTAAAATAAAGAATCAACTTGAAATATAAATCAAAGTTTGAAATTACCTTGATGATCTCTATAACTTTCTTTGCAAATATATCATCAAAAACTATCTTTGCAGCTTCTCCTCCATCAACTTTCTTTGAATATTGGGACTCTAGCCATGTTTGACTCACAAACATTTGCTTCAATGATGTCAACAAATTAGAAATACTTTGCAATGTCAAGAAGTTAGTTGCAAACCTTGTGACATCGGCATGCACAAACTCTTTCCCCTTTGTGTGTTCTCTCATCAAGCTAAGAACTCAAGGGTGATTATATATGTACTTGGTTATGTTTCTTGCATCTTCTATAACCGGCCTCACCCAATCAATTTTTCCTATGTCCTCCAAAAGAAGATCAAGGCATGAGCCGCATAAGGAGTCCAAAAGAGTGATGGATGTCTCTTCTGTAGTAGTCTCCCAGCCGCCACATATGTTGTTGCATTATCTGTGACAATTTGCACAACATTCTATATACCCACCTCTAATACGACCTTCCAACATAAGACTCAAATTCTCTGCATTTTTAACTATGTTAGAGGCATCAATTGACTTCAAAAACACTATCTCACCATTTGAAGCCGCTAAAAAATTAATGAGGGTGTGGTTCTTTCCATCTGTCCACCCATCTGAAAGAATGGTGCATCCATATTTCTGCCATTGTTTCTTTTGATCTTCTAGAATTGTAGTTGCATCTGCAACTGCACCCTTGAGCAATTTCCCACTCAAGTCTTTTGGAGTGTGCCTTGTACTTTTTCTCCGCAGGTAATAGTCAATCCTATCACCAAGTACTCCCTCACGAGATCTTTGCCACATTGAAGGGAAGGTTGTTGTAGTACTAGAAATTTGCACATGCTTTATCCGCTTCTTCGTGCATATCCTTGTTTTAGGATGTACCTTGCAATGAAGGTTGTGTTCCAGGTATGTTCCTTGGTATAAAAAAGTTATGTATACCTTTGCTCAAACTCGATGAAACAGATGTGCCTCTTCCGATTCGTATGTGGACCGCGAGTAGAGCCCACAATTGTTGCCGCATCATCCTTTGAATCCTCTGTCATTCCAGCCCTAGGTCTAACAACTTCTACTATGGCTGCATGCACCCTTTCCCTCTCTAGTTTCTTCTCCTCCAGCTCTGCCAGCTTCTGCTTTCATCTCTTGCTTTATCTCTTCTGTAACATTGGGGCATACCACAACATCTTGACAAACAATACATGCAAGATGATAGAATTAGGCGATTGATGCCTCCAAGAAATGTTTTCCCGCAGAAATTGCAAACCATTGTTCTGGAACTACTCCACGTACACCATACTTTCAAGTGATGGTACGGGCGTTAGTGAGAACGGTTCGTGTTAGTGATGCTTGACCTGATGCCGAACCTAATGCCGAGCCTGATGCCATTGGTAAGCTTTAATCTGCAACACAATGCACATTTAAATTTAAAAAAAAACGTAAACTTAATTAAAATTAAAAACAAATGTGTCTGTATAACCCTATTTAACCGTAATTTAATCAAAAAAACATGCCCCAGATTCAAATGACTATTAAAAATTTAAAATGATTTGCAATTAAATTGAATGCATTAAAATTATAAAACATATTCAAGAATAAAAAAACTTACCTCTAGCTCCAAATGACTATTAAAATTTAATATCATTCGCTATTAAATTAGATGTATTTAAAATTACAATATTATTATATAAAACTTAAATAATATAGACCGATTTGAAAAAACTTGAAAAAAGTTAAAAAAAAAACTTACCTCCAAATGCAATTCTCCCAATTTCCTCTTGAATTTGCTCAAAATCTGTTGAACTCATGCAATGCAAGCTCAATGGTTGTGTGAATGAAAATGAAGTGCTTTGGTGCCTTAAAATTAAAAAAAAAGTATTTTTAGTGTTTTTGGCGCTTTTTGCGTGTTCGCCTATTGTCTGCGTATGACGAGTATTGTGCATGGACTTGCCAATATTCTTGAGTCGGCTTTTGACAAGTTTTACCCGTGATTATTCGTTTCTTTTTTTTAAAGCGAGTACTTGTCGAGTTTGCATACTCATGATTCAACTTTTAGATTTATGTTTATTTGAGATACCATAAAGGAAGTGGGACGCTTTAATATATGGTATTGCTTTCATGTAGCTAATATATCTCATGCAACCATGTCTAGACGCCCGGAAATGCCAAGTACCCCCCATATCAGTCCGATACGCACCGGTAATACGGGTAAGGTTCGAAAAGGGGCTTTGTGAGTACGTACCCACAACATACCCACATGGTTTTTTCAAGTGCAATTGCTTTAAAAAAAAAAAACTTGAGGGCTTTGACTGGAATTGAACCTTGGAAAGTTCGTGTGAGATTCAATATTGCCAACAGCTCCGAAGGTGTGATGTCCCCTTTTTGTGCAAATGATAATTTTTACAAACTTCAACTCAAATTGAACCAAGAAGGACTAGATCCTTTTGAATCAACCTAAATTAGCCCAATGTCAACCAATTACAACCCAAATGGGGTTGGAAGTGGTCAAGGTGGTGAGCTAGATTGGTGGAGACAATCAGATTTTTATTCTTCTCAATTCTGATTTTTATTACAGCAGTGAATTAATTTAAAACAGTTGCAAACAGCTGAAAACTTCAAAAATTCATAACTCAATCAGTATTTCTTCTTTTCATTTGAAGCAAAGTGCACAATAAACTTGAGATTTTTCCCTTTCCAATGAACTAAGGATCGGATTTTTCTAAGCGCTAAAACTTCTTCTAAATAGCATCCAAACTTCCAGATCTAGGCGCTAGGGTTATTAGAAATTATTAAATTAATAACCAACACTTACCTCAACTATTTTCACCCTCCAAAAGCTTGTTTTGATGCACAAAATGCCAAGAACAGATCTGAACTGAAATCACAAATTTTAAGCATTAAATGTGTCACAAACAATTAATAATCCAACCCCAGACTGCTGCAACTTCTAAAATTATTTCCCGCTTAACCAACCAAGCAAAAGCCTTCAAACTTTGGATTCCGTTCCAATAAAATATGGAAAATATGACCATGCATTCCACTTCCACTTAACTATAAGAAAAGTGTCAAATTTGTACAAAAGGTTGGTTGTGGTCTAAGCTTCTTAACGTGGCTTTGGAGTCTTTTTTGAAAATAAAGCCATATCTTGTCCCCAGTGGCATAAAAAATACAGCAGTATATTAAAATGTCAAATCAGCACCAAAACACATTAGATCCAATTCGCTAGGGCATGAAAATATCACCAAAAATACCACACATCAGTTCGCTACCATAAAAAGAACAAATTGTTGCACAATAATCATATTTCACCTTCACAACAAGGCGCCACAATATGGAAGATTCAAGCATGCATAATATTCCAAATCCTTATCAAAATCAGATCTAACTCCAATTCCAAATTGAATGAGAGAGAGATAGCACAATGAAGAGCTAGGGCATACATCCCATTTCTCTAAGCATGGAGAGATATAAATGATTTAATCCAACATACCCAAAAATGGCCATGCAACCTCCTTTAATAAGATAAGGGGTGCAACATTCAAATGACCGACCTTTTCCCTTTTGGAGGAAAACTAATAAAACTTAATTAAAATATTAAAAGACTCACGTTATGTGCACTATTATTTTCTAATTAAAATAATAAAAAGTAACTAACCTATGTGCACATTCTGAGACTAAATAAGACTCCCACTTGTAGTGCTAGGCATGCCAAGGGGTTACAATGCAAATAATAGACAGTAGACATCTCAAAACAATCCCCTAGCTTCATCCTCGAACCCACAGGAGAGAAAATGGGTTGAGGGTCTTCAGTTCTTCACTTTTAAAAATGTCCCGAAAAGGGGACATTACAGAAGGGTCAAGAGAGATGAAAAGGACTTCATTTGGTTGACTTACTATTTAGGTGCTTTCTTGTTGCTCCTCATGGGTACTTTATTCTTTAGTCAATTTGGAAGGCATGGGAACAAGTGAAGCACTTGTTGGTTGGGCAGCCTATCTTCTCTTCCTTTGACACTAGGTGCCAAACCTACAAATCGATTTTGTCAAATCTGAAATATAATGACAAGATCCTTGCCTTGACAAGAGGCTGCTCTCCCCTCCTTTGGTTTGAGAAAGGAATTAAAATATTTCATGACTTGTACAGATTTGGGAAGTGGATGGATAGGACAGACCTTAAAGCTCTCTATAAGCTTCGTCAATCTCAGTTCAGAATGTATACAATACTCAGAAATGCTTTCACAGCTCCCTCTGCTGGACTAATTATGTAGGATGAGAATGACTTTTGGGAGACTATGAGGTGGCTCAAGGACCCTTTCTCCAAGAGGCTACTTCCAAACAACTCTATGAAAAGATTGCCTTTTCCACAAACCTTTCCTTGGGCCTTAACAACAAGTGGAATGTTTGTGAGCCCATTAGTAGATGGACTCATAGATTTAATGTTTTGTGGTCTTCTTTTATTCAGTCAAAGAAATCTTGCTTTAGATGGCTTCTGATTCATAATAAGCTTCTTGCTGGCTTCTAATATTTAATATGTTACTGAGACTATAATCTTGTTTTTTTCTTTAAATTTTTATATATATTTATATTTTTTACTTTCTAAAAATATATTGTACTAACGTACCCACAGCGTACCGTACCTGAGGTTTTTAAAAATTTCCGTTTCAACGTACTGTACCCGTACTGAAATAGTCTAGAACCATGTTAATCGTTCAAAGCATGTAGAAACATATTTATTGAACCCAAACATTGCATGCTCTCAACAATGGATTGCAGAACACATAATTATCTCAGATTCTATTTTAGTTGCTAGGGATGTTCACAGGTTTATTCACAACATCAGGAGGACCTGTCACAACATGATTAGGAGGTTATGAAAGGGCAAGAGGGTTTTACCTGGTATACCATTGGAGATCTTTGATGAGTCTGCCAATAGCTACGGCGCTGGTAATGGTTGCACTGATGAAGCCAAAGTACTGTTAGATTGGGCATCGGCAGAAGATCAAGCACAAGATATTTCACTCTTGCTGATGTTTTTTTAATGTTTTGTGATATTAGTGTTATCATGAGTTACATTGTAGAGAATCGTTGTATTTTCACTGAGAATACAAAAGACGAGCTTTGTGTTTTTTGTATTTAGTGTACACTTCTACACCTTGTTAAATTTAAGGTTTGCATAGAATTCTCACTTAATTATCTTGGACATGTGAAAATTGGATAGCCAATCCAAGCATAATTTCTTCAATAAATGCATTATTTCTTCCTGGCATTATCCCCTGTATTCTATGAGAATGCCCTTCACTTCTTGCATCTCGCAAATGCATCTGTTTGTCCTCTTGTTCGTCCATCCCAAAATTGGTTGTAGCTTAGGTCCTTAGATTAGAATACTCTGACTGAAAGGAAAAATTTGAAACAACTTCCTAAAATTGACTACTTTTCATGTCCCTGCGATGGAGACGGAATTTTCTTCATCGAGGTCATCTTAAGTTTAACCTTACCATCTCCAAGATGGAGACTGAATTTTGTAGGATATCAAATAAAATTCTTATATTTGAGAAGTGATCTATAGAACATTTAGTCCTTCTATAACCCCTTAATTTTTGATGTCTCTCAATCAGCCTTCCTGCTGCTTTTATCTAGCATTATTTTACCACATCTTTACTTTCCTATGCTTAAAGAAAATAATCTTATGCTGTCCACTCTTGAGTTGTCTGAATATGATATCTGTACAATGAAGATTTTACTAATCAATTAAATCCTCATCATTGTTTGGAAACTTGGACTTATAAGCACTCCTATTGTTTTTTTATTACAGCACGAGTTACTGAAAAAAATAAGCCATCTATTTATAAGCTACATGAAATTTATTTTTGCCGTCATCTTAACCACAGTGGGGGATGTAACATAGTGAGTACATATTGTAAGTTGGTAATGTCACAGTTCATCTATCTTACTTGAAGTTAATACACGTGCTGCAAATTACAGGGAGCCATTGATACATCAATGGTAGAGGCACGACTCAAAGTTCACAATCCAGATGATCCGGAGCCTATTATCAATTTATACCTTCATGATCCAATGAGTCCAGCAACGAGACTTGTTTCAGAAATGATGATAATGTGGGGAGGCTATTGCAACATTTGGGGCAGAGCATGGCATTCCTTTTCCTTATAGAGGACAGTCTCAGTCTAATTTAGCTGCTGCTGCTTTATCCTATTTGCCAGAGGGACCTGTACGAAGCTCAGCCCATGTTAGGTCCATGCGTCGAGTGGAAATGGATTTCAGAAAGCCTATTCCTCATGGAAGCCTTGGTGTTCCTGGATATGTGCAATTCACATCACCAATTCGACGTTATGTTGATCTTCTTGCTCACTACCAGGTATGGTATATACTTGTCTGATGTTTGATCTGGAGAGATGTTTATTATTTTCATTTCCATTTTCTACTAACATTAATTCCTGTTGATTTTGTGTTACCCAATGATGTCAGGTGAAGGCTGTTTTGAGAGGAGAAATGCCCCCTTCACAAGCCCTCAGTTGGAAGGAATGATGCAACTGATTAATCTGCAAGTACGAACTTCCAGAAGGATATGTAACAATAGTGTTCGTTATTGGATGTTGGAGTACCTTCGAAGGCAAGCAAAGGGAAAGGAATTTCGTGCATTGATTCTTAGATTTGTGAAAGATAAAATCGCGTCATTGCTTCTTCTCGAGGTCTCTTTCTCTCTCTCTCTCTCTCTATCCCTTCCCCACTCACTCCAACTAACCCCCAGCTACATCATGTCACACACGATATTGGGCATTCTGAACCCAATTTTTTTAAATACATGATTGTATTAGGAAATATGTGGGCTGAAATTTGAAGCTTGGTCAATTATTCTGTGCAGGTGGGAGTTCAAGGGTCTGTGGAGGTATATTCAGGGCTCAAGTTGGAGATGAAATAATGGTATATGTGCATGAAGCTCATCCTCGGAAGGACACATTATCATTTGAGGAAGTAAATTCATGACTCATGTCCATCTATCCATAGTACATACCATGTACTCTCAACTTCTAACTATGAAAGTGCCCTGTAATTCTTGAAATATACCCAACTTGAGGCTTCCATGCATCGTCAATCCTTGTTCTAGGTATGTGTTCTTCTGTGATTATATCTTCAAATCCATCAGAAAGTAGTAGTGAGTTACACGAGTCTAAGATGGCTCAGATTTTGATCTGAGAGTTGCAGAATTTTGTTAGAAGTGGAGAATTTAAGTTACAAATATGAGTACCGATGAATTTTAGTGTGAAAACTAGATCATCAACTATTATAATTAATGTGCTCAATTATCTTGATTTTGTTTTCTGCAGATATTTCTCATATCTGGATATATTTGTCATTAAATTCCAGGTTTCATGGGATCTGGATGAAAGGAGAGAGTTTTGGTAGTACTTGGGCAGCCAAAAATTTTCTTCACCTCAAATTTCATGACTGCATTCATGGTGTTTTGAGTCCTGGAGTCAGTGATTGTTGTGCCAAGTTCAGCTTTGAGAAGTTTTTCAGCTGCTTATTAAATTGGATTGATATGAAGCCTTATTACCAAATTCCTTTCATGCCTTAAACAAGGCAGAGGGTTGAGCTTATTGATGGAGTAGACTCGCATGCCAGAAGATAGGAACAAGCTGGCATACACTGGCAAAAATTGATATTTGGAGGATATCTATATTGAGATCTTATGAATCCCTACCCATCACATTCTGCTATCTTCTGATGAGCTAGTTTGCATGTAATCTTCTAGACTGGATTTTGATCTGGTAGTCAAGATCAATGGTTCTTGCATCGGTGGGTAGCACATAGCTCCTGTCTTGTACCAAGGATGGAATAAGCTGATCCTGGCATATCTTAAAGAGTCTGTCTTTATCCTAGCTAATTTTCTATTCTTGACTAGAGCCTTGTTCTCCATAAGACTTTCAGGGTTCCGTACTTTCACACTATTGATTTGTATTTTGCGTTTTTTGCAAATACTGACTTGTCTAAGGTTTTCTCATTTGAGTCCTACTTTGGTCATTCGTTCTTTCTTTTTACTTTTGAAATGTAATAGAGCATTCCAATTCATCTTTGAACATGCATCCTTCAATAAAAATCCCTTGCTTCCTATTGAAAAGATTATATTAATGATGTGGAGAAGCTTTTCAAATTCTTTAGTAACAATCAGTATTCCTATTTATGTGTAACTTTTGTATATCAATTAATATGAAAGCTAAGGTTTAATAGGCCGTTAACGATCCAGCAGGGGTCAGGCTCTATGGGAAGAAAATAAAGTCAACTGCCTATTTTTGATTTATTCACCAAAGTTGGTATATACCGTAATGACATTGAACCAAAGCGGGGCTAATTGTTAGGCTTGGAATTATTATGCAAAACAGAAACTTGTTAAGGGATGTATTTGGTGTCACCAAAAGTGCATGGCAAAGAAAAGTGGATAAAACACAGTTGTTTCCAGATATATCCTTCAAAAATGGTTTTATATTGTTCGATGTATTATATTGTGTCCCTTATATTTCTTAATCTGACTGCATGTTGAATTGGTTGAAAGGTGGTATGACTACATTGCAAGTGAAATCAGTCCAAAATGGCATTAACTCTCTTGGTTGCTAAATTAGTTCGAGTGTAGTTGTTTGTGGGGTTCTCCTTGTCAATTTATAATGCAACAAGGGCATCTATCTTCTTTAATTATCATGGGAGGGTTTATTTTTTCATTTGTCAGATAATAAAAATGTTAGCAATATTAAACTCGAGGCATTAGTGATTACTCATCAGGATTACACACAAATCTATTCGGAGGTTTTCTGGGTACATTTGTAGTGGATAACTGAAATGGACATATGTGTGCAATGCCTTCAAAAGGTTATAAATTGGAAAATGGGTATAAGTTCCAACTATATTTCTATAGTAAATTATGTTTATATAGATCCTTTTTGACCCTGACAACATATAAGGCTAAGCCGATATTCTCCTCGAGACAAATTCATGTATAAATGTAATTGATGTTTGTAAAAACTTGATGTTTAAAGAGTATTTATCATCTTTGAGGTTGAGAATTAGATAGTTGTCACAAACAAAAATCTTCTACCTTGTAAAGCTTCAATTTTATTAATTAGTAACTTGAGCATCACGGCAAGAAGTTCTCAAATAACATGTAAATGTGCGGTGTTTTCTAGATTTGCATTGAAACTCATTATTGTCCAATGCTTTCTTCATGCAAATGCATGGCAAGTCCTAATGGTGGATATGCGAAGTCGTGGGTTGTCTTAATTGTAGATAATGTTTTATATTTTACAAAGAAATACAAAAATTATATTGATGGACACCATGACAAAAGTAGGTCAATGTGACTTGAAAGTATGAGTAGAGTTGAAAGAATTCTAATGAAAATGTAACTAAGAAATAATGAAAAAACGTAATGGGTTGGTGAACTCGACATCTAAATCCACGATGTGAAAATACGAATAAATAATCATATGAAAGGAAGAACCCTTATCGACATGAAAGATTAATGTTAATGACCAACATTAGAGGTTATATATTAGATTATTTTAAAAAAATCAAAATATTATTAGGGCATGAAGTTTGTCGCATTCATTGTACATTAGTATTGGTATGATGATTTACCCTGCAAATTTAGCTTATAAAGCATAAGAATAAAGCAATAATGATGTAGGAGGATTTTTGGTCGTTTGGCACTTCATAATGTCTATTTTGGCATATATCACTTATAAATGACTTGTGCACATAAACTAAACTCAAATTCGCTAGCTTACGATATAAAGGCTTGTAATGGGCCAAATCCCTCATTATGTTGCTTTGTCACCTACATGAACACTTCTATCAATTATAAACACCTTATACCTCCCATATGCCACTCTTCAAATCATACATTCATTTTAACCCTACAAGATAAAACCATCTAGATGGGATAGAATTGACTCTTGATTTTGTCCCTTGTTTGATGATTGTGTACTTTACACTATAGTAGTCAAATTTTCAAATGAATATCTTTCCACTAGTCGGTGTTTTCTTTTAGTTCAGCCTTAGAGAAAACATTACCCTTAGAACAATATAAATCCAGAGGTAAGCCCACTTATTCACTCACTTGGGACATACTTGGCTTTCACTTAACTCTCACCTAGCACGTATCTATCAAGCATTAAACAAGCTACCCTATCCTTTTATATTGAAAGAGGATACACAAGGAACAACTCCTATATAGGTTTGAAGCACTCAAAACCAAGACATGAGCAATTCTTATCAATTTCAAAGTATTCAAAGCTAAGTTAAAGAAAACAATATGAAGTGTTAAATAGCCAAATTCTAGATGCATACATATAGGCAAAAAGAGCAAAATTGCACTTTTAGTATGTGGGAGAAATACATGGGGTTTGACATCCTCTAAAGGTATTGTTATGTAGGTGGCACAAGGGTGTTCAACTCAAACCGTGACCCCGTTTAAAGGACTATCAAGAAGCTAGGGTTTTAAGAAACAAAGATTGATTTCTACAACTTGTGCACATCTTCCAAATCTAGGCTTGCACAAAGTGAGCTACACATTCAATAGTAACAAGAGGTTTTATACATTCACAAATCTATTTCTTAGAGTATGACAAAATTGTCAAATTTAAAACATAATCGGCTACCAATTCTTTCCCTACCTACCGATTTTGTCCTAGGGTAAACAACCATCCGGTTCTAGAGATGAACACACTACCTCAACATCCTTTCATGTTTCTTCTAGTTCCAAGCCCATGTTAGGTGTCAAAGTACAACGAAAGTTAAGTAAACTATCTTTTTGTGATTTTATTATATTTAGCATGTGTCATAATTGACTAAACATCTTAATCATTTCTTGTTATTCAAAAATGTACATGAATGTTTAATTTAGTAAATTTGAATATATATCCTTTTTGGATTTCAACCCTAGATTTAGATATAGGGTTTTCCCATTTCTAATTTTTAGGAAAAATATCATAGACTTGTGGGAATATCATGCAAGGACTTGTTGATAATGATCATTTTCAATCGGACACATCTACTATGACATTAGTAAATTCTAGCTCGCCTTCTATGATTGAGTAAACACCTATTGTTGACGATTCATCCTCTAAGATACAAGAGAAAACATAAAGATTGCATAAGGCACAATTATAAAGGGAATAAGCAAAAAGAAAAAGGCTAAAACAAGAGCAAATTATAGAAGGAAAAAATGAACAAAAGTGGTTTCCCAAGTTACATCTAGAACTATTACGCAAAGAACAATTAATAGCAAAGAAGTTGTGCCAACAAGATTAGGACAAGTAAAACAACATTTTCAAGAAAGGGTTTCTAAAATTTAAAAAAAAATCAAACTATGGGAAAATATATAAAAAGATCAAAATAATCATATACAATAAAAACTTAGGACATAAGCTATACTTAAAATATGTTATTTATCACATGATTTGGTATATAGTACACTCTATTTTCAAGAAAGGGTTTCTAAATATTTTTAAAAACATCAAACTATGGGAAAATATAAAAAGATCAAAATAATCATATACAATAAAAACTTAGGACATAAGCTATACTTAAAATATGTTATTTATCACATGATTTGGTATATAGTACACTCTATTTTCAAGAAAGGGTTTCTAAATATTTTTAAAAACATCAAACTATGGGAAAATATAAAAAGATCAAAATAATCATATACAATAAAAACTTAGGACATAAGCTATACTTAAAATATGTTATTTATCACATGATTTGGTATATAGTACACTCTATTTTTCTATACTAATGCTTTTACGTGGTATGTGAGCATGATGCAGACACACATGATGATATATGCATGTTAGATGTTGGACATGCCCTTTGCTCAATGGTCTTGTTTGATGGGGCATCTTTTAAGATAGATCACAACATATAAGGTTATATCTCTCTATCTTGTTTCACAACTCTTTTTTATAACATATACCTTGTCATGTTCATCACTTACATTGTGACATGCTTCTACCCGTGATTTGATACCAACACACATGGATTGCGAATCGGTGTTTCTTGTTCTATGCACCTCACAATGATGTTTACTTTCTTGCACAATAGATTTGTTATTACTTGTCTCTTGTGTGAGGCCTCGTCCTTTGTTTATTTGTATGACAAACTTGCATCCTTTGTTTGCAACCTCAATAGCTTTTTGTAAAATCCCACAATGCAAGACCATTTAAACCGTATCTAAAATATAACTTGTGTGGATAGTTTTTAATATTAAACAACGTTCCATATTTATGGATACTTATGATTAAATAGATATATTTTGTGGAATATGTGATTTTAAAATAGACATATTTAATTAATTCCATGTTTTTATTATAAACATATTTAAATTATTGTCTCGATTATAGTTAGTTATTGGTTATGGTCCTCTTTTTGCGAGGTATTATCTACGTGCTCGTATAAATGATTGAAATGGATTTACCATTGGTATGCTAATTGTTGTCACCTAAAGTTGCACACCCTATTGAAACTAGGTTCAACACCTCAGTGAAACATGGGATGATCTCTCAATGAAGGACTTGATTGTATGAGATCACCCTCCGGAGAAGGCCAACTTCCTCTACCTATCATACCAATACTAACACTACTCTTAAGCTAAGCATATAACTAGCTAATCCTAATCTAAGCCTCTAAGGGACAAGGATTAAAGAGAATGTGGGAAATAAAGCTAAGCTAAGGAAATGGTGATGATGCTAGAACAAGAAGGGAATCACTCTCCATGAGGAGAAGAACAAAGGAAACATAAAGAGGAGAGGGAAAACACATGTTCTGCATCAACCCTATATCGACCCTTCCTTTCTATACATTATAGACACACAAAAATGGAAACCTGTGAATATAATCCACACACAACATACTGGAAATGAACAAAGGCAAGAACACAATAAACACGAGCATAGGGTAGAAACAA
Organism: Taxus wallichiana var. yunnanensis; assembly: GCA_018340775.1. Classification (NCBI taxonomy): domain Eukaryota; kingdom Viridiplantae; phylum Streptophyta; class Pinopsida; order Cupressales; family Taxaceae; genus Taxus; species Taxus wallichiana. The sequence continues at coordinate 752,855,491 of CM031242.1, forward strand.
GCCACAATGACAATATTTTATTGCTTAAAGAATGCACAGTCCATTATGTCAATGGTGGAAGGCACTCAAAGCATTACCGTTTAGCTCTAAGATCTGTAACTCGTGAAATCTCAATCACCATTTTGACATGGTGAATTTACAACCAAGAGAGGATCGTTTCCAATGAGTTTTTGAGTTGCATTTATAGAAATAAGGAGAGAAAAGAGACGGAGAAGATCAAATCGTGTTAGTAATGAAGGGAACCAACCAATCGCCACCACGAAGGACCAATTGCCATAGATTTCACACGAGTCACGTATGGGTGCCTCGACATTACTCCAACCGCACGCCATCATATCACTAGTATAGGAGGATGGCGCCGCTCAAGATTAAATCCAAGCCGGTGGAGTGGTTGGGTTCCCAGTTTAAAATTAAACGTGGCTTTGTTATGGTTCTACTATGATCTCGTGACTTCTCCTTCATTTTTATGGCCTTCGCGACCTTTCTCTTCTTTTCCTATTCCACGGATTTGTTTATGACCTCCACCAAGATCCGCGAGCAACACTCAAACTCCACAATGCATTATACCACCCGCGATCCTTTGTTCTTTGTCCCACAACATTCATTGTGCTCTGTGGGCTTCATCACGGATTTTGAACTTGTGCAACTTTTACTCCGCACTTAACATTCCTTCTCCACATGCCCTAGTGTTCCACCTCTTTTCCTCGCAACTTTTAGGCTTGTGATAATGTCCATTTGTTTCTTGAGGACCGGCGGAACACATAGTTCCTCTTCTATGGCTTCCAACCTTATTCACATTTAAACTTGCTTTTTCCTCATTGCTGTCTCGCGACACCTTTTCTTACATCGAGGCTTCTCCTAAGAGAATTACATGTTTGTTGTACAAAATTAACCAACATTATGTATTTTCCAATCCCACCTAATATTGTATTTTTGTGTCGTACAACACTAAGCTTTTCATGTACGCCTTAGAAGACTAACCTATGGATTCCTTTATTTTACGGGTCTTCAATCGGAGTAGCCTAAGTTTGAAACTTGGATGACGTTTTTAATACTAGGAGGTATTAGAAAGCAGAGAGGAACCTTCGAATGGCTAACAAATCTATTACAACCAACGCCCAACCAATACCAAGTGACTACCACTATCCCCCCGAGGCGACCGACCATGCCTAAACAAGCCCACCACCAAGTAACCAAGGGGAGAGAGTCAACCTCGGGACCTATATGGGATGAGGAGTTCAAAATAAGACGAGGATGTTATTTTAGATAACAATTTGGCGACTTTCGGTGGACATCTTCTTCTTAGATGAAATGATCGGTAACCTTGAAGCATCCATTGTGAGAGGATCCTTTTACATAGATTTACAAACTATAGAAAATAAAAGAACAATGAAATAAACTTTGGAAAGTAACTTCAATAATTTTTTATCGTAAGCCACTTGAGGGGGAAACCTCCTTTGAGAAATCTCAATACAATAATATTCATGGATACATTTCTTGGCCTAAGAACTCCTTAATATACTAGTTCTATTCTAGAAATTACTACTACCCATACATGTGGGATAATACTTAATAGCTTACAAGATGACTTATAAATCATATGCGTTTGTCACATTTATTACATTACCGATGCACAAAGGAAGGTAAGATGAGGGGTGTTAACATCCCCTCCCCTAACAAATATTTTTCCTCAAAACCATAATTGTGGGAACTATTGTTGAATTTGAAGGGGCTCCCAAGTTACATCTTCTGGTTGCATGCCATGCCACTGGATCAAGACCTCGGTGAGAGAGTGGTTGCGAAGTTGGTAAGAGAGCCTATTGAGAATTGTGGCTAGCTCAAGAATGATGGATCCTTTATTGTCGAGCTCTGGTAGTACTATTTGTGTCGTAATGTGTTGGCCTAGAAATTTCTTCAAACAAGAGACATGAAAGACGAGATGAACTCGCGAGCTAGGTGGAAGTTCAAACTTGTATGCATCGGCACCGATCTTTGGGAGAAATTTGTAGGGTCCATAAAATTTAGGGAAATATTTTGATGCCCTTTGAGTTTCAAGAAAGTCGGTTTTACGATTGAAGCGTAGAAAAACCATATTCTTGGGATGAAAGTTGTACTTGAAATGTGTTGATCTACATGTTATTTTTATGATTTTCTGCCATATGGAGATTGTTCTCAAGAATGCACGAAATTCGATCTCATTGGGTGAGTGTGGTGTCAACAACCTAAACTGGAGAATTGTTAGGAGTGAAGGGAGGAGAGGTGGTGGCGGTTGGCCATAAACTACTTCATACAAAGTCATTTTGGTGGAGGTGTGATATGAGGTGTTATACCACCATTCAACAAGAGGTAGCCACTTGACCCACTATTGTTGGTGCTCAGAGGTAAAACATTGAAGGAATGTTTCCAAACATTTGTTAAAAATTTAGTTTGACCATCCATTTGCGGTCATGTGATATCCTAGACTTATCCTCAATTGAGTACTTTTCCAATAGAATAATTATGTCCAGAAATGGCCGGGTGAGAGCAACATCATGGTCTCAAACAATGGAGGCCGGATATTGTGGAGGTGAAAGATTTGGTCAATGAATAGTTGGGCAATGATTGAGGCCGTATATGGGTGGGATAACGAACAAAAATAGTCATACTTGGAGAGGAGGTTCACTATGACCAAGATTATTTAAATTCCCAAGATTATTTAAATTCCCCCATTTAGGAAGCCCTTCAATGAAGTCCATGGAAGTATTAGTCCAGATCTGGGTAAGAATGGGTAATGGTCGTAATAAACATGGGGTTGTTAATGTTTCACCCTTGTTGCGTTGACATATATCACATTTCACCACAAATAGTTTGATGCATGCCTTCATTCCTTTCCAAAATAAATTCCTATGAACTTGCTCATAGGTTTTTTAAAAACTCGAGTGATTGGTAGATGGAGAAGCATAAAGTTTGAAAAAATTACATGGCGAAGCTCAACTTTAGATGGTAACACCAAACACCCTTTATACCACAAATAGGTGCCTTCCCAAGAGTAATAGGAGCGAGGTAGGATCAAATGTCAATTTTTGGATCAGGTGTTGCATGGTTGGATATTTGTTCCACTCTTGTTGGAGTTGTGGAAGCCATTCGGGTATGGGCACATATAATACATGTAGTGAAACTTAATTCTCACACGTGCGAGAGAGAGCATCGACAACCACATTGTCTTTGCCTTTCTTATAGGTGATCTCATAGTCATACCCCATAAGCTGGAGACCCACTTTTGTTGAGCAAGAGATGAGACCCATTGTTCAAGGAAGTACTTCAAACTATGATGATTTTTCTTGATGTAAAAATATTTCCTAACAAGTATGGCCGCCACTTTTGTACTGCATGAAAAATTGCCATCATCTCCTTCTCATAGGTAGACATGACTAAATTCCTTCCCAAGAGAGATTTTCTATTGAAGGAAAGCAAATGACCTTCCTGGAGGAGAACAACACCAAGGCCATTTCCACAAGCATCACTTTTGATGATGAAAGTCTTGGTGAAACATGGTATGGCTAAGACATGTGTACTACAGATTATTTTAAGGCCTCAAACGCTTCTTTAGTCACCTCATTCTATGAAAAAGCATCATTGTTCAACATGGATGTCAATGGGGCTGCGATTTTACCATAATCTCAAATAGTTTTTTTGTAGTATCCCGTGAGATCCAAGAATCCATGAAGTCTTGATTGTTTTGGAGAGATTCCAATTTATAGGGTTTTTGTTTCCAGATTTAATATAATAATAATATGGTTTCTTGTATTGTTTATCTTTTCCCCAATTTGAAATGCTAGGTTTATATGTGTAGTATTTTCACTACATTATTTTTTCTATTAGGAGATAGAATTTTAAAATAGGTATGTGTGGATTATTTTTCTATGTACCTACAAAAAGAATTCAATCTATCATGTGGAATCGTTTGGGTTTCTTTTTTTAAATGGTATTTGTGTAGAGAAATCCATAGTGGATCCATTATATTCACTTCTTAAATAATATTATTTGACTCGAGTATGGATGGAAAGCATGAACATATATTTTCTTTGAAGCTTTGAGAACATTTTCCTATTTCTTAAATAATTACACATTCACATGGTTGATTTCATTGCATTTCTTGCAAATAAATGTTGTTATGTATTTTTATGGTTTTATATGTATCCTTATTCATTTAATAAGATGTAAGAAATATTATTGAACAAAAGAAATTATTTGTGTTAAATTTTGCATATATTTATAGCCTTTATATTGCATGGATGGATTTGTTCTTATTTTTCTTTCCTTTATTTGAAATTTACTAGTGTAGAATTTGTTTGTTTAAAATATATATGAAGTGGACCCCAATAGATTAGATTAATTCTTAAAGTCCCAATCGATGAGATGATTAGTCCATGGAGCACACTAAGCTTCAATTTCTTATAGTGCTAGAAAACAAGATGATTGTTTTGAGAGACGACTTGTGTTTCATTTAAGAGCGTCGTAAATAACCCTGTCAATACAATGATTGGTTCATATAGACACTCAAGGTTGATCTCCTAGAGTCCCACTTAGTGATATGTTTTTCCTATATTTGGAAACCCAACCTAGATTTGTTTTCAAAGAGTTTTAATGAGAAAGATTGATTAGTAAAGTCACAATCAATATGATAGTTTTTTCATAGAGAGGCACCAAAATTCATTGAGTTAAAATCCTTGTGGTTGGTCCAAAATGCCCCCAATCAATACGATGAGTGGTTATTAGATCTAGTCAAGATTTGATTTTATTAGGTCCACTTATAATAAAGTATGAGAATCTTAAAACAATATATTTGAAAGCAATTATAATCTAATATTGTATAAAGGTTTGTTGTTTTTAGCATTGATTTTAAAATAATGAGAGTTGTTGTATTTTGTATAAAGGTTGTCCTTCCCCTAATCGAAAACACCAATTTTTTTCCTATGTCGATATGCAAAGCGTTCAATGAATTGTGTGGAATTGTTTAGGATTTTGAAAATGGTTCATGTGAATAAATCTAGGTTAAATTCATTGCATTTAATTACTAATATATACTATTTTGGCTAAAGTTTGGATGGAAAGCATTGACATATACTTTTTTGATGTTTTGTAACATATACATATTTTGTAAACAAATTTACACATTTATAAGACCCCTTGATCCACCTCATATGATCCTTAGGGGTATTCTTGTTTCATATTTAGTATTGTATTTTATACAAAGGATTACCACTACAAGTGTTGGGTTGTTTATTTCAGTACAAAGATTATTTAGTCTTTTTTTATTATGTAAAGTTTGTCGTTTTCAGTATTAAAAACATGATATATATCTTACATCGATGCAACATCAGTAACTAGTTTTTGACATGGTGACCAACTACTCCTCAATTATCTCCTTTCAATTCCATTAGTTTCTTTCTAATATAAATCTAAGCTTGGTTGCAAGTTACCATTTAGTCCGGCCCTTATGACCTTTGCTTTTGATTACTCTTTCTTTCAGAAACCCTATCAACATTTTTTGTTACCACTTTAAATACAATTACTTATCGGTACTCACCAACCCACTTGTGAACATTATTTCATCCATGTATTTCCACGAGTGGAAAGTGATGTGATTGTGTACATTGAGGATACGCTTTCTTATGAGTGACGGTAAAGGAAAATCTTTCCTCTGAACCAAAATGCAAACAAGTCTAAAAAGAGACGAGGAATATATTGCAAAAGAGACGTGTGTTGTGTTGGAATTTAGTTGCCTTGCATTCAAAGCATCAACTTACCTGTGTATCGCAGATTCCGTGTTTCAATTTATGTCCCCCACTTGATTTTGACGTTCAATGTTACATCATGTGAAAAAATGAGCTGATGGTCTGGATAAGGATTTGACGTTTCAAATTTCATATGCACGTCAATATAATATTTGTATATTAATTATTAAAAATATAAAATAATTTCAAATTTATATTTAAGATGAATATATAGGGAAGGCTTAGGAAATAAACATATTCATCAGATTATGAATTAACTAGTATATATATATCTTAGACACATTTATCTAAAATACCATGTTAACAGATATTAACCTCGAGGTACTTATCTAATTATATTATTGTAGTATATCTAAACCAATGCTGATAATAATGATAAATATAATATAATATAATAAGTATATTATAAAAAAATGTATTTATATAAAATGTATTGAGACATATCTATTTCAAGGTTCTTAGCTTAGATTTTTCACATACCATTTTAATCAATAACTTCATTAAATTATCTATCTTTTTCCATTGATTTGTGGTAAATAGAATCAATAGATATCAATTTCAAGGTTCTTATTTTAGATTTTTCACATACCACTTTAATTAATAACTTCATTAAATTATCTACCATTTTTCTATTGATTTGTCGTAAATGGAAACATTTATTTTTGTGTAATTGTATTGGTTTCAAAGAAATCTACTCAAGAAAAAAGGGCCCTAACATTACTATATGGTCATGATAGCTACTTTTTATTGACTTCTCCAAGGAACAATTCAATGGAAGTCAAATTTATGGATGAATTATCACGTGACAATCAAATGGACGTCAAATTTAATGTTGAGAATAAAAGTGAACAACTCACTCCATTACAACATTGACTTCCACTATAGAAATGCCTCTCGACGTAATAAGAAAAGATAAAATTGTTACCAATCAATTATACTCGATATTCGTTGAACAATATGAAAACAAATCAAAATATTTAATCTTAGCTTTCTTTATGATGAGAATGATTAAAATGTTGTTAAGGTCTTTAGGTCTATGATTCTTCAAATACATATAATAAATCATATTTAATAATATCTCAATATACTTCGGCACAATTCTATAGGAAAGCCTTATCCACATGTAAAGTTTTACAATTATACAAAACACAAGTGAATTCAAGTTTAAATAGTGAAGCAACTTTCATGAGTCGTTTATTTTGGAAAAAAATGAGAGATTATAGTACAAGATTTTATAATTTATTTGTCTTGTCTCACGTATTCAATGTTTATAGATTTAAATAGATTAGAAAAAGAATGTATAATAGCCCTTTCTTTATATCTTCTGAATTTAAAAAAGTGTCCAAGGCAAATGGATTTTTGGAATCCGATTAGTAGTTTGTCTACCTCTTGAAGTGATGGAATCTAAAGGATTTTGTAAATGGAATATTGTTTATGAGATATAGATAAGTAAATGGGGAAATGGTCTCATGTTTAGTGAAAAATATTTGAGCTTTCAATGAAAATACTATAATAAAGAATATTGAGTCAATAAAAGCAATCCAATGATTCACTTATGTATTCCACAACTTATATTTTAATTCCATGTGATCTATAAACTTGACATTCTCAAGAGTGGAGTTGATAAGATTACTTGATGAAATAAAATTACTAAGAAGATAACTAGAACGATCAAAACATAAAGTACCATTAGTATATTCATTCATAGTTGTCTAAATGTTAGGATATTTTTTAATACAAAATAAATGCAACACTAATCAATTGGAAGACATTAAAATTTATGAGAGAACATTAAAAGAATATTTTGAGATAACAAAATTATTGCCATGATAAAAAGACTCACTAGTGTAGTGTTGCAAATGTGTAGAAAATGAGTTCTTCCAAGCTTCTAAGTCCAACTTTCAAGTTTCAACTTTGTTGCAAAGTCCCAAATTTCAATGTATTTGATTGTGTAGTCTAATCTATATTTTTAAGAAATCACATACATAATTTTTTTAAAAATCAATCAAAAATAAAAAAGAATAAATGTTTCTAATTTATCAATAATATATTAATATGTTTTATGTTTTATCAATAAGATATTAAAGTGTTTCTATTTTGATAAGAACCTATTAAAACATTTACAATATTTTTATTTTAGTCATATTTCAATTTTCATTGATGTCATGAACCCCATTATGTGTAATATTCAATTTATTAGTTTTTAAAATAATTTAATCATAATTTAATTATTATTAAATATATATATGACACTTAAATTTTGAACATACAAGTCATTTTTAAGTTTAGTATATTATATTCTTACATGTCAATTGTGATAATCATATTTTAAAAGTTATTGTATTTTGACATCTAAAATGACTAAAAAAATATGAACACCTCACAAAATCTAACCATGTTTGTGGTGACTCCATCTGATTATGCCATTTCATGCTCATACATAGTCTTGTCACTAAGAACTCGAGGATACATTTATTGAAAAAATAGATTATTAATTTCTATGAAATCTTTATTCGTATGTTCCAAGACATCAACCATCATTAGTATAATGAATTTTTTCCTCATAGATATTTAGTAATTTGATTACAAGATAAGTGGACCCACTTAGCACACAAGCATAGTGTTTGCCGCCCTCAAAATCGCCCCCTCATTTTCTAAGTCAAATTCGAAAATTTTGAGCTCACACCCTCCAGAAGTGTTCAAGTAAAGTTGGAAGTCTGAAAAGATAGAGAAATTCATGCTTTGAAGTTGTTTTAACTCTCCAGTCTGCACGTTTTGATAAATTTTCCATTTTCTTGTCTAGACACGTGAAAATTTTATTGTCTAGACACGTGAAAATTTTATTGTTGTCCTCATTTGAATGAAATTGTCAATCTTTCTATGACCATGGATCGTCGAACCTTGTATTGTTTTCAATTCCTTGGCTCATGAAAGAAATTTGAAAATCGAGCACGAAATGGTGGAGTTTTCTTCTTCTCTGCATTTTTCCACAATCGGGAACGATGGGTGTTTTCTTCCCCGTCAAATTTTGGCTCCATCATCCATGGGTACGTGGACATATCTAATTGGAAGCGGGTCGGTGGAGAACTTTGAGGTTTTTAGCCTCTTTGTAAAAAAAAAAGTGAAAAGTTAAAAAGTAGCCCGTAACCTTCGATCAGGCTTAAAGGAAAAAGTCAAATCCTGGGCATGCCATTGGAAAGTCAAAGCAGGGAGGCGGACCATCGGGAGATTTGATACTTTGAGCCTCTTTGTAAAAAAGGTGAAAATTTAAAAAGTGACTCGTAGCCCCGATCGGGCTTAAAGGAAAAAGTCAAATCTTGAGCACGTCGTTGGAAAGTCAAAGTGGGGAGGCGGATCGTCAGGGGGGTTTGAGTTTTTGAGCCTTGTTTCCAAAAGGGCTAAAAGACATATAGGTGACCCGTAACCCCGATCATGCTATAAGGAAGAAAGTGAAATATTAAGCCCGCCTCAAAGGTCAAAGCAAAGTGTAGGCGGGCCTACGGAACAATTTGTGTTTTTGAGCCGCAGATTAAAAAGGGTAAAATTATAAAAGTGGCCCGACGACTGTCTCCACTCAAATGAGGCCACGTGTCAAGACCATATCAAAAGCGGGTGAGTGGGCCAAAATGTTCCAAAATGCCAAATCTCTATAAAGTCACAAAATGCAAAAGGAATCCTCCACGCCCGCTCCAGTAAATTTCTCCCACGTGGACGACTCTGGTTTAAAGTTTCAAAGGCAAGATGAACGGTTCAAATTCAAAGTTACAAAACGAGTGTAACGGCTACATTATGAAAAGTTTGGTTTTTCTTGCCATTGGTGTTTCTTCGCGAATCAAGAATCTGAATGGACGTGAATGATTGAAAAGAAATTGTAAACCGTTTCTTGCTAACAAAGAAGAAGTTATAACCGTTTCTTAGAGGAGATTTAATGGCTTCTTCACACCATTGTATAGGGTGGTAATTGATCTTGTAAACTCAAGAGTATATTGTACTTTGAGAGAACAAAGGAGATAGCCATTTTCTTCCATTCCCCCCTTTTCTCAATTTCCTCCATTTCTCCACTATGTACAACTTCTGATTAAGCATCAATACAAGAAGAAGGATTTTTAGCCTCTTTGATGAGAAGATTTTAGAAACTTTGAGTTCACAATCTTATCTCGTCTTGTTTTCATTCATAGGTTGTATCTTCCTATGAATACATGTGATGAATTTTCTAACTAGTGTGTGCAGGAATATGATTTCCTACCTACAACATTAGTTCTCCTACCTCTTTTCTCACTCCCTTTCCCACTTTTAGACAAATTTCTCTCTTGCAAGTATCTGCAAGCTTTGCCGTAGGGTCAGTGGAGTGCCCCCGTTAGATCCCCGACCGAAAGGCCACCACAAAATCCACATCTTCTCGCACATGCATATACGACAGCTACACCGGTTAAGTAGAGGGACTTATATTCCCATAGCGTTGGCAAGGAGTCCACAAGTTTGTCCACCCAAAAATTTCCTCGCTAACAATTTTTGGCACCCACCGTGGGGCATATTTAGTAAAGCATCTGCACCTGAATGCGACCGCAAGGTCAGAAAACAAAAATTCAAAATTCAAAAAAGAGAAAAATTTTTGGAATTTGAATGGCTATATGAGCCACATGGATTCAAATCATGGCTATTTCGGGAAACCCTCCTATTAAAAGACCTGAATTTCTCTTCCACATCCAAGAAGACATTGCTTCATATTTGAGGGAAGCTATCTGGCATAATAGACAAAGTGTCAATCACTACTTCATTGCCATAAGAATTTTGGACCTTGAAGAAGAACACGCTGTTGAATTGGAGAGGCAAAGACAAATTCCAGCACCGCAAAGAAGAGCATAGATTTTCAAGTTGGCAGATAGAAGATACACCCATCACAGAGACAAGGAGGACAAACTAATTCCATTTTTGAGGAACTTCAAAGGAGACAAGAGCTACTCGGAATCTAGAGGCCTCCTTCTCAAACAACCGGTCACGTTGGGAACCTGAGTGTTGCCAATCCTTTGGATGGTGAATTTCCATACATCAACAAGAACCTTGAATATTTCACCGATGTAGAGACCGAAGAAGAAGCTAGAGAAAGAGAAGCAAGCATGACGAGGACATAAGAGCTCAACTTGAAGAAATCAAGAGACTTCAAGCCGAGGCAGACGAAAGAGCAACAACAGAAGCCGCAACCTTAGCAAGGTTGGAAGATAGAAATAAACATAGAATGGGGGATCATGATCATGAGTGTGAACGTGATCGTGAGGCTGTAGGCCTAATGTACCATGGGGAGGAAACACCAATCCACTGGCTCTTGCTCAACCACTCCATGAGCTACCGAGAGGCTCGAGAAAAACTTCCCAAAATTCAGAGGGGATGGTTCTCAACTCCTGAAGAGCATGTAGTAGCATTTATCACTACTTTCGGTGTGTTGGGTGTTGAGGATGAAGATGTGTCAATTCGACTCTTTGTGGAGTCACTTCAAGAGAAAGTTTTCGAATGGTTCTACATGCTACCCCCGAGGTCCATCACATGTTGGGAAGATATAAGAAGTGCATTCGAACACAGGTTCAAGAGCACTAAATATTGCCAGGATCTTTGGTCCAATTGGTACAAATGAAAAAATAAACCTTTGAGTCAATGAGAGACTTCGTAGCAAGATATGATAGAGTGATAAGAAGGATCCCTAAAGATGTGGTGCCTTCTGAAAATAATTTGAAGAGGTTTTTCATTAGTGCTTTGCCATCAGAAGTAGGTTTCTTCCTCAGAAGATCCCAACCAAGAACATTGAGGGAAGCTAAGGACTATGCAATAGAAACTAATGATGATCTAATCCTTTCCGAGAAAGGTGAAAGGCCCTAATGGAAAGCAAAAGGGTCAGAATTCGAACTCTGTCAACATAGATCCGATGTTCCAAAAAATGGCAAATGACTTGGTTACCTTGAAGAAGCAGCTATCTCAGATCACAATGTGAAATGCTTTAAGGAGACCAAACCCTCTAGATAGGCCAAGGATTGCTCCACCTCCTCGTCGGTTTGCTCTTGAAGCACCACTAGTCAATGCCATTTGTGACACCACAAATCTAGAGGAGGAAGCATAAATTGATGAAACTAAAGAAGAAAATATGGAAGACTATGAAAAATATCTTGAGGTCGAAGAAGTTGATATGCATAATGGCCTAATTGAGTACATTGATGATGAATATGAGGATTATGAAGAAGCTCCAAGTTTCTCATGTGTTGTTTTCACTCGTGCATAACCCAGGAAAGGTGCTTCATCCTCAACTGTTGTGGTAAAGGATAAGAAGAATAAAGAAGAATCTCCTCCAGAAGTCACACAAAATAAAATCATCAGTAGAGGATCACCATTACCACCTTCTATAGAGTCGGCCAAAGAAAAACCAAACTCATTGGTTGTCGGGATCATGCTACTATGCCAAGTAAATCATTTAATTCTTCTCCCCAGTAAAAGTTGCTAAGAACAACTCTCCTTTAAATGTTGTTCTGTAAAAACATCTAAGGTTCAATCAAAAGCTACACCTGAAAAGGAGAATTCAACACCCAAAGGAGAAAAACGTCTACCATTTAAATCTTCCTCCATTTCCAAAACCTCTTCCTCACTCACCATAACCCCATTTGAATTTGTGGAACATGTAAGAAAAACCAAAGACCGGCTCTCGAAATAGAATACCTACAAACACACCCGCCTAGTTGTGACAGTTCATTAATACAGTTCGTGGTGGTAAACCTATATCATCGAGTCCTAATTCTAAAGGCTTATTGCCCTCACCATCCACGACACCTTCCCAAAACATGCTAGCCCTCAGTGCCTCCAAAACCAACATGGTTGAACCTTTATACCTGTCACTCCTCATTAAAGGCTTCCAGGTAAATAATTGTATCATAGATTCCAGAGCATCGAAAATGTGATGCCATTCAAAGTTGAAAAAGATATAGGCCTCACCTTGACTGGGTAAATGGCACCTGCTACTCAATGGAATCAAAAACGTGCTATTGGTAGGAAGAATCAAAGATGCATAGGTAGCACTAGCTGATTTTCCAAACAAGAAGGTGCTCCTAACCATACTAGTAGTAGACATCCCAACATCCTTTAGTATGCTGTTGAGTAGGAGTTTTTGCAGAGACCTAGGTGGAGAGATAAAAATGGATTGGTCATCTGGAACTATCCGAAGAAATGCGAGATGAAGAAGTTGCTACCAGTAAGAAAGATGAAGTTCACAATACGAAAGTCTGATGATCCGAAAGCAAACATTCTCTTTCAAGATTGTGGGCTAGGAAACTACTTCCTCACATTAGAAAAAGAGGAGAACTTGCCACTTCTCATGGAGGAAGAGGAAGATCAAATTTGGAAAATGGAATTTGATGGTAGTCATTCCAGAGCGGGCTCGGGAGCTGGTGTAGTATTGTACTCTCCTTCCAATGAGTTGTACCCATTTTCCTACAAGCTGTAGTTTGATAATAAAAATAACATTACAGAGTATGAAGCACTACTCTTAGGAATGAGTGCAGCAGAGGACATGGGAATCAAGAAACTGAGATGCCGAGGTGATGCAGAGGTTGTAGTAAAGCAGGTCTGCCAACAATATCAGGTGAAGAATCCAAGACTCCGACATTACATAAACAGAGTGTGGAACTGTATTGAATCTTTTGATGCATTTTCCATTAAAGCTATTCCAAGGGAAAAAAATGAAAATGTTGATTCTCTTGCAGTGTCAACTTCCCTAGTGACACCTTATCCTTCTTTTGGTAAAGACAAAGTGACCATTGAAATGGTATTCAGGCTTAGTGTACTGACAATGCAAATCATTGGCAAGTCTTCAATGATGATGACCAAATTCTAGCCTTTTTAGAGCAAAGGGATAATTTCAATAATCTCTTCTTTGAAGGAGGTGAAAATCCACACCGAGAAGCATTCCCCAAAGAAGAGAAAGAAGGAATTGAAGGGATTGATGATGAGGGAGTAATCAAATTGAAAGGGAACAAAATTCCCAAAGGCCTAGTCTATTAGAAGACCTCTTTGACAAACATGACATGATTCATTCAAGAGAAAGAAAATCAATCTTCTCGGTGCCCAGCTGATTTTGATAAAGAAAACATTGGTACCTGGGAGCCAAGGATGGTTAATATTGGAAAATGTTTCTCACCTGAAGAAAAAAAGAGGTTTTTTGCATTACTCAAGAAATACTCAGATGTCTTGGCCTACTCTTATGATGAACTCAAATCCTTCCAGCCAAAGGAAATGCATCACATGATTCCTTTGAAGCAGGGTGTTAAGCCCTTCAGGCAAAAACAAATGCCGTACAACCCAAAGATTGCCGATACCATCAAGAAGGAGGTAATGAAGATGCTTAATGCAAGGACCATCTTTCCCATCCACCATTCAACATGGGTGGCTAACATTTTGCCGGTGCGAATGAAGAATGGTGAAATAAGGATATGTGTATATTTTCGCAACCTAAACCGGGCATCACTCAAGGAAAACTATCCTCTTCTTATCATGGACCATATCCCATGAAGACGCCTTTGGATTTGAAATGCTTTCATTATCGATGGATTCTCAGGATAAAATCAAATCAAAGTGGCAGAGGAAGACCGCACCAAGACAACCTTTACAACACCTTGGGGCACTTTTTCCTACAACAAAATGCCTTTTAGACTAATCAATGCAGGTGTAGACACCAAATTTATGTCTTACGACACCCTGTGCCCCACATCTCATTTCACAACCTAACCTCACCACCTAAACCATACACACTTATTAATTAATTACCTTATAATTAATAAATCCACATCGCCTAAATCCTACCTATTAGTTCTTCATCGCCTAAATCTTTTCAGTGACCGGTTGACCTCTTAACACCCATTGATATAGTGACTCATTTACCCCCTGTATCACACCCACAGTGGACCGGAATCACAACCAACCTCTCTTCCATACAAAATTTCCTATTCACACGTGAAGACTGTTATCCCCCAAAAGATAGACGAGTCCTATGGGAGCGTTTGAGTACACCATACTCTACTCAAATGCAGATGACCGATCCAGACACCTCTACCATATACCCGAAGTGTTTACAAAATCTCAAAATGCCAATGTCCTCATCTTCACCCTCCTCATCTCTACCGAACACCTCATCCACCTCTACTAACCTAACCAAACCTTTCCCTATGCTTGGGACTTTACCAATACCCAGCCTAACACACCCACCTAAACGGTTAGATTTATCCAAAAATAAAGCCGCCCATCCACCTAAGAGACAAACCCAATCTCCTCAAGTCTAATCTATGCCTCTGTCACAACTAAAACCCTCACCATCACACCTACCTTCTATATTAGGACCTCACCCCTCCACCTTGCCTCAATACATCATACCTCCTGCGTTTTCTTTAAAACGACCTACATCTTCTACACCCATATAGAGATCCATGGGTGTATCAACACCGTCACCCCAAGTATCTTGTCCACCTATCAACCCTAAACAAACTCCATCATCAAAGGATTTGTTTGTTGTCACTCCTCTTTCTCCATGGTTGTTTCCCGCCATTACGTCATCTGTGGCCTCATCATCTAACCAGCTAAACATAACTTTTGCGCCAAAGAAGCCACGTTTAGTTAAATCCAATTATCAAAACCCCTTGTCTAAACCACCACCCATACGAACCAACCATACCCAAACATTACCAAAACCCACCCAATCAATAGCCTCATCTTCCTCTGACTTTGACCTGCTCAAAGGATCTTACGCCAAGATCCTTGATATGTTGGTGGAGAATGTGACCATTTCCCTACCCCCACTTAGACCCTATGATCCATCTAAACCTCGACCTATAGGTTATGATGAGTCTAAAATCTGCGCTTACCACCGCACACCAGGACATGATGTAGAGGGATGCAAAGCTTTAAAAGCCATACTTCGTCAGTCACCTCTTTTAGATAGAAAGGTTAAGAAAGACAACTTACGAAGGGAGAAACCTTTAGCTTCAATCCCCTCTCCTGTACCACCCGTCCCCGCCTCACCAAGATCTATCATTATTACAACCCCACCTCTCGAAGACAATGACTTATCCCTACCGTCTTCCTCTTCTCATGTTCACGAGATTAACATGATTTGTGTTGCTACTCGAGGGCAGAAAAATAATGGGAAAGCTAAAGAAAGCACACCTGCGGCCTCTCTTTCTCCGTCCACCATCCCAATCGCACCACCACCTAAAGTGGTTATTCATGGACCCGACACCCCCCGTCTCGATGGAGTTTCCCATCGAACCATGATCAAACAACTTCACCAATCACCTGTAAAAATGACACTGTATGATCTCATTCAAACCTCTGAATCTCATCGCCAAGCTCTTGTTGAAATCCTTCAAGG
The DNA here is from genome assembly GCA_018340775.1 of Taxus wallichiana var. yunnanensis. Taxonomy (NCBI): domain Eukaryota; kingdom Viridiplantae; phylum Streptophyta; class Pinopsida; order Cupressales; family Taxaceae; genus Taxus; species Taxus wallichiana. The sequence continues at coordinate 752,871,664 of CM031242.1, forward strand.
GATAGAGGTCTTACCTAACGAAACCTTTCTGTTACCTCCATCTTAACACCCAACCACGTTGCTTCTCTCACCAAACAATCTACCACTTCGTCCTCGCAGACAATGAAACTGCCGCTTATCGGTTTCTCGAAGAGAAAATTGTTGAATTTGGTGTGAGTAAGATCCCGACCCGCTCTTTTCATCTCAGCTTACATCCGAGACATCCGAGTACGTCATGTTATGATTGATGGGGGTGCCAGCCTAAATATCATCTCTTCCAAAGCCTTCCCACAAATGAATATCCCTTTTAGTTGCATGTGTGCCAACCCCACCATGTTACGTTCATTCAACGATGTTATTACTTCTACCTTAGGCATCGTGATCCTTAACATTCGTGTAGGGCCACAGACCTTACCCGAACTCTTCTATGTCCTTGAGGGAGAATTCTAATACAACATGTTGTTAGGTCACCCTTGGATCCGGCTATGGGATGCGTTCCCTCCACCTTACATAGATGCATAAAATTCGAGTATGAGGGGAAGTCCTACACCGTAAAAACTGACCCTCCCCCCTTCAAAACCTGCAATATGTTATATCGCCCTAATGATGTGCCTATACCAATCAAGACACCCATTCATCCAACCCAACCATCTATTTCGACCACACTTCAACCATCCACCTCAACCGTACCTACACCTTCAACCAATGAAACCGCCACCGCAAATACCGCATCCTTCCCCGCAGACAACATCCTAACCTCAAATCCCTTAGTAGATGTTTTTCAACACCTTACGTTGGGGAGTATCGCCTATATAACGTTAGAACTTTCCACACCCCACGGGAGTACGAACAGCTACATGCGCATCCTACCTACGACCGTCGTGTGGGGGAAGTAATCTCCTATGGACCACCTAATTGTCGCACCAACCTAACGTGTGGGGGTGTCGATACATCCTCTATCACCCCTGAACCTCCCCTTGGCGTGGTTCCCTTCCAATCTAATTTTCAATATCTAACTAATCGTCATTTCGCTCTCACCTTCCTGACGTCTGTGCTTGGAAGGGCTTTGGTTTCGGTCTTTATGAACAAGGCCGACATACAATCATTCCCGTGACTACACGCAAACACCAAGATCGTAGTGGTCTTGGATTTTTGAAACACTTACACCAAAGAAATCTCGTGTCAGTTGTATCCAGGAAGGACGACGAAGTCACCCCTTCGGAACCATCATCACCCATTTTTCCATCGTCACCAACAGAGTCGATAGACCCTGAATCTATCCCTCCTAACTTTTTTTTTTCATAAACGCTATCTTCCTGGGTCCTCTCACTTATCAACGTGATAATGAGGACCCATCTTCTCTTCCCCTTCTGTATCTAGACATGATCGAAGAGGATTTGCCTTGATTAATGTTGTTGAGTGCCGGGATGATGACTCCATCCTCACTTACCAAAAGTGCGGACGACTCTTATATTCAACGCACCTTACCATCTGAAACTCAAACCATGTTGAATGAGTCGACTATAGAAATCAACATCCACACAGAGGACGATCCTCACATTGTGAAGATCGGACAATCTCTTAACGCATCAGAACAAACTACCTTTACTACCTTTCTCCGTGCCCGCAACCAAGCTTTCGCTTGGTCCTACGCTGACATGCCAGGAATTGATCCTGACATTGCGGTCCATAACATTACCCTGAAACCCGATTCCAAACCAGTTAAACAGAAATTGAGAAAAATGCATCTACACATTACCCTCTTGGTCAAAGAAAAGCTTCAACGACTCCTTTCTATTTCCTTCATCTTACCTATTGACTATCCTCAATGGATTTCTAACATCGTACCTATTACTAAAGCAACAGGGGGACTTCGGATATGTACGGATTTCTGGGACCTTAACCTCGCTTGCCCAAAGGATGACTTCCCCCTACGATCAATCAAATTTTGGTAGCCCGTCCGATCGATATTAAAGCGCATTCATAACTCCTTGGGAACCTTCGCTATCGTGTCATGCCGTTCGGCCTCAAGAATGTTGGTGTGACCTATCATCGGGCTATGAATTAATTTTTCATGACATTATGCACACTATCCTTGAGGATTATGTCAATGATCTTCTTGGAAAATCTAAACATCGCAGTGAACATCTCGATGTTTTAACCATTATTTTGATCTCTGTTACAATATGTGTTCGTCTTCAACCAAAGAAATGTGTCTTTGGTGTCTTTTGAGGAAAAATCCTTGGTTTCATTGTCTCTTTGCGTGGAATCGAGGTCAATCTAGCTAAAGTCAAAGCTATCCTAGAAATACCCCCACCCACTAACCTCAAACAATTACGTAGTTTGCAGGCAAACTCCAATCTATTCGGCATTTCATCTCCCAACTCTCGGATCGATGTCAACCTTTCCATCATCTCCTTAAAAAGGACATTTTCTTTCAATGGAGCGAAGAGTGCCACCAAGCCTTTGAGGCTCTTAAATCCTATCTCTTGCAGCCACCCGTGCTTATCCCACCTCAGGATGATTGCCCTTTCTACCTTTACCTTTCCGCCACCGACCATGCTGTAGGAGCCATGCTCGCACATCGTGACTCCGAGCATCGAGAACAAGCCGTTTATTATATAAGTTGTACTCTGGTGGATTATGAGACTAGGTATACACATGTAGAAAAGTTGTGCCTAGCCCTATCATTCGTGGCCACCAAACTCCGACATTACCTCCTGAATCACAAAAAAATTTCATCACCAACGCGGACCCCATCCATTATATGTATGCCAAACCTCATCTAAACCAATGCATCGCCCGATGGCTTATGCTCCTTGCCGACCTCGACCTTGAATTTGTACACCAGAAATCAATCAAAGGACAAACTATCGTAGACCAACTCGCGGAAGCCCCTTTACCTGGGGAACAATTTACCAATTTTACTTTCCCTGACGAACTCATTGCCACTCTTTCACTCAGTGATGAGTCGTATTCAATGACCCTCTTCTTCGATGGATCCAAATGCCAGCGTGGCGGAGGGGCCGGTGTTGTTCTCATTCCTCTGGATGCTGAACCTATGCCTCTTTCATTCCGGCTCGATTTCCCCTGCACTAATAATACAGCGGAATACGAGGCCCTTGTTTTGGGTCTCTAGGTTACGTTACACTTAGGTGTAAAATCTATTAACATTTTCGGTGACTCTCAATTGGTTGTCAATCAAGTTATGGGCATCTACCAATGTAAAAATGAGGAACTTCAAAAGTATAAACATTACGTGGATTCACTTTTGACCTTATTTACTCATTATTCTATCCAAACCATTCCCCGCTCTACTAATAAATTTGCGAGATACTATGGCTTGCTTAGCCTCAAAATTCTGCCTCACCACCCGACTCTGACATATTTGTCTTGGTCCAACAACTCTTTGCCCCATCTTACTCAGCCTGGATGTTTATATGGTAAATAATGTGTCTGCTGACTCGCAGGATACTTGGTATCACCAATTTCACGACTACCTTACAACCTCTGTTCTCCCACCTGACCTTACTAGTAACGGAAAAAACGCTTTTCTTAAAAGTGTTTCTCATTATGTAGTCATGGGGGGACTCCTCTATAAACGTGGCTTTGATGGCATCCTCCTTCGATGTCTAACCGGCACGGAGGTTACCTATACCATCCAACAAGTCCATGACGGTATTTGTGGTGGACATTTTAGTGGCCTTGCCATGGCCAAATGGATCCTTTGCCTAGGCTATTATTGGCCTACGCTTAATAACGACTGCTACGAATATGTTAAGCGTTGTGTTATGTGTCAACAACATGCCAACCTTCAACATACTCCTAGCCATCCGCTACAGGTCACACGAGATCTTTGGCCTTTCTCACAATGGGGTTTAGACCTTATTGGTGAGATTCACCCGCCCTCTTCGCAACGTCACCGTTGGATAATCACAGCAACCGAATATTATACTAAATGGGTGGAGGCCATTCCACTCATTTCAACCAAAAAAGAAAAAAATGTAGAATTCATTAACCATCACATTATCTGTCGTTTTGGTGTTCCTCATCGCCTGATAACAGATAATGGCAAATCTTTCAAAAACAAGTTATTACAAGACCTTTGTGACAACTTTGGTATCAAACTTAGCTTCTCATCACCTTACTATCCACAAGCAAATGGTCAAGCCGAATCTTCTAACAAAACCCTGACCAAAATTCTCATGAAAGTCGTTAACGATTCTGGAAAAAATTGGCATGATCACATCCCCTTTTCCTTTTGGGCTTATCGTACGATCATTTGTACCTCCACTAATGCCACACCATTTTCTTTGGTATATGGTACCGAGGCTGTCTTGCCTCTCGAAATACAAATACCCTCCCTAAGAATATCTCTTCAAGATATTCTCACCAATGATGATTTCGCCAAGAGCGGTTAGCCCAATTGGAGCTTCTTGATGAGCGTTGTCTTACACTCTTGACCTCCTTCAAATATATCAAAAGCGCATCAAGCGTGCTTATGATAAGTGACTTCATGAGCGTACCTTTAAGGTTGTGATCTTGTCCTCAAATAAAATCAACATGTAACCAAACTAGAAAAGAGAAAACGTGGAAAATTTACTCCTAATTGGATTGGGCCTTACATTATCACTCATACTTATGGATCAGAACTTACGTTTAGCTTCGCTCAATGGTAAACCCTGAGCTTGAACCCTTAATACCTTGCATCTTCGGCCATCTCTTGTTGAATTTAGTGTTATATCACTTCTTATCTACCTTGCGCTCGTCCCTTGAGCTCATTTACCACCTCATACACTTTGTTTCATGCATCTCAAAATAGAATCAAGCTCACGTGGTTTGGTCATCACCTCCTCTTAAAGATACCTTCCCCTTTTAGTCTAGTCCATGACTTAAAAGTATCAAAATAACATGTTCTCAATTATACACTTATGGGATATTCTTGAGTCAAACTTCCTACAAAACTAGATGCTTCATGCCAAACGGACATCTAGACCTCTAAGTTATATATATTTGCTCCTCGAATGACAACTATGTGCAAAGCCACTTTTGCTATTATAAATAGACTACTCCCTCGATGATGACTATACACAAAAACCGCATCTCTACTATAAATAGATTACTCCTTGAAGGAAAGCTATACAAAGTTAGCCTTTATCGAAGCTTCTCGCATTGGTGAAACTTCGTGAAGACCTCAAGAACAAAAAAATACATATCCCATGTAGACTTCCCGCATCGATCAGTCTATATCCAGAAAAGTAAAAAGCAGTATTCCAAAGCACTTTTGAGTCATGGACTTGTCTATTTAGGTTTGGTTCTCTTTCGTCAGAATAATCACCTTATAACAAGTTCTCTGCACCCCAACTATATCAACCACCTCACCTCACCATTCGTCAAAGCAACAAAACTCAAGGGACATGACGTATATCCGATATATTGTGATTATACAACTCTTTTCACCTATCGACTTCTCGCATATGCAAGGTACCTAGGGATTCAAGCTTATCCTACGTTAATATGTGGTTTGTTTAGCTCTTTTCAACTACGGGACACTTTTACCTCTTTTACTCGAATCTAGGATTATGTGTTGACCTTAATTAGGACACGGTTCCCTACTACTTGGGTAAGCTAACTTTCACTTCACCTATACCTACACCAACATCGCCAATTCCTTACCAACACCAACAACATTACCCTACCAATATCAATATTTTTTACCAACCAACAAATTGCCTAACCACAACCAAATTGCCTGAATTCACCTCTCCCTGGTCCTAAGGGAGAACTACATTGGTCTGAGGCCCCTCCTTGCTTTGTGCAATGGGCTATGTAGGCAAGCACTTAGGAGACATGGGGTCTCCCAAGGTTAGCTCGACCATCCCCTACCATAACCTATCATGTGTTGTAAATATAAATATTTTTGTGTATTTCTATTTGATAACATTCATCATTTATCCTTTTTTTCCAAACAAACATTCAAAACACAACCATTCTTATTATTATCATAACTCAAATCAACATACATATTCAGTTTTATTTAGATGTTAAACAAATACATCTTCTCTATCATCGACGCAGAGCAGTCGACATCCTTATTTATTCTTATACCTCTATGAAATTCACTTAGACCCTTGCGCCTCCTCCCGAATCAGGTGGTGATCGCGATCGTTGACGCCACTCATCTGGCCTCTCCATCCTCAAAGGTGCCACTGCTATTGGTTCCTCCCACTGATCCGCCAACATCTCTTGTAACATACGAATACGCCCTCTCGCGTGGAGGAATCTTGCCTCTAGTCTCTCCACTCGTAACTGCAAAACCTCTAACAATCCCGTTGTCTCATTCACCCGCATTTGAAGCTGGTGCACTAAATCCTGTGGCGGTCTCTCTCCACTGTAATCACAGCTATGTCAGGACGATTGGCCCTCTCACGTATACCTCGCAGCTCTGCTACCCACCATAATCTATAAGCCTCTGTCGCTCCCGCATCCATTACCTCGCGATCGGGCCGCTATCTCTTCTCGGCCCTTTTGGCGATCGATCCTCATGTATGGTCTATAAGCCATAGGTATATCTGAACAAATCCACATTGTCGCGCATGCAATCTAGAGGAATCCTCTCGTACTCACCGGCTTTGTGCCCTGCGATCCACCTCAATCACTCTACACCCTCAACTCCTCGGCTATGTTCTCTGTCACCATATAGTTCCGTAAGGCCTCCAACGAATATCCGCAATTGTCACCATCTCCCATACCTACCTATAATACTTGTCATTTATCGCGGCCCGGGATCTCGCCTCTTGTTCTGCTGGACCCATCGTCTGAATCCCAACCTCTGCACTCCTATCTCTCTTTCCTGGATTGGTCGGCCTATTGGTCGCACACACACAATGTGCTCATAGGCCCAACAATGTAATAAGTATGCACAATCCAGTGTCGTCCTGTGATTTTACTGCAGCCCATAAACTCTGTATAGCTCGCCGAGATATGCAGTGCCCATGCGAAAGTCACTCTCCTTTCTATCATTTCCCAAATAATACACATCAATGCTTTTGGAAATCTTCCCCCATCCGCCCTCGGTAATGCATAATACCCCACCGCTATCATTAATACCACTGCCAACCTTGTTTCCTTAGGGTGTGTTGCATACATTGTACCATAAGTGAATGTCAAACCTCAGCTGTGTCAAATCTCGTGCAGCTGAACCAAATACTGCTGTTATCACTCCCCGCGCCACGCTAGGCCCCGCCTAATACACTGGTCTTCTGTAATTGGGAGCCTCAAAATTCTAAACACATCTTCCAAGCGTCTTTGTCATCTCCTTGTTGGCGAGATAGAAGGTATTCTTTTCTAGATTCCATCTCTCCATCAACACTGCAACATAGCATGATTGCGTGTGATTCGTGAATAATAGCAGATTCTACTTAACCCCACACGGTTTATCAATGCCCATTCAAGCTGGTGTTACATCCGCTCAGACTCATGACAACAAAGCTGGCACACTATCATTCATCCTCAACCCTGCCTTTGCCTGCATACATCAAATCAACAAACAAACCATTCAATAACTCAAATCCCCAAGTGTTTTTTCTCACATTCTGGAATTTCATACAGTAACCGATATCGGTTATAGATAACCGATACCGGTTGCCTAACCGCTACCGGTTATCTCTAAACGATACCGGTCACTGTCAATCCTATCTAGCCTGCTTAAAAACATCCCCTACGATAATTATTTTGCTCGTTTACTCCTCTCTCCACCTACAAACATACGCGAAACCCCTGCTTACCTACCCCATAACACTCACCCCATCCCAAACCCTTACCTATCACCTTTTCTTTCTCGTCTCTATCCACTTACCTTCTCTCATCCTATTCATAAAACATGCAAGAATTAAATTACAACCAAACAGTTTACCTCTTGGGACGCAGCAGCTTGCGGTGGAACCTGTCTTCCCTCTCGTCTCTGCCTGCTGGATGCTTCTCCTTGTCCAGCCATGTTCACCACCCTCTTCAATATAACTTGCCTTTCTGCCTTCTTAATCTCAGCCCACAATCACTTTACCTGTCTCTTTCCTCCCTATCACTCAATTCTCCCATGCAATTATCTGTATCAGTCGTCAAACAATCGTCGCATCCTCGTATTTAACTTATTACATGCCTCTAAAAATAAGAACTCAAGTTGTTTCCCAAGCTTTTCTATTTTTAGAAAAGCTTGTTTTAGCATAACCGATATCGGTTACCTAACCGTATCGGTCATATATCTACCGACATCGGTTAGCTAACCGATATCGGTCATATGTCTCCCTTTGCTTAAACCTAGGCCTTTTCTTCATTTTTTGCAAATTTTTGGTGGCGGGCATAACGTCTCTTTTCTTGCATAACGACATCATTATCAATATTTGTCATCAAAATCCCATCAACACATATACATATCATCACAATTTCAAACTCATCATCTATATACATTAAATTTCAAAAACCATCGACAAAACACATAAGACATTCTTTTACACACCATGTGGATCAAAATCATCATCTATATATATCAATGTCAAAATATACAACTTGCCCTGCATGGGGGCCTCTGTGATCTAAAAATAATACAAAGCTGGCACGCAGGCCGCTATCCCTATCAAAATCTCGACTCGGCTCGCAGGCCGATCTCTCATGTCAAAAATATACTCGGCTTACAGGCCGGTATCAACTATACAACATGTACTTGGCTCGCAGGCCGGTATATACAACAAAAATGAATAAATAAATAAATCATATGTGGGCACGCAGGCCTCTATATACATATCCGGTTCACGAGACCGGTATCTATATCCAATATCAAAAACCCATCTCCGCTCTGGGGATGTCTCGGCTCTCCACCACCCCTCGGCTTGTCTCCCTCTTGGTCCCTGTCTTGGCTCTTGCCTCCTCCCTATAATGACCCATCGGCTATGGTTGCGCCTCCCGGGATCTTTGGCTCGAGATGTCTCGACTCGTGCGCACTGCATATGGTCGATAGTCGCCCCGGTACCATCGAGGACGCCCCGATAATACCGGGCCTCTGCTCACTCGCCTCCATATAGTGGGCTGTGCCACCATGGCTGCTGGGGCTGGTCCCCGACTCCTAATGGTAATGGCCCTGTCCCGGTGGTACCCGTGCTGTGGCGGGCATATCTGTGCTTGCGCTACATGCCTACGGCGGTGCACGTGCTGTGGGCTGTATCTTGGAGCCTTTACTACTGCGGTTTAGGCTAGGCCGCCCTGTAGCACCTAATCGTGCCTACGCGCAGTTAAGCCTGCCCTGTAATAACCGCACCAGGCCCTACGAGCTGGTCCCTCTCGTTATAACAGCCACCAAACTGGGCGTAAGGTGTGGCTGTGCTCTCTACTGCTCTCTCCCTACCCACCAAACTAAAAAGGCCCTTATCACTCTAAAGCATCATCCACCGTATCTTCTACCGGCCTCTCTACTACCCACTGGGGTCAACGAGCTACGGTGCGGGCAGTGGGCGCTCTACATCATCCCTCCGGTATTGTGGGAAGGGAGGTGGCTCATCTGCCACAAGCCCAACCGCCGTCGTACCTCTCATACTCTCCGCTCATACTCTCTCAGGGCCTCCGTCCAGCTATCTAGAAACTATACTGGATCCAGTGCATCTATGCTCGGGCTCCTCCTCGAGGCTGATGGCCTCTGTAGGGCCTCCATATAATGTCTAGGGCGGTCAAGCCCTCTAGCATATAACGGTAATAGGCCACATACCATTCTGCGAGCACCGCTTGTGGCTGGCCCACGACCCCCAACCACCTCTGAAATCCATATCTGTAGACAATCGTGGCCCCAGCTGCCACTGGGCAGCCCCTACTGTCGTATACAGATGATGTGCTCGTACGCCCAGCAGTGTAACAAAAATGTCGAGCAAATACCAAATCGCCTCATCCGGTGATAACCCCACAGCTCTCTGTATAGCTACACCAGATACACTGGTGCCCAGGCATAGCATGTATGCTCCTCTACCATCTCGTGTAACACTCCCATCAAAGCCCGTGGGAAGCGGCCTCCCTCTGAGTCCGGGAGGGCGAAGCAGGTGATACCTATCATCATCAACACGGCAAGCCGTGTCTCCTGTCGGTGTGCATGATACATGTCACCATAGGCAATGCTCGCCTGTGATAGGTCAACAATGCAGCTGCATCCCCAAATACATGCAAGATGTTGTCCATCGCCGTCTCTCGCATCCACCTGGAACACTGCCTCCCCTACGATTGGCAGTCTCAGGATGCGATACACATCCTCTAATGTAATCGTCATCTCTCTAGTAGGGAGATGGAAAACATTGGTTGCCGGATCCCATCTCTCGATGAGGGCAACCATCAGGCTGTGGTCCCTATCCACAACCCTATACCGCTGGACTCCGCCGAGTCCCACCTCTCGCATAATGGCCCAATGCACTGTGGACACATGTGGCCGCATCCATCTCAATAAAGGGGGCATCCGATCCCGCATCGTAAGCTGCTGGCGTGCCTGCAAAAACAACCCACTTCATCAGGCCTACCCTTTACCATAACAACTACCTTAACTCTCTATACCCACTCGACCACAACCCGACTCTACAACACACATCTACACCCACCTATCTTACCATATAACCTCTACGATATCCCCTTTACTTATCTCACACCCTACCAACCACCCCGATCTACTCTAGCCATCTAACTATACCCCCGCCAATTTAACACCTCCTACTTCATACCCAACACCTACTCTATCCTACCCAAACCAACCACACAACCACACCATTTCCCCACCCTGATCACCTTTCCTATCAACTCTACCCCCTCCCCCTTCACCCCCAAACACAAAAACCAACCAACAATACAATTCTAAAAAAAAATAAAAAAAATCAACAACAAAACAAGTACCGATTTGGTTGACACATGACCGACGCCGGTCTATCGGCAAAGAAATTATTCGAAGGAATGTTTGGTGACCGATGTCGGTCGCCGCAGTGAATGACATCGGTCATCGTCCCATTCGGGCCGAACCCAAAACGCCCGCAAAACATTTTTTTCCTATTTCTACCCATTTACCCGCCCAAAAGACCCTACAAACCTACCCACCCCGCCGTTTTAACCTAACTACCCTACCTACCCACTCCATTTTACTAATTCCTTCCATTCATTCATTATTTTATTAAATTTAAAAATTCCTACCCAAAACCCACATCTAAGTTAAACTCATTAAATTCACATAGGTAGGAGTTCAGAGCCTACCGGTACGACTACATGTCGTCGTGGTGGGATAGGTGGCGGTGGTCCAGCTGGTCCAGCACCTCCTGCTCCTCCTGGCTGAGCCATGGCTCCAAATCTCCTCAGCTGGGTCCTCAACCAATCAAACTCTGCCTCCTGCTCGCTGGGGTCTACCAATCACTCACTCCTCCACTCAAATAATGCCACCTCAGCCCACAAACTCCACAAAATCACTTCACACCTCAGACAGACTAAATTTGGGTGCTCAAATTCACAAAGTGACAATGACAGGCCGTATTTTTCTTTTTATAGGTTTTGACCTATAACCGATACCGGTTATTTTGCGCCCTAGAAAACCGGTATCGGTCTTCTAACCGATATCGGTTACACATAACCGATATCGGTTACCTACTTCCTTCACCTAACTCCCACCCTTATCCACCAATCTCAACTTTTTCCCCATCACCTACCCTTGGCTTTGCTGACTAGCCTTACTTTGACTTCAATCGGCCCGACCCAAGGCCGCAACCAACCAATCGTCAGCCCGACCAAGGGCCGCAACCACTCAATCAAAGCCCGACCCACGGCCCTCACTAACCGGTTAGGCCTGACCCAAGGCCGCAACCAACCAATCGAGGCCCACCAAGGCCGCACCAACCAATCAAGCCCGACCCAAGGCCGCAACCACTCAATCAGGCCCGACCCAAGGCCGCAACCAACCAATCAGGCCCGACCCAAGGCCGCACCCAACCAATCAGGCCCGACCCAAGGCCACAACCACTCAATCAGGCCCGACCCAAGGCCGCACCCAACCAATCAGGCCCGACCCAAGGCCGCACACCAACCAATCAGGCCCGACCTAAGGCCGTAACCACTCAATCAGGCCCGACCCAAGGCCGTAACCACTCAATCAGGCCCGGCCCAAGACTGCACCCAACCAATCAGGCACAACCCAAGGCCACAACCAACCAATCAGGCCCGACCCAAGGCCACACCCAACCAATCAGGCCCGACCCACGGCCCTCACTAATCAATCGGCCCAACCCAAAGCCGCACCAATTAAATACCTCACCCAAAACCCGCAAATTACAATTTTATCCACCCATCATGTAGCTTTTTGTTCAATCGAGCTCACCTGTTCATGTTTTAGCATGATTAGGGTACTTGACTTGATCAGTCGACCAACTTTGCCTAGACCAAGACCGTGACGTTTATCTCAACCAAACCAACCATTTGGTACTGCCGAACATGCCTAAACGTTCCTGTACCTTACCCATTATATCCCCTGGAGCTACTTCCTATGCCTTGGATACCAGGATTATATCACCCTTGTTTGGATAAACTATTGACCTTTGCCTATGAATTGCTTGTTTGCTCTTCAAATCATGTACCCTGGTCGCACTACTGCATTTCAATGTGCGTCTGCTTCCTTGAACTTACCCCACCATCTTCCCATCATCTCCACACCATTCACCCTTTATCAACCCTATCCCTGATTTCACGTCACCTCAATCTGTGATAGATTTGAGGGGGATTACCTATACCCTTAACGGGAGTAACCACTTCTTATTATTGTCAGTGCAGCTTTACAAGACAAGCTACACGACAACAAGGGGCTAATGTAGACACCAAATTTATGTCTTACGACACCCTGTGCCCCACATCTCATTTCACAACCTAACCTCACCACCTAAACCCTACACACTTATTAATTAATTACCTTATAATTAATAAATCCACATCTCCAAACCTGCCACCTCATTTCGCCACCTCATCATGACCTAGCCCTAACCCTAAACTAACCTAATTAAAACCTATAACTTGGTCTACATCCACACCCATGACTAATTACTCCTTACCCGCACCAAAACCAACCTAATAATGACTTGACCAAGCCCACAACTAATCCCTCGGGAGAAAAGGAGGGAAAGTTGGCTATTTTACTAAAAATAGCCCACTTTGACTTAACCGACATCGGTTCCTACTCGACCGCCGTCGGTTACGTAACCGCCATCGGTTCCCTGTAAATGACCTCCCCCAACCAAAAACAAAAGAGGGGAATTCATTTGAAGGATCCGGAAATTCACTTGGCAGAGCAGAGACAAGTGAAGAAAAGAGAAGAGCATCGAGCCGAAGACTGCAACTGAGCCATTGGATTGCTGTCACCCCCGTTCAAGCATTGGAAAAGACTGAGGATAGCTTCATCAGCTCATTTTCCAATACCAGATCATCCCAACTGAGTCTTACTGTCACTACCACATTCCTTGGACCTGAATCTTCATCAAGAACGAGTAAGTAGTGTCTTGTATGTTTCTAAGCACCATTTCTTGAGTCTTTTGATTGATAGTAATTATAAGCTCACTCCTAGATCTACCACCTGCCAGCACCCTGCACTTAACCTTCATCCATACATCCTTGTATTGCCCAGAAGACAGTTTTATCACACTCTGAGTCTTCCCCGTCATCTCACTATTCCCCTCAGCCATCCACCAGTCTTAAAAACCCCACAATCACCCTGCCACTAACCTCCATCCAGAAGCACCTAGATTACTGACCCCACCGGTGTCGGTTATCCCCTACCGGCAGTGGTTCTCTAACCGCGGTCGGTTATCCAGTGACCGGCATCGGTCACTGTGACTTATACCCAAAACCTTCCTCTCACCTATTTGTCTCCTAACAACCTCAGATCCAGTCTGGTTTATCCCTGTAACTCGAGCTGAACGTATCAACGACCATTGACCAAACAAACAACGTGACGTTTTATTATTGGTAGTTTAGTCTCTATTGCTTTGTAACGAGGTACCTAAATCGTGATTTCACAATAGCTTCTTTATTATCATTAGTGTTAATTCGTATTAAAAGGGGAACTGACCACCTTCGAAAGGAAGTCTAATATTTCCTGGGCCCAAGGCAGTTCCCTCATTTATTGTCTAACTAAAATCTGGTGGTCTTGTATTCTTACTTGCAGGTAGTCCTTCCTAGACAAAAAGGAGTTCTTCGCAATCGATCTGATCTCTCTCTATGGTACGCGCACACCCTCTCAACATTCAATAGGTATTCCTCCTAGCCCTAACCCTTATCTGTTTCTCAAAAGAATGAAAGGATAGAAGCAACTCTATTCCAGGAATGGAAACATTATGTGTGCGAAATAAGGAGCTACATTCCAAAGGGAGATGGATTTGGTATTCAAATATCTCAAGTAGCATTGCATTGTCATATATCTTGATGATCTCACAATATTTTAAAAGAAGAGGGGATATCATATCTATCACTTGGGAATGTACTTGCAAGGTGTAGGAAACATGACATATCACAAAATCCAAAAAGTGTATTTTTGGAGTCACATAAGGCAAGTTATTCGGGCACATTGTGAACAAACATGGAGCACACATTGATCCTGAGAGGATTAGATCCATTCAAGCATTATCCCTTCCCACAAGTAAGAAAGGAGTTCATTCATTCTTTGGAAAGGTGAACTTTCTTCGTCATTTTGTGCCTGAGTTTGTTGAGTTGATGAAGCACACCACTTCCATGATGAAACCACAAGCAAACTTAAAATGAAACAATGAAGGGAAAGCAACATTTGAATAGATCAAGAAATCCATTGCCAAGGCTTCGAATCTTGTATCTCCATATTTTAACAAATAATTCATCATGTATTGTTATGCATCAAAACATACACTCTATGTCGTTCTCGTTCAGAAAAATGATGAAGGCGTGGAAGCACCTATTGCTTTCATGAGTTGTCCTTTGAAAAATAATGAACTAAAATACAACCAATTGGAGAATCATACCTATGCGTATGCGGTGGTCAAGGCTGTAAAAAACTTCAGTTTTACATCCTCAATTCCCATACAATGGTGATGGTCCTCGGCAGTGCAATCAAGTCCATCTTGACACAGTAGGATGCTTTGGAGCTAAAATAGGAAATTAGATTGTAAAGACTCAATAATATGACTTGGATATTCGACCCTCCAATTTGGTAAGGGGAAATGGCTTGTGCAAGTTGATCATGAAGATGAAACACTCAAAGTTCAACATGGCAAAGAAAATTGTGCTTGCTCAACTTGTTCAGAAGATAACCCACAGGTTCTCTTTGCCACCACTACTGATGAGTGGTATGTTGTTATTGCCTATTACCTGACTTATGGAGAATGCCCTTCCCATCTTGATTACAAGCAAAGGAGAACACTCAAGTGAAGGCAGCTAAATTTGTAATATGGAATCATGCGCTTTATAAAAGAGGCCTGGATGGTTGTTTCCTCAAGTGCGTAGATAAAGAGAAACAAGAAAAGTTTCTTGAAGCATACCATGACCAAGCATGTGGTGGACATTTTTCAGAAATGGTCACTGCACACAAGATCCTCCAAGGAAGGTATTATTGGCCCACCATCTTTGTAGACACTCGAGATTGGGTTTCTAAATGCAAAGCATGCCAACAGTTCATTGGAAGACCACAACTCGTTGCATTACCACTCAAGCCTGTGGTTATTAAAGAACCATTCCAATAGTGGGGATGTACTTCATTGGTGTTCTGAACCCTCACTCCAATGCGGGGCACACCTATGTACTCACAGCAAAAAACTACTTCACCAAATGGGTGGAAGCCATTCCAGCCAAACAAGCCAACATTGAAACAATATGCAACTTCATCAAGGAGAATATCATAGTTCGTTTCAGAGTGCCATAGAAGATTGTAACAGATAATGCTACCTATTTCTCTTCAAGAGAGCTAACCAAGTTTTGCTATAGCTACGGAATCTCCCTAGCTCATTCTTCTAACTACTATCCATAAGGAAACGGATAGGCCGAATCAAGCAACAAGAACATTGTGACCATTACTTCGCAAGTTTATAGATGAGAATCAAAGGAATTGGCACAAAAGGTTTTACGACACATTGTGGGCGGATAGGATCACTCCCAAGAAGGTAATAGGCATGTCAACGTTCCAACTACTGTATGGAGTCGAAGCAGAAATTCCTCTCACAATTGAGATGCCAGCTTTGCTCAAGCTGCATATAGGCAATAGAAGATGGTCGAGACAAGGACTCCATTGACAAGAGGATCCTCTTTCTTGAGAAGCTGGAAGAAAATATACTCCAAGTAGTGAATCACATTAAGGAGCACCAATTGAAAGTAAATAATATTTTTGATAAAAAGGCCAAGGCAAGATAATTCAAAGTTGGAGACTTCATCTTGCTATGGGACAAGAGAAGAGAACCAAAAGGCAGCCATGGAAAGTTCGACTCATTATGGCTCGACCCATTCTACATTCGTGAAGCTTGCGGCGAGAACATTTTTCTTCTCTCATATTTGGATGGAATGCCACTGGAATTGCCTCGGAGTGGGCAATACCTGAAATTGTATCATCATTGAAATCGGGTTATCCCCGCCTTGTACCATAGGTGATTGCTAAGTGTGTTTCGCTTTCCGTTGTGTGGTTTTGTTTTCCTTCACGTTGTGTGTCATGTGTTTCCTTCCTTTTGTGTGCTTCGTGTTTCCTTATTCTCGATCTTTATTTCTTGAAGTTGTATATGACTCTACAAGGCCCAATGGATAAGGCATCTGTCAACGAATTATAGGGTCTAGAAATTGAGATTCCGGAATCCCATGTCATGTCTTCACTATGCTCACCCTTGTCATGTCCCGAAGCTAGAGCTAGTTTTTGTCACCCTCAAAATCCCCCCCTCATTTTCTAAGTCAAATTCAAAAATTTAGAGCTCACACCCTCCAAAAGTGTTCAAGTAAAGTTGGAAGTCTGAAAAATAAAGAAATTCATGCTTTGAAGTTGTTTAAACTCTTCAGTCTACACGTTTTGATAAATTTTCCGTTTTCTTGTCTAGACGCGTGAAAATTTTATTGTTTTCCTCATTTGAATGAAATTGTCAATATTTCTATGGTCATGGATCATCAAACCTTGTATTGTTTTCAATTCCTTGGCTCACGAAAGAAATTTGAAAATCGGGCATGAAATGGTGGAGTTTTCTTCTTCTCTGCATTTTTCCACAGTCGGGAATGATGGGCATTTTCTTCCTCACAAATTTTGGCTCTGTCATCCACAGTACATGGACATATCTAATTGGAAGCGGGTCAATGGAGAACTTTGAGGTTTTTATCCTCTTTGTAAAAAAAGTGAAAAGTTAAAAAGTGACCCATAGCCTCGATCAGCTTAAAGGAAAAAGTCAAATCTTGGGCCCGCCATTGGAAAGTCAAAGCAGGAGGTGGACCATCGAGGAGATTTGAGATTTTGAGCCTCTTTGTAAAAAAGGTGAAAATTTAAAAAGTGACTCGTAGCCCCGATCAAGCTTAAAGGAAAAAGTCAAATCTTGAGCACGCCGTTGGAAATTCAAAGCAGGGAGGTGGATCATCAAGGGGGTTTGAGTTTTTGAGACTTGTTTCCAAAAGATCTAAAAGGCATAAAGTGACCCGTAGCCCTCGATCATGCTATAAGGAAGAAAGTCAAATATTAAGCCCACATCAAAGGTCAAAGCAGGAGGCGGGCCTACAGAGCAATTTGTGTTTTTGAGCCCGCAATAAAAAAGGGTAAAACTATAAAAGTGGCCCACGACTCTATCTCGCATTCAAATGAAGCCACGTGTCAAGACCATATCAAAAGTGAGTGAGTGGGCCAAAACATTCCAAAATGCTAAATCTCTATAAAGTCACAAAATGCAAAAGGAATCCTCCACCCCGCTCCAATAAATTTCTCTCATGTGGATGACTTTGGTTTAAAGTTTCAAAGGCAAGATGAATGGTTCAAATTCAAAGTTACAAAATGAGTATAACGGTCGTATTATGAAAAGTTTGGTTTTTCTCGCCATTTGGCATTTCTTTGTGAATCAAGAATATGAACGGATGCAAATGATTGAAAAGAAATTATAAACCGTTTCTTGTTAACAAAGAAGTTGTAACCATTTCTTGGTGGAGATTTAATGGCTTCTTCTTGCCATTGTATAGGGCTAGTAATTGATCTTGTAAACTCAAGAGTATATTGTACTTTGAGAGAACAAAGGAGATAACCATTTTCTTCCATTCCCCCTTTCTCAATTTCCTCCATTTCTCCACTATGTACAACTTATGATTAAACATCAATACAAGAAGAAGGATTTTATAGCCTCTTTGATGAGGAGATTTTAGAAACTTTGAGTTTGCAATCTTATCTCGTCTTGTTTCCATTTGTAGGGTTATTTCTTCCTATGAATGCATGTGATGAATTTTCTAACTAGTGTGTGCAGGAATCTGATTTCCTACCTGCAACATTAGTTCTCCTACCTCTTTTCTCACTTCCTTTCTCACTTTCAGACAAAGTTCTCTCTTGCAAGTATTTGCAAGCTTTTCCGCAGGGTCAATGGAGTGCCTTTGTTGGATCCTTGGCCGAAAGACCACCACAAAAATCCACATCTTCTCGCGCATGCATATATGATAGTTGTACCAGTTTAGTAGAGGGACTTAGATTCCCAGAGCATTAGTAAGGAATCCACAAGTTTTTCCACCTGAAAAAATTCCTCGCCAACACATAATAAGTATTTATTGGTAGTGAGGAACAATCATTAAATTTATCCACCACTTTAGGCTTCTCATCTTTAGGATTATTTTTTCATTGGAAAAGATTTTGTTGTAATACTTTACAAATCACCATTGAATATTTACTTATGTGTTTTTAAGTTATCATAAGATGACCACCATGAGTAGTTATTAATCTAATGACATTTTTCTTCATGTATTTTTAGTAATTTAATTACAAGACAAGAGGGCTCATTTAATACATAATAACCATAAGCATTTTAGGTATTTTATACCTCCACAACATATGAAATGAGAATGGAATCTTTTTGGGAAACTTTGTGAAATATATGATCGATGTTTAAGAGTGTATAATAGATAAAAGAGAGGTTCCCAACTATGTTCTCAAATATAGGGATCTAATCTAAGACTCGACCACACCGTTCGGATACAAAAGTGCTCGAGAGAGTGCTAAAGTCATAAATCTAGAGGATAGTATCCCTAGCCCTAGGATAGCTATAGGTTTTTAAGGCCTACAACAAGATAAAGATAGGTATCCTACTAGGATTCATAAATAAAGGAAATAACCAAGGGGTGGTTAAAGCCATGGAGTATAATAATAATAAGATAATACAATAAACCAAAGCAAACATAAATCTACTCTAGCCTATAACAATGAATGAACAACAACAACAAAAACAAACATATACATAAAAAAGATACTAAAAAGAGTAGAAAATACTTACTTATAACATGTGTGTGACTGCTGATGCATAATCCTCCCTAGAGACAACATCACCAAGAGAGAATTACTATGGGTGGAGAAGGGAAAACTCAACAAGAAGATATTTGGTCCTAAGTCACTATGGTGATCCAAATGCAAAAGAGGTATGCTCCAAGACTCCAAGTAAGAGAAGATTAACAAGTGAGAGAAAAGTGATTTTTGTTGTAAAAGTGATGTTGTGGTGAAAATAAAAAGAAGGTAGTGGGGTATGTATACTCAACGCCATCGCCCATGGGCAATGGTGTTGGTTATGAAAAAACCAAAACATGCACCATCGGCCATGAGAAATGGCATCGGCATTGGGGAAATCCTACGGTCAAAGGGTGAAACACATGAGTGTAGGCTAAAATATAAGTGGGGATAAATGATGAAGGTACAAATTGACTAAAAGCAAGGATAATAACATGCAACAATAAAAATTAGTGGACATAGTGGGATAAGTGAACATAATGAGTATAATGTGTTGGAAGCACATTGACTAAGCGTGGGGGACAAATAAATTTTAAAAATAATTACTTCAATTTTGTTTAACCATTCAACATTCATTATTCATTATGTGAGAAATATCAATTAACTTAGCAAACCATCAAGCAACACATGAACCATCCACATAAGCATGAAATATGAAAGTAAACATGAAAAACATATTTAAGTGGGAAACCCTCAAGGGGAAGAAAACCCATAGAACCATACATTATATTGCCATGTTTCAAATTTAGTGAGACACCAACCCCGTAAGGAGCACCAACCCCTAGTTTAGTAGGGAACTAGACTTGATTTAGTAGAGCACCAACTCTACAAGGAGGATATAACTCCCTAAGATGATCATACACTAACCCAACCACCTAAATGTGAAGATCACTTGGTGACTTTTTTCTCCAACAACTGATTGTGATCACTTTTTCAGCTCTCTCTACTCAAAACGCTCTCAAACAACTCTCTCTCATTCTTCACTCAAACTTGCATCTTCATATGTTGAATAGGTCTTATGACCTTGAATTCCTTCTTCTCTTCCCTACTCAGCTTCGCATACCTCTTCCTTGATTTGTTATTGACCCCTTACAACACTCTCACACTCTCCTCTTGCTCGCTCATTTACCCATCCTCTACCCTTTCTCAAATGAGCTAATATAGCTCACTTTTATACTGACACACCCCATGAAAACCACAGTCGGCTAAGATCATTAAGGTCAATCATGTTAATATAAAAATACATTCCACACTCTCATATAAATCACTTAGATGGACTTTATAGGTTATCATTTGACCTAAACACACAAACCTTCTCAACTAGGCCTAAAACATAAGATTCCACTTCCAACAAATGTCGAATATGAACTTCAAGGGCACAAGAAAACTCCATCATAACTCCAACATCTCATGACACTTCAAGAGCATCCTCTCATAACCATCGATGAGCTCAAGAACTTATGTAACTACCATATTCATCATTACACACTCTATACGACAAGTAAATCCTATTAGGTCTTAAGCACCTAATGTTGACTCCTCAAGACCTATAAAATTATCACCTCAAAGCATGTTATCAATACTTATTGGGATATTTTACTAATGCAACATGATCCCAAATAACTCTCCAGATCCATAAGAGACCATCAAATAGTGCATAGGACTTCAAACCTTCCATATATCTTACCTCGCTTAAGCATGCTAATAATGCTCAAAATTAAGTCTTCAAAAACAAGTTTGTTCACACATAAAACCTCTTCACCAAGGAACAAGTATAATATCACTGGAAATAACTCATCATCAGCTAACTGAAACTACTCAT
Source organism: Taxus wallichiana var. yunnanensis (assembly GCA_018340775.1). Taxonomy (NCBI): domain Eukaryota; kingdom Viridiplantae; phylum Streptophyta; class Pinopsida; order Cupressales; family Taxaceae; genus Taxus; species Taxus wallichiana. Next base: position 752,892,963 of record CM031242.1, read on the forward strand.
AACAACCATCAAATCAAGGCATAAGGCACTAAAACAACTCCATCTCTCAAACTTCTCAAACTTGTTTGTAAGACTCAAAACCAGTCTTAAGTTCATTAATCTCCAAAACCTCAAATATCACTTCCAAGATGGACCATAGCGTGGAAAAATTAATCAAGGACCTAAACAATACCTCTAAGTACTCACAACTATATCTTACATGGAGAAAATTCACTTTGCATAACTTAGCCATCATACCTTCTTGATACGCCAAATACGCCCGATTAGGTCATTAGGGTTTCAACATAACAACAACTCTTTAGATCAAACCAAGAGATATATCACATCATATCTGGAATCTATACATTATCCATGTTCAAATTTTTGCTCACAACATGCAAAATAACCAAAACGCTTTCATACCATCATGACTGGTTTTTAGCCTTTTGGCCAAAAGCGGTAGGCATGCTTTGAATACATGTTACATCCATTTTCTCCATTGATCATGTCTACATATTTTCATGATCATTGATTATACATCCCAAGATTTTTGAAACAATTGGTTTTGCATCATGACTCATGCAACACACACCTATACTATCAAATCTTCACAAAATAGGGTTTTTTCTACAACTTACAAGTAGACCTAGAACATGAAACCACCACCAAAATTATCTTTTAGGAGTCCTTTTACAACCCCGAGTCATCATACCAGCCTTACCAATCCATTTAGAGACCATACAAATCATTTATTTCCTATCGCTATGAAACTAGGGTTTGGGGAGGGTTTGAGACCTACTTAGCTTGTTAACATTCACTCATAAAAATATGACAACAAAATGAACTCATTCTTCTTTCAAAACCTTATTATCTACATTCCCTAATATCCTCCAAAATATTAGACTCCCATGCAAATATCACACGTGTGGGTGAGCATCGAAACTTACCTATCGAGCTAGGAATGGAATTTTAAGAGCTCTGTGAGAGCCAAAAATGAATTTTCATGTTTTATCTTCATCTTCCTATCCTAAAATTTGGCATAAAGCTCAAACAACTCTTTTATGTTCTCCAATGATCATTTATTCTTTCATACACTTGAAACTCTCCATGCACCATAGTTTTCCTTGCCTTTATAGCCTTGTCTTCAATGATTTACTTAAAAGGACCTTCACCATGCACTAAAAACCTATTTTATGACCTGTTATTCCTTCCAATCTTACTATGTATCCTCAAAACATCTTACACATTCCCAAGCGGGACTATCCCGCTTCATACTTCATGCTACCATGCCAACTTCTATGCACCAAGTCTAGGATTAGGCCTAGTTAGGCTCAGATCACCACTTACCACACTTAAATTGACCTATTTACCATCACGCAGATCCTCAGACACCTCTCAAACACTTCTCCAAACATGTTAGACCATGTAGTAACCTTGAACTACCTTTGGAACTCACACCATGACCATAAAAGCTTGAACAATGCACCAAGAACATGCATATGCCCCATGACCCTCACCAACGCAACACCTTATGATATCACAACACCTTACTACCAATCAACCTTCAATTTTCTTGATGGATGACACATCATATAATCACCTATGCCACTTATACTCCCTTTTGAGATCAATGACAACAACACTAACATAATACTCGATTAACTAAAAATGGAAACTACTCTCTAATACTATGAAAGTATAACCACTAGTTAATCTAATATAGGAGGACTAAAACATTGTATAAATGTACTAAAGCAATATCGAATAATTGAAAAAATTATACTAAATGAAATAAAACCCTAAATATTGCAAGTAACTAAGGAGCGATGACTTAGTTGATTAAAGAATACTATCGAAGGTTGTCATAGGTTTGATGATAAAATCCAGAGCTGAACAAACACCTAGAAGTCCCAAAAAGGTTAGATCTTGAGGATATAAGCAGAGTGGGACGCTGGGGGAAGGTATTGGGGTGCCCTAGGGCACCCTAGTCTATATATTAGGTTCCCAAGTTTCGTAAAAACTTCAAATATGGTTTTCACAAGGTCGCAAGGTATCCCGAAATGTTCTCTGTCTGTCACATTAGATATGTCAAGTTGCGCCGAATGTGTTGAGTAATGAAGTGATGACCTATAAGAAAGAAGGAAGTATCAAAACCCTAGGAAAAATAAAAGATGCAAAATGAATGGGTTAGACTGACCTCAGCTACCAAACTAGTGGTCTTATCACTGAGAACTACACTTCATTTTGGACCGGATGTAGTTTTGGTGCGTGTGTACATGTCATGCCTTAGGTGCTCTTGTGTTAGTCACACTTTGTGAAGTAACGAGAAATAATAACTATAGAAAATGTAATAACATGTGTACATGAAATAGAATAGAATCATCCCCTATGTTGTTTGTGTTGATGTAGATCTCCTAGCCTTGATGCATGGCACTATGTGGATGCAAGTGATGTAATGGATGCAATTATAGATGGAGTGATAATAGTATGTGATGTTAGGACGCTTATTATGGTCTCATAACTTTAGATTTATAGGGTTCTCTTGCTCTAATTTTGTAATTAACCCGACATGGCCGACTAGGAAAAATATGAGGATGAAAATGGCTAGAAAGACCCCAAAAAGAAGTGGGAAAGTGGAACATGGATTGGGGCATATTGTGTGAGCTTTAAAATATCTTGGGAAAGCTTTCTCTCCAGGCACTTTTTGAGGAAAATGAGTATGTGAGCACTATAAAAGGGTCAAATTCTAGAAAAGGTTTTAGGAACTTTGAGTGGTGTTGGGAGCTCAAATTAAAGTCGTCAAAAATATTATAGGTCTACGAGGAATATGTTAGACAAATTTTTGGGAACATAAAAAGCGGAAACCTTCCCAACACTAAGGAACTGTGGTATTTCGGACAAGGAAACTTGCACCTTTGAAGGTTTTCAAAACCTCAATTAGAGTTAGGAGCCTAAAAATGGCTAATTAGAATCACATTAAACCCCCTTCATGACCCAAGTGATATTTCGGTTCATACTTGTCTCGAACTCCTACAAAAGTTCAACTCATTAGCGTGCCTTTCTAGGAAAAAGTTGTAAGTTGAATAAAAATTGATGAATATTTCATTTTTAATATTTTTAAATGATCTCATTGGATTCATTTTCTTGTTTACATTCAAAATCATATATTATATGCCCCATAAAGGTTAATTTTGGACCTCGTGACGAAAAGTGCACTCTAATTCTTTGCAGACATGATGATGTCATTAAGTGCACCTATCACACTTTAGGAGCTTGGAGGAATTTTAGACTTTAAATTCACTTTGTATTCTCCTTTTTCAAACTCTACCTTCAAAAGTGTGTCTCACTCTCATTGGTTGATCAAAATTAGGAAAAAGTAATGGAGAAAAAGGTAAAATGAAGAGAGTTTGTATGTATGGGTCCCACCACTTCGACCCTAGGCGCATTTTGGACCCCAATTTGCACGAGAAGCACTTTGGAGGTTCAATTTCACCCTAAAAGTGTTTCCAAGCCTAGTGGAGGTGCATTTTGGAGGTGGGGTTTGCAAATTGGGTGGACATTTCACTTTGCATTTGTAAAGTCAAATCTCCACCTCTATGTGCAAAGCACATTTGAATCTCCACTTCCCTCTAAAACATAAAACAACAAAAATTGAAGTACATACTGTGAAACCACTAAAACACTTGCTTTTCCACCTCTCATGCCCACCAAAACCACCTTTGTGCCCTAGCTTTCTCAAAACTTGTTTTGATTGTATCTCTTGATTCCTTGGTCAAATCCCACTCAAAATTTAGCCATATGATCCTCTCCAAAATGGCTTGAAAATGATACCAAGAACATTGAATATGGTAGAGTATTTTATTTTCCATTATCTCTTGAATTTTTCAACTGTTATAACATTGTTTTAGTAAAACCACTCAATTTTGTTTTGATCATTGCTCAAAACCTCAAGAGGAAACTTCTCAAACTTTTCCAACAATCTACTGTCACAAAAACCTTGGTTTTGAGTTATCATTCACGTGATAAGGTGAATAAACCCATGATTTGTGATTAAAACCACTTTTTACCTCCAAAATCACTCAGAAATGTCCTTTGTACTCAAAATTAATTTTCCATTTTCTATAAAACACCGTGAGAGATCTTCCTCAAATTTGGAGCATTGATTCCCCTTCTCCATACCTCTCCAACAAATCAAAACTCAATTAATTTGGATGTGTATTTATCCCGAATGAATGAATCTGGTTTTTTTGCATATACTCCATTAAATCCTACCAGAACAATGAATACTATTTTACATTTCCCTGGTCACTCATCAAGGTAAATTATCGAAATTTGGAGAAAATCCTCCTCATAAAATCACATTTAATTTGAGAAATTTATTACATGATGAGATGGAGTTTTTTAAAGATATGGATCATTGAGTTTTCTCTTAGTATTATGCCTCCTTATTTGAATTTTACACTTTCCCATTAATTTTGATGAGATATTTGTCTGAAATTTATAATGTATCACTTCTTATCAGCAATATATTTCAAATGAATCCATTCTCAAGTGATTTGGATGATTTCTTCATCAGAAACAACTTCATCCATGTCAGTAACCAAAGCATCATTGAAGACCATTAAAGACACTTGAATAAGAAGGAAAAATCATTTGTTAACTTGAGTTAGCATGCACATGAGGATTTTGAGCATGAAACATCTAGTTGAATCAATTGAAGTATTTCATGATGGGAACCATGGTTTCAGTATATTCTCGATCTCCTCATCGTTCTCCATTCAAGAGGCATGAAAGGGAGTGTTTGTATTCTCCAAGAAGAAATTGTCCATTCAGTTTTTTTTTGGTATCATCTCACAAAGAGGAAGTGTTTCCATTTCAAAGGATTGTCATGTTTCCACCGAGGATTCTCATGAATCTTTGACATCTCAAATCTAAGAAAACTCATGGTTATCGAGTCTAGGGAATGGATGGTATGAATGCATTATTCATGATGATTTCAAGATGAGTGTTTGCTCATGTGAGAGATAAGATATCATTTTCATGACAAAGAGTTGATTTTTGCATCCTATCATTGCTCAGAGAGATGAAGAGTTGAAAGAGAGTTTTCCAAGCATGACCAAAGGTGATCATTCTGGATAAGAGGTGGAACATCATTTCTCAGTCCCAAACAATACATGTGTTGATCATAAAACATTCGAGGAAGATTTTTCTCAGTCACAACATTCACCTCTGTAATGAAGGAAAAGAATAACTTCATCCCGATTTGTCTTCAATTGATCAAACCTTCTCTCTCTTATTTTCTCTCTAGAATTTTATTTCTCCATTGTGAAACAACTTTTATAAAAGTGACTTAAGTCACTTAAAGTTTCTAGTTATTCAATGGAATTGCAATCTAAGTTGAAAATTCAAATGGGAATTCAAAGAGTCACTTGATTTGGATATAAATTGTAAGGCTCTCTTTATTCCAAAGGATCCGTTTTTTCCCTCTCTAGCAAGTTATATTCTTCTATTTCCTACCTAAGAAACTTTTCCTCCATTCTCATCTTGTCACTTAGCTGAGCACATGCTGACATTTGTAAGAAGTTGAAGGACTTTGTGCCTTATTTTTGGAATGAATATATTGATGAGGCTTTGTATTTGTCTTGTATTTTCTGTTTCACTATCTTTCCATGATGTTGTGTTGTGCTTGCATGTTTCCTCCAATTGAAATTGGAATCACCTCTAAATTTTAGTTGATGAAATTTGTCTACAGCTCACCAAAGATAATTCCCCTTCTTATTTCTCTCCCTCGCCTATCTAAAATTTTATCCTCTCTATTCTAGTGTTGTAATAACAACAAGGAATTTCTACAAATTCCTTGGCCTCTAGCCAACCATGCCATTAGTCTAGTGTACATAGTTTCCAAATTTCAATAAATGGGATCCTCCTCATTCCCAAGAGGAGGGACTTTTTCTTGCAAGTGTTTCAATGAAAACCCACATTTTTTCCTTGGCGAAATATATCACCAATAGTAAGTATGTCACTACTCTTGTGTTAGGAATGACTCCTACATGATTGATATGATAACTTGAACTAGTTAGTTCAATGTGATATTTTGTAGTTTTATACATTATAGTGCGAGTTAGCAAGAAGAGATCATAGGATCTAGAGTTTATTGAACATCTCTCCTGTGAGATAGCTATTTTTGTTGTTATGTATTACATTATGTGATTAAATAAATACTATTGAGTTTAGAGATTCATACTTTGCATAAATGGGTTTGTGTTTAATATATTTTATGCATAGTATTCCACTAAGTATTATGAGCCTTGTGTGGTCTAAGAAATCCATAATAGGGAACATGAACCATGGTTGTATTGAAATTCTATAATATATGGGACTTTTGGAAAAATAAAAAATGTATAATTATTTCGAATGTCCATAGAATGGACAAGTGCGTTGAGGGATACCTAAATTTATCAAGCAATGGAAAAGGGGGAGACCTTGGTAAAGAAGGCACCATGAAAAGTTAGCTAGTTTGGGTTCTAATGATGTATTTGAAATCGTGTGAAACCTTCACTCTTATTTTTACTAGTTGAGCATAGGGACCACTAAGAATTTATATTTTCAACCATTAGCAAGTGTGGTGATAGAAGATCATAACTCTCTCTAGACGAGTAACATTAAAAAGGTGCTCCATAACAACACTTAGTTTTTAAAATTACTACCATATATTCGATCATGTAGAATATCTTATCCATGGTTGATAAGATTACTCACATAATTCAAAAGATAATGTCACATCAAACTTTGATTTATGATTTTTATTTTTGTGTTTTTATCTTGGAAGAAACTCTCTTATCTCTAAATATTATCTAGAGAAATCATTTAGACAAATGTTTTTTCTTTTTCCTTTAATATGTTTGTGAGCATGCACATAAAAATGACGTACTATATAAACACTTAATTTTGGTATGGGACTAGCTATTCTATAAAGTTAGTTATTTGTGTGTTTATTGGTCTTATTGATTTGTATTCTTTGTGTTCAAATTTCGATGTGCTCTCCTTTTTTGTGTTATTATGACTATAGCTTCTTCGGCTCCATGAACTTCTCCATTCTCCCTTTTGGTCCTTGTTTGTTTCTCTTTCATTATATTTATTTGTATTCCCTAGTTTTCTCTCGTCCTCCATGTTTCCTTACTTTTTAAACTTTTTCCAAAATTGTAATACACTTCTACTTTGCACAAGAACCATACCACTATGTTTATAGATTTTTGATGGGCATTTTGACCCTTAATTTGGGTTTCTTGGGGATTTTCCTTGTTTTGACTGCCATTTTCACTCATTGTGTGTTGTCTTATATGTCAATAGGGTCTTAATTTGAATTTAAAACAATTTATTAGTGCATTTATGAATCAAGATGGTTGACATGAATGACATTCACATAAGAATTATATTGAATTTGTAAGAGTAGATAGTTTGTTTGTTTCAATAGCATTCCCACACCAAAAGTTACATTCAAACATCAAGAGAATTTAACATTGAGACACTTGCATAGACTGGGATACCACCTTGGAAGTACATTGGTTGTTGATTCAAATCTCTATTCCACAATAGAAATTTGATTCATGAGCTTTATTTTTGGAGCTCATGAGAAATGAATTCATAGTTAATGAGAGTTTCCATAAGTGTAATGCTACAATTTTGTTTGTGTTTGTTACGTACTCCCGTAGTTCTTGAGGGGTGGTCATATTATATCAATTTTTCCAAGTTTTCTTTGACTTGCTATCTAGACATATTTTCTCCGCTTGTTGGTGATGATTGTCTCCAAAGTTGCAATAAACTCGTCTCATTCTAGATATCATAATTCTCTAGTCTTTTCAAATAATTTAATTATTTTAATTTTTTCCAAATTAGATTATGTTCTATATTATCACTATTCTTGTGATTACATTTTGTTTATTGTGTTATATCTCTTTATACATGATTTTTTTTTTTTTTTTTTTGTTAGAGTAGAGGATTAATTTGCGCAAATTACTTTCCATGCCTATAGTTCAATACAGATGGTTGTCGTGCTTATCCACACAGCTCTCTCTTTAATCTTCTCTCATTTTCATTGAAGGATAATTTTTATTGGTATAATAGATTTCTTCGCATGATATTAAGGATTGATTGACAAACCAGAAATTATACATTTGATAAATGAAGTGAGAGTATAGTTTCCAATCATATAATGCTTTGAATTAAATTTTTCCTTTCACTAAGTGATTTTATAATGCTTTTATCAACATAGGATCCAAATGAGCGCACATACCTTTCTTCGTACTGATAGACGAGATTATTCGCATAATTCAATGAATCCACATCAAACTTTCAAACTTTCAAACCCTGTTATTATATAAAACAAAGATAAAAAGCCACATCAAACTTTCAGATATGAATTTTTGTCTTTGAAAATTGTAAGACAGAGACAAGTGAGACTCCGTGCAATGACTGGAATCCAAGAAAAACTAACATGCAACGTGGAATTCACACATTGTTGGAAATTAGATGAGTATCTCCACAAACAGTTTCCAAAATATGAATGTGAAATGAAAGCTCATTTTGAAATCTCATTTTGAAATCCACGTACATTTTAGTACCCATTGCCGTAAACCATATTTTTCTCAAAAGTGTGGTTTTAATAGTAAAATGTACTTAGTTTTTAAAATATATGGCACTAGTTTTTAAAATATATGTCGGGTATGCTATACGAAGTACTTGACAAATATATTGTGTAATGATAACGGAAGAGGCTACCTTCCACTCAATATGCACCAGGTCAATGCCGGTCAATGCATCATGACCGTTCATTATGAAATGGACGATTATGATGCGTTGATCGGCATTGACCGGGTGCATATTGAGTGGAGATTAGCCGCTAGTAATAATAACCATAGTGAGTTAATAGGGAGGGCTATCCTCTCCAAAAAATGCACCGCATACATCAAATAATTCATGCGATGTCTTGTGATGACCATCATGTCATATGACGTCATGTGTCACAAATTTTCGAACTTAGTTTTTTTGTGTGTTTTTCAACAGTTGAAAAATACATTATAAGCATCCAATAGGATCTAAACTGGCAACCCGCAGATTACAAGCACATCCTCCCACCAATCCGCCTACCACCAACCACATGCTCCAATCTAATTTCAAACATATTTGTTCAAAAAATTAAAAAAAAATTGATATGACCGTTGACACGCAGATCCACCAATACATGCCCATGCATGTATATAGTTATTTTTATTGGTGGATCCGAAGCCATAGATACATTCTTTGACGAGATTAGCTTCCAATAGTTAATAGCATGCAAGAAAATGCATTTCAAATAAAAAATTATAAAAAAAAGGGATAAAAATAAAACATAAGAGTTGAGTTAGAGATCCTTTTTATAACTCATAGCCCGAAGTAGGATAGTGGGCTTATTATTATCTTACAAAATATGTAAGACTATTATATTATATAAGTGTATGACATCATTCATACATTTAATGCCTAATTTTTTTAAGAAATAAAAAAAAAAATATAGGTATTTTTAAGAATGTAAAACGTTCATTTTATTTACAAAATTGATTGCAATGAAGGCATCTCATAGGCTACTAATGTATAATGTGTCATGATGTGAAAATATTACAACACATGCACAATTTATGATATCTAAGTTGTTACACTATTGTCAACCATCCATTTTGGGCCCACTTGTACCAACCAATCAATATATACTTGAACAATGTTTAGTATCCCTAGTAAACCTAGTGGGTCCCACGGCATGATCCAGCTTTCTTCGCTAAAGACCCTAAAGGTTTTGATGGTCACCTAGGAGCAAACAAACAATCAATGGGGTTCAAATCAAACCTCGTGTGGTTTTGACATTTCAAAGATCCGAAGTGTACCTTAAGTCAAAATTTTCCTAATTCATCCTTGACTAAGTCAAAAATGTATGAACAATGCAAATCTCATGTGACAACAAATTAGATTAAAATATCCATATTGGACTAAACTCAAGGTGAAACATCTGATCTCCTCTATCACATTGGATCCACTTTGGTTGTTGAATCTAGAAAATAGTTGGTAGAATCTGCACAAGTCTAGAAGCCTTATAAGGTTCCCTTCATTTGGATTCAAAAAAAATGGAAAAAGAGCATAGAGGGAGGTTTGTTCATGGCCTCCTTATTTTCTCCAACCTTAGACGATTGTAATTAATGGGGTGTCTAAGATTATATTAATATTATGGAATTATTTACATTCAAAATTTTACATGTTCAAGGTGATGGCTGAATTTACACTCATTTATTCTCATATTTCTAAGACATTTTGGAGCGTATAAGGACCATTATTGGTCACTTAGAATAATATCTATATTTGGTTAAATCTAATCTATAATACGAGTTCAAATTTCTTCCATTTGGAAGAAAACAAAATTTTGCAGGATAAGTGGGGGACCATGAGGGCCAAATGTGCATCATAAAGGTCATCCTACCCATCAAGCCACCCCACACCCACAAATGGCCTTATAATGTCTATGGGGTTAAGGTTTATATAACTCTCACAAATAAAAAAGTTAACTTATTATTTAATGTTACTAATAGTGTGTGTATATAAACCCTCAAGGTTCAGCTCACTCAATCTCACCCACCTCTTTTGGTGGCTCAAGTCATGATTTCAAATTCCATGATTTACCGACATTATGCATCGAGGGGTCGGTATGTGTTGCTCTAAGTAGTATTGATCGGTGGTGTTCATCTTGTGTTAGAAATTTTCCCTTCAATGATCCAATTCATTGGGTATTCATCGATCCTTCAGATGACCAAAAACTATTTTTTTTTTTGTGTGTGTGTGTATTCAATAAGATTACCATGCTATCAATGACGTTAAATAGATATAAATTAGATAAAATTTATTTGTTTTAAAAATTTAAAACATAGTCAAGATTTTATAATTGGGTCTTAATATTTTAAAACCACCTTTTTTCAAAACAAAAACTTCCTCTCACAAGGAAATTATGGGTTTGATTCGTTTAACTATTAAAGTTGTTGACTATACTCCAAATTATTTATAAAGACCATAAGACAAACACAAGGTTCATTTTAAGACACCCTTCCGAAAAATTAGTTTAGAATGGGTGACAAATCTCCAAAATTGACTTTTGAATCAATGGTGAATTTATGAAAAACCGTTTCATGGGAAAGGCGATTCGAAGCCCGCCTTTTCCACGGTTTCATATAGATGGACGAGCATTGGAAGGCCATCTATCCACAAGGGTAGGATCATCTCTTTAATCCTATCTCTGTCCTTTCCATCCTTATTATACAGATGTCTCATTCTTGTTAGACAGTTGTCTCCACTCAGCTAGTTGGTTGTCCCTTTCTTGATGGGCACCTTACGATCATCCTTCTATTGGACGACCGTCTCTTTATTGTTAGGTATTGGATGAACATTTTTCTATTTGGATAGATCCCATTTGATGTTCATCCTTCTTCTGTTTGATGGCCATCTTGAGAACCCCTATTGGGTGTGCCTCTTAAAACTTTAATGTCTAGACAAGTAGTCCATTTAATATACTTTGCGAATATGTGCACATGTTGATTCGAAACATTGTTGAAATACATGCATAAATTCATTTATATGTGTAAATACTAAGCAAAATGACCCATGCAAATTACTTGTCGGCTGAATTTTTGGCAAACGGGGTGGCAGATTTTGAAAAACCCGAATATTCATGAGTTTACGAAAAATTGTCACTAAAATTTTCCCTGGGCAAACACCCATATGAATGAAAGCTTTACAGAAAAAATACATAGATTTAGATCTCAAGTGATTTAACTTAGATAAAATAAATAAGAAAGAGGAAAGGTGGTGGTTGCTTCTACTTATTTAAATTCATTTTAGGGTTATAACAAGATGTATTATTCATATTATTAATTAATAATTAATATTCAAATTATCTACACACACACACACACACAACATTGAAAGATAAATGAATCAAAACATGTGCAATATATAGTAAAACACAAGAAGGTGAGTGCACCAAGCTCTTTGATTGACCTAGAGGCTAATTTAGGTGTGAAAAGGGGATGAACTAGATGAAAATATCCTAGAGATTCTTCATCTCTAATTTTAGAGATTAATTGTACACACATATGAAACAGATCCTTTCATACTAAATTGTTTAGAAGTTCTTTCCTATTGATGAGTTTGGTCTAGCTAGAAAACCATGTTCAGAACTTTCTAAACCTTTGTGTATAACTAATATATGATTTTTCTATGGAATATTAGGTCCCGAATGTGTGTGAAACCCTTTGCAATAACCAACCGTACTCAAAACCCTAGCTTAGGGTAAAACCCTTACGAAAAGGTTAGTGATTGGGTTGAAGTACAATTTGTGCACCACTACATTTAGTTCTCCACCTAGAGATGTGACATAATGTTTAATGTCCGTGCAAATATATTTGACAACCCAATCACTTAATAATATTTTGTAATAACTTTTCTTGTCTTTTCGTATTTTGGCTTTGAGGAATTTTGATTTGGGAAGCTTGAATCTTAAACCTGGTTTGTAACCTATGTGGGGGCTTCTCCTAATTTTTTTCTATGCTTTAGGGACTTGTAGGAGTTTTTATATGCCATTTGAGTGATTTATAGAAGGTGAGTAACAAAATTTCCAAGTGAGTAAATAAGTGCATTATAAATTCTTATATAAGGTTTTATCAATATAATTTAACAATAAGGCTGACCTATAGTGAAATTATTGGCTCATTAAAAGATACCCAAATTGAGAAATTGACCATTGGGTCCTATATAGGACCATTCTATTTAGGACCAAACCGGTGGATGGTTTGGTCTTATTGGATAATTTGGTCTAGGAGGATGAGACAATGTTATAAAGTTATGTGTATGAAAACCAGGATAAGTGGACTACATGTGATGGGTATGAGCATTTTGTTGATGGATAACAAGTGTAATGAGGAGAGAAAGTCTTTCAATGGGACTAAGGATAGACTAGGCTATAACAATAAAACTCAAAATAGTACCATAAGTCATGATTTAAGGGTTTAATCTAATACTTATATTATCAATTGATATATTACCAAATTTAGGTGTCTACAATTTTCTCCATTTAAGATAGGAAATGAAATTTGCTTTCTTTATGGAAAATATACCTAAGTGTGTAAACAAATTTTCTATTTTCTTGAGATGATTAATTTCTTGAGTGGTTGTAATAACCTCAGATACATAGAGTATAATCAATTTCCATATAGAATAATTGAACTTTAATTCAAAATTGAAATTGAACAAAGCAAGGAAGCATTATATTTTCACTTTGTGAATTCACCCAAGCTTCTTTATTGGTGTAAATGGAGAGTTGTATTTAAAGTGAGCCAATGGAGGATTAGGGGTGATGAGTCCCCACTTTGTAGGAGTAGTGTGAACCAAAAATGGATATGGGTTTCTAACAAACGGTGAAGTAACCAAAATATATTGGGGGTTACCTAAAAGACTAGATAACAAAACTAGGTTAGGTGACTTTTTAAGTGACCTACATTTAAAAGAGAGTGAGTAAAATGGTGTCCCAAGTTGTCAACAAGTCCATATATACTAAGGGTGACATTAGATCAAAATTAAAACCATCAACCCACAAAAGTGCACCATGACATATGGATCTAGATTTCCAATGTGTAAAGTAGTGCAAATTACAGATGAATGAAATACACTCATGCCCCACCATACATTTTATTAGTTCTTTGAAAATGTTAAAATGCAGAAACAACGATGCTCATTCTCTTTCCCTTAATGTGCCAATGTGATAATGAAAATGTATGCTAAATAGAAAATGTGTAATCGATGTTGGGTTGATATTATTATTATGTCCCCGCATTATGTACCAAAATCTAGTATATTGTGTATGAAACTATGTATCTATTCTCAAACATGGACTAGAGACTTGTGAAAACGTGTATTTTCTCTAGAATTCTAGAATTGGATGTCAAAAGATGCCGAAGACAATAATGTTTGACAATTCCATCCTCTTTTGGATAGTTTTGTTCAAATTGAATTATTCTCGAATGAATATGATCTTTCCTATTCCTATGTCTTTGTAACATATTCCATTGTATTATATGATCTATAATATATCTATGTTCCTCAATTGCATTGACATTCTTATGATAACCCCACAAAATTACCCCTCTTTTGATGTAAGTGAGACAATATGTAGCTGTCTCATCTCAAAATAATTGAAGTGTGCCCATATCATATAGACAACATATGATAATCACTGGAGCACATAGAATATAATTGTAGATGGCCACCATGTAGAATTTTTCCATGGAAGATAGCTCCCAAGATAAATCATGGTGCAAATAGATAGTATACACAATAATAATACAACTATACAAGCATATAAAAATGTAATAATACAAGATTAGCAATCACTATCACACATAATGTCATAGAGAAGGCCAATGGATGCATACAAGGGACATAATAGTGTGGCACACACAAACAATGGTTGAATGGACGCATAATCAAAACTAAGGCCACAAACAAGGGACACAATAGTGCACACAGATAAATAAGACCTTGGGAAGCACACATAAGAATTTTTTTATAATAAATCCAATGTGTTTTGATAAAAAAAAGATAATAGCCTATAGGAACATAGAAAAACGATATTGTTCATGTATAGTCTACATGTGTTAGTGCTAAAAATCTAGATAAATAACACCTAATAATGTAGAAGATACCTGTATTAGCAACACCACTAGGTGAAGGGTAATTTTAACACCTACAATCATGTAGAGTCATGTGATTCTTACATCATTCTCACATACCTCATAAAATGCATGTGTTTATAAAATAAATTATATGATATCTATCAAACCATGTGAGAAATAACATATGTAAAGAACTAGTAAATCAAGTCATGTTTAGGTCCATATTTTGTATTTGATTAACTAAAATCTAAATGTTTTAGTAGTAATATAAGAGGTACAACAATGAAATAACTGATATAAACTAGCAATATAAATGCTAGCTAATTTTATTCGATATTTTGAAATGAAATAATTGAAATATGAGGAAAAGGGTACTAACCTGAAATATAACTTACCTCGTAGTAATAAGAGCAATGTTCTAGCAGAACTAGATGTAATGATGAACCTCAAGAAATTGCGAAGTGGGAGATCCGCCGATGGGATGCTTGGAGGAGTACAAGGGCACCTGTGGGTGTCATGGTTTGGAATATGGGCACCCTGGTCTGCAGAGTGACTTGGAAAATGAACCTAGTAGGTTCGCTAAACCTTCACCATGCTTCAAATTTTATCAAGTGGTGTCGCACTTGGTTCATTGATGTCGTTGTAGATCTCCAATGAATAATCTCCTACAAAATCCCACACAAAAGCATCAAACCCTAAAAAAGAAAGATGCAAATGAATGGGTTGGACTATCCTCAACTGCCAAATGGATGGAATTATGACTGAGTGTTGCACTACATCTCAGACCCGATGTAGTTCTATGTGCTTGTGTGTGCAATGATGTGCCTAGGGTGCCCTAGCGCCAATGACGCCAAAGTAGCAGGCAATAGCTAGATGTAAGATGTAAATGGTGGATGGAATAGAATGAATACAACCCTTCCTATGTAGTGTGTGATGCAAAATAATGCCTAAATGTAGTCATTTTCCTTATGTAGATAGCTAACCCTTTAGTAGAATAGTCTTCCCTTAAGATAGTGTGTATGTTGTGTTTATATAGGGATCTCTTGCTCAAATTTTGACATTAATGACCTGACATGTCGACTAGTGCCTAGGGGAATGGGAGAACAAACCATAAAGACCGACCTTGAAATTATAAATTAAAACTAAGTATGACTGAGCCCAGGGCAGCTAGAAATGAGGACTAGGGAGCATAGGGCACCCTAATCCCTTCCCAGGAATCCTAGTCAAAGACTAAAGATGACAACTGAGTAAATAACGATAGCTAAGACTCTGAGAGACGACTAGAACTGTGCAAACAAGTGACGCCTATGTAAGACACACAATAACAATGACCAACTAGATTGACGAAAGGACTAGGGGATGGGTCATTAGTGAATACTTTTCTTATGCAAGATCCATATATAAAACAACATACTTTGCAGTATAATTATAGTAGTAAGTGTGTGATTTTGTGACTACATTTTCCCCCACTTTATGTTGGTGAGCAGAAAGCTTGGTAACATAAAGTAGATAGAGATGCGTACCTAAGAGAAATATAGAGAATCCCATGTTGTAGTAGAATGCACAGATGTGGTAGAAAAAGCATGTTGAATGAACCATATAGCGTGTCGAACCATGGATCAACATATTGATCCATACAATGTAGCGAGAAACGTAATATCGTATTAAAGTGCATTGAATGAGAGTGATGATTGTAATGTTGAGTGGTTGATGATTATGAATAATTATATGATGGGTAGGGAGTGATCATTCCTAACCCAATTGTGCATTTATAAAACACTCAACCGAAGGATTTAGGCATCCTACCGCAGAGGAAGAGTGTAGGGAGAAAAGTGTGTTATTCTCCAACCTATAACTACATCCTCAAGATCTAGCTGCAATAGATGGACTCAAATAAAAATTTTTGTGGTTTTTGGATCCAAGTAATTTCAATCAAACAGTTGACCCATATAGGAGTGGTATAGGAAAAGGCACTCTTTCCCCCACTCCACGGGTGTCGTCGCCATGTGATGGCTTCCAAGTTAACTCATTTGGAAGAAAACGTGAAATGTATGATTGCTTCCAAGTTAGGTCATCTAGAAGCAAATGCCAAATATATAATAACTTCCCAAGTTAGGTCATTTAGGAAAGTAATGAATGTAACTCCCAAGTTAGGTCATCTAGGAGGCCGCATGTATTGTATTGTATTGATTAAATAATGTGATTTTGATTGTTAGAGACTTAAATGTGTTGGTGAATTGATTGATTGATTTGATTGGTTACTCATAGAGAGATTTTACACTAGTTTCCCCATGTTAGGTCATTAGGGGAATGTATAGAAATTGATGAATAATCACATGGAAATATTTTAACACTTGTTTCCCTCAGGTTAGGTCATTAGGGGGAATCGATGAAATGTCACATGGTGCATTAGTAAATGTTTGAAAATGATGGATTGATAGTATTGAATGATCACTTAGTGGTGCAAGGGGAATTATAGGATGACCCCAATTGTATGCCCCCTTTCGCAAAAGGGGAAGTGATGAAAAGAGTGAAATTTGAGCCAAAAGTAAGCCCAAAATAGATAGAATGTGATAGAAATCACCAAAATGTGTATAGATTGAGTAAAATACAATGTCAAGAGAGGTAACATGTGTGTCATGTGTATGATATGATAGTAGGCATAATTCTGAAAAGAATGTCACAAACATGGTGTTAATCGGAGTAAAAATGCTCAAGATATGATGAAAATTGTGTGGTGTGTATTAATCAAGGAAATTATCACGAAATAATTGTAAAGGTAACTTATAAATAGGAGGTGACAAATTGATTAGTCACTTCATTTGTTTTTTGCACGAGTGAGATTGAGCTCTAAGTGGGGAAAGATGCCACAAGTGAGATCCACAAGTAGGATGTTATAGATCGTGTTGATCTACGCCACATAGCATGAGATGGGGATGTGCCCCATAATATGCCTATGTTGATAGCATTATCCGAGAGATGGAACTTGGATACTTGTACTTTCTAGTTGCCTACGGGGACGTGACCGTTACATTGGAGGATGTGTATCATATATTTCGGTTTCTAGTTGTTGGGGAGAGGGTACGTGTCATGGTGGTGGAAAACATGGAGAGGCATATGAGAGATGCCCGACGGTATTTTGTGGGGACACGAGTACCTACCGAGGCCCATATTAGATTGGATGTAATTTTGAGGTATGTGGTTCCACACTTGCAAAAGTTCATAGTTGTTATCATTGTGTTATATATTTTCATTGAGGTAGGTTGTGTAGGCATCTTATATAAGATGCAAGACATATACCTTTAGATTGAGGAGGAGGGTACTAGATATGCGTGGGCACATTGTGTGTTGGCCCACCTATACAGAGACTTGTACAGATTCACCCAGGAGGATTATGGAGGTGGTATAAGAGCTACGACATTATTGCATGTGTGGGCCTATGAGCACATAGCAGTGTTGGGGCCAATAGGAGGTCCTAGAGTAGAGTGGGCTAGACTTGACATATATGCTAAGAGGTGGATTGGTGTATAGGGACAAAAACTAGATATGGATACCTATAGAGCACTTATAAATTGCATGGGATCTGAGATGGTGATATGGTGGCCATACCGAGACTATGGGGGATGACCAGAGGATGCTATAGAGCTATAGTGTATATGGAGGACCATGTGGTTGGAGGATCGGCCCATGTGTGATCGAGTTATTCCAGTGGAGAGAGTATCGTGCCAATTTATTATGGCTCGTGATGTGTCCCCAGAGCCTGTATGTGTGGTTGAGATATATTAGAGCTCCTATGAGGGATGGGGCTAGACCGGGCCCACAAGAGAGAGAGTAGTACCTCATGGGTTAGATGAGGTAGACACGATGATAGACTTGATAGAATCAAATGATGCAGGTGTACAGAGTATTACCCCACCTAGTGGGAAGCACATCGATGGGTATTCTTGTTTCTTTTGTTTACAAACGTAGCGGTGTTACCATAGAAAGGAGAGGATGAGGGGGAAACACATGCCTCCGATAATGTGGAAGCGACTATAGCAGAGCATGAGTATCTATGTATAGTTATGTTGTGTGTTTTGTTGGTTTCTTATGTAATAATGATGGTTATCTAACACATTGTTCTATTTGTTTTATAGGGGATGCATATTGGTCCTTGATAGTGGACACATCCATCCGCACATTGACGTGGAATGTTCCCACCGATGTAATCATGGGCGAAGGGATGCTAGAGTGTGTTGACGGAAATGCGGGTGAGCATGCCCATTTTTTTGAGCCAATGGCCATAGCAGCAGTGACATGTATTGTGTTTCTAGGTGAGAGGGATGAGGCATGTGAGGAGACTCAACAAGCCAAAGAGGCGGTGGGTGGTGGTCCCTTAGCTCATGATTTGTTTGTGTAGTTTATTACACTATAGAGTCACTTTCCTAAGTAGTCTATAGATAATAGCCTATTACGAAGGAAAGTGGAGAGATATCAAGGTGTGACCAACAACGTAGAGTTAGTGGTGAGGCATCGATTTCTAGGGCTCTCGCAGTACCTGAGAGTGATAGTGATGATGAGATTTGTATTATTGTATATGATGTAGGGGAGTTTCCCCAATGATGAGATGTTTTGTAATGATGATTGTACTCATATATATATAGACAAATTTTATTGGTATATGATGAGTTTATTTTGTTGTGTATTGATGTCATAATGTGATTGATGATATATGATTCAATGATTATTGTCGTAATGTATGTAATGTGTTGGATATCGTTCATGTTTATTGATGTAGACTTGTACTATGATGTTGATAATGATAGACAAAATGCATAATGTGAATGATGATAGATAACATATGTAATTTGATTTGCTAGATATGATGCTTGACAAGGTGAGCAATGTGCGTATTTGTTGAATGGAATTTGTGATGTGTAGTTAGTGTAATAATGAGAGTGGAATGTATGTAAAAATAGATAATGTATGATTTCCAAACTAACATGTCGTGATGAATTTAATAATGTAATATGATCATATTATGTTAGTGTGATGAATATGGGGGATAAGGTTAGCGATGCCCCCAACTTATGGATGATTAGGTTCATTTAGTTAAGACCCTTCAACAGTCAAGAAGGTACCGTATAAAGCAAGAGTGAATCATCGGGAAATGATTGAGTGCACAAGATGAATCAAAAAAGCACGTGATGAATAGTTCTTATAGAAAATACCTCAACAGACATGTAAGAACTGTAAGAACACAAGTGCATCATCGGGGGGTAAGGTGAAAGCAATCACCTACCAAAGACTAAGGAGGTGTGAAGTGGTGGAAGCATGTGGGATGGAAGCAACATGAGCGTATGAACCAAACTGAATGTCATATGGAGCCGCGGTGGGATGGACATATATGGAGGGAAATTACATCCGATGTGAAGAAATAACATGATGTGGTGGATGAGATGGTGCAACTTTGGATGGATGCGGTGGAGAGCACGCATGAGTGACAATTTGTGGTGGTGGACATATAATAACCTTAGCATTGGATGGAGGAGACAATTCAACATGGGTAGAAACACACTGATGAGGCAAGAGGAGAGATGGACCACTCATGTGAGTGAGATCCAAAGGAAATAATGCCCTTATCCTCTAATTTTTGCAATCTATCATGAAGGGAAAAACAATCATTGTCCCTATGGCCATTGATGCGATGATAATTACAATAGGGTTGATCACGTTGATGTTGTAGATGATGTTGTGGATGATGTTGATTAGAGGGTAAAGTGAATTAGACACTCATTAAGTAAGACACACAACACATCATGTGGTCAAGCATGATGAGAGAAGTGCAATGGCTCATGCGAAACAAATGGAGTAGTTGGAGAAGTAGTCTATTGTGGAGGAGGAGGAGAAGGATGTTTTTGTGTAATTATAGATTGAACTTTCTTACAAGGCAGAGATGGATATTGTGTAGGATGCTCAACTGATGGAAAAGGAGGAGAACTAGATAATACCACAGTAGTAGGAGGAAGTGGAGGATCAATAACATGTGCTGAGAGAAGATCATGTTCTAGGTCAATGAATTTATAGCACAAGAGTATGAATGACTCACATGTATCATATTGTAATCATTGTTTGAGAGCAGGAATGAGACCACGAAAAAAGATAAATTGCTTCTCTAGATCAATAGGCTAGAATACTAGTTGATGCATACAAGCATTGAATCATAAAATGTAATCCTTGATAGGTTCGAGATGCACCCTGATGTAAAGTAGGTATATGATCATAAGTAGCTCTAGGGCCATTGTTGATGATAAAATGACGAAGGAAGGCATCCTCCATATCATAGTAAGTACTAATGGAACCAAATGGAAGATGAGTGTACCATTGTAATGCATCATCAATAAGACTATGTCAAAATGCCTTAAGAAACAATCTATCATTAGAATAGGAAGCCATAGCCATGTGGTAATGTTGGAGATGTAGGTGAGGGTCACCAGTACCATCAAATCATGTGAATGTAGGCATGATAAAGTCCTTAGGAAATGCAGAGTTATGGATCCTCTTAGGAATAGGGTTTCCATGTAATGAGTTGTTATCAATTGAAGCATAATAAGCCCTACTTTCTAAAGTGAGTGATTGAACCTGAGATTGTAATTGACCTACGACATGCATGAGAGACAAAATGTCTTGTGAGGGAATAGCAGAAGATGACAACAATGTATTAAGCGGTTCTAACTTGCCATTATGAGTAATCATGGGTACCTCAAGACAAGATAAAGGAGATTCTCAAGTGCTAAAGGCACACTAAGGGTAGGTGTTGGAGGAGGATATGGAATATACATAAAAATAGTAGTAATATCATCGGAAACATCCCTAGGAAGTGGGTCAACTGATGGAGATACCTCGATAGTAGAAGATGAAGTAACATATGTAGGTGATGTGTTAGGAGGAGATGAAATGGTAGGAGTAGAAGAACTAATAGATGGAGGTACCTCATGCATTATGCTATATATAACCTTAGGAGAAAGTGGAGTAGGAGATTCAGACTCAACAGTATGAAAAGTAGTAGAATCATGACTATCAATTGGTTCCTCAAAATCAGAAAGTGACTCATATATAAGTATGTCACTAAGTGGATTATCGATATAGTATGAAGGAGTATGGGAACTAGTATGTGATGGATTAGGAGAAGCAATATCAGAAGTAGGAGAGTCGCGAGATGTAGCCTTAGTAGTGTTCGATGAGGAGGATAATTAGTATGTGTACACACCCCAAAATTATGCTCATGTTTCCACTTGTTCCCAGTGTTATCCTAGTACATCATGTTATTCACCCATTTGTGATTAATTGATTAAATTAATTAATTCATGCACATTGTACCCTTTGGATTAATTAAATTAATCTCATGCATCCTTAGTCCCTTTAGCTAAGTTAATTATTATTAATTAATTAAATAATTAATTAATTAAGTGTGTGCACATCCTAGTCAATTGCCACTTGATCAACATCCACCTATACTCCACTTGGACTCCCTATCCTTATCCTAGTTAACTACACTTCTACAATACTAGAAATATGGGTGAAATTGAAATACACATACAAACACCTTTCCAGATGCATCTTTTTGTAATTAGTTCATTTATCGCCCGAAACTACGTAACTTCCTACAATGTTATTTTTAGCATATGCATTTACTCGTATGTAACCAATTTCAACTACTTTTGCCTCTATAAATTGTAGGCTTACCTTTTTACAAATCCTCTTGAATTTGAAGTACAAAAACTCGCTAAAATTCATTGTGTTAGTAGAATTGCATTCAAATTTTGGAGAGCATTCAAGAGCATCCACATTCATTTGCAAGGTTCCACAGACAAGGTCTCCAAAACCTTACTGAGGTTTGCATTGAAGGAAGTGTGGGGAAGGTTTGAATTATTAGTTTTTTTATCTTTCATTACTTGTATTTTTCATTGCTTACAGTATGAGAGCTATTTGTAATACCTTACATGTAACCAATAAGAGAATCATCTAGAAAATAAGAGAATCATCTAGAATTTTCTTACATAGGTCATCGGGAGGATCACTAGTAGCCATATAGCATGGTGTACAATGAGTGAAGGCTATCAAATTTGAAACAATACTAATTCCAATGGGAGAGTCTTCAAAATGAGTAGGTACATATTGTTGACTGTCTAAGAGTTGGTTAATATGATTTGGAACCATAGCATTATTATAGAGAGCCATGAGCTCAGCGATAGTAGCTTCATCATATATTGGATTAACACTAAAGTGTGACATGATGAGCCAAGAAGGAGAAAAACTATCCTTGTTTGGATTCTACTTTCATTCTCATTTTATCTTTTCTCATCCTCTTTTCTCTTCATCATCATTCATTTACTAACCTTCATTTTACTCTCAATTTTCCCTTTTTTCAGAACTTTCCTTTCTTTTTCATTATTTCAATCTTTTACCCCCTTTGCCTTCTCAATTTCATCTTCTTTCATTCATTTGGAGTTCTCATTCACTTATTTTATTCTTCTCCTTTTGCGATTATCAAATTATTCCATCTTTCATATTCACCTCATTTTGAGTTTATCTCCCATTCCATTCGATACTTAAACATTTGGATTACATTTCCCAAAGTTTAAGTTTTCATCTCCTTTTCAACATCAAGTCTTGAGTTGTGGATATCCACGTCCTCGCTCAAGTAATTTCAGCTTATGACTCACATTTTAACGGTGTTGTGTTCTATTTTTTCACGACTCAATTTCATCACAACTTATTTTCATTTTCTTCTTGCATCCTTTAGTTTGAAAACATCATCGTTAAACTATATACATTTTCTTTCTTCATGTCTCTAACTTGACAAAATATCTATTGTGTTTTAGACAATTCATCATATCTTCTTTTCAATGCTTATGTTATCAATATTTGAGTCTCATCCCTTCATTAACCTCTTCATTCTTAACTAATTCTTGTTAAGTGTTGACCACATTGCATACGTTTTGAATCCTTTTTCATACCCTCTTCCCATTTAGCATTCATTTTTGCTAGGTGGTAGAGTGCATTTGAAATCAATTTATCCTTGCTCCACCATGTAGCATTCACATTGTTAGAGGTTGAGCACATTTGGATATTTTTCACTATAACCATCCTCCATTCTAGCATTCACTTTGTTAGAGGATGAGAACCTTCATCACATCAGACCAATCTTTCATCCCGGCATTCACTTTGTCAAGGGTCAAGTTTATCAAACACTTTCGCATGCTTCCATATTGACATTCACTTTGTTAAGGGTCGTCACTCATATCTTCCAAACCTCTTTCCCATCTTAGCATTCACTTTGTTAAGGGAAAAGTTATTATAAAACATAATCACACACTTCTCTTCCATCAGCGCATTCACTTTGCTACGGGTTGAGTTATCTTTCACATCTCTCTCTTTTTCCCTCCCTCTTTTAAAAATGGTGGGAACACGACACAAAGATTATAGTCCTTTTAGAAGGAAGTAGAAACATCAAAATCCTTTTGGAAATTTTGATAGTGATAATGACCAAAACTTTGAGGATGATCAGAATGACATCTCACTCGAAGAACAATCCCACATTGAAAATATTTTACGTATGAATAAATACCAATTTTTCTTTGTCTCCTTGATATGGGAGAAAAATTACCCTCTAATTTCAACAAATATAGCCTACAAACATTACTTTGAAAACCACCACCTAACAAGGGTGAACCTTTCATTTCGACAAACAATGACGATGAGGCAGGCCCTAGTCACACGAACAATGATGATCAAAACAAGTCCACCTTGAACAACACCAAAGGTGATGAATCAAACAAAGACAAATATGATGAAGGGAACAAAGGAAAATCAACTGATTCAGCCACTAATCCCACTCAATCCCTCATGAATCAAATTAATGACATGGCTAAACAACTTGCTATCTTAAATTCCAAAGTCACCAATGAATCCCATGACAATGAGGCACCAAAGAAATCTAGTGATGCTTCATTTAAGAGTCATACCACACACACCAAAGATAACAACTCTACAAGTGATGGTTCCTTATCTTTCTTATAGAACAATTCACCATTCACCCAAGAAAGGAAAATGATGAAGGAAACATGTAAGCTAGGAAAAATACACTACTAACAAGGAAGTAAAATACCAATAATCATACCTCCTCCTTCGTGTTCCATAGCAAACCTCAGAATGGGCTAGGAAACTTGGATTGAGCCCTGATTTTGTGATATGTAGGTGCTTTTCTTCAAGACGGAGCAAGACCTTCCTGCAACAACGATCCTCTTACTTTGCACTAGATGGGAAAAAGGATTATGAGGCTATTTTGGCATTAGGACGAGGCAAAATGATGTTCTTTTCTCAAAGGATGCAAGAACTTAGATATGGCATGCAAGCTTATTCTCCATGTGTTTAGAGGGGAGGGGTAAGGTTGTATTTATAGCCTGAGGGAGTGATTAGCTTAGATTAATTTAAGTAATCATGGTTTGAAAATGTGGGCAAGATTAAGTGAGTGGTTTGAAAATGTGGGCAAGATTAGGTGAGTGGTTTGAAAATGTGGGCAAGATTAGATGAGTGGGGGCCATGAAGAATGGGTGAGGATTTGAATTATATTTTTAATTCATAAGTGGAGGATTTTAGGTGAGTGGGGACCACGAAGGGTGGGTGAGGATTTGAATTTAAATTTTTAATTCAATAGTAGAAAAACATGGAGAATAATGACATGTGGTGAGGATTGGGTTATTTTTTAGATTTTAAAATGGATAATTAATCAAATTATATTTGATTAATTCAAAGTGTATTTTTGTGGGAAATGAGGAAGGGGAATTAATTGATTTAGAATAGATGTGAAATTGGGGTGTCTACATTTGCCCCTCTTTGGAAGGGTACTATGAAAGTAGTGTCCTTTCAAAGAAAGTAGACGGTATGGGGGAAGAATTCAATCTAATTTTTAAAAGGTAGAGTAAATGTTTGTTGGGGAGAATAGAAAGTGGTGAGTGACGGATGTCATAGTATCCTCCAAGACAAAAATTTCATGAGAAGATGTGATTATGGATAGATGTGGTGATGCCCCCTCGAGAGGACTGACGAGAATGGAATATACGACAGAACTCTTGAAAAGAAGGGAAATAGATTCTGTGGAGAAGAGGACGATAATGGAGTGGAAGAGACTGGAATGACCGCACGACATAAATGGAGGAAGGATTCAATTGACCTTGAATGCTAGGTGTGAGGGTGTGTGGGAAAGAGAAAAGGGAATGGATAGGATTGGGGGTTGATTATGAGAAGAGTAAGGGAGATAGGGAGGGGGAAAAAAAAGGAATGAAAGAGGTAGAAATAAGAGAGAGGGATGATAGGGGAAGAAGGGAATGATGAAGGACAAACAAGGCAAAAATAGGAAAATGACAGAGTAGAGGGTGAAGGGATGAAATAGAGAGATGTGCAAAATGAAGGAAGCAACAGAGATAGTAAAGAGGGATGTGTGAAAGTGAAATAAATGATAGAGCTGAGAAAAGCAAGAAATGGGAAAGGATAAATAAGAAGGAGAAAACGAGGTGGTGAAATGGAGGAAAATGGAAAGAGGATGAAAGAAGAAGTAGAACGGAGAAAAAAAAGAAACTATGAGGGGCGAGGAAAGTGTGAAAAAGAGGAGAGAAAGGAAGAGAAACAGATACAGAATGAACGAAAAGGTAGGGGTGGTAGAGAAAAGGAGAAGTGGTCAGAAGAAATGTGAAAATTAGGGGAGAGGAAAGGAAGATAGAACAAATACAAGGAGAAGATTGAAGGAATCGTGTCATTGCGAGGAAGACCAAGGAAAAGAATATGGAACAGACCGTATGGAGATGCATGTGGAGGGTGGTATGATAAAAAAGACAGGACAACGCTGAACAACCAGGTTATCGATGGGGAAGTAAGGAGGAAACGTGATGGAAAAAGGGGAAGAAGATGATACAGGGGAAGGGAAATAAGACGAGGGGTGGGAGAGAGAAGAGGATAACAAAGAAAATGATGTAGAAGGAAGGGAATACAGAAAGGGGGTAATAAGTGGAAAGGGAATGGTATAAGGAATGTTCAAAGAAGAAAGAGGGGAGGAATGACATCGATTGGAAAAGATGTGGAGATGCATGAAATGAGGATACTAGGATGACGAGAAAATAGGAAAAGAATGTATGATGAATAAGAAAGATATTGAAGAGGGCAAAGAGGAAATGGAGAGATGGGTAAGAAGCGACAAGAAAGGGTGGGAGTGAGGGAAAAGAATAGGAGAGAAAAGAGAATGGGGGATAGAAGAGGAAATGCCAATGAAAGGATGTTAGGGAAATCCCTTTTACAATGAGTGGTGGGGAAGGGTGAGAGAAAAAATGAAGAAAAGGAGAAAGCTAATGAGGATTGGAAAGGGTAACGCCAACAAAGGGACATTAGGGAAAACCCTTTGACAATGAGTGGTGGGCTTAGAGGAGGGAAGGAATGAAGGGAAACTCTAGAAGGTCCAAGGGAGTGAATGAGGTCGTGTGGAATGAGGATTGATGATTTTTAGGGAAAACCCGTTGACAATTATTAGCTCGGGAAGAGAAGATGATGAAAGAATGATGGATCAAGAAGGGGAAAATGGGGAAAAGAATGTGATTGTAGGCGGAAGAGATTAGATGTATGGTGTAAGAGGATATGTGGAGAAAGGATAATAGTAGGAGGAAAAAGTGGGTAGTAGGAGATACCAGGTGGAAGAAGCGATCAACAAAGTGAATGAAGAATGAGGCGGGGGAGAAGTTCACGATGACAAGTTAAGTGTAGGGAGGACCCTGACATAAGATTGTCATGTGACGGAAGTGGTTAAGTAAGATTGCCATGTGAGTAAACTGGAGATGACAAATGGTCAAGCGAGAAGTGGTGTTTGTGAGAATCGAAAAGGAGGTGAAAGGATGTGATAATGGGGAATGCTTTGAGAAAAATGAAGGGTGAAGGGTGGGTAGTGATGGGGAAAGGCAAGGAGACATATCATCATTAAGAGAGACTCTTAAGTGAGATCGCCATGCTGTGAGTGGTTAAGTAAGATTGCCAAGCAAAGGAGGGTGATAGTGGTGGTAAAAATATGTGATGATGGGGAATGAAGAGGAAAGATGGATGGTGAGATTGTAGAGTGATGGGCGAGTGTATGATGACATGGCATGCTTAAGAGAATCTCTTAAGTAAGATCATCATGTTACTGGAGAGGTTTCGTAGGATCACCCAACCGACAGGGATGATATGCAAGGAGAAATACAAGATGATATTAGGGACATGGGTGGAATGGTAGGTTGAAGAAGATGATCACGATGAGAGGTGAGATAAATAAGATGGGGAAAATATGATGGGATGGGGGAAGGCCATAGGTCAGATCAACCTTAAGTGGAAGTCTTAAGTAATATTGCCATGCGGCCGGAATGGTTAAGTAAGATCGCCAAGCTGAGGAAGAAGATGGATGATGTTAGAGTTGGTGGGAATAGGGTATGACAAAATGGACTGAAGGGGAACCCTCAAGTGAATTTTCCATACTACGAGAGCGTGTAAGTAGGATGACCAGGCATAAGATGAATTTGGGGAAGGATGAGAAAAGAGTGAGTGGGGTATTCCTAAGTGGTATATGATATGAGATGAGGTGATAATAAGAAAAAAAAGGAAACAAGAGTGTAACATGAATGGATGAAGGAATATATGCAGTGGAGGGCGGAGAGTGTGAGGGGAATCCTTAATTGGGATGCCCGCATGGTGAGAGTAATGATGTGAGAATGGGAAGTAGAAGAGGTGGAATGGGAAGATGTGTTTGGTGGTGATGGTTGTTTGATGAGAGGGGAGGTGGTGAAGAAGCTTCTACAGTGGGAAGATCTTAGGGAGAGGGTAAACCTCCATCGAGGATCCCATATAGAAGGGGTTATTAAGTAAGGCGTCAAGCGGGAAGCGAAGGGGAAAGGAAAGAATACAAATGGGTGAGAGGGGACATGAATGGTGAGAAGGGTAATATGGGTATAAGTGGCAGAGGAGTAAAAATGAGGAGTGAGGATGAATGGATCAAATACATGGTGATCATGGTGGGGAGGAGCTGTTGGATAGTGAATGCTACTTGAGAAAGATCATCAAGTAGGATTCCCAAATAAGAGAATGCATTAGTATGGGTGAATGAATGGGGTACAAAGTAAGATGTTGATCATGCGGAAGATACTCATGTGACGAAAGGTATCTTAATTTTAATATAGCACATAACAGATGCATCGTGATATAAAAGATCAGGATGACTAGATTATAATATGTGTGATAGCATAGACAGGGGCCATCAAAAAGGTTTGATGCCCCAGTACGATATGTAAATGGAAGAGAGCATAGACAAAGGCCATCAAGAAAGTATAATGCCCTAGTACGACATGCAATCAGATAACATAAGAATATTAGAGAACACCAGGGATACATAAAATCAAGATGCCCCCTGTAATATATCAAGATGCAAGAAAGCAATTAATAATTTACAACTAATAATGCAACACAAGAACCAATAAACATAGCCCTAATATGTTCCACAGTGAGGATTGATTGGATGTGCCCTAAAGCAGGCACGAGGACATAGTAAAATATTGGGTCATTGTCCTTAAATAAGGAAGCAATGAGAGCCGGATTTTCCCCAAGTGATGATTCACACAAGGAGAAGTGGTTTGAATTTGGTAGTCATAAGGTGATTGGATCATTCGTTGGGGATAAGAGTTCAAAGGTTGAATTGTGTTGGTTAGTTTAGAGTTTTTGTCATTTTTGTGGAGTTTACAATATATATATTTTTTTTTATTATATATATATATAGATTTTCTAATGTTTTTGGTATTTTTGACGATTTTCAAATGTTTTTTACTTTTTTGACGATTTTAAAATGTGTTTAGATTTTTGACGATTCTTGTTAATGGTTTTGAATTTTTGATGATGTTGTGTAATGTTGTTGGATTTTTTGACGAGTGTTTCTAATGTTTTTAGATTTTGATGAGTTCTAATTTTTGTTGGATTTTGAACGATTGTTTCTAATATTTTGGGTTTTTGACAATTTTCAAATGTTTTTGGGTTTTTGACAATTTTCAAATGTTTTTAGATTTTTGGATTTTTACGTTGTTTGTGGATGTTTGACAATTTTCAAATGTTTTTGGATTTTTTGATTTTTACACTGCTTTTAGATTTTTGACGATTTTCAAATGTTTTTAGATTTTTACACCGTGAGTGGCAATTTATGGACCAGAGTGCGAGACTTATTTTGAGAGGCGATAAACATGGATATTATCCATATATACTTGTGTTCCGTGTTGTAACTTATGCTCGGGAATAACACAAACTCTCTTTCCATTGATAGGATATGGCGGTGATGATACGATGAAAAGAATTCCAGATCCATTCTTGACTCCACACAACTAGTAAGATGTGTGGGCTCATCACCAAGAATCAAGAAGGACATAGGAGGTATATATTGAATATAGAGACAAATGCTAACAACAATCCCTTTAGGAAATTGTGACTCCATTCTTTCAAAGATGACTTTCACTTTATGAGTCACATGCTAGACTTAGATAGTTATGTGGCCTCATTGATTGATAAGATATGAGGTTAAGGGATAGTTCTCTCTTCACTTAGGAATCTAAATTACATGTTTGGAGATTCTATAATTTGTAAGCACTGTAAGATTTTGTATTTTTGAAATGACTCCCTATGCCTTGCCCCATGCTACTAGTGAGAAGCAAGGGCCCATCACCGAAGGAAAAATATAGGTGAGTGAATTCCCTTTTACCTCTTTTTTTTTTTTTTTTTTTTTGTTTTTGAATATTTTGTAATGTTTTTATGCTTTTATGAGAATGACCTCTACGCTTTGCCCCATGCCACTTGTAAGAGGTAAGTGTTTATCACCGAAGACAAGACGTAGATGAGTAAGGGCACCTTCCTCCATTCCCGCCTCACACTACCAAGAAGAAGTGTGGGCTCAACACCAAAGACTATGAAGGACGAAATATGTGTCAATGAATTATTCATAAGTTATGAATTGATGGATTTTTTTACAATAGTGCTTTGTATTTAGGAAGAAACGTCGCCCCCAATCTCAGCCCCACACGACTAGTAGGATGCGAGGGTTCAACACCAAATACTGAGATGGATGACCAAATGAACTGGGTAATGAAGTTTAGAGATTTGTTATGAAAGAGAGAATGTCTTTGAAGGGAATATATTACCATTAGTAAGCTTCTAGGTATGACCATAGAGGAAAGCGACTGAAAATGGAAGAAGTATGATGCTCACAAACTTAATAGGATTTATACTAGCACTTGTCTCATGATGATAAATATGAAGATGTGATTTTGATAAAGAAAATATCTGCCAATAGAAATGAATAAATTTATTCGGAGATAAGCAAGATAGAAGGAACAATGTACACATTATTGTTTCCCGGAATAGAGAGTGCTTTCAAGAATATAATTTCTTTGAATGGAATGCATTCATGGGTTTTTCAAGGACTTGGCCTATGTCAATGGCCAATTTATAAGCTCCAAACCCAAAATTATCTATGATTTCGTTGGGCTCAAATTTGTCTTGTTTGTCTCGTCTTTTGGGTTTGTTCTTTTGATTTTCGTTGAGAATGAAATGATTGACCTTAAAATTTCTAGGTTTGAATTTTTTATGGTAGCTATGCCATATCCAATTTTGATATACTTGAAGATGATCTAGGGCATTAAGTCATTTTTCATCAAGAAGCTCAATTTCATTAAGGCGTGACTGTTGATAATAATCTTTATTTATTACATCTTTGAAGGATATTATGAAGGATGAAAATTCAACCTTGACATGTAAAATAGCTTCCCAACCATAAATAAAGTAGAAGGGAGTGGCTCCAATAGGTGTGTGATAAGATGTGTGGTAAGCCCAAAGAGTGGGATAGATTTGGTTAAGCCAATAGCTTCCATGTGTGTTGACAATGATGGTTTGTGTTATTTAGTTTTTTGCTTCTATTTGTCCATTAATTGATTGTTTTGAGGATAGATTCACAATTAAAGATGGAAAAGGTTGTGTAAAGATATTCCTGGGTATAAGTACCTCGTAGAATGGATGCACATAGAAGTCTTGACAGGTGAGACTAATTAGTGATGAGATGCCTGCAAGATCGATAGTTGAAAGCATGATGGACATGACGGGTTGCATTGTCACAAGTGTCCAAACTTGATGTGGTTGTGTTTCGACAAAAAGGATAGAGATGTTAGGCATAAGAGCCAATATTGGAAGAATAGAATCAAACTTAATGGTACCTGTTGATGGAACCTGTCTGTAGTGTCTACAGTAATATCAAGGTTTGAAAGGGAGTCTTGAAATGAGATCAAGGTCTCGTTAGATGTTGGAAGAATGTTGTCGCCCAAAACAGGTTCAATATATGTTTGGGCTGAAAGAGAGTCTTGAAATAAGTTCAAGTGCTCAGTAGATGTGGGAAGAATGTTGTTTTCCAAAACAAGTTCAATGTATGTTTGGGTTGAAAGAGTGTCTTGAAATAATTTCAAGTACTCAATATATGTTGGAAGAATGTTGTTGTCTAAAACAGGTCCAATGTATGTTTGGGTTGAAAGAGAGTCTCGAAATAAGTTTAAGTGCTCAGTAGATGTTGGAAGAATGTTGTTGTCCAAAACAAGTTCAATGTATGTTTGAACTAATGGAAGGAAATTTGAAGAAGATATGGATTTGTTTGGAATTAGAGAGTCTTGACTGTTGTCGTCATGATCTCGTGGAATTTTAGTATATACAGGAGTTTCGACAGTAGTCAGCTCTTCATGGAAAGTTGTGGTATTGGATGTGTCGTTGGTTGCAAGAGCATTTTCATCAAGTTCTACAGAGATGACATCGTCGTCAATTAAGTCTTGGACGTAATTCTTAAATCATACACATTTGTATCGTGTGATGACCATCAATGTGATGAAAGTGACAGTATGTGTTAGGTTTGTACCAACATGGCTTAGCTTCCCCTTTGACAAAGGGTTTTGTAATTGGATATCTTATTAGTTTAGCCTCTTTTAGTTGATGAAAAACACTAGAGAGACTTTCTCCAAGGGGGTAAACTGACGTTGGACTTTACTTGAAGTGATTTCTTCGTGAGGTTGTATGATCGACTTTTTGGGTGATTGCTCACTGATTTGGGTAGCCATATGAGAGAGTTGTGTTGTCATCTTATTAATTTGTTCTAATAGCTCATTGTGTGATGTTTTTCGTGAATTCATCATGTTTGAAAGAGAGGGAGAACGAAGAAAGGTGTGATGAAGAAATCAACCTATTGATTGTGATCTTTGTTTTGGCTCAATCGAGTTTTAACAAGTAAGGCTATAAGGAGAAAGCTTTAAAAAAGCTACTCGGGATAAATATGTGATAGCTTAAATAAGCTATAATGAAAATGGTTTAGATTTGGCTTAAACAAGCTCTGAATTGTTGACGTGGAGAGTAACCCAAATAGGTTAATCGTGATATGGTTGTGATATAACTCAAAATGAGTTATGAAAGGATTTGTGTTGGCTGTGATTTGGATAAACACGATGGTGGACAGAATAATGAGTGAACTCAAACAAGTCACCCAATATTAGTTTGATATAGCTGGAAACAAGCTATGAAGGATGTTTTGATGATTGACGATTGACGATATGGGGAGTGAATGCTAGTCACTCAATATCAGTTGGATATAGCTGAAGATAAGCTATGGTAGATGTATTGTTAGCTGAAGCAAGCTAATGAAATTGGTGTGATGTTTTGGTCTGTGTGGTTGGATTGTTTGGATGTTTTCGCTTGGTATTGAATTGGTCGAGAACTGATTTTTTTGTGGAACACAACTAGGGTCTGAACTTTTACAATGAACACATTGATATCAGCCAATTTTTATGATAAAACAATGCTAAACTATTTTGTTTTCAAACAACAAGCAATCATGTAGATTCAATTATTTTTGCTTATGAGGTAACTTCTTCAGGAATGATCATTGTTTCATGCAATCATACAAGTATGCTATGAAATGGTGGATGCAGACTCTTATTACTCTAAGAAGATGCGTCCTCTCGATATACCCTAGTCCTAATATACCACCACGCCCGTAACATGTTTTTAAAAGGTGGAAGGTGATGGAGGGATGAATGTGTATGGTGTCCTTATAACTCTTTGAAGATTTATAGGGACGATGCCCAAGTTTCGTTGTTACATCTATTTAGGCGTGACTCACATGCACCGCATGACAACATTACATGTAAGTGAAGAGCAGGGGTGAGGTAAATACCGAACGTTGTGATGAGACTAGGTCTCAAAGTGTAATGCAGATGCAAATGTTGTTGGTGCGTGGTAGTCAAGTCCACGTCACCGGTGTAGCTTTGGTGGTGATGAAATCCACCTTGTCTACGTGTAAAAACAATATGATAAAGTGATTAAATGCAGGGTTCTTTCCAACTTGAAATAAATCACTAGCAGAAAATAATTGCGTACCTGAGCATACTTTTTTTTGTTTCAGAAATTGTCTTTGAATGGTGGTATTTTTGGGAGATTTTTTTGTTTGTGTTTTTGACAATATTCCAAAGAACACGGTTCTACGTAGAAAACAACTTAGTAGTTATCCTGCAAATGAAATGTTAGAAAAGTGATCATGGCTATTTTTGATTTTCCAGATTGCTCAAAGGCGCAGGAAAAGAGCATACACAACCAACAACCAAACAAATATTAATAATATGACAAAGGAAAATAATGATTGAAATGACAGTTGGAAAACAAAGCTAGAGGATCCTGCAATGTTAGAACAAGAAAATAAAAAAATTGTGATCGTTTCTAATTTTCCATATCGCTCGAAGGCGCAAGAAAAGAGCATACGCGGATACAATTGGAATTTTTTTTTAAATGTTAATAATTATTACAATTAATCATGATTGTAAAATAGTGATAATGATTATCTTCACAAAAAAGAAAAATGACGAAAGAAGAGTGTGAAAACGTTACCTAGAAGTGTTGTTGTGGAAAATTGAAATGTAAGGCCAAAAATTAAAAATTAAAAAAAAATTATTTTCCAGAGATCGGGTGGCCTCACGTTTTGATTTCTAAGATCACTTTTGAAGTGCGAGGAAAGAGCATACGTGTGAGGTTGTTATGTGAAATACAAATTAAAAAAATAAAACTAGAATTTTGTTGTTTTTGTTAAAAAGACAGGTGTTAGAAGAAATGAAACCAAAATTTTTCTATAAGTCTAAATCTAAAATTATTTTTTCATGCATAGATCTTTTCAATACCTTTTCGTTAAAAAAATGAAGTCATTCCGAGTTCGGGATCAAAAGTTATGGCTTAGGAAGATGGGTTATGGTAGACTCAATGAAAATTTTGAACGTGAGAAAACGCGTCCGGAGCTGGTTTTTTTATTGTTCGACTTCTCGTATTTCACCCGAGAAGCTAAAATTTTGACAAAGAAGGTTAAAAATAACAATAAATAGAAAGAAAGAGTTAGATCGCAAAATGATTGACTAAAATAAAAGAAAGAAAATGATTAACGCCCTATAAAGCGAGTTATGTTAGCAAAAGTAAATAAATAAATGCATTTTCCGGATTGGTTGTCCATGACAATAAGATAATAAAATGACTAGTTCATGTGTTTCTACAGATTACGAGTAAATAGCAAAATCAAAACTAGGAACTAAACACCAAGCACCGAGGAGATCAAAGACATGATGAGCTTCATAGTTTCATTGTTGCTATAACCTGCAGATACACCATAAGACACCACACAACAAAAATACTACCCAAAGCGTGAAGGTTAACCAAAGAAGACCATAAGGAACAGAAAATGAAATAATAATGAACAATAATAAACAAAGAACAGATAAAACCACTAATTGAGAAATTAATGGTAACAGATCGAAAGTAACCAGGCGTGCCAGAATGTAAGATAAGAAAAATACACTACTAACAAGGAAGTAAAATACCAATAATCATACCTCCTCCTTCGCGTTCCGTAGCAAACCTTAGAATGGGATAGGAAACTTGGATTGAGCCCTGATTTTGTGATATGTAGGTGCTTTTCTTCAAGACGGAGGAAGACCTTCCTGCAACAACGATCCTCTTACTTTGCACTAGATGGGAAAAATGATTATGAGGCTATTTTGGCATTAGGACAAGGTAAAAGGATGTTCTTTGCTCAAAGGATGCAAGAACTTAGATATGGCATGCAAGCTTATTCTCCTATTTTTAGAGGGGAGGGGTAAGATTGTATTTATAGCTTAAGGGAGTGATTAGCTTAGATTAATTTAAGTAATCATGGTTTGAAAATGTGGGAAAGATTAAGTGAGTGGTTTGAAAATGTGGGCAAGATTAGGTGAGTGGTTTGAAAATGTGGGCAAGATTAGATGAGTGGGGGCCATGAAGAATGGGTGAGGATTTGAATTATATTTTTAATTCATGAGTGGAGGATTTTAGGTGAGTAGGGACCATGAAGGGTGGGTGAGGATTTGAATTTGAATTTTTAATTCAATAGTAGAAAAACATGGAGAATAATGACATGTGGTGAGGATTGGGTTATTTTTTAGATTTTAAAATGGATAATTAATCAAATTATATTTGATTAATTTGAAGTGTATTTTTGTGGGAAATGAGGAAGGGGAATTAATTGATTTAGAATAGATGTGAAATTGGGGTGTCTACAAAACCATCTATGTTATGCAACATCAACGTAAACAATTCAACTTTGAAGAATTGTGTCTGCACCCTTCTATAAGGAAATTTTTGTGTCCCTTTTCCCAAATCTTTGAGATGCCAACTTTTTAAAAATAAAAGGGAAAGAATGATCCTCGAGAGCATATAAAGGAGTTTTATATGGCTTGCTCAGGAGATGGCCTATAGTGATGTCTTCTTAATGCGTCTCTTTCCATGAAGTCTAGGAGGATAAGTCTTGGACTAGTTCCTACACCTCTCCAAGGGCTCTATACAAACTTTCATCTACCTCTCGAGAAGTTCGTAAAACATTTCTTATTTAACCTAGACTTTGAAATTACAAAGATGGACTTTTGTAATGCCAAAAACAAATAAATGAAACCTTTGCACAATTCCTACAAAGATGGTGGGGGATTGTTAGTCGTTTCCCATGCTCCATGCCTGAGAAGCAACTTATGAGCATATTTTTACCCAATGTCAACAATGAGCCATCCTTTCACATGAAAATGCATTTCCGTAATACTTTTCAAGAAGTTATTGAGAAAGGATTGCAGATTGAAAAAGCTCTTGTTGCAAAAGATTTGATTAAACCTCGTTTCAAAGACAATGGGCAACATAGTAACCATCCTAATAGCTCTCACCAAGATAAATCTAAACATGTTAACCACAATCGTAATATGGTCAATGATGGTATTACAGACAACCACAATGTCCATAACATCCAAAACACTCAGACTAGACCAAATAAAGGTAAACAACCTCTTGTTGTTTCTAGCAAAGAGGTTTCCTCCTCTCCTGATTCTAAACGACGTTGTTTCAATCCTTTGGGAGAACCTCTATCAAGTTTCCTTCAAAAACTTGTTAATGCAAACATGGTTACTTATCCCATCACTAGATCTTGGGTTGGGGGAGAACCCAAGTCTACTTAATATAAAGTCGATACTTATTGTAATTTTCATCGCATTGATGACCACCCAATTGATCAATGCTTTCGCCACGTCACTTTTTCCAAGACCTTTGTTGTCGCCAAATCACTGCACTCTCTGAATGGCCAGAATGTGAATAAGACATTTGGTGTGATTGGGAAACATGGGATCACCTCTCAAGCTGTGGGACTTGGGCTCGAGGTGAACCTCCGGAGAAGGTCGGCTTCCTCTTCCTAAACTAAGTGTTGTACTACTCCTAGTGCAATAAAGTGATTATATAGACCTATGCTAACATTTTCATGGGTTTTAGGGAAAGAGATTTGCAAGAAATGAAACTATACTAGGGATGGTGATGCACCAAATAAAGGGTGTTTCCAGACTCATGAAGGGTTGATTTGAAGAGGGTGTGTGCACCACAAGTCAACTTCACCTACTGCAACTTAGAGATGGTACATAATACCACAAACTAGGAAGCATGTGTTCCCTTGTTAAACTTGATAAAAAAACAATCCATTAGTCTTCCGGTGAAGAAGGATGAACTTAGGAAGGGTGAACAAACACCACAACTCAACTACATACAATACTTCACCACTTGAGAAGCACAAAACTCTAAGAACTTGCAATAGAAACTTGAACTTGCATAGTGTACTTGCAAGCATGAGAAAGGCACAAAGAAGCATAGAAGGATGAAAGGACCAAGATTAGTCACAAAACACACACTTTTATTACTTCAATAACATGCACAATGCATCATACATTCAAAAGAGGCAATAGTTTCCATTACAATCTTGAAAGGAGGCTTGAAATTTCCCTCAACATACAAGAACAACTTGCAGAAGAAGGAGGTTTCTTGAAAACTATACACTTGTCTCAAAAGTCTAACTTTTCCAACCTGTTGGAATGAGCTTCCAACTTACATTTATAGAAGAAGTTGTGTGTGAGAGAGAAGAAGTCATAAATTCCCTTCCTAAATTGAAGGCACATGATTGTTCATTTATTACAAAGTTGGTTGAACCACTTGAGAAGGTTCCATCATGTGCCATCAATTTCCTGTTGACCTAATCTTCTCAATTAATTAAAGGAATATTTAAATAATAATAATAATAATTATTAATAAAATATTTAAAATAAAAATATTAATTTAATTAAAAATATGGTGGGACCCTGTTGACCGGTTTGACTTGAGGAGGGGGTCAATGAGAAATGGTAAAAAACTAGGCCAACTCGGTGGTTGATTTGCTGAGCCAACTCACCAAGTTAGGCTCAAGCTCCTCCACCCTTCACTGCAAACGAACTCCCCACGAAGCCACTGAGATCTTTAATGAGCTCTTCACCAAGTTTGCTTCATAACAAAGTTGAGCTCTATGTCGAGCTCACCTCCATGTCGTTCAATCTACCAAGCACAATATCCTTGCCTACGAGATCTCAACTTCATATTGGGCCCAACACCATATCAATCCACCATCATTGCCAAGTGCCTTTATATGTATTCTTTGAGCTTCATCACCGACTCACCTAGTTCTTGGACTATCATTGCTTCCCATGTGGATCGAGTTCCATTCTCATCACCGAGTTCAAAGAGCCCAATTCACCCCTCGTTTGGCCAATTCATTTGTTTCTTCCACTGGCTCAACCTCCCAATACTTAGCTATGCCAGCTACATGTGACTCATTGAGCCATACAGGAGCTCGGTCTTCTTTTCAATGTCTCACCCTTTTTTGAGTTAACCTTAATCAAACTCAAGCACATAAGTGGCAATTTCATCATGTACCGGTTCTCCTTATAAATGAGCTCAGATCCTTCACTGCCCATTGTATATGTGAATGTCGACGCGAGCCCTTTTCCCATACCAAAATTGAATGAACTCCCTCTTGCAACGTGATTTCAACTCGGGAAGGACTCGCCCTTGTCATCTCATAGCTTGGCCTATGAGCTATTCTTAGGGCCCGACTGAGTTCCATACTCCAACGCCGAGTTGAGCTCATAGTCTTTGCATGGTTCACTTCGCATGGCACATTTATAATTCATATTGACTGAGCCAACATTTTGAGCCCCGAGTTTCCATTCCATTGATGGTTGAGCTACTGAGTTTCTCCTCCTTTGCATTGAGCTCCTTTGCATTGAGTGCTCTCACTTGTATTGAAAGTTAGGCTCCATATTTAACACGAGAGACTCATTGTTAAACCACCCTACGTCATATCACCTTGCATTGAGATGAGTTACTCAACATCGCCTAATTACCGAGCTTCCTCCATCTTCACATATCGATCCCCACATTGAGTCGACACGAGTGAGCTCTCTATATTCACTAAGATTAGTGCCTTGAATTGAATCTCATTAAACTTGATGTTGAGACACTGTTTGGGGCTTCACCATGGTTTTCCAAGATCTCTATGCCTTTGTGATGAGTTTTTCATCCCTACGAAAATCGAGTTCCTCCCGAAATGCTCCTCATTTGGCTAACCAACTTACCTTGCATTCTCTAAGCTCCCATTCCTTGGAATATCTAGCTCTTCTATAATGTCAAGCTCCTTCCTCTGAACACATTACCAAGATCTTCCTTGTGCATCAACGTTGGAAAAATCCTTCTTTGATATTTTGCATCACTCGATCTGATTAGCCTAGAACTTGATACTTTTTCCAATGTCGAAACATCTTAAACATCGCTGTATTGCTCGGTCTTTCCATCATCTTCCCCCATCACTTAGAGGATGAATTTCCACCCAGTTCGCAACCGTTACTTAAATTACCCTAGTGAATTGAATAATAACTCAGACCACTCCTTGCTGTGTGGAATTCTCATGATGGATTGCCATCGTATTCTCCCCACTTGGTGAATTACCCATGGATCTCCGCATTTGGCATAATGAAACTCTGGACCCAAAGACCATCTGGAAATCCATCGATGCAGATGTATGGCTTATATTTCCCGAAGTCTCCACATTCTTGGAAAATTGTGTATTAAAACCCAAAGCGGAATCTCCGACCTGGCTTATCAATGTATTGGAAAAAAGAACAAACGCTCCCCTAAACTTGAAGGTCCAAGCTAGACCTAAAACACACGTCACGAAATACGTCCCACAACGAGCCCAAACCGAGCTTCCTCTTCAATCAGCTCATGTAACTTTATTCAACTCAATCATGAGATACTCCTTGGCTTCAAAACAAGTTGCTCTTTGTGGTCCTTGCGGTGCTACGATCGAGTTTGAACTCTTCTTTTCCCTCAAGATTGGCTTGATTTCCCATTTGAACTCTTACAATCAGAGAACTCGCCTAACCGAGCTATTACCACACATTGAGTCATGCATGAGCTTTCTTCGATCATTTCCCCTCTCATTTGACCACTTTTTTAACATGATTTCTGATACAATGACATCCTCGCATCAACAAAAACAAGCTCATCAAGCAAAATCTAAACTTTCAACTCATCGGTTGCAGATCGACTAAGCCATTTGCTGAACTTGACTCACCTTATTTTATCAAGATTCATCGACTAGCTCAACTTCTTGCAACCAAGTAACTCCATGAGTTAGCATTGAGTTGGGACCCAAGTTGAGCAAGTTACCGAGATCTCATTCAAGTTCTAAAATGACCAACTCACTCAAGCTCCTCCTAGTATCCCTTAGTTTGAACCTCTGAGTTATGTCATTTATTTTTCTAATGATCTTGAGCCCCTTACATCGAACCATTGTGACTCACTCACTACATGAACCAAGCCCTCTTTGAGCTAGCACCAAGTTGGCATTGGGCTACACATCAAGTTGGCACCGAGTTGAGCCCGAGTTGGGATAGGTGAGCTCACTTATCAATTTATTAATTATTTTAATCGTGTTATCTCCATGATGACCGGAAGTGGGTCTAGATCCCTGAGACCAATGTCGTAATTTGATCGTAATAGGACCCCGTTGTCCAATTTTTTC
This sequence comes from Taxus wallichiana var. yunnanensis, assembly GCA_018340775.1. Taxonomy (NCBI): domain Eukaryota; kingdom Viridiplantae; phylum Streptophyta; class Pinopsida; order Cupressales; family Taxaceae; genus Taxus; species Taxus wallichiana. The sequence goes on from CM031242.1 coordinate 752,934,222, forward strand.
ATGTGTAAAATTGGATAACATTTTTGGTAACCTCTTAGGGATGATTGCCTACTAAGAATGATTCTAGTAGCCTTAAGTCATCCATTGGGCATGGAGTCAATGTTGGAATCTTGAAAGTAATTTGATCTTTTGTGATACATCCTAGAATCCCCTTGAGAAAATCTGATCTTGGACCTCCTGGAATGCTAGGCATGAGGTATATTGAATATGTTGAATGCTTGGCATCATGAACACTACAAAATTTTGAATGAAGCAGATGTATGAAACTCTTATGGAAAATTTGAACCTTCCTCTCCTTGAAAAACCTCCAATGATGAAACAATGTGCAGAACAACACAAAACACAACAAAAAGGAAATAAAAAGAACAACAAACACACAACAATGTGCATAAACACTTGGAGGAAAACACCTAACTAAACTGTACAGGGGGTGGAATGATCAAAATAAATCTTTGAGATGTATCCCATTCACATGAATGGGAAGTTCTTCTCCATTGATCCTAGATAGACAAAATGAATTCACCTCTTTGCAACTTGTGATGATGTATGGCCCCCTTGTTAGTCTCCATTGTGTGCTTAATAATCCTTATGAGGTTTTTGTTACTAGACTCAGCCAATTCATTTCCTTGTGGATAGTAATTGGATGAAGTCTTGAGGTAGACCCCATTTTTAACAGCCCATTCACTCAACATCGTACCAAGAAAATACATTGTGTTATCCTAAATGACTATAAATGGGAACCTTATCATTATACCTTCCAAGAAATCAAGAACTGCCTTCTCATTGCTCTCCTTCAATGCTACCACCTCTATCCATCGAGTAAAATAGTCCATTGCAGTAAGGACCCATTTATGTCTGTCACTGGATGGAGGATTAATCATTCAAATGAAGCCAACCCCCATTGAACAAAGGGTCAATCCACTTGAATCGAGATGTAGCGGAAGATCTCGCCAACTTCTTCTTGTCGGTGAAAAGGAAAATTCCTTACACTTGCTTACCCAGAGATGGGCATATTTGAGAAAATCTGGCCAATAGTAGTTGGCTTGCATGATCTTGGTAGCAATTGTTTGTGTAGAATAATTTCCTCCAGATAGGCCATTGTGAAAATCTTCTAGTATCTTACTTACATGTTCTAGTCCCACGCACCGAAGGAGAACATCATTCAAATCCTTTCAAAAGAGAACGTTATCTACCAGAACATATGGAATAGACTGAAGATGGAAAGTCCATCTTTGATTTTTATCCATGTTCACAAGATATACTCCTGAGAAGAGGAAATTCTTCATTTTGGATAACTAGTCAACTTGATCATCACTCTCATTAGTGTTTAGGAGTGTCACGTCCTCATCACCTTTTGATTCCATGTCTACAACAAGTTGTTGACATAAAACTTTACCTCTAAAAGTTTTGTAACTTTGATATGTACATCATACTCCATCACCTTCATGATCCATCCAACACACTTTTCGTTCATCTCTTTGTTCAAAAAAAATCCTTGATACCTAGATGAGACACCATCAGATGAATTCTATTGTTGGACAACATGTGCTTGAATTTCTTCAAAGCTCGAATAACCATAAAGACTTTTTTTTCAATGAATGAATATTTGAGCTCATAGTCTTTGAGGGATTGACTAAAAAAATAAATTGGTTACTCTATCAGGTTGTTGTTTTTTTGGGTGAGGATACCTGAAATGCTCTCTTGACCTATAAAAGCATAAAGGATAAAGTCTTTATCAAACCTAGGGTTCACCAGCATGGGAGCTTGAGAAATGGCCATTTTGATGGCTTCAAAGCTCTCCCTTCCTTCCTTTTTCCATGAGAATGGAATATTTTTCTTCAACATGGTTTTAGTGGTTTAGCCAATGTCACAAATTTAGGGATGAATCTCCACACAAAATTTATGGTTCCCATAAAACTATGGAGACCCTTCTTGTGACTTGGAAGAGATAAGGACATAATCGAATGAATCCTAGCTAGATCGATTGAAATCCCTTCATTGAAACAACATGCCCCAACAACTTTCCCTCGTGCACTGTAAAAATAAATTTCTTGGGGTTAAGTGAAACCCCAAATTCTGTACATCTTCAGAAAACTTTCCTTATATGTGTGATGTGGTCTTCCACATGCTTAGAATATACATTTATATCATAAAGGTAAACCAATATGATATCGATGATTAGTCCCTTAAATTCCATGTCCATGGCTCTTTGGAAAGTAGCCCGACATTGGACAATCCAAATGGCATTTTTTGTAAGCATACGTGCCCCACTTGGTAGTGAAATCCATTTTGAATTGATCAAATTCTTGGACAGAATTTGATTGTAACCCAAATATCCATCGAGAAAAGAAAATATTTGGGCTCTTGCCACCATTTGAATAATTTTTTCCATTGATGGAAGAGGATAATGGTCTTTCAACAAGGCATAGTTCAAATCCCTGAAGTCCACACATAACCAAATCTCTCCATTCTTCTTCCTTATAGGGACCAGATTGGCTACCCAAGAGGAATGCTTGATAGGAAAAATTATACAAGCCTCGATGAGTTTGGTTAGCTCCTTTCTCATTATTGGATCAATTTTTGGGTTAATCAACCTTTGTTTTTGATTTAACCGGCTTGGCATTAGGATCCAGTTCGATGGTATGTTGTGCTAGACTGGATCAAAACCACACAGGTCTTTATAGCTCCACACAAATATGTTGTGATACTCTTGACAAATTTTGATGAAATATTATTTCTCTTTGGAAGTACATACTTTTCCGATCTTCAAAACCTTTTCATTTTCTACCTCGACTTCCTCAAAATCTTCTTCTTTGACCACCATGTTAGAGATTTGTCTTTTCGATTGATCATCTGAATTGAAGATGGATTCTAGAGTAACTAAAACCTTTTGGTAGCTTGTTGCTTTTCAATTATATGATTTGATCACCATATGATTCTTGCATCTTATCTTGATTTTTGCAGCAAACTCTACCTCTTCTTATAGGAAAAAAAAATTTGTTTGGCACTATCAAACAATTTTCAACTACTCACATTATTAAGGATTGCAGGTCGAACCACCATTTTGATAAATTATTGCCCTTCTTTCATGATATCAACAAGTATGTTGTATTGCGAGCCAATTGTAACAAGCCTATCAGCATCTTGGTTTTGATTTCTAAGAACTGCATGGATCCCAAAATATTTGAAATCTTCAATCAAATCCTATATTCGGTTCTTGTATGATATTAAAATATCATTTTTGGATGCACCGTGTGTCATTACTTGATGAAAAACTAACTCACTGTCTCAAAAAATAATCAGGGATTTGATTCCCTTCTTTTGTGATAACTGAATTCCTTGCACAAGGGCCTTGAATTCAACATCATTGTTAGTGTAACTAAATTTCAACCGGAAAGATGAAAAGTACTTATCTCCCTCTATAGAATTAACATAACACTAGCACTAGATCCATTCTTACTTCTCGAGCCATTGAAGAAAAATTTCCACAATCCTTCAGAATTGCTTGGTGTTTTGACAAGTTGTGGTATGATCATATCTTCTTCATGAATGCAATATGTACCCAATCTGTCTCTTCCAACAACAACAAACCAAATTCTTCCTCTACCAACACATCAGCGTAGGGATCGTATTGATGATCTCCACTCACTTCATCCATAACATAATATCGGGGACTTCTTCAACAAGAGTGGTCGGTTCATGATCAACATCTTCTTCTTTTGGATCACCGATGGTATAATTCCCATTTATAGGACTAGCAGTGTAGGGTTCTACATGATTATGGTAGATTGGTTCCACCCTTATAGTTACTTTGGTTCTGTATCGAGTCTTGAGAATCATATGTGACCAATCGGCTAATAGATAACCACCCATCTTGGCAGTGAAATATCGTGATAGGAAGATGGAAAAGAGAGGAGGAGATCACTGACTGATATGTCTTGGGTGAGCGAAAAACTTGGACATGCATGGATGTTAAGTTGAAGTCCTTTGATAAATCCAAAAATTTTTAGTTATGCCATCTAGCTAAACAATCCTCTCTGCAGTGCGTATATATATGCCTGAGTAATTGGCTTGAAACAATGTTGTGTCCCACTTCATGTCCCAAAAACGCGAGTAACAAGTTGGGCGGGATCGGAAATCGAGGGTGTTCGCGTGAACACCCCTTTCGCGTGAACCCCCTTCGCCTGAACTGCCACGTAGGATGAAGAAACTAGTTCGCGCGAAAGGGGGTTCGCGCGAACACCCTTCGCACGAACCCTCGAATTCAAATAATTTTGGCGGCAAAGAGTTATATATAGATATTTATATAGTTTTGGGCGGCGGATTTAGGTTCGGGCGAAGTTCACGCGAACCCCCTTCACGCGAACCCCTTGCGCGAATTGATATGTGGCACCTATGTGGCACTTGTGGCACATTTGGCGCGAAATCCATTTGGAGGATAATTTTATGCCAAAATGTGCCATTTAGGTGCCACGTAATTAGGGTTAACGAATGAATAAAATTACAAAATTTTAACACAAAATACAGAATTTTATTGCTTTCTAAAAATATAATTTTCATTTTTAAAAATATGTTTTACTATTTATTTTTATATTTTGCTAACATATGGTATTTTAGGACAATCGATCATACACAATCAACCCAATTTGAAAAATAGCAAAAAATATCAAAAAAATTTGAAAAAATTAAAATTACTATTTATTGAAGTCTTCTTCTTACCTGTGAAAAAAAAATTCAATTTCGATATAAATCTTAAAATTTATTGGTATAAACATTTGTACGCCATTTATTTGAAAATATTTTTACTAAATAATTAATTAAAAAAAAAATATAAGTCCAAAAAATATGAAAATTTGATAGCACCTCAAAATTCAAATCTTGAACATATATCTAAAATTTCATGGTGAAAAAATAAATTTTCATTCAAAAAAACCACCCGAGGATGTCATTCCTCTTTTATAACATAAGAAACAACGTATGAATAAAATTAAGAAAAAGACCATTTTTTTTGCAATTTTTTTAAAAAAATTGATATGTATTCTACACTCTAAATACAACATTTCGTTAGTTTGTGGAATTTCATGAATGTGTACGGTTTTATGGCTATTACCTTTAGAAAATCAATGAAACTGAAAATTCATGTTTATAATGGTACAAAACATACCAAAAAGTGGGGAATGGTGCTTTTACCCTAGTACATCTGGCAATTTGTTTGTCCCGAGCTAATGACACGAGAATGGATCATGCAACTATGTACGGTGGTTGCCGATGATCAGGGAAATATAGAATGGTGGTGGTTTGTTTTCCTTAGGAATAATTTTCCTTCTTAGGTTGACACAAACTTGTAGCGGTTGTTGCGCCATGACACGATGATCCATCGGTTGTACCAAAACCTTGCAGAGGCTCTTGCAAAAATTTATTTGAGAAGGAATTGAGAGTGCATCCCACATGGTAACACTCAGGTTGGTCTTCTTCATCTATTCTACTATGTTGAAGGGAATTATTCCAAATTTGCTTACACTTCTTTGGGCATTATAATCCTCTTTGAAAGTTCTTATTGGGCATCGTGATGCAGAAGAACATTATTTCCTTACAACTTGGCTAGTGAGTTGAATCTAGTGACTTCTTTCCTACATCTTTATCAACTGCCGCTTGTGGCTGAGGCTGTGAAGTGGATGCATGATCAAATTTAGAAGGTTGAGGTTCCATTTCTCTCTTTTTTTGGACGAGTTTTTTCCACCTTGATGAGGAAATGTATTCAACCCACAAAAATCTGTTTCTTTCCAATTTAGCAAAGTGGTTTCTTCAGGTTCATGTGGTTGATATGCTATTTCCTGCGTAGATGAATTTTCTATTGGATTTGGAGGAGCAGATACGTTATTAACCATAAGGGCCTAGCTTAAAAATCCATTTGGACAAAGATTTTGATTGTGGAGTTGAGAATAAGGATAAAATCATTCACAGTCTTGAACTAGATTATTCTGAACATGTATTATAGATCTTTATGAGCTAGCAATAAGAGGTTTCTGAAAGTTCAAAGGCCTGACATTCACAGCTTGACTTGTGGTTTGATTTTGAGGCTGATTGTTCCCTTGAAAAGGAGGAAGGTTATCCTGATACTATTGATTTTGTGGCTGATATGGACGATTATATTGAAATTGTTACCTCTTGAGTGCAACAACTTGTTCCTAAAATTTTACAGCAGTGACTTGACTTCAAATAGATCATTTGAAGAGGTAGCGTTAGATTGAGTTGGTTGCTTTAAGGTTGCTGGAATAGGAGCAATGGTAGGATGATTGTTCATAAGATCCAAAGACAACAACATTGGCGGTCATGGAGCTATCTTTCTAGCTTGAATCAAGGAATTCTCCACTCTTATGGAAACTTTGTAGGCATCAGGTAGTGTAGTCCCTCCCATGGACTAGATCATAACTGCTACATCACTATTCAAGGCTCGCAAATAGTACAAGAATGCATTATTTGAAGAAGGCTTTATGAGTGCCGAAATCCTATTCTAGGTCCTATGGAATCGGAAGTTGAAATCACTCATGTATTCTTGGGGAGCTCTCTTTATGGTAGTGAGTTTCCAAGAGTGACAGGTGATCACTCTTGTCTTCAAATTGTTTACAAAGATTTTCTCCTAACTTGTCCCAAGTGGTTATAGTACCAACACTTAACCCTTGAAACCATTGAAGTGATTTTCCCTTAAAATAGGTAGCAAGAAGTCTAACCGCAACGTTGTCCTCTATGATATTATGTACTACAAAAATGTTGGCTACATCAAGAATATGTTCCACTAGAGTAACATGAGTTTCCCCTGTGTAGAAGGGTAAAATTTTGAGTGCTGCAACAGGTATAGGGTCATGTTGAGCCAACAGAAGAGGACTTCTTGCATTAAAAGGGGAAAAACTTGGTTCCTCACCATAACAATGAAAGGTTGATTATTCCAGGTGGAGGAAACCATCCATAAGGAGGAGTTGAATGACCCCTATGAGGTAAAGCCACAACTGGTGATGTTGAAATGCCTCTTCTCCTTCTCTTTGGAGGAGACAAGGATAGTTCGATATGCTAATAATTTCCTTGCTTTGAAGAAGCTCTTTGTCGAATTTTTGCATAAGTTAACACACTAAGATTTGAAATCTAGATATATAGATTCATCGGTACTTTGATTTGTGCAAGTAAGAAGAGAAGTACCAACTCTGTCTCACCGGGCATGCCAAAATCTATTGTCACCAAATCACTTCACCCTCTCGAGTCGCCGAAAGTGAACAAGATGTTCAGTGTGATTGGAAAACATGGGATCACCTCTCAAGTTGTGGGACTTGGGCTCAAGGCAAACCTCTGGAGAAGGCAAACTTCCTCTTCCTAAACTAAGTGTTGTACTACTCCTAGTGCAATAAAGTGATTATCTATACCTATGCTAACATTTTCATGGGTTTTAGGGAAAGAGATTTGTAAGAAATGAAACTATACTAGGGATGGTGATGCACCAAATAAAGGGTGTTTCAGATTCAGGAATGGTTGATTTGAAGAGGGTGTGTACACCAAAAGTCAAATTCACCTACTACAACTTAGACAGGGTACATAATACCACAAACTAGGAAGCATCTGTTCCTGTTCTTAAAATTGATCAGACAAAACAATTTATCAATATTCCAGTGAAGAAGGATGAACTTGAGAAGGGTGAACAAACACTAACACTCAACTGCATGTAGTACTCCACCACTTGATAAGCATATAACTCTAAGAACCTACAATAGAAACTTGAACTTACACAAAGTGTACCTGCAAGCATGAGAAAGGCACAAAGAAGCATAAAAGGGTGAAAGGACCAAGATTAGTCACAAAACACACACTTTTATTACTTCAATAAGCATGCAAAATGCATCATACATTCGAGAAGAGGAAATAGTTCCCATTACAACCTTGAAAGTTTCCTCAACATATACACAAACAACTTGCATAGAAGGAGGTTTCTTGAAAACTATACACTTGTCTCAGAAGTATAACTTGTCCAACCTATTGGAATGAGCTTCCAACTTACATTTATAGAAGAATTTTGAGAGAGAGAGAGAGAGAAGAAGTCATAAATTCCCTTCCTAAATTGAAGGCACATGATTGTTCATTTATTACAGTTGGTTGAACCACTTGAGAAGGTTCCATCATGTGCCATTAATTTCCTGTTGACCTAATCCTCTCAATTAATTAAAGGAATATTTAAATAAAATATTTTAATAATAATAATAAATATTATTAATAAAATATTTAAAATAAAAATATTAATTTAATTAAAAAAATATGGTGGGACCCCATTGATCGGTTTGAATTGAGGTAGGGGTCATGAGAAATGGTCAAAAATAGCCCAACTCGGTGGTTGGCTCGCCGAGACAACTCACTAAGTTGGGTTTAAGCTCTTCCACCCTTCACCGCAAACAAGCTCCCCATGAAGCCACCAAGTTTTTTAATGATCTCTTCACCGATTTTGCTTCATAGTAGAGTTGAGCTCTGTGACGAGCTCATTGCCACATCGTTCAATCTACCCAGTAAAATCTCCTTGCCTTGACGAGATCTCAACTCTGTATTGGGCCCAATGCTGAGTCAATCCACCATCATCGCCAAGAACCTTTACATGTATGCTTTGAGATTCACCACCGACTCTCCTAGTTCTCGGACCACCTCACCTTCCCATTTGCATCGAGTTCCATTCTCGTCACCGAGCTCCCACACCATCGCAAAGTGATCGCTGCCGAGTTCAAAAGCCCAATTCTCTCCGCATTCAGCCAAGTCATGTGTTTCTTCCACTGGGCTCGTCCTCCCAATACTTGGCTATGCACATGACTCATTGAGCCATGCGAAGCTCGGTCTTCTTTTCAATGTCTTGGTGTTTTTCGAGTTAACATCAACCAAACTTGAGCACACAAGTGGCGATTTCATCACCTACCGGTTCTCCTTATGAACGAGCTCATATCCTTCACTTTGCCGTTGTATGTGTGAATTTTGACGCGGACCTTTTTCCCATACCAAACTTGAATGAACTCCCTCTTGCACCATGATTTCAACTCGGGAAGGACTTTCCCTTATCATCTCATAGCTTGGCCTATGATCTATTCTTAAGGCCCGACTAATTTCCATACTACAACACCGAGTCGAGCTTATAGTATTTTTATGGTTTGCTTCGCATGGAATTTTTGCAATTAATATTGATTGAGCCAAATTTTAAGCCCCGAGTTTCCATTCCATTGATGATTGAGCTACCAAGTTGCTCCTCCTTTTCATCGAGCTCCTTTACAATGAGATCTCTCACTTATATTAAAAGTCGGGCTCCATCTTCAACACACGAACTCACCGTCGAGCCACCCTACGTCGTATCGTCTCGCATCAAGCCGAGTTACTGACATCTCCCGACTACTAAGCTTCCTCCATATTCACAAGTTGAACCCCATCTTTGAGTCAATATTTAGTGAGCTCTCTATGTTCACTAAGATTTGTGCCTTACATTTATTCTCCTTAAAATTGATGTTGAGACACTTGTTCTGGGATTCACCATAGTTTTTCCAAGATCTCCTATGCATTGCGATGAGTTTTTCATCCCTATGAATGTCGAGTTCCTCCCAAAATACTCCTCATTCGGTTGACCAACTTACCTTACATTCTTCGAGCTCCCATTGCTCGGAATGTCTATCTCTTTTTAATGTCGAGCTCCTTCCTTTGAACACATCACCAAGCTCTGCCTTGTGCATCAACATTGGGAAACTCCTTCTGTGATATTGTGCATTGCTCGATCTGATGAGCCTAGAACTCAATACTTTTTCCAACATCGACCCATCTTCAATCGTTGTCGTATTTCTTGGTCTTGCCATCATCTTTTCCCATCACTTGGAGGATGATTCGCTACCCAATTCACAATCTGTTACTTAAATCCCTTGGCGACTCACATAATGACTCAGACCACTCCTTGCTACACAGAATTCTCATTACGAATTGTTATCATATTCTCCCCACTTGGTGAATTACCCATGGATCTCCACGTTTGGCATAACGAAACTCGGGACCCAAGACCATCTAGCCATCCATCGACGTGTTGTATGGCTTATATTTCCTGAAGTCCCCACATTCTTGGAAAATTGTGTATTAAAACCGACATGGAATCTTCGACCTGAATTTTCAATGTATTGGAAAAAAGAACAAAATATCCCTTCGAACTTTAAGGTTCGAGTGTGACCTAAAAACACATTGTTATAACACATCCCACAATGAGCCCAAACCGAGCTTCCTCTTCAATCAACTCGTGCAACTCTATTGAGCTCAATCATGAGATACTCCTTGGCTTGGAAATGAGTTGCTCTTTGTGGTCCTTGTGGTGCTACGACCGAGTTTGAACTCTTCTTTTCCCTCAAGCTCAGTACGAGCTCGGCTTGATTTCCCCTTTGAACTCTTACAACAGAGAACTCACCTAACCAATCTATTACCACGCATTAATTCATGCATGATCTTTCTTCTGATCATCGTCCCCACTGACTTGACTGATTTTTTAACATGATTTGATACACCAACATCCTCACATCAACATCGATGAGCCTGGTCAAGAGAAATTTGAACTTTTAACTCATCGGTTGCATTGACTAAACCATCATCCAAACCCGACACACATTTCTTTCATCGAGCTCGTCGACTAGCTCGACTTGTTGAAATTGAGCACCTCCATGAGTTAGCACTAAGTTGGGACCCGAGTTGAGCAAGTTGTCAAGATCCCATTCGAGTTCCAAAATGACCGACTTGCTCGAGCTCCTCCTAGTCTCCCTTAGTTCAAACCTCTGAGTTATGTCATTTATTTTTCTAATGATCTTTAGCCCCTTATATCAAACCATTGTGACTCACTCACTACGTGAATTGAGCCCTCTTTGAGCTAGCACCAAGTTGGCACTAGGCTACACATTGAGCTAACACCGAGTTGAGCTCGAGTTGGGCTAGGTGAGCTCACTTATCAATTTATTAATTATTTTAATTGTTTTATCTCCATGATGACCGGAAGTGGGTCCAACTCCCGAGACCAATGTCATAATTTGATCGTAATAGGACCCCATTGTCTAATTTTTTCATGTGTACAAAATTGGATAACAACCTCATTGATAGTGGAGATATCACTATTTAAGAACCATCACCAAATAAAAATCCAAAGAAAATCTTAAGGTGTTCTCAAACCCATTTCCCAAACATGGTTGTGACCTTAAAAATGTCGACAAAGGTCCCTCTTCCAATAACACCGATTTCGGATCAATTATCTCATTTATTAAGGAAGTACCATCTACAATGGCGACCATTAAATTCAAACCTTTGAATAATGATGTGACCACACCCCAATGGAAGATATGGGTTTCTCCTTCATCCCAACCTTTTACATCTTCTTCAAAACCTCAAACGTCCAAACTAACAACTCCTTCAAATCAAAATTCAAACTCTAATGCCAAATCTTCCACTCCATGTCAAGTATGACTTCATCAAACAATTAGCAACCATGCCAATGCATATTTCTGTAATGGATTTGTTAAAAGAGTCACCTAACTTTCAAGATATTCGCACTCAATCTCTAAATGAATCGTGTGTTCCTCATACTCTCAATGTTCAACAATTTCAGGCTATGATCATGAACCTTATGCATGAAACTCCTATCCTATCTTTTGGCCCTCAAGATATGTTAAACCCAAATTTGATTAACAATAACTCCTTGTACATTGAGGCCTACGTTACAGATCATAAAGTCAAGAGAGTTCTTATTGAAAATGGAGCGGATCTTAACATCATTCTATAAAAATGCTTTTTGCCTTGGTCATACAATAGATGACTTAGATGTTAATATCATTACCATTCATGGTTATGATAATACTAAGCACCATTCTTGTGGTACCATCACTCTTCCCATACAAGTAGGCCCACAGTTCCTTGACACTGTATGTCATGTAGTTGACGCAGACATGTCATATAACCTTATTTTGGGTAGACCTTGGATACATGTGATGCATGCAATACCTTCCACCTTCCATCAATGCATAAATTTTCCACATAACGGAAGAGATTTCACCTTGCGTGGTGATACTGACCCCTTTGAATACTGTAATTTTTTTGAAGCAAGGTACAAAAAAGCAAATTATTGTCCATCTACTGATAGCACAACTGGATCTAGCGTAACTCCTATTGTTACCAACATATTAACCCCGATATAATAGTGAGCCCTCAAGCTTCCCCGTCTTCCTCGAAGCATCTACATATAAGGTGCTACCTAAAGTTATGCTCTCTCATAAAGTCTTAGGTGATGACACACTTGACAATACATTTATTGTTGGCAAACTCCCATTATCGCCTATCGTTATAGGCATCCTAATACTCCTCATTTACAAGAACCTCCAACTTACTATCTCGGAAACAATCTTTGGAGATGATATGGATATCTAGAAGATGAACACATTACAATCTCGGCGACTCTTGGCTATGTGAAGACAGGATGGCAGAATGCTACGAATCCATTGATTACACCAAGGGCTATAGAATGATGAAAAACATGAATTGGAAAGGAAGAGGCCTTAGTCCACCAGGACATGGTATTCTTGAACCTATGAATATCAATTCTAATCTTCACACATATGGTCTAGGATATGAGACATATGTGAAGAGGCCTATAGTATTTGATGTCTTTCCTAGCAATGAGGACTCATATTTTGAAATTGATACCGAGTTCCACACATAGCCTCTTCGAAGACCTAGCTGAGACTACAATTTTCCTCAAATACTTATCCATTTGAACCCTTGATGTTGTTTATCCTTCCCTCATTGATTAGGACCAATGATGTCATATTTCCATGGACCTCTTTCAAAATGATGAGGCCATCCAAGAGTTTCTCGGGGCTCAGGACCCTTTTCCATTTTCGGATCACAAGAAGAGTTTTAATATAAACCTTGATGATACCGCTTACTTGAGAAGAATTTACAATCTCCAACCCTACAAAAAAATAAATTAAATAGAGAAAAAAAGACAAATTATATCTCACATAGTGAAAAAATTTATGAGGCATTATACGAGAAGCAAAAGATGAAAAAGAAAAATAAAGAAATGGACGCATCTCCTAGTGAAAAACTTTCAGAGAAACTAGAGAGAGGAGATTTAGATTTAGAAATATTAGACAATATACATAAGCCTACAACATAATTTCAAGATAATGACACTTCTAAGTTGTTGGTAGAAGAGATGACAAAAATTAACATTGGAGTGAAGACCAACCAAAATTATTACAATTAGGTGCCATTTTATCATAAACTGAAATCAAATCCTTCACAACTCTTCTAACTGAGTTTCAGGATGTATTTGCTTGGTCTTACAAAGATGTTCTAGGCCTTGATACTTCTCTTGTGGTTCATCACCTTGTGGTGCACCTAGATGTTAAACCTGTCAAGCAAAACCTACGTAAAATGCATCCCAAGGTCGCATTTTCGTTAAGGCGAACTAAAAAAATTATTGGATGCAGGATTCATATGGTGCATTGAATACTCATAGCGGATATCTAATATGGTACCAGTTGTGAAGAATACCCCCATAATCTATATTTGTACATATTTCTATGACATTAACAAGGCATGTCCTGAGGATGATTTCCATTTTCCTAATATTGACATGATTGTCGATTATACAGAGGCTATGAGATGTTATCCCTTATGGATGGATTTTTCGGATATAAGAAAATTCAAATTGCTAAAGAAGACCAACATAAAACAACTTCTACAACCCCATGGGGGACATTTTGTTACAAGGTCATGCCTTTTGGCCTTAAAAACGCTAGTGCAACTTATCATCGTGTCATAATTGTTATTTTCCACGACATAATGGAAGATTATGTTGATGATATTCTTGCTAAATCAAAGACTAGAGTGGATCATCTAGTGGTTCTTAGGTGTATATTTGAGAGGTTACAAAGCGCATAAGGTTCACCTTAATACAAAATAATGTGTCTTTGGTGTCACTTCAGGAAAACTTCTGGGATTCATTGTCTCATGAAGAGGAATTGAAGTGGACCCTACCAAGTTCAGAGCTATAATAGATATTCCACCTCCTCAGAACCTTTGACAACTAAGGGACCTACAAGGAAAAATACATTCTATTTGTCACTTCATCTCTCAATTGGTAGATAAGTGCCATCATTTCAACCAGTTGCTCAAAAAGGATGTCCAGTTCAAATGGACACGAGACTATTAAGACATCTTTGCAAAATTGAAAGAATACTTGGCATCTCGATTGGTACTCATGCTGCCTATATAGGATAAGCCTATGTTTTTGTATACATCGCAAACAGAACATGTCATTGGGGAATTATTGGTGCAACACAATGATAAGGATCAGGAACAAGTTGTGTATTACTTGAGTAGAACTCTTCTTGAACATGAGACCAAGTACTCTCATATTGAAAAGGATTTTTTAGAGGTTTCTTATACTTTTGGCAAGCTGCGACATTATTTCTTAAATCATACCACCAAGCTGATTTCAAGGGTTGATCCTCTAAGTACCAACTTTCGAGACTAGTCATAACAATAGGAATGTCTATTTGGATTGTGCTACTCAATTGAATTTGACATTGAAATTATCAATCAAAAATATATCAAAGGTCAAGCACTAGCGAGATCAACTAAGCTGCAATACCACTTCCGGGCTCATAGTCATTAAATTTTGAATTTCTAGACAAAGACACTGTTTGTACATAGAATCAACACCTTTATGGACATTATGTTTTAATGGATCTTGTAACATCCATAGTTCTAGAGTAGGAATCATCTTGCATACACCGAATGATGACCTCATACCTAAATCTTATTGTATCATCCTCCCTGCACGAATAACATAGCAGAGTATAAAGCACTTATAGTAGGCTTAGGGTCTTCTATCTCATGGTGTCTGCAAGAATTGATAGTTCTTAGCGATTCTCTTCTAGTCATTAATCAAGTTAACAGAAAATATCAAGTAAAAGATGGCAAGGTCTTACGCTATAAAATAATGGTTGATAGCCTTAGAGGGTATTTCAGATTATCAATTTTGAGAAAGTTCCTGCGTAAAAAACAAATCAATGGATGTCATGGAAACTATTGCCTCCCTTATTTTGTTCGACACTAATCAAACTCACAATGAGTTCCTTGTTGAACATTTTTGTTACCCTCATACGAATTGTCGAGTCCACCATGGTTTGTGAGATTGTTGGTCCTGATCATCCCTAGTACCACGATATATATGCCTTCATTCAAACTAAATCATATCCTCCTAATTTTAATTCATCTAATAAAAGAGTCTTAGCATAATATGCTTCGTGTTACATCCTTCTTGTTGATACCTTGTATCAAAGAGGATATAATGGGACTCTCTTAAGATGTCTCAATCAGAATGAAGCTAATCGACGCTCGTTGACATACATTCGAGTATTTGTGGTGCCTATACCAGCGGAATAGTCCTTACAAAGAAGATCTTGAGCATTGTATACTACTGGCCCATAATGGAGGAAGATGCATGCAACTTCATGAAGAAATGTAGGGCTTGCTAAAAACACGGTAATCTCATTCATGCACTATCCCAAGCCTTATGACCCATTACTTCACCTTGGCCTTTCTAAAAATGGGGACTCGATTTAATTGGAAAAATAAAGCTCACATCTTCGATGGCCACACATTTATTATAAGTACCACTTTGAGTATTTTACCAAGTGGGTTAAAGTTATGCCTCTTACATGGGTGTAATATTTCTAATTTCATCTTCAATCATATTATTTGTCGTTTTGACATCCCCTTTGTTATTGTCACTCAAAATGGTGGTTCTTTAAAAATAAGGATCTCAAGGCCCCAGCCTAAGAAATATAATATCCGCCTAAAATGGGCTACAACTTACTATCCACAATCCAATGACCAATTTGAAGCATCAAACAATACTATCAAGTCCATTCTGGAAAAAATAGTCAATAAACACAGACGTAATTGGCATACACAGTTGTATAATGCCCTCTAGGCCTACTGCACTTCCTTCCATACACCTACAGGAGCTACTCCTTTTCCCTAGTATATGGATCTGAAGCCATATTACCTATCAAAGTTGAACTTCCTTCACTTCGTGTCTCCCTCCAACATCTCATTCATGAAGAGGATTACCATGTTGCATGCCTTGTAGAGTTGGAATTACTAGACAAGATATGGTTTCGCACCTTAGACCATATGCGCAGTGTATCGAATAAATACACTTGTAATTATAATCACAAGATCAAACCTTGATAGTTTGAAATCGATGATTTGGTCCTAAAGGAAAATTAGAAGAACACAACTAAACCATGAGAAAAATAGGGCAAATTTGAGCCTAATTGGTTGGGTCCTTATGTTATAACTGTTAAATTTGGATGCGTGCATACAAATTGTCTACAGAGAATGGAAAAGAGTTGAAGGAGCCTATGAATTCCATTCATCTGAATAATTTATACTCTTGAGTCTCCAAGGAGTAACCCTTTTTGGGGGCATATCAGTGCATCCACCTATTTCATCATTTCACTTTGTTTCCGCTTGTAAATTTTTGCCTCATCATGTGTCGCATGTTTCCTTGTTAGGTTTTCATGCCCATTGTCTACCACTATTGTTCACCTTCCATTATGCTTTCATACGTAGTATGTTGGTTTTGACTTGGGAATTTCCTTTCCCTCTTCTTTGGTGTGTGGTTCAAAATTCCAAAAAGACCAAAAAAATTCAAAAAAGCGTTTCACAAAACTTAAAAAAACAATATAAAATTGTTTAGAAAATACAAAAAAACATACAAAATGTTTCAAAAACACTTTCAAAAAAAAAAAAAAAAAACTCTCGCGACTATGTAATTTCATTCACCATTTTCTTCATTTGATTGTTCCCAATCATCTTTTCCAATCAATCAAGCCACTCTTTGCAATGTAACTTTGCTTAGGGGCATTACTTGACTTTGGATTTCTCTTGGGAAATCTTGACATATGTATATTTTCACTTACTTATTAGTATTTGACATTGGTTTGTTTTGTTCACTGGCGTGTTTGTTGTATTTTCTTGTTTAAATTTTGTACATATGGAATGTTGTCTTGTATATTCATATATTACTCTCTCATGTTTGTTAGTTAGAATAACTCGTACTCTGTGTATATGGAATGCGCTTATGGGTTAATTGACTTAAATTTATTTACACCTTAGTTCACATATAACTCTAGTGTTCTTCCTTCATGTTCATATTGGGTTTGTTTTCAATGCGTGTTACGTGCTTCCTTGTCATTTGCATGTATTGTGTTTTTCTCCTGGCTTATTTAAGCCATGGAGCATTTTTCTTTTTTCTTTTGTATTTAGTTTTTTTGCATTTATATTTCAAACTTTTCAAAACTCACGAAAATACAAAAACTAAATATTTCAAAAATCCAAAAAAACAAATATAGATATTTCAATATCTAAAAAAATCAAATATATCAAAATCCAAAAAAAAATTACAAAACTTTTGAACAAACATTCACTTATCACAGAAATCCTACAATTGGAAAACTCCTTGAAGTGAATCTTTCAACATCTCAATACAATCTTGATATCATACCTTTATCTATTACCCTAGTGATTGTTCCAATCTTATAACTATCATTGGAATAAACTTTCACTTATCATAGAAATACTACAATTGGAGAACTCCTTGAAGTGAATCTTTCAACATCTCAATACAATCTTGATAAATATAATACCTTTATCTATTACCCTAGTGATTGTTCCAATCTTATAACTATCATTGGAACAAACATTCACTTATCATAGAAATCCTACAATTGGAAAACTCCTTGAAGTGAATCTTTCAACATCTCAATACAATCTTGATAAATATCATACCTTTATCTAATACCCTAGAATCTGTTTCATTCTTATAACTATCATTTTCTTCCCTTTACATGATATGCTAACTCTGTTTGGGGCAAGTCACAAAATTGTTTTTCCTTCATGATATAACTTCGCCTGGGGCAATTTATTTTTGATCATTTGCACAACAGATTCAACAAGAGTTTCATAAGGATTCACTTTAACTCCGCTCTTCCAATCGATCCTATTCCCACTTGGGAGAATTTGTATCTACTTAATCATCATTGTGGCATGCATTAGGGGCATGGCTGATTGTCTTCTTTTTCAACTTTTTGTTGCATTGTTGATGTTTACTCTTTTTGGACCAATTACAAGTAGTGTGATCACATCTTGGTTCCTTTATAACCCTGATGCCGACACCTACTTTGTATATTGGGTTTGTTTTCCTTTTTATCTTTTCTTTGTTGTGTGTTTTTGTTTACGTGCATTTGGGTTAACCATCTTGATTCTTTCATAATCATGGTGACAACTCTATTATGCAACAACAAAAATCAAGTTGCTTTATAAAAATTACTCTCCAAATGACACTCATGCTATGAGCACAAGTCCTTTCCCATTCTTGTTCTAATCCCTTGTTTTCCTTCCTATCAAGCGTTTTCCGCTGCTTTGCTATGTCATCCACCTACTTGAGGGGGAATACCTCTAGCATTCGCTTGCTTATTGCGAAATCCCAATGATGCGCTTCATTGCTTGCCAGTGGGGCATCCCAATGTTTCACAATTTTCTACTCGTCGATCTGCATGCATCTACTATCTTTAAATCACTATTACTTTGTAATAGCACTTTAAAGAGGGGAAAAATGTAGACACCCCAAAATTACACTCTTGTTTCCACTTGTTCCTAGTGTTATCCTAGTACACCTTGTTATTCACCCATTTGTGATTAATTGATTAAATTAATTAATTCATGCACATTGTACCCTTTGGATTAATTAAATTAATCCCATGTATCCTTAGTACCCCTTTAGCTAAGTTAATTATTATTTATTAATTAAATAATTAAGTGTGTGCACATCCTAGTCAACTACCACTTGATCAACATCCACCTAGACTCCACTTGGACTCCTATCCTTATCCTAGTTAACTACACTTCTAGAATCCTAGAAAGGTGGGGGAAATTGAATTACACGTACAACCACCTTTCTGGATGCATATTTTTGCAATTAATTCATTTACTTCCCTAACACTACTGTAACTTCCTACAATGTTATTTTTAGCATATGCATTTACCCGTATGTAACCAATTTCAACTACTTTTGCCTCTATAAATTGTAGGCTTACCTTGCTTACAAATCCTCTTGAATCTGAAGTACAAAAAATCTACTAAAATTCATTGTGTTGGTAGCAATTGCATTCAAATTTTGGAGAGCATTCAAGAGCATCCACATTTATTTACAAGGTTCCACAAACAAGGTCTTCACAACCCTACTGAGGTTTACATTGAAGGAAGTGCAGGGAAGGTTTGCATTATTAGTTTGTTTATCTTTCATTACTGTAGTTTTTCATTACTTATAGTATGAGATCTATTTTAAAGACCTAACATGTAATCATTAAGAGAATCATCTAGAATTTTGTTAGATAGTGTTATCTAATTTCCTCCACCGTCCTCTGAAACTAGATAACAAGTAGATTCCTGTTGGATTAATCAAATTAGTCTTGAGAATCTCGAACCGATATAAAAAGAGTCAAGCTTCCAGAAATAGGGGGAATAAACTTAGCCAAATCACGATGAAAATCAAAGCTCAGAGCACATCAACTCTGGAAAAGTAATGGACTCGTGGAGGGTGCTATGTGTTAGCCCGATACAATTCCAAAATAGGACAAAAGGATTGAAATCCCAAACACCGTGGGGCTTCCACGTGGAGTCAATAATAAGGGGCTAGCCAAGGAAAGGATCCTCGTATTAATCTATAATGAGTCCCATTACAAACTCAAAGGGAAATAAAAAGGAGCTATGGAAGGTTCCACGTGTCAGCTCGGCACACTTTCAAAAGGTGCAAGAAAAGTGGAGACTCTAGAGGTGCGCTTGGCTTCCACGTGGAGCTCAACACAGATAGACTCCAAACCCAAAGTAGGTCACAAAAGATTGGCGGTAGGTCAATTCAATGTAGGATTAATCATGAAACCCACTAGGAATTTTAAATGCTCAGATCTTTTAAAAATTGTGTGAGATCGCGTGAAACACATGACCCCGAGTTCAAATAAGCATAAATTTTGACTCGAACTCCGATTTTCACAAAATTGGACTTTTCGAGAAAGCTCTCGACATCCTCTACGCCAAAGAAAGAGGATTTTGTATTTTTAGTAAGGGTAGGTGGGTGAAAATAAAATAAACATCTCCAGCTCCAATAAACCAAGCACGACACACAACAATCAAGAAATGCAGAAACTGATGAAGCTTTGATGGTGATATTTAAGGAAAATGATCCCAGTTCAAAGAGACAGTTGGAAAGTGGTTGGGAATGCATTCAATGAGTATGGCCATCATTTTCTCTACTACAGGTCATGGGACAAAAGGAGGAGTATTTTACAAGCAAGGTGTCATTGATTGCACTCATTTATTGCATCTTACAAGTGGTTGAAAAAGCAAAATCGGGATTGGACTCTTCTCTCTTTCTCATTCTATATATTGTAATCTGGGTCATATTTTAAAAAAAAGGGGAGTCGAGTCATTTTTTCTCGCTCTGTCTTAGTCCCTCTTCTGTAAAAGGTAGGGGCTTGGAGCTCTAGCCTTCTTCCTGGGTTTTGTAATAGCAATCTTGCCTCTTTTCTATTGTAATACTATGCACAATTTTTGGAGTAATATAATATGCCCTGTGGTGCATTTTGTCCATCCTTCGCATATCTTTGTTGTCTTTGATTGCCTTTATTTTCACATAGAAACTGTGCATCTCTATAATGTTATTACTATCTTTGAATTTGTGCTTAAGTAGTTTGAGGTAGTGTTCTATGTGATCTTCTCTAGCTTGTGGTGTAATTTCATCCACCCTTTTCAGTCGTTCATCATTTCCCTTCTTCAGATAGTTGCGTTCTCGATTGATTTCTTAAGAGGCTTGTTTGACGCATCACCCTCTGTTAACTTTTATGTTTTTTTCACTTTTCTGACCCTCATCTTGATTTCGCAGAGAAACACCAACTCCTTTAAAATTTCTAGGTCACCTTAGGGTGCATGTCCCACTAACCTAAGGTTTCCTACGACTATGATGGTTCATCCGCAAGGATAATCATCAATAGATAGGTCAACGGGAGGATCACTAGTAGCCATATAGCATGGTGTACAATGAGTGAAGGCTATCGGATCCGAAAGAATCCTAATTCTAATGGGAGAGTCTACAAATTGGTACATATTTTTACTATCTAAGAGTTAGTGAATATGATCTAGAACAGTAGCATTATTATAGAGATTCGTGAGCTCAACGATAGAAGCTTCATTATAGATTGGATTAACACTAAAGTGTGACATGATGGGTCAAGAAGGAGAAAAATATCCTTGGCCATTAGGTTTTGAAGTGAATCCTAGGAAAAAATGTTCTAAAGTACGGGTTCACCAAAATGATTAACTAAAATCTGAATTTTTTAGTAGTAATCTAAGAGGTACAACAATGAAATAACTGATATAAACTGCAATATAAATGCTAGCTAATTTTATTCGATATTTTAAAATGAAATAATTGAAATAGGAGGAAAATGGTACTAACTTGAAATATAACTTACCTCACAGTAATCAGAGTGATGTTCTAGCATAACTGAATGTAATGAAGAACCTCAAAAAATTACATAAGTGGGAGATTTGACAAGATTGGGATGCCTTGAGGAGTACATGGGTACTGTAGGCACCTTGGTTTAGAATATGGGCACCATGGTCTGCAGAATGACTCAAACTGAACCTAATAGGGTCGTTAAACCTTTGCAATGCTTCACCTTTGATCAGGTTGGTGTCACACTTGGTTTGTTGATGTTGCTTTATAGATCTCCAATGAATAATCTCCTACAAAATCCCACACAAAAGCATCAAACCCTAAAAAAAAGAAAGATGTAAATGAATGGGTCGGATTGTCCTCAACTACCAAATGAATGGACTTATGAATGAATGCTACACTACATCTTAGACCCGATGTAGTTCTATGTGCTTGTGTGTGTAATGATGTGCCTAGGGTGCCCTAGTGGCGCCAATGACACCGAAGTAGCAAACAATAGCTAGATGTAAGATGTAAATGGTGGATGGAATAAAATGAATACAACCCTTCCTATGAAGTGTGTGATGTAGAATAGTGCCCAAATACAGTCCTTTTCCTTATGCATATATCTAACCCTTTAGTAGAATAGTTCTCCCTTAAGATAGTGTCTATGTTGTGTTTATATAGAGATCTCTTGCTCAAATTTCAACATTAATGACCCGACATGTTGACTAGTTCCTATGGGAATGGCAAAACAAACCATAAAGTTTGACCTCGAACTTATAAATTAAAACTAAGTGTGATTGAGACCAGGGCACCTAGAAATGAGGAATAGGGATCTCAGGGCACCCTAATCCCTTCCCAGATGCCCTAGTCAAATACTAGAGATGAAAACTAAGTAAATAATGATAGCTAAGACTCATCCAGAGACGATCAAAACTATGCAAACAAGTGACGACTATGCAAGAAACATAATAACAATGACCAGCTAGACTGATGACAGGACTAGGGGATGGTTCATTAGTGAATACTTTTATTATGCAATATCCATATATAAAACAACATACTTGGCGGTATAATTATAATAGTAAGTGCGTGATTTTATGACTACAATATCTTAAGAATATATGCATATTTATTTATTTTGTAAAATATTTTTGTTATTTTGTCTTTTTTCTTATAGGAATATTACAAAATATGTGCTACAATATGATGTGATCAAGATGTTGAAGTGAGGAATGTATAGGTGAAGGAGGCTTGGACCTCAAAAGAGTGGTATACATAATAGGATTAGGATGTATCACTTTAAGATCTTGATGTAGGGCATACTTAGGATATTGATTGCCTAAAAGAGGATTTACGGGGAAGATAGTACAAGATAGGGAATGTATAAATATAATGAATAGGATTTATAGGCATGGGCATAGGAGCCACTAATTTATTAGAAGAAGTAATGGGTAAATGAGTCTCATAAGGTATACCCTTAACCATAATAATTTGATTTCAATAAATGTATTTGGCATATTAATGAAGCATAGGAGGACTATCCATAAGCTTATGAGTCCAAGGGTAGCCTAAAAACATGTTACGAGTTCCCAAGGGTAGTGATAACCAAATATTACGTAGTTACAAATGTAGAAGATCCTAATATAAGAGGGAGAATAATGCATCCAATAACATAATTAGAAGATTGTGCATTAAATTGGATATGTTACTAAGTACATCCCAAAGAAGTAAGTAATGTGAGAATGCATATGTTATGCCTTAAATTTTTATCAACCAATACCTTTTGAATAGGTTTTGATTAAAAAAATATCAAATATAAATCTTATGATGAATATCATCATCATCAAGTATGTCTGATCCAGATTGAAGAACAACCTGATAGAAAACACACTAACAATGATGCTTAATGTGCTATAAAAATCAAATTCACAAAGAAAGAGCCATGAACAGAAATAATTCTTATTGAAAATATGAATTGGAAAACTTCATGAGAGAGTTGTATGCTCGAAGATCTATCTCTTTATTCAAAGCAAGCTACTTTATAGCTATACAAGGAGAATATGAAGAAAAAAATGTTTTAAAAATAGAATATGAAGAGTTCCATGTGGGAACCAAAATGTCATGCTACATGGAGACCATTCGTATCCACCTTAGGGATGGATTCAAAAAGATATAAGTGGAAAAATCCAAAATTTATTCAATTATTACTATTATTTTATTAGCCACCCTTGTCGTGGTCATATCTCCTAGCTCGTTGACTTGTTTTACGAATAAAAATAAGAATTGGAAAGATCACGAGAAAGAGTTTAGCATGGGAATCTCTAACATTAATTACACTTCATTTCATTTTCTCTATTATCCAAACTCCAAAAATGCTCCAGAGACCTTCAAAATTGTAAAATACTAAAAGTTGTTGAAAAAATGCTAAAAATAGATTTTCAAGACTTTTCAAAAATAGAATTTTGGAAATCATGTTACGGATCAATGTCTTTGGAATCTAATGTGATGATATCCCTAGGAGGAAAATAAGAGATAATTAAAACAATGATAGAATCAAGTGGATAGTGATATGAAGTTGGGAGAAGATGTACCTAATGTGTATGATGATCTTCATAGTTTATCATAGATTCAAAGGTGTGATGATTAGGAAGTGGTTCATTGAATATTTTGAGCTTATTATTATCATTTACTTGAGTCTTAGATATCTCAAGAGAGGAATCAATTTTAATATAATTGATATCGATTTGTTGTTGGATAACATTTTAAAGCTTGAAACATTTTTTAGTGGAGTGTACAATATATCTATGGTAGTCACGATAGGAATTAGAGTCAAAATGTTTAGATTGAGGATTTTTTTACCAAATTCAATAGGTTGAAGGATAGATACAAGGCTACACTTCGAAACTTTTGTAATATCATATATGTTGACGAAGGTCATTGTGTGAATTTATTTTTAGAAGTAGATTATAATTATAAATTTTAAGATTAAGATATGCCATTAATAATTTCTTTAGCTTCAATATTGTTGTCATTGGTTTTTCCTTTATAATAATGTTTTCCTTTTAACTTAGATGTAGATGTATTATACGGGAAGACCCAAATTTATGTTTTTTTAATGTTAAGATATTGACTTGTCTTTATTTTAAAGTATGATATATCTCATCAAAGAATCAAAATTTATCAAAAATGATATATTATTGTAAAGGAGATAGGATACACTTGAGTGATTGGACCGTGAAGTTCATTATTTCAAAGTATAATTCTTATTTTTAAAGCATTTTCATGTCACATAAGAAATAATCACTAATTAGCTCATTATAACCTTGTTGAATTTTAGTCGTTTGAATATAGGAAACTTTATCACCAATGTTGAAAGAAAAGTGTGCAATAAATTTATAAGATAATGGATTAAAATACCTCATGAAGTGAATAAGTAGGTCATAGAACCATTAAAAATAAATTCTTAATGCTTCTAGGGAGAATCTTAAGGAAATTTTGATCATTAAAACATATTCTAAGAACGAAACATGAAAGGAGCAGAGGTTTTGCTTAGCATCAATTTACCCTCATATATAGGAAATTTATGAGACATAAATCCTAAAGGTAAAGGGAAAGATTCCACCTCAAGTGCAAGTGGATTATGAAGAAATTTATTATAATCCATGATATTATAGGATCTAGAGAAACCCCTCTCTAATTGCAACACTTTAGTATGTAAATCATGAATGATATGCTCATGAAATATATAATAGATGAGGAATGCAAGGATCCATGGGTATACACAAGACATGTAGGAATAGTATTAGAAGTTGGCATATGAATTATAAATTTTGGAAGAGGGATAGTAGATGCCCCCATATTATTTGTAGACACAAACTCACGCACTTGGGTACTTTTCTAGGTCCTAAAAATATACTAGCATTTACATGATGGCTAAAAAAGAAAACTAGTGGTTGACAACTATCTTTGGCCTCTTTTATTGTCTTTTTTTTTTCTATTTGATCTTACACACCCTACAACCCAGTCGTAATTTTACATGTTTATCTTTCATAGCTTCAGACACTCGACACCCAATAAGGACATGAGTTCCTAGGTGTTCACGTCCCTCTTGGGTGCCCCTGACCCTCTCTTACCTTACTTTCTCTTTTTGGGTCTCTTTTATATTTTGGGCATATTTTTCATTTATGGGTTGGCCTTCTAGTTGTCAATTACAAAATTCAAACAAAGGAATCATATAAATACATAGTTATTTTTTCAAAATGAGGGACCAAGCATTAAGCATTACTATCATCACCTAAGCTTGCATTCTAAAGGCATTTGAAACATTAAAAAAGAATCCATCTAGAATCCATTCAAGGGATAATGGTTGCATCAATTTTGCATACACTATTGGAACATAATGATTAAGTGGTCTGGCCAACCCTTAATGTATATGGGTCCATCACTAATATATAGGTTAATATTTAATAATATTTATATTTATATTTCTAATATTAAATATTATAAACCTAGGTTTATGTGCCAATCATTTTAGGTTGAAAAGGTGGGTCGGGAGACATACCCAATCACCTTATATAAAATGACTTTAGGTCCTCATTTGATATATTTGGGAAATATATCAAAGGTGCGGAAATCAAGTGATTTAGTTTTACCCTTGGTAAATAGGGTTTCAAAGGAGGAGGTGATCTTCTTTGGATGTAAAATAATTTCTCGAAGTAAAAGGTTATTTTTAAAGTGGTTTTTACCTTATTAGGGTTTTCCAATATAGATATTGTGTCACTGTGTTATTTATTTCTTGTAAGTACATTTTTATTTACTTATGCTATGATGTAATCTTTATTTAAATATTTATTGTAATATTATATAATATGTAAGTTGATTAAATCTGTATTTATTAGAATCCTCAAATTCCAACATACACTACATAGGAAGAGGAAGTCTATTATATTCCATTCACACATGCTATACATTTCTACATTCTAGCTAAAACCCATTATCAAATGTAACTTACATAAGGGAATCTTAGGGCAACATTCTTACACACACACACACACACACACACACGCACACACACACAAGAAATACATAGAGTATGAGATATAGTGTAGTTATCGGTCATAATTTTACTCTTGGAGTGACCATCGGGTCGATTCGACTCCTCATTTTGCATTTTAATTTTTGGGTTTGATGCGGTTTGTGGGCTTGTGCAGGCGAACTTCTCTTTTGTAGGTTACAGGTATCATCGGTGATCAAGAAGTGAAATATCATGAGATCATCAATGAAAAAATTTGAAACCCTTATGACATAGAAGAAAGCAAACCTTGATCTCTCTGCACATTCATCTGGCACCTAGATTCGGTCACCGAGATCCCAGTGCTTATGTCCCGCATTGGGCACCCATGTCTGACATTATTCATGAGTTCTACAATTTATAAGGAGCAAGATTACTGACATTGTTTACATCATGTCCAACACTTTACCTTGCCTTGAGACCATTTCTAGATTACGCAGATATCAACTAAGTCTTCTTACCTCTCCTTCTTTCTTAGGGTTTTACATTATTACTTTCTTATTTCTTGGATCTTATTGTGTATTATAATTTTGTACAACACTAAGAACAGTAGTTACTCTGCAATATAGATTTAATTCAAATTAAATTAAATCATTTGGTGAACCCCACTCATGATCAAACACTTGGATCCTCATTTTCCTATTCTACCCGATCTTCTTTCATGGCTCCTAAAAAATCCTCTAATCTCCTTACATGACTTACTTCAAATGCACCCACCTTGCAAATATGTTCTCCAAAAATCCCTAGACACTATGTATCTCCCTTACAATATTCCTCCTATACAAGTGAGTGCTATTTTTGATTGTCTAAATAGCAACTCTATTGGTCCTAATCCTCCAAATAATCCAGATATCTTAGAGTCAATTCAAGCTTTACACCATGCTTTTCAAGACAAATTTCAAGTTATGGAAACCACAATTACATCTCTTAAAGTTGAAATCCAACATCTCAAGGATGATTATAAGGCCTATGCTAGTTGTTATGCTACATTTCTTATGTCCTCTACATGTGCTCATATCAGTGAACCATAAGTCTTACCTCTACCCACACATCTCAAGTTTGATCTCAATGTTAAGAAACACAATGTTCTTCCTCGAACCTCACTCACCAATTGACCAATTTTCCAACTACTCATTGTTATCCTCCTTACCAGCTTTCCAAATACCAAGGTCTCCCATTTTTAACTATCATAGAATTAATGGACATAACGACAATGATTGTTTTTCTTTAAAATGAATAAATGAACACCTTGAGCATCAAGGTTTTATCTCATTTGTTGCACAACATTCTATTTCATGCTCATCTTCAATTGTTAAATCCCAATGGGCTCCTAAATTTTGTCCTTCCATGTCTCATGAGCATCAATCACTAATGTTCCTCCTCCCATTATTCAAGATCCACCTATCTAACCCATTCCAACTAAGTAATTGTTGACCAAAATGAGCTCACACTTCATTTTAGGCAACTGGTATCGATTTCCTCTTGAAGTGCTTCAATTTTTTTAACATGTTTTAAGCACTTGGGAACCTTCAAATCCATAAAAATCACTTGTTTTAATCATATTTGGGTTCACCTTTCTCTAAAAACCCCTTCACTTAGTTGAAAAAATCCCCTTTTCCCAAAAAATCTTAAAAATCCTTCAAAATTTGCATTTTCTCAAGCTAGGGGACTTTTTTGCAAAGTGCACCGAGACATGGAACTTTTTTGCAAAGTGCACCAAGCTAGGGAACTTTTTGCAAAGTGCATCAGGCCGGGAACTTTTTGCAAAGTGCACCGAGACAAGGAACTTTTTGTGAAGTGCACTAGGACAGGAACTTTTTACAAACCGCACCAGACAAGGAACTTTTTTGCAAAGTGCACCAAGTCCAGGAAAATTTTTGCAAAGTGCACTTTGGGACAGGGAAATTTTTGCAAAGTGCAAATTTCAGACTTGGGGAAGTTTTTACATAATCGCATTTTTAATGTGCAATCTTCATATGCTCATAAATTTTGATCTGAGTAACAAAATAAGGAAAAATTTATATCGTCGGAAAGGTATTGAAGAGTACTACATGATTAATGAATTTATTGTCCACATTAAAGTGATTTAATGATGTGAAATTTCAAAAAAATGATCTCATGGTCATTTTCAAGTGTATGCTCTATAAAGTTTAATGATGCCCATGTTGGGTTTGCAAACTTCAATGTTGATTGGTCTGGGTGGTTGAAGAAGTGGTTGGGCTCTTTAATTTCATATTTACTCTCTCTCTCTCTCTCACTTCTATATATTGTAAAACACTTCTCATTTGAGAGGTTTTGGGGGATATTCTGGTGTTCTACAAGTGTAATGGATTATGTATATTCATGGAGCAATAAAATTTTTGTTTGTGGTGTTCTCTTAACCCTTGCATTTATTTTCTTGCATTCTCTTACCTCTCCATTGTTGTTGTTATATTCTATGCATACCTCCTTTTATTTGTAGGTTTATGATGTTGTGTTTCATGGAGATTTGGTGGTGAATGGATTTGGTTCTATGTCATAGTTTTTTTGTCTCTCCTATTCCATTTTATTCTACTTCTCTCGAGAAGGATATTTGCACACCCTTTTTCTAGTGTTATCACCTCTATTAGTGTAGGATTTCCCTTTCATGAATCTTTCTAACCCTCTCTCTCTCTCTCTCTCTCCCTGGTTCCTTGGAATGCTTAGTTTAGGATTAGTTAGCTACGGTTCCTTTCTTAGGAGTTGTTTTAACATTATGATTAGGTAGAGGAACCAACCTTCTCATGAGGTCCATCTCAAGTATGGAAGTACCACAATATTAGAGATGGTCCAATGTTAGCAAAAAGTAGAGATCTCGCATAGACAAATCTCGGGGTTCTACATTTTTATGATAACATTTTTGGCACACCCAAAGTGGGACAGGTTTGAAGCACCTTACCACTTCATTTCATCAATTTTGTTGTGTTCTTGATGAAATATCAGCCTTTGGAGGAACTTTCAAACACAACTAGCAACTCCACCGATCTAGATAACCCGTCTATGTGTTACTGGACCTTTTTCTGTCCACCCATTTTCATCCATTTTTCTCTCCATACCTTCCATTTTCCTTCCATTTATGAAGTTGTGCAATCATGACTTCATTTACATCATGGAATTCACACTTGCAGCAATAACAATGCCATTCAAATCCACCTCTAAAATGTTACAACACACCTCCAGATCAGTTTTATGATTAGATTGAGAATCACCCTACATATCCATATAAGAAAATTATAAGCCAGTTTGGTTATTCACCAAATTTTGAGGTTTTTCAAGAGCAAGGGTATGCAAATTTTGGAAACCATTCCATACCTGAAGATTGGAAAAATTCAAAGAATGAAAAAGAGTTTGGAAGTTGTCAAGGGAATATTACAAATACTATAAGCTAGACAACACGGTTGTAGGCAGCCCTGTCCATGGGGAATTCCAATTCCCAGTTGGTTTAGTCCACAATAGAGGATTGAGGTAATGAGTGAATTTCTCATTCAAATGATTGGTTTCATTTCTTCATTGCAAGCATCAGAGGTTAATGGACCTAAGATTGAAGAACCCTGTCAATGGGATGTTCCTAAAGCTTTGCCATGTCAATCTCCAATGCCTATCCATGACCAACCACCCAAGCCTAAGGTTAAAAATCCTAGCTTCACATCTGTTGCTCCCATTGTGGATTCTAGTTCTTCACCTTCTTCCCTTCCACCTCATCTTGAATTATCTACCCTTTTCCCTTCCAAAATCCTTTCCCTCCTCAACAATAAGATTATAAAACTTTCCCTTTACCACCAACTATGCAAAAATTAGTTGTGACCTAACCCACCCCTCTTGCATTCCCAAGTCCATGTTGGAAAGATGAGACTCGAGAAAACTAATAAAGAGCAGCGAGAAGAGGAGCCCAATAGAGAAGAGATGATTAGAAAATTGAGAAAATGGGATTTAAGATTTGGAATTGACAGAATTCCCTTGATGGTGAAGCCTTTAAAGGAGGTCAAGGTTGAAGAGCAAGTGGTGGATAAGGCTGATTTTGTAGCAGCAACAGAGCAAGGAGGAGAAAGTAATTATCAACAATCCAATTACTTAGAGTGTAGCATTTGTGATGGCACTATATCTTCACTAGTTGTTGATCCATTACCTACTGCAAATTCGGTTGAAGAGGAGGAGAAAAAAATAGCTCATGAGTTCGGATGAGCACATATAGGAGAACCTTGCAGATTTAGAGGACTTAAACGATGAGAACATTACACAAGATATTTCAGATCTCTCTCCAATTTCATCTCTCCAAAACAATATTTTTGGGATAAGTTTGAACTCACAAGATTCATGTTTGATGATGAAGCTACCCATGATGAACAAGTTATAGATTTGAAGGTCATCATGCAAGAGGGAGAAGCCTTAGCAGAACAAGACAACAAAGAGCTTGATTGTTTATTTGACTTGGAGGAGAGATTTGATGGAGAGGAACCTAAAATACACAGGGAATAATACTTCAATAGACTCAATATATTATTTTTTAGTATCTCTCATGAAATACATTAGGCTATTATATAGCCATCATAATAGAAAACCAATACCCTATTAAATAGAAACCCATACAAAAAAATAACCCGTTAATAGTGATATGGGTATAACCACAGAATATATTGTTATTATAACAATATATTCTACTAACAAATATTTACTAACAAACTAGTAAATACTAATTTACCAAATGGTAAATCACCCACTATATTCATGTGAACATTAATATTAATTTCCTAACATTCCCCTCTTAATGTTTACATGGTAACAATAGAAATTTCACACTTCCTCTGCAACTTGCCGCCTATGCGCGTTCATGATCTTAACACACGCTCGAACTGAAGGTAGAAGAAGGAACACATCAACTTCTTATTGACCAACCGCATCGGGAACACATCTGACCGAAAAGGATGGGAACATGCTCAGAAACCATCTGCTTATCAAACAATCACTCCAGGGAACACATTTGACCTAGCAGTGTGGGAACTCAAGCAAGAACACATTTGAACAACCTTCAATGGTTTTCAAGAGGCTAACCACAAACCTAGGTATGAACAGGAACACATCTGACTATTCTACCTCATCAAGCCTCATGATGTTGCGTTTCACTGTGTTATTTGTTCTGCACTATGTTTTTGCATTTGGGGAAATAGGAATAGCCACATACTCAACTGAAAAACTGAAAATGGAACATTGGATCATGTTGATCATGTTCCCCCCTCAATGTGAACATTTCACTTATTCAACACAAAACAGAACTCTGAAAAAGAATCACACTAGGTATCAAATATTGAAATCACACTCACACCATAAAATGTGCCACTAAATCAGTGAAGCGGCCCCGTCGTTGGTGATTGACGAGAGGTCACTGAATGACCTCCAACCTCCAATGCCTCCATCCTCCGGTGACATGCGCTAACTCGGTTGAATTTGGATATGAAGCTCAACTGTTTCAACATTGTTTATTCTCTTCTTCCCTCCCGCAATGTGAAACATGTTATTTTTCCGGACGTTAGGTAACACCGAAAATGAGTCCGTGAGGCAATTTTATTTTTAAAAAAATTCAGACTTTTTACAATTATACGACTCTAACTCTTGACTTTGACAAAAATTCACAAATTCGACGATGACACCTTTGATTCAAACAAGAGGACTCGATGAAAATTTAAAAAGTAATAAAATGAGATTACTTTTTAAATGAAAATGACTTTTTGATTATTTTGCAATAACATGATACAAAATAAGAATACAAACTCAAAAAATATGATATGACTACTTTGAAAACACACGAGACAATAATACTTGACTACACAATAATATGGGACTTACATGAAGACCACTTACAGTTAACACTTGAATGCGTTGTATTTGTTGCCAAACACTTCAAGGTTATTGTTTGCAGAATGGTCAAACATGTAGGAAATTCAATGCAAGAGATATTTGCATATCTGAAAGAGACACTTATAGCTAGGAAGTTGAGATTTGATGCTCACGTGGCGATATGTATACAACAAATTTTCAAAATATTGAATGGATACTCAGTTGGAGATGCAATTTGATCTAAATCAAATCATTTTTCCTATCAATACTTTTAACAGTCCATTGCTGCGTCATACCTTTTGAACTTATCTTAAAAGAATAAGACAAAACAATATATAAAAGATGGCTGGATAAATTGAAATAGACCGTAATAATGATGACTTCTGGTGGAGTCTCTAAGGAAAGGATAACCGTGGATTTCTCATGCAGGTGCCAAATCAGGAGACTTTGCGGACATCATTCAAACCATGATAATCTCAAACCAATGCAAAGTAGATCTTCTACGCAAACTTAGAAGATGGTTGATAGAAAACCAATACCCTATAAAATAGGAACCCATACAAAAAAATAACCCGTTAATAGTGATACGGGTATAACCACAGAATATATTGTTATTATAACAATATATTCTACTAACAAACTAGTAAATACTAATTTACCAAATGGTAAATCACCCACTATATTCATGTGAACATTAATATTAATTTCCTAACATTCCCCCTTAATGTTTACATGGTAACAATAGAACTTTCACACTTCCTCGTATCTTACCGGCTATACGCGCTCATGATCTTGACACACGCTCGGGCGAAGGTAGAAGAAGGAACACATCAACTTCTTATCGACCAAGCACTTTCGGGAACACATCTGACCGACGAGGATGGGAACATGCTCAGGAATCATCTACTTATCAACCAATCACTCTAGGGAACACATCTGACCTAGCAGTGTGGGAACTCAAGCAGGAACACATCTGAACAACCTTTAATCGTTTTCAAGAGGCTAACCACAAACCTAGGTACGAACAGGAACACATATGACTGTTCTACCTCATCAAGCCTCATGATGCTATGTTTCACTGTGTTATTTGTTCTGCACTATGTTTTTGCATTTGGGGAAATAGGAATAGCCACATACTCAACTGAAAAACTGAAAATGGAACATTGGATCATGCTGATCATGTTCCCCCCTCAATGTGAACATTTCACTTATTCAACACAAAATAGGAACTCTGAAAAAGAATCACACTAGACATCAAATATTGAAAGCACACTCACACCACAAAATGTGCCACCAAATCAGTGAAGCAGCCCCGTCGTTAGCGATCGATGAGAGGTCATTGAATGACTTCCAACCTCCGATGCCTCCATCCTCTAGTGACATCTTTGCTAACTCGGTCGATTTGGATATGAAGCTCAACTGTTTCCACATTGTTTATTCTTTTCTTCCCTCCCACAATGTGAAACACTTTATTTTTTTGGACATCAGTAACACGAAAATGCGTCCGTGAGGCAATTTTTTTTTAATTTTTCAGACTTTTTACAATTATACGACTCTAACTCTTGACTTTGACAAAAATTCACAAATTTGACAATGACACCTTTGATTCAAACAAGAGGACTCAACTGAAAATTTAAAAAGTAATAAAATGAGATTACTTTTTAATTGAAAATGACTTTTTGACTATTTCACAATAACATGATACAAAATAAGAGTACAAACTCAAAAACTATGATCGACTACTTTGAAAACACACGAGATAATAATACTTGACTACATAATAATATGGGACTTACACGAAGACCACTTACAGTTAACACTTGAATGCGTTGTATTTGTTGCCAAACACTTCAAGGTTATTGTTTGTAGAATGGTCAAACTGTAGGAAATTCAATGCAAGAGATATTTGCATATCCGAAAGAGACACTTATAGCTGGGAAGTTGAGATTCGATGCTCACGTGGCGATATGTATACAAAAAAATTTAAAAATATTGAATGGATACTCGGTGGAGATGCATTTTGATCTAAATCAAATTGTTTTTCCTATCAATACTTTTAACAGTCTATTCTTTGTGTCATACCTTTTGAACTTATCTTAAAAGAATAAGACAAAACAATATATAAAAGATGGCTGGATAAACTGAAATAGACCGTAATAATGATGAATTCTGGTGGAGTCTCCAAGGAAAGGATAACCGTGGATTTCTCATGTAGGTGCCAAATCTAGGAGACTCTATGGACATCATTCAAACCATGATAATCTCAAACCAATGCAAAGTAGATCTGCTGCAAACTTAGAAGATGGTTGATACATAATTATTTAGTGCATTTTTGCAAAACTGCTTGATTGGCACTTGAAGAGGTGACAAAGTTTTTTTTTCTAAAAACTTGTAAATATGGCGTCCACGTGTGGATTTTCTTTAGTCACATCCGTTGTTTTGTCAGGACCGATGTTCCATAAAAGTTTTATTACCATTCACCATATTCAGGTGTCTCAAAATATGACTGCATGGAATTTGATCTCCAATGTAGAAAATAATGACACCAAAAGTGCCTTCTATCACTGAGGAACAGTCTTCACTTTACACATGATTTGTGGCAGTATTTTGTGCTATGGCTTGGAGCTCAGATCTGCCTAAATATGCCTATGTACCTTGATCATAGTGGACATGCAAATTTCCTCAATACTGCGCTTCAACCGTTTACGGCACATAAGCTTGAATAATGCCTCTTCTGTAATAACTACAAAATACACAGATCTAATAAAATGGTTGATTCTAAAAACAAAAAAACTTATGCAAAAGAAGAAACCATATATGGGCAACCATGAATTACAATGGATCTGCCCTCATAATATTCAAAATTACATAGTCGCTCTGACGATGCAAATATTGGTATAGCGGTAGATTTACACAGGGAATAATACTTCAATAGACTCAATATATTATTTTTCAGTATATCTCATGCAATACATTAGGCTATTATATAGCCATCATAATAGAAAACCAATACCCTATAAAATAGGAACCCATACAAACAAATAACCCATTAATAGTGATACGGGTATAACCACAGAATATATTGTTATTATAACAATATATTCTACTAACAAATATTTACTAACAAACTAGTAAATACTAATTTACCAAATGGTAAATCACCCACTATATTCATGTGAACATTAATATTAATTTCCTAACCAAACCCATGGAAATCATAACCTTTGTTGTTCCATCATTCATCTTTCAACATTAAGATTTTGCTACCATGGAAGAGAATGTGCAATAGTAGCCTACATTTCACAACAACCCTCTTGAATCAAGATTGGAGGAATTGAATCTTCCAAGCTTCACACCGGTTGAGGAGGAAGAAGGAAATAGTTATGACAACAATGCCAAATCAGTTATCAAGGTAGATAATGAGTTATTTGTAGATGAAGAATAGGGTCTAAATCAACATGCAAACATTCTCCTTTTCCAAGAGTGTCATGAGAAAACTCCATTCTTGAATTTGGGCTTCAGATTAATGGGAAAACTTCACGAGATCAGACCTTGCCCAATCAAGTAGTTGGCTTCTTTGGAGTCAAAATCGAGTTTCCACCAATCATGCTTACTTTCGAGCATGAGGATGAGATTCAAAGTACCAAAGATCAACATCAATTCCTCTCAAAACCAAATGCAGAGCAACTAAAAGAGGTTTTTGTCTTGTTTCCAGTTAATACCTTGATGAATTGGGTGAAAAATCAGCTCCATTTTAGTTTTTCACTCTTGTTCATGACCATGTTCATCGCAAAATCAATCGCATGGATGCATTTTGTGAGGAATACTACCTCTCACAACTTGTTGCAAGTTTTGTTTAGCTTCTTTTGCCTCTCTGGTTAGAGTAGGGTAGGTAGGTTTACTTTCGCAGTAGAAGAAGCACATGTGCACACTTTGTATGTTTCCACTTTGGACATGTATGATTTTCCATTTTGTACATAGTTTTGCGAGCCTTTTTCCCATTGCACAATCCTTTTGGAAGGTAGGGACGGTTTTATGAAAGAATCGGAAGATTTTGGGGATTTTAAATCTTTATTCAAAGCTCCAAGAGATCAGCTTCAAATCATTACTAAGTTATGTGGGTCCAGGGGATAAAATTAAATGTTTGAGATTATTATTTTCTCTCGAGGTTATGTTGGACTCCATGCCCAATGGATACTTCAAGCTACTGATCAACTTATCTAGCAGGAATATGTCCACTGGAGGTCACCAAAAATGTTGACCAAAATGAGCTCACACTTCATTTCGGGCAACTGGTATCGAGTTCCTCTTTAAGTGCTTCAAATTTTTAATTTCTTACATGTTTTTAGCACTTGGGAGCCTTCAAATCCATAAAAATCAATCATTTTAATCATGTTTTGGTTCACCGTTCTCTAAAAACCCCTTCACTTGGTTGGAAAAATCCCATTTTCTAAAAAAATATGAAAAAATCCTTCAAAATTTGCATTGTTTGCATTTTTCTCGGGCAAGGAATTTTTTTGTAAAGTGCACCACGACATGGAACTTTTTGCAAAGTGCACCGGGACATGGAACTTTTTTGCAAAGTGCACCAAGACATGGAACTTTTTTGCAAAGTGCAGGGCCAGGAACCTTTTTATAAAGTGCATCGAGCAAGGAACTTTTTACAAAGTGCACAGGGGACAAGGAACTTTTTGCAAAGTGCACTGAGACAGGGAAATTTTTGCGAAGTGCATCGGGCCAGGGAATGTTTTTGCAAAGTGTACTGAGACAGGGAACTTTTTTGCAAAGTGTAAATTTCAGACTTGGGAACTTTTTACACAATCGTAGTTTTTAATGTGCAATCTTTAGACACTCATAACTGTTGATCCAGGTAACAAAATAAGGAAAAATTTATATCGTTAGAAAGGTATTGAAGATTAATACATGATTAATGCATTTAACGTCCACACTAAAGTGATTTAATGATGCTCAATTTCAGAAAATGAGCTCTAGGTCGTTTTCAGGTACATACTCTGCAAAATTCAATGATGCCCATGCAAGGTCTGCAAACTTCAATTCTAATTAGTCCTGGTGGTTGAAGAAGTGGTTGGGCTATTTAATTTTAGATTTAATCTCTTTCTCACTTCTTTTATATATTGTAAAAACACTTCTCATTTAAGAGGTTGTTGGGGGATATTCCGGGCATGGGGAAACTCCCAATTTTGTTTTTCAAATTACTTGAGTTTTAAGACTTCTCATGGGCTCTGTAAATGAAATTGTGCCTCTATTATAAAAATGTAATGGACTGTGTATATTCATGGAGAAATAAAATTTTTGTTTGTGGTGTTCTCTCAACCCTTGCATTTATTTTCTTGTATTCTCTTACCTCTCTATTGTTGTTGTTCTATTTTGTGCATACCTCCTTTTATTTGCAGGTTTATGATGTTGTGTTTCATGGAGATTTGGTGGTGAATGGATTTAAATCTGTGTCATAGTTGTTTGGTCTCTCCCTACTCCATTTTACTCTCCTTCTTCCTCAACACAATATTTCCATACCCCCTTTTTCTGATGCTATCACCTCTGTTAGTTTATGATTTCCCTTTCATGCATCTTTCTAACCCTCTCTCCCCCTGGTCCCTTGGAATCGTTAGTTTAGGATTAGTTAGTTGCATTTCCTTTCTTAGAAGTAGTTTTAGCATTAGGATTAGGTAGAGGAACCATCCTTCTCTTGAAACCCATCTTATGTATGTAAGTCCCACAACTTTAGAGATGGTCCAATGTTAGCAAAAAGTGGAGATCTAGATAGAAAAATCTTAGGGTGCTATTTTTTTGTGATAACAACAACCTCCTCTCAAAATTTTTCCTCCATATCCTCCTCCTATTAAGTAACCCCTCTCAAAATGCATACTCTATCTCCTCCTCCTATCAAGCAACCACCTCTCAAAATCCATCCTCGATATCCTCCTCTTGTCAAGTAACCACCTCTCAAAATATGTCATCCATCCCCTCTTCCTATCAAATATTTTACGACATTACCAATTCCAAATAAGCGACCACTCACTAAGATGACCTCTTTAAACTTCCTCCTTTCAACCCAAAATCCAACCCTAGTTCTACTCTTGCTCTTATCTACCATTGTGACGACAATATGATTTCTTATGATACATTTCAATCCCCATCACCATCACAATTTCTTTCTTTCATTATCACATAGCTCTCCATCATCGACACACTTGGGGAAATTCACTTCCCCCTTTTTAGCACTATTAGTTTTTTCTAGCACCTACTAGCATACTTCACGCTCGCTATGACTAATCTTCCTACGCACCCTCATACCCTTGGATACATGCATTGTATCATCATTACCATATGATGCACTTTTGTCCGACGGTTCATACTTGACTGTTGAGGGCCAAGTTTTGAAAAGAATCTCACATCATTCACACTTCACACTTCGTGCTTCATGATACATCTTTCTAGCATCTACTTTCGCACAACACACTCATTTCCCGATGACGTGCTCTTGTTTTATGGTTCATTCTTGATTATTGAGGGTTCTATAAATGAACCTCATCTCATACACATCTATTGGGGCATGCTTCTCCTATCATCTTCACACTTTGTATTCCATAC
This sequence comes from Taxus wallichiana var. yunnanensis, assembly GCA_018340775.1. Classification (NCBI taxonomy): domain Eukaryota; kingdom Viridiplantae; phylum Streptophyta; class Pinopsida; order Cupressales; family Taxaceae; genus Taxus; species Taxus wallichiana. The sequence goes on from CM031242.1 coordinate 752,973,356, forward strand.
CATCACACTCATACATTACATTTTCATATGTTGATTTCTTTACTCTATCTAGCTTTTGTACTTCAATGTTACATTTTACTTACTATATTATCTAGATACTCACTATGTCATTATTTTTATCATACACACATACACGTTCACTTGGTATCTAGTTGTGAATGTGGATCTCTTACGAGGACCTTACACACGCAATGATGTTTGCACTTTGTACCTTTTACCAATACTAATGAGGCTCCTAGGGGTATCTACCTTTATTACTCTCACACATTACAAGTGTTATTATTTCATCATTTACTATTTATTCATTACTTTCCATTGATACATACATGCTTTGACATACTATTTATCTTTCTAACATGTTAACGAGTGCTTCATGTGTATAATTTTCCTTGCAGAAACTTTACAACCATGGTTATTTGATGCATTTTGCTTGTTCTTGCTTGCTATTATATGATTTCTTTTGGTCACTTGCCCTAATTGTCTTGTGACATTGTGAGCAATGTCCCATGTTTGAAACCCTCTTTTCACGGTCTATATTGTATGCACACTTGCTTATTACATTTCTTCTCTTGCATGCTAGCTTTTACTACTAACACATGTTATTATCCACTTTGTTTACATGTTCCTTGGTTTCTACCATGGACATCCCCTACCCTAGCAGAATCCACTTCATATCAACATCAGGTCCTCTCCATTGGGCCGCATTCGATACTATCTTCACATGCACCCTAAACAAAGTAGGCATACATTGGGTGAAAAAACCACCCCTACAACAACTCAGAGCTACAACACAACACATGATAGTAAAAATCAGCACATAAACACAGTCACTGAGAATGGCCTATAATTTGACTTGGGTCCAAAGCATAAATACGGACATCGTGCCCTGATTCATACACTAACACCTAGAACTCCCGACCTCCCCAGGCGTTAATTTCTTGGGGGCGAGATACAATCATCTTCTCATATCAACACAATTTACATAAGAATTCAAATCAATTATACAATTACAGGCACAATCCTCCAGCCACATAATGCATTTTATCTCCTTCAATCGGTATAATTGAAGTAATTTAGAACTAATTTTAAACAACAGAATAATATGAACAAGTTGGGATGCACCATTATAGTGGTGTTTATCAAAAAGAGTTATGGAAGGAGAGTAAAACTAGACCTCTCTCCCTAACACTTGCTTTTGGTGTGAGATCACCCAAAAAACTCAATCTTTGTGTGATATCACCCAAAAAAACTTGCACTTGGCATGAGATCTCCAAAAAAACTTGCTATTAGAGTGAGATATCCCAAAATCTCAATCTTCATATCATTTTAGGACACATTTCTATCCTTTACACTCTTTTACATCAGATGCACACTTTCCTTTACTACTACTTTTACATACTTTTGTATGTTTTACCCATATTTTTCATATACATGACTTTGAATACTCTTTATGTCTTCTTTTACGGGTTCATCCTTAATAAGAAAAAATAATCAGCCTATATCAACAAATATAAGAACAATAGGTACACACAATGCATACGCTTCACCCCTAGGGTAACTTTCCTTTCCTAATCTCCACACTTCATTTTGCAATCATTCCACACTTCACTTGTCCAATCGGCACGTTATCGCCTAGACTCTACATGGATCATAAGGTACACATCTTTTGTCTACTTTATGTTATTGAGTATTCCCTCAATAACATAAAGTGGGGGAAACTTTAGACAAAAATCACACACTTGGGTACATTTCTAGGTCCTATAAGCATACTAGCATTTACGTGATTCCTAAGCAAGAAAAATAGTGGTTGATAATTGTCTTTGGCCTCTTTTTATTTGTCTCTTGTTTTCTATTTTTCCTTACACACCCTACAACCCGGATGTAATTTAACTTGTTTATACTTCATGGCTTTAGACACTAGCCAGGCACTCACATCCCTCTTGGGTGTCCCTAACCCTTTCGACCTTACTCACTCTTTTTGGGTATTTTCTATCTTTTGGGCATCTTTTTCACTTATGGGTTAGCCTTCTAGCATCAATTACAAAATTCAAACAAAGGAATCATATAAATACATAGTTATGTGTTCAAAATGAGGAACCAAGCACTAAGAATTAATATCATCACCTAAGCTTGCATTCCAAAGGTATTAAAGCACTTGAAAGGCATCCATTTAGCATTCATTCAAGGGACAAGGGATGCATCAATTCCGCATACACTATATAAGAAGGAGTAGTATATTATATTCTATTCACAAATGTTATACATTTATATATTCTAGCTACAACCCACTATCAAGTGAAACTTACACAAGGGCATCGAGAGGGCATCATTATTACACACACAAAATAAATACATGGAGTATGAGATGTTGTGTAGTGCTCGATTGTAAGTTCACTCTCGGGGTAATGTCGAGGTCGGTCTGAGTCCCCATTCTACATTTTCCTTTTTAGGTTTGATACGGTTTACGTGCTTGTACAGGTGAACTTCTATTTTGTAGGTTATAGGTATCATCGATGATCAAGAATTGAAATATCATAGGATCAACAAGGAATAAGCTGTGAAACCCTTACGGCATAAAATAAAGAATACCATGAGCTCCTACATAGTCACCAATGCCCAAATTCAGTCACCGGTGTCTAAGCACCTTTATCCGCACTAGGCATCCCCTGTCTCGACCTTATTCCTGAGTTCTAAAATTTTACAGGAGTAGTTATGACGTTGTTTGCATCTTGTATAATACTTTTCCCTTTCCGGACCATTTCTAGTTTACGTGGATATCAGCTAAGTCTTCTTACCTCTCCTTATTTCTTAGGATTTTACATTATTACTTTTTTATTTGCTTGGATCTTATTGTATATTATCATTTTGTACAACAATAAGAACAATAATTACTCTCAATATAGATTTAATTCAAATTAAATTAAATCGTTATGAATGTATGTAGGCACAATAGATGTGACAATACTAGATGAGGTGTTAAGCGCACGAAAAGGATACTCTTCATTGGACTATTGGAATTGGGCATCATATGAATACTTATAGGTAATAAACACATGAAGAATCCTACCATTGTTAAATGGATGCTAGAAAATGTACTAAGAGAAAATAGAACACATTTTAACCTAATCTTGACCAACATCATTAAGCTCATCATCATTTATTTCATTAGATCCTATGGGAGGAACAAGTTAATATTAATTTTTAAGAGGATCTAGGTTAGAAATAAAATGTTTCTCATCATTGTGGATATTATAAGACATAGAAGGTCTACCCTAAAAAATAAGAGGAGATAAATCCATAATCTAAATACACTTTCTAGGTGTGATTGGGAGTTTAATACGCTCAATAGGTGTATGATTATTCTAATTAAATTGTTAGAATTACATATATGAAATTAATGCACAAAGTGAAGAGGAAACTCTAGGATTTGTGGCGAAAGGATGGTTTAGAATATGGTGACTGAGCCAAATAGGTTAAGGGGTCGATTAATAAGAAGGTTCATAAAATGATTTAACTTTGATAAAATAAATAATAAATGGGAAATTTAGTTATTCTTCTACTTATTTGCATATCGAGTTAGGTTTAGAATAGGATTTATTATGCATATTATTAATTGATTGTTAATATTTATATGTGGACAAACATATAAAGAATTTAAAGATAGATTAATGAAAACAAGGTAAAATATAATAAAACATAAAAAGATGAGTGAAATCATCTCTTTCACTAGCATGAAAGATGATATGAGTGTGAAAAAGGGATGAACTTGCTATAAATATCCTACATATGTTTCATCTCTAGTTTAGGAGTTGTATTATACACATTGATAAACCATTTCTTTTGAACCTAATCGTTTGGTGGTTTGTCCTATTGGATGATTTGGTCATGATATAAAATGTCTCTTTGTAAATTTCTAAACATATGTGAGTGAGTGGTATATGCCTCACTATGGAATATTAATCCTCGAGAATGTGTGAAACCCTCTATAATCAACCAAATTGACCTAAAAACATAACCCAAGGTAAAAACCCTCACAAAAACATTAGTGGTTGGGTTTAAGTGTAATCTATAAACTATACATGTTGACACTAATCCAAATACACATCAGATTACATGTAGTTATCCACCTAGAGATTTGGAATATTGCTACATTAATGCATCTATATTTGATAACTAGGTCACTTGATAACACTTAGTAATGATTTTATTGTTTGTGTTTGACTTAGACTTGAGGGATATTGATTTAGGAAGATTGAATCTTAAAGATGGTTCAAACTGTGTGGGCTATTCTCTTACTATTTTTTTATTTATTCAAATTCATGAGAGATTTGTTTCCTTTTGAGTGATTTGCGCAAGGAAATCTTTGTTGGATGGTTTGGTTCGGGAGAAGAATACAATGTTGTAAAGTTTTGTACACGAAAATTAGGATAAGTGGATTATTTTTTATAAATGTGAGAATTTATGTCGACATTTGAACTAGGAGAATGCACACAATAGACGTTAAGCCAATACTAACATTATTAGTGGATAAATTACCAAATTTAGGTGCCTAAAATAAGTAACATGAATACCTATTTAGATTAAAATATATAGCCTAAAGTTTCCTATATAATAATAATTCTCTTCCACAAAACTAGGCCCATAACCCTTTACAAGGCTCATGAAACATTTCAAACAAGTTTTACCTTGTAGAATAACTCTTGTCTTTGCACCGACGACAATTTTTACACATTTTTATGCTCCCATAATTCTTCCTTGATCATTTCACCATGAAGTAGGATCTTTCATCTTTCTGATGCTTGGGATATGAGATTCCAACACTTCACGAGGATCCCAAAAGTTTTTTAAAATTGACTCTCTTTTTAAGAACATGCATTTCCCAATGCCTTACCCAAAAAGACTCGATATTGCTTAACTTGTTCCTGAACTCAATTTTATTTATAGAATATTCCTAAACCACCTCATATAACTTTATGTATCTCCCACACAAATCTTGGATGATTTTAATCTTCCTGTACACCTCCGAAGGATGTTCAACAGTGACAAAAAGACCAAAAATAGCCTTTTGAAGCCTCTCGAGAGCATTATGCTTTCTTAGATCTTAGTAGCTTCAAGAAAAACTACGGAAAATTATTTACACATGAAACACACTTGAAAATCTTTTTATCTTGTTCCTCTCAACCATAATGAGGGTGACACAGTTGAAAATATGGTTCAACAAAAGGTTTACAATGACCATGAAAGGGGATTTTAAGTGTGGGTTTAGTTGTCATGAACAAAATAAATTTTACATGCTCAATTTTTAGCATGACAATAAAAGCATCATATGAACTTGTGGAAACTACAATCCAAGCTATTAGATATGTTCCCTTTGATAGAAGGAAGCCAATACCATCAAACATTGATGATATAATTAAAGATACATGGGAATAATTTAGAAAAAAAAACATCCTAAGGAATTCACACAGAGCCCTTGGGGCTGGCTAGGTCATCTAGACCAATAGGAAAACCAATTATAGGGAAAAAAAAAGGGAAAAACAAGGTACATGAGAAAATAATTCGAAGGTATGCAAATGGAAAAACCGAGAAGAAAAAAAAATCATCTCCATAGGCCCCACACAAGAGACAAAAATCCTGGGTACCTAAACAAGTGGTCATGGAACAATAAGAAAGTGATGAATCAAAGTATTTAGGTGACTAGCTAATGACAACTCTAGAATTAGATAATGAAGGACCCCTACAAGAAAAACACTTCCCACAACAAAAACAAGAAGATTAGATTAGACCGAGAATTCATAGGGGCTATCAAATCATTGGAGGAATATCAACTCACAAGGTTAGCCTAAAAATTCTACAAAATATAACACAGATTACCAAACAACATGAATCCAGTTATGTAACTCAACAAATTATTATGGTAGAGGCAACACTCTATTACTTAAAGATATTTTCATTAGTAATTTAAGGCATAATCCATTTGTTTTTTCACTCCTTACTAAAATAAATAGAACTACAAATAAAGTCAATGAGGAAATCATATTGGAAGGATTTGAGATAGAAATTCAAGAATTGAGAAAAAAAAAAAAGAAAATGTCGAAGGATAAGATCAGCATCAAGGAAATACAAGAACTATTTGACAAAGGTGCATAAAAAATAAGAGGAAAATAAAAGAAAGGAGAAAGAGGAGGAAGACATGAAAACAAGAGAGGAGGAAGAAAAGAAAAACATAGAGGAGGAAGAAGAGAAGATGAAGGAGGAGAAATAAAAAAGTAGAAAGGAGGAGGAAGAGAAAAAATAGATGATGAAGAGGAGAAGAAAAAGAAAATATAAGAAGAGTAGAAGAAAGAGGAAGAAAGGAAGAAGAAAAAGAGGAGGAGGAGGAGAAAAATAAGAGTAGGAGAAGCATAAAAGAGATGAAGAGGAGAAGAACAAGAAAGAGGAATAAAATAAGAAGAAAACACAAGATGAGGAGAAGAAGAAAAGATAAGTAGAAAAAAGAGGAGGAGAAGAATAAAGAAGAGGAGCAAAAGAAGAAGAAAAAAGAAGAAGAGAGACAAAAGAAAGAGGAGGAAAAAAATAAAAAGATGAGGAGAACAAGAAGAAAGGGGAGGAATAGAAGAAGAATAAGAAAGAGAAGGAGAAAACAAATAAGGAAGAAAATTAGGAGGAATAACTAAAAAAATCTGCATAAACACCATCCACATAGAGCACATTGTAAAGTACTCCAAGCACGTTACATTGTTGGTATCTCACGGACCTGCCCATGTTGGGCCTCCGCAAGATTCCTTAGCACTTATCAAAAAGGTATTGGCACAAATAAAATATGCTCAAATATTCCAACTACAACATGGGGTAGTAGAAGAAATGAAGGGTGCATAGTGGACCTTAACAAGTTAACCCCATGCAAAAATCAAAATTCAAGAGTAGCATCCTCAAAGAAATCTCAAAAAACAATTGGTAGCGGTGTATGGATCTAGAAGAGACAATGGAGAGGATGATTGTGCAAATCAAACCATTTAGACTTCAATATGTAATGGACCCCACTTTACCAATAAAAAATAGGTCTGAGAAAATGCTACAATATTTTTGAGAGATTATTCTGCGATGATCAAAATGGTGACGCATGTACATCGACAGGGTTGCACTCCAACAGTGATAAGAAAGATCTAAGTAACCAAGCAAGAAAAATTGAAAAACACATAATCATTCATAGAAAGAATAAGTATACTCACTTTCATAAATAAAAAAGAGGGTACATATAGGAGTGTTATGTAACTCCCATGCCTAGAAGAATATTCTCTCCAAGAGAGAAAATATAGGATTTACTATTTTAGATATGTAAAGTAAATCCTATGACTCCAAAATGCATATGAAAATGAAAGAAAATATTTCATATGTCATATGACCTTATGACTTATGATCTCACCTAAGTGAGATGAATCACCATGTGAGGTGGACAAAACCCCAAGTGAGGACAAAGCAAGTCACATGCACCAACACCCGTCTTCATCGAAGTTTGAGATAAGGGTAAGGAAAGTAAAAAAATAACTCCCCTAGGCAAATAAGAAAGATGCACTATATGGGTTCCCGAAACAAAAGGCCTAATAATGTACCCATGTATAAACAACATATTTCTTGAAAATAAGAAGTGAAGAGGACTAGAAAAAATAAAGAAGATGGGCATCTATAGAAGAGCTCATCCTAAGAAGACAAGGCAAGTGAAGGAACTTTGCTTCTTTGAAGGGCTTGGTGAAAAATATGCAACTTGATCATAAGTAAGATAATTCGCATGTCGATGATTTTGTTGTGAATCAGCTTTCATATGAAGTTCATATGGATCTTTATGTGCCTCATCCGTTGATGTTGAACCAGATTTTGGAAAATTGAGATGGTGTTCATGTTGTCACAATAAATGATAGTAGGCCATCGAAAGTGAATACCAAACTCTGTCAAGATTCCTCAGTAACCAAACAGCCTTAGTGGCAACATCAACTGCTCTCTCTGTACTCTACCTCTATAGATGATATCATAATTACATTTTGATTCTTGCTAGACCAACTAACAGGACCCAAACCAAGAGAAAAATTGTTACATGAGGTAGGTTTTGTTGATCCGGACCACTAGCCCAATCTGATTTAGTAAATCTAAACAAATCAATATCTTCCCCTCCTAGATAGTGAATGTCATATGTATAAGTGCCATGAACATAGTGAAGGATCCTCTTCATTTCTCTCTAATGTAACTCATGGGGCTCCTACATAAATCTGGACATGATCCCAATAACATACGAAAGATCCAGATGAGTGTGAGTTAGGTAAATCAGATCCCCACTAACCGCCGATAAAGGGTACCATCAATTTGTGGGAGTAGAACAATAAAAAACTAACTTAACCTTGGGAACGGAAATGAGTAATAGAAGGCTTACAATCATTCATGTGAAACCGAGTGAGAAAGTCAAGAGCATATTTAGGTTGCACAATCGTAATTCCCTAAGTCACTTTGGGAATTTGTAATCCCAAGAAATTAGTGAAGTAAACCTAAGTCTGACATAGAGAACTTGTTGGCTAAGGTAATCTTCATAGAATCAAGGATTGAGGAAGAGATCCCTGTCATCAACATATAGAATGAGAATGAGAATCTTCACATAATCAATTATCGAGGAAGAGATGCTTGTTTAAGGCCATATATATACCTATTTAACTTATAAATGAGGGAGGAATCATGGACAAAACCCAATGGTTATTCCATATAAATCTCTTCTTATATGTCCCCATGGAGGAAAGAACTCTTAATGTCCATCGGAGGACTTTTCATTTGTTTTCAACAGAGATGGTGAGGTTCAGTCATATTGAAGTCATCTTCACAATGGGAGAAAATATTTTTGAATAATCAATCTTAGTTACCTAGGATAATTCCTTAGCTACAAGTTGCGATTTATACTTCTCGACATTCTCATTTGCTCCATATTGTGTTTAGTAAACTCAATTACACTAAACAAGTTTACCTCCTTTTAAAGAGGCGTGAGATCCCAAGTATTGTTCTTCATGAGAGAGGAATACTACTCATCCATGGTAGAATCCCACCGAGGAATCCCATAAGCCTCCTATTTGAGTGTTTTTGTTTCTCTAATTTAGGTCTCTCTCTTTTTGTTTTTTGTTTTCCTTGTGATGAGAGAAGCCATGGAATTTTTTTGGGGATCTCGAATTGCACAAAATAAAATGTGCGCAGGGCATTTTGGAAAAGCGTATGTATTATTGTACCCATCATGCCAAATATATTGTCATGATTGTTAAGAAACCCAAGCAGTGAATGTACTCATTATTCTTCCAACTATTTTGTGCTAGATTTTGCTATGGCAATTTTTTTAAAACATGGATGAGAAATTGTTAAAGAAAAGATATTAAGAGAGGAGATGGAAAAGAAAACTACTTTAAAGTCTAGGAAAATTATATTATGAGTTTTTAAAACTTTATTTTATAAATTAGATATTGTTGTGGTCGAGTGATAGAATTCATTTGAGGTAGAATATTTACACTATCCTTGATTATATAATTTTTAGTATATTAAATAAGAATATTATTAATTAAAAAATACCATTAAATATGATATAAGGGGGAATATTATAAAAATGAAGTGTATGTGGTTCTACCCTTTCATCTTTCCTTCAAAATAAGCTAGACTTGTGGCTCTTCCTCTAATCTTCCCGTGAATTTAAATACTAGAGTTGTTTGTTAGGGTTTGTCACTCTCTCTCTCTCTCTCTCTCTCTCTCTCTCTCTCCTTTATTTTTGAGCATTTATGTTTTATAAGTGGCAAGTTTATATATGTTGCAAATTATGATGGAGAGGATAGTAATGAAAAGTTTTGTTTTTGTCGATAAATGATGATGGTGGGTTCACTTTCTCTCTCAATGATAATTCATTGCCATGAAAAAATGTTATGTGATCATTTTATTCAGATGAGTGTGGTTTAAGATAGACCTCAACCTTGTCCACCGATCAAAAAAAGACTAAATATATTGTTATATTATTAATTCAAATACATTTCACAGATGGGTTGGGGCAGAGGGGCTCTAACACATGTCAAAGAGACAAATGGGTGAGATGAAGTAGGAGAGGAGGATGTCAATTATGAATAAATCAAATCCCTTCAAAAAAGTTTATGTTTTTGCCAATGCTACTACGACACGTGGATGCTCTCCGAGTGTTGTTTCTGATGGTTACGATGAAAAGTGTAATGATATCGGATGATGCATATTGCAGCACGGGATCCTATAAAGTATAAAATGGGGTGTCATTTTTTATAGGCATGGTTCGCGGTCATGAATGCAAGAGGATGGTCATGTGAATTCAAGATACTACCGAGGGTAAGTCACATACTACGCTTTCACATGACACTCTTTTTTTTACCATCTCTAAACCTAGATGATGTTATTGATGTTATTTTTTGTCGCTTCTCTTCCACATTGTTGTGTATATCTACACACACACACACATATTGTATAGGGGTAAAGTTCTTTGCTCAAATCCCCTCCTTAAAATCATTTGAAAATCTACTTAGAATAAATGTGGAGTTTTATTACGTCATGGTAATTTCACAGGTGAGTTAGGGTGGGGGTAGTGATTCATGTTAGAGAGATAGACAAGTGAGATAGAGTAGGATAGAAGGACATCGACTACGGAAAAGAAGATCCCTTGAGAATTTCACACGCACCAAGCAAAATGTTTGGAATCAAACGATGCATGGTATAAGGAGATATAGGCAACTAACGGAAGTGTTATGAATTGAATAGTGTGGGGGACCTTGCAGCAATTTGTGCACCATGTTGTGATCTAACATAACATATGGTCAAGTCATCGAGAGAGGCTTTCAAGGAAGATTGGGTGTCGAACATGAAATAATAAGGTGGCAGTAAAGAAGCCTCGTTAAATACGAGTCTGATTTAGATGTAATTTTCATCACCCTTCAATAAATTTTGTGGAATAAAATGACTCAAAGTGTTTAAAAACTATACTCTTCATTCATGAGTAAACACAATCAAGATAATCACCAAGTTAGGATTAAATTCCACTCACATTCCTTCACTAAGATGAGTGTAGACACTAAATCACATACTTTGCATATATTTCTAGGTCCCGATCACATACCACTATTCATATGATTGCTAAGTGAGAAAATTATTAATTGACCACTGTCTTTGGCCTCTTTGCTTTCTTTTTGTTACCCTTCTTGGTCTTACACCCCTTTTTCCTAGTCTAACTTTCGACACTTCCATTTTTCTAAGTCTAAACACCAACGCCACCAGGATGCCAACGCTAGGTGCCCTCGTCCCCTCCGGGTGGCCCCGACCTCTTTGTATCGTGCTCACTTCTTTTGGGTCCTTTCTAGTAGTTGGGAATCTTTATTTCTTATGGGTCGGCCTTTTAATGGTTAATTATGAAATTCTTCCTAGGCACTTGACTGAGCGCTCCTTTGTCACCCTTGTTATAGGTCCTTTTAATTTTCTCCCAATTAACTCATAGGTCCCATGCACCCAATTATCACATGCCATGCTAGTGGTATCACTCACAGACTGAGTGTCTTCAAATTGGATGACCCCCTCCGTGGGGTGAATTACCTTAGGATCTCTGATGGAGCGCACATAGATTCTATCAAGGACTTCTTCTCCCAATGGCTCTGTGTAGGGCATTGAATTCCCATTTGTCAAAGGGATGACCACCCATTCTTCCTTGTTTTCAAAATTGATATATCCTTTGTTAAACCTTATGTCGGCATTATTCTTGTAACACCATGGGTGCCCAAGCAATTTTGGAAAGTTTATGCGCATTTTTAGCAATGAGGGTTGAAAATGGAGGAAAATAAGACTTGGGGTCCATTGAGATTTGAACAAGTTCGTCTATCGTATGAAGTATCCCCAATCCATTTCTAGTGCTTTATAGAGTCTTCCTATCTCATCGAGAACTAGGAGGAGAGTCGGGATCAAAATCTATAGATTCTTCACTTGAGTGAGATGGGAAAAATCCTCATTGTTACTACTATCGAATCAAAAGAATCAAGCATGAGAAGAAGAAGGAGAAAGAGGATCATGAGGATCGAGTGGAGGAGGTGTCTCAACAACATCATCATCCAAGACTCAAAGTCAGAATCAATGAACAAAAGGACCCAGGTGAAGATGAAGTAGAAGTTGATGATGATTTCGTAGAAAGGTTCAACATTATATATCCCTTCATGACATCATGATACCCTATAAAGATACAAGGTTGGAACTGTGGTTCTAAATCCTTACATCACTTTTTGGGAATTTGGGCCATAGCATTGGATCCGAAGACAAAAAGTGCTCAACATCATGTTTGCATCCAAATCAGGAATCAAATAGTGGTATCCCTCTTACTACCTTGTATGGAACATGCTTATGAATGTAGCACACATAATTCATGACTTCAGCCCAATACTATGGTGGAAGGGTCTTCATGTGAATCATACACATGGCCATCTCCTTAAGCATTTAGCTCTTTCTTTCTTTAACTCCATTTTGTTAAGGTTTGTAAGCAATTGTATGATCTAAAGTAATCCCTTTGGAAGTTAAAAAATGATTGAAACTATTTCTCACATACTTAACTCCATTTTCAGTTTGAAGAACCTTAATAGATCTTTCAACATGTTTCTCAATAAGAGCCTTAAATTATCAAAAGTGATCGAAGAATTCATAATTCTTATTAAGAAAATACACCCAAGTGTAACGTGAAAAATCATCAATGAAGGTAAGAATGTAGAGATATCTAGTAAATGAAAGAGATGGGAAGGGGCCAAAAACACCACTATTAACAAGATCCAAGTGGCGAGAAGCTTTCCAACCCTTTCCTTTTCCAAAATTTCATTGGGGTGCTTCCCGAGGGTACAACCCTTAGAAAATTTGATGTGGGGTAGCCTATTGACCATCATGTATTGGCTCAACTGCTCAAGGTAACGATGGTTAAGATGCCCAAAACACTCATGTCATATCTTGCTAACATCATCTGCATGAGTAAGCAAGGTAGTGGGCATCGAATTAGAAGTAAAGTGGGAGAAGGTGTACAATCGTGACCGGTGATCCACCTTTCCCTCAACTACTATAGTTTCATCATGAAGCTCATGTCTCTCCACCATATCACACAATACATTCCTTGCATCTCCCTCAACCATCTCCATTTCAATATCATGCACCTGTAAATTATACACAAAATTATAGACTAGGGGAAGAAAATTAACTACTCTATAATCGGATCGTATACATGAACTTTTCCCCTTAAATTGGAAGCCTAGAGGAAAATTAATTACCGATAGGCTAAGGTAAAAGTTATTTTCTTGGTCTAGGGCTCTCATCCTGATTTTATTGAGATCCATTTCCACTATAGCTAACACTTTCGTTTGCTGCTGCTGCAAATCAAGAAAGCGTCATGGGTCGAATCACCATATCAAAAGTAGATTTTTTATAAAAGGAATAAAATTACCTGGGCCTTTCATGCAAAGAACGGAGGTTGCAGAAGGGCGGGCATGGAGGAGAATGAATTTGAATGGAATATGATCTACATGAATGAGAAAATCCCATTTAACATGCTATTTTTTAACCTTCACATGTATTTTCAAGATTTGCTCCTTGATTCAAAGCACTTTGTACAATTCAACATCTCGATGTCCTTTTTCATTCACATCCTTATGGGCCACCCTTTACCTTTCCCTTTCCATCGTTATTCACATCCTTATGGGCCACCCTTCCCCACTTGTCTTCCGTCGGTCCTCTTTCAAGCAACCTCTGTTTGCCCCAAATGTATGTCACCCACTTATGTTTCCCACATTATTGAATTTTAGGGTTAGGTTCTATTGGGTTTTAAAATTTTACTTTAACAACCACAGATGTGGATAGCAAGTCCCTCCTCTTTAATGGGAGAGGTTCCCTTATTGAAAGCAAGCAACAAAACTTATATACAAAAGTACAACTTTCAAAGTGTGGATTCCTGATACTTTGAAACGTTTCATGCTTGAAAGATCATCAATACGAAAGGATAGAAGAACTAAGGAGATGAGAGAGGAAGAACATGATAATACTTTCAGGAAATATAGATAATAGAGTATAACCTTATATGTATTGAGTAAGGGAGATGCTAGAATAGAATCATTCACTTTCATAACATATATAATTCCATAGACACAAAGTTCCAAAAATCATATAAACAAGAACACAAAGTTTCTTAGCATGCAAAGATGGATGATTCGAAAATTTGAACAAGGAAAGAAGGAATTACAGAGGAAGAAAGGGAAAAAAACTTTTGTATTGATTATTTTTGAATCTATTACAATTTCAAGAATGCCAAGATCCCACACCGAACAATGACATAGAGAAGCCATTAAATAATATTCAAAAATGGTTACATTTGGTTTCTCGGTTCTTGTAGAAGCGTTAATGGCGAGAAAAAATGATGCTCTGTAATGCAGCCGTTAAACCTATTTTGTAACTTCAAATATGAGCCACATGTGGAAAAGATTTGCTGAAGCGGGCCTGAAGGTGCCTTTTGCATTTTATGATTTTTATAGAGATTGTGTATTTTAGACATTTTGGTCCACCCATCCACTTTTGATACAGGCTTGACATGTGGCTTTACTTGAATGGGGATAGAGTCGTGACTCACTTTTACAATTTTAACTCTTTTCAAAGAAAAGCTCAAAAACTCAAAGTTCTCCACCAACCGCCTCTCCGCTTTGACTTTTCAACACGGGATCAAGACCCTAGTGGAGTCATGGATCATTTTATAACTTTTAACTCTCTTTTTGGAAATAAAACTAAAATTCCTAAAGAGCTCCGATGACCCACCTCCCCGCTTTTGAATTTTCAATGTAGACATCAACACATGGGCTCAAAGGCGTCGCTGGGTTGCGCTTCACTTTATAACTTTACGCCCTTTTGGAAACAAAGGTAAAATTCCTAAAGTGTCCCGATAACCCGCCTCTCCATTTTTGACTTAAAAATGGCCACGTGTCCCTTTGCGGGCCTTAGGCATTATTTTTACATTTTATGCCTTTTGCCATAATGCCTCAAAACACAAAAAGGGCCTGCCTTTCCGCCTTTGACCTTTCAAAGCATCAAAACACAAAAAGGGCCCGCCTTTCCGCCACCGCTTGTTTCAGCCAATCAGGATCCTTCGGGGCCATGGGGTCAATTTGGCACTTTTACAAATAATAAAAAGTGACAAGTTTAAAAGATAAACCCACCACGTCACATCGATTAGAGATGTCCACGCATCGTGGATGTCATGATAGAATTTGATGCCCGTCATTCACGACTGTGGAAAAATAAAAATGGAAGGGAAAACCCCACCGTTTATGCCCGAATTTCAAATTGTTCTCCATGGAATGAGAAACTGCAAACAATACCAAGTTTGATGCGATCCACAGCCAAAGAGAAGGATTGACAATGACATTCGAATGAAGGAAAATATTTTCAAGCATCCAAAGGGAAAATAGAAAATACTTCAAACTATGAAGACTGAAGAATTTTCAAGTGAAAAGGGTGAGATTAAAACCAAGCACCCACAACTTCAAAGCACGAATGTCTCCAAGGCACCAACTCAAAATTCACAAAACTTGACTAGAAATGAGGGGGATTTTGAGGCGACAATAGCGGCTCTTTCTGGGGATGGCTTGGCTTGGAGCAAAGAAACAAGGCAAGATCAAGAACCCAAGAAAAACTCTGGGAAGTTAGACCAATGCCTTATCCATTGGGCAAATAGAGTCAAAGGAAAAATAATACGAAGACAATACACACTAAAGGAAACAAATCCAATCGGGAAAGCCAAAACCAAAACACTGTACACAATATATAGAAGGACTACCTAATCACCTAGGACTTGAACAACTTCAAATACTGCCCACTATAAGAAAGTGGGAGAGAAGATCCATCCATATAATCCAAGTAGAAAGAATTTTCTCCGAGAAAAGTTCTTGATTTTGAAAGGGCCATGCCAAAGAGAACCAAACTTACCATGGCTTCCTCGAGGTTCATGTCTTTTGTCCCATAGCAGAACAATGTCTCCCACTTGAAAATATCTGGGTCTAGCCTGCATTTAAGAGTATTATAAGAGCATTCAAGCATTCATATAGCTCCACACAAGGGACAATGGACTGTCATTTCTGCATACACGCATATGAGGGGAAGTTAATTCTTTCATGCACACATCTATCTACATTTTCTACATCTAGCTATTGTTCGTTATCCAAGTACAACTTTCACAAGAGCCATCTAGGGAAAAATTCTACACACACGCACATAGAACTACACGAGATCCGAGATGTAGTACAATTCTCATTCGTAAGTTCACTTTTTTGACAACCAAAGAGAGTCGACCTCCCATTTTACATCTTTATTTATTAGGATTTGGTGTGGTTTTGGATTTTTGCGGTGTTTATTTCTTATTGCAAGTTTCAGGAAAATAACAATGAAGTGCAACAACATACTGAGGCGATCAAAGGTGAAAACCAGCGAACATCTCGTGACCCTATAAATTTGAATTTCATAGCTTCCCGAGTAGTCACAAGCACCCAAAATAGGTATTTGTGCCCTTGACCCTACATAAGCACCACGGTGTGCGGCATTTTGACACTCTGCATTTTTCTAGGTTCGTTTGGGACACTCGATTACCTATTCCATCAATCCCCCATCTCAAAGACAACTTCAACATCACTACGAATCAGCTAAGTTTTCTTTCCTCTCTCTTACACTTAGGGTTTTACAATTATCTTTCTTATTGCTTAGGTCAGCTCTGCACTTCATTGTTCATTTATTTGCTTCTACATTGCAATATATGGTTCAACATAAATTATATTTTTGTTAAATCAATGAGTGATTTGGTAAACCAATAGGATATTTGTAGACATATCAAGAATACTCAACACATGTTTAAATGTTCCACATTCTACTTCTACTAATCCACTACATGACATTGAAACCAAAGTATCATCACCCACAGTGATTTGGGACATACCACATGGCTCAATATTAGAAAACTTAACATATGAAGAACCCATGTGGTGCGAGGCACCGAAATCAATGATCCATGTTGATAGAGGAACAAAGCTAACTAGCAGGGCCTTTCCTTTCTTCTTCTTAGATTTAGAATCCTTTCCTTTCGAAGACTCGGACTTCAGAGAATTTTTCTGATAGACTCAAGAATACCTATATTATTATTCTCAAGTAAATGAGTTAGGTGATCTATTTATTTCTCATACATTGATGCTCTTCATGTCCAATCTTCTTGTAATAGGAACACTTACACTTTTTCTTCTTCAATTTGGGCTCAAAAGTAGAAGCGTTCATGTTAGGTTTGGTTTGGGTTTGGTTGGTCTTGGTTTCCTTCTTCGGTTGGTCCTTTTTCTCTTTCTTCTTTTCATATTTCTTATCATTTCCCTTACCAAGTACTTGTTATAAGGGCATGTGACTTGGATTTAAGTTCTCCCATTTGAATCAAATTATCATGTTCTCGAATGAGTGTGAATGAAAATTTTACAAATTAGGGCATTTTCCAAGCAACCCCTAAAGCTTCTTACATGGCATGGAAGGTAGAAACAAAGACGGATTATTTGGGACCTAACTTAGAAAGAATTGACAAGATCAACTATGCATATTTGTTCTTAACTCCACATTCTTATAAGAGCAATCTAGTATGGAAAAAATTGAGAAGAAGGCTTGCAGGTTATCAAATTTGTTAGGAGTTAATCCTAGCAGTTTGTTTTCTAACTCACACGCTTTCATGTCATCTTGTTTTCCAAATATATCATCAAGTGTTTTCTAGGCTCTAGCGAGTGTTTGAAAGACTCAATGTGGAAGAGCAAGTGAGGAGAAATGAACATACGAGAGAAGACCCTAGGCTTTATCGCATCGGTTCAAGAACTTAGATTTTCGGGTTCATCATCAGGATCAATCTCAACTCCCATAGTGATGCGAAATAACCCTTTACCCCTTAGTTTCATATTTATTTTAAATCTCCATTCAAATAAATTAAATGGCGTTAGTAAAGGAATTGAAAGAGCATCCATCATGAGGAGAGAGAAAGAAAAATGCAGAAAGAAAAAAAGAAAAAGCACACCCCAGAATAATATTTTCACCCTTCTGTTTGTGGCACTTTATAGTTTAGTGTGTTGATTACAATCAGGTGTGAATGTGCATCGTGAAATAGTCATTCACTCACCTTACAATTAACATAATAACGCACAAGTGTGGAGACCACAATCAAGTTTCGGCGACCGTGACAATTTGACACCGCAAACAAGCACAAAACAATTTGAAAACAAGAGAAAGGAGAGAAAAACAAGTCATATGTAAGAAATAGTGTCTCACATCGCAAAAGAAACTCCCTTTCCGCAAGGCAAATTTTGTGGTGAGCGCGCTCACTATCCTACAAGCAATAACAAGAGAGTTACAATGCAAAGATGACTCATAAATGAGTTTGAAAGCCTCCAAGATGCAATAAAATCCTCTAGAAAACAAAATGATGCTACACACCTCCTCAAATATTAGTGACAAAAAACGTATAATAACCTCAATTTACAAATATATTTTCCGATTAGTTTAATCATAAAAAATAATTGAAAATTTAAAAAACATGAATTTTAAAATTTAGCAAAAAAAGGCTACCACTTCTTAACCTTAATGACCTACTTAATAATTAATTCCTCCTTTTAAAATTAGAAAAATCACCGAGAATTAGATTAAATTTTCAACAAACTAGGTTTGAAAAAGAATGGGCTAAAAAATAAAGGAGAAAACAAGTAGGGTAGGTCGAGCCACGTGGAGGGGTGGAAAAATCCGAGCGGTTTTAACATGTTAGAACATCTAGGAAAAGCATGACGGATGACTCGACAAGGATAGGTGGAAAATTCCTAGCTGTCTCTAGCCTCCATAATAGACATGTGGAAAAATCCTAGTGGTCGCTAGCCTTCATGTGAGACATGGGTCAGAAAAAGCGAGGAAGCAAAAAGCATGGCGGAAGATCCAGGCCTAAGCGGCGGTGTGGCCTCATAAAAATCGTAAAGCACGAGAGGTTTACAACGGCCATAGAAGGCAAACTCTTCGACAAAGGCAAGTGGAAGATGAGGTAGGGCTCGGTGGATCACAAACTAGGTAGGGGAATTGAATGTAATTGTTGGAAGTGTGTAGAGATATGGGAATCATATAGAGCGAATCAATAGATAGATATATATGTAGAGATAGATGGAGGCATATGAAGGATGATGAAGCTATGATGTAATAGATATGAGAGTGTGGGAGTCGGATATGTATTACATGTGTAATAGTTTTGTATGAATAAATAAAGGGAGATATTTGTGCAATGTGTAATGAATGTTGTTGTTATTTGATTCCATTATAGTTTGTATTACAATCGAACCATATTCAGACATGTCCTTGAAAAAGGGTGAACTACTTAACCCTCACGTTAGAGTCGAGGCTTAAGGTCAACAATAGTCATTTCCTTATTACATCGAGAGGTGTCTTATAATCGCAAATTGGAGGTGTTGGTGGGATGTAAAATATGTGAAATAATAACAATCAATATGTGACTTTAATAGTTTAATGTCCATTTGAATGTCACGAGGAATTTTAGAATTCATTTAAACATCATTTGATTGTCTTGTAAATGTATTTTTCTTTTTCTTGAAGAAGTTAATTTGAAAATCATAATAACTTTTTTGTACATTGGAGTTTGGATATCATTTTGGCGTGCCTAGATTGAAGTTATTTATCATTTGTTGGTAGGAAATTCATACGAGAGTGATATAATTATTAATCAATGTGGTATTTGAAAAATCCAAGGTAAACATCTTGAAATTGACATCTCTCAATATTTTCCAAATAAATATACTTAAGATATTTTTAATAGTGATATTTTTTATATTCTACCAATAATCACTAGGTAAGGGACCCATTTAACGTTATGAGCATTTTTTACTAGGCAATATGATCCACGTAACACACAAGCACCATAATTGTTACAAGGGAATGGTGTGCCTAGAGATAAAGAGTAGAGATTAATTGTCACACAAATGATGTACAATTAGTTGCTTAGTCATTGTTTTGGGCATGTCGATTACCGCCCATTGACTTGTTGAATTTGTTGTCAATAATACAAAGCAATGCTAAATATGTTTCAAACCTCATGCACACCCATTGTGCATTATAGGTGGGAAAGAAACTTTATGGGAAACAAGAAGTCTTGAAGTCGAAACTCGATAAAAATGAATGTGAGTCAATAAGTCTTTGTTATCTGTACATCAACTACAAACAACCAACCTACACTTATGTTGTGTGAAAATTATAATAGAATGGAAATAAAGAATTATATAATTTGAATAACATCCCTAATATGTAGGTGGGGTTGGTATAATAAGGTAGGTTCTTCACATGAGAGTTATCTATTAGAGGTGGACAAATCATTTTTAATCGTTTCTTGGATTAATTAAATATGATGGGCACCCTCCATTTCTTCCATTTGAGATTGTTGCAAAGGATCCAACCTTTAACCACGTGTGAAATGTAAATCATAAACCTTGTATAAGTCTTCGTTGTAAAACTAATAATATTTATAGATAAGGTATACTTACTTATTTTGTTAGTGGTTGGAAGGAAGAAAATGTTTCTTCCAAAACGTGGGCGAGCGAGAATACCTTGTGACCAATAAAATAAAATCCACATGCAGAGGAAGCACAAAAATGTTGAATGATAAGAGAAGAAACCGCATGTGCATGGTAAAGTTTGATTACAACACTTTTAGGCGGTAATTGCGCACACTGGATTCCAAAATTAAATAATTCTATGACCAACCGCTGGGAGAAGCTTCGTTTTTTTTTTTTTTCTTTTTCATTTATTTGGGAAGACTTTTAGCTGGGTGAATGGTGGGGCCCGGCAATACTTACCGAATGGTATTGGTATCCCAAGAATTTCCTTCCATGTTGTACTTACTTGCATTGTGTACATTCTAAGGATGTTGATGTGTGTGCTACCTGTTCAACTTTGGAGGCAATTTTGTACAATTATTATAATTGTGAGTTTTTTTGGTTAATGGGTTATAAAGTAATTTTTTTGATTTGAAGTTGTATGGGAATGGAAGGTGGAGCAAGTAAACATATTTATCCAATAAATTAATTATTATGTAGGAAAGAGTATAGGTGGCTTTTAACGGGATTGATGTATTAACTTGGAGTGAAGGTTCTTAGGATTTAGGATTAGATCAATTAATTTCTAGATGTAAATATACACCAAAATATTAAATTGTACCATTTATTAATTAAACGCCGACAATTTTTAAATTATTATAATCTCTCTCAAGAGGAGGTTTTAAAACTTGCTTGGCATAAACAATTTTGAAACTTAATGTTAATTACGTATATTTAAAAATTATGTAAATGAGATTTTTCAAGTTTATAAATTTATAAATATATTCAACATCAACCAACTAATTGTTATGTTAAAGGGCCACCGCTTATTTTCTAGCATCAATTTATACTTATTTTAATAGAAATTTGTCTTGTCAAGTTTGTATCAACATTTTAACACCTAAAATGACAATCGGTGGAATGTAATGGAGTGAGGTGTTCACGTTTTTGCGTGAGCTTAAATTTTACGTTTATTTGATTGTAGTCACAAAATTTCAACCTTAAATTTGATGCATATTTAATCATCACTTATTATTGAATTTTCATCGAAACTAAGGTTTGGAACATGTTTTTTTGACCAAAAAAAAAAAAAAAAAAAGCCCAACAACATAATATAAATAGATCAATACAATTCTTCACCAATTAAAAAGGAGTTGGAGTAAAAAGTAAAAATATAAAATGAAAACCTCAAATTTGATATATCTCAACATATTCATATAAATGTATTTGAGATATATGTATTGAGATTTATATAAATATAATATCTATTATTTTCAAACCAGAGTTACATTACGACTGGAGTACCTTATTGGAAATAGTCCTTTATGAAATAAATTATTATCGTGAATTGATTAGATATGTCTAAAATATTTACAAAAGTTGATTTTAAGTTGCTAAAAGTTTTTTTCTTTCCAATTGAGAAATTTTGAAGGTGTCCTCGAAAGTATTTGAACGAGGATAACAAGTAAATTTTTATAACAAGATAATTTTGAAGAATCTTCCAAGTTGTACTAAATGAATTCCCAATCAAGAAGGATTAATACAAAACATCGTTGAGAATTAAGAAATATAACTATGTTACCACTCCTGAAATATTTTAGTACATATTTTTATTATAATTTAACCTCGTTATCATAATGATAAATACATTTTTATTATAAACTTTTTTAATTCATATTATGAACACATTAAATTTCTAAAATTTAATTAATTTACAATATATAATTATTAATTGAACATAATAGTGATATTTAAACTTAAATCCCGTAATTCATTACAACCTAACACATTAGTATAATAATAATAATAATAATAATAATCATTTATAAAGATTGGTATATTTGTTTTCATTCTTTGTATATAATATAGTGAACTCTCATAGCATAATGAAACCAAATTTTTATCATTAAAGTGTGGAGGAACCTAATCATGTGTGTGAATGGATGTACAAGTGTAGTTTGAAATGATTAAAATATGAATTACTAAGATACGCCCTTTTGCTACAAAAAATTATCTTGTGGAAAATTACACAAACTTTATTTTAACAGTTAATTTTTATTGTCAACTAAAACATGGATTAGTAATTTTGACCAATGGTATTCGAAATAAAATGATGTATAATATACTAGCCTAAGTATTTTAGATAAATGTATGAAAAAGATGTTGAAAGATATCAATCTCAAGGCACCTATTACACCATATAAGGGAAAAGTAAATAGGCACCTCGAGAATGATATCTCTCAACGTCTTTTACATAAATTTATCTAACATATGTTAGTAGCACTTACCATCGTGCAAGGTAAAAGTAAATATTCATAGTTCATGAAAACACATGCACATTCATTTTAATTTCATATAATGCAATATTTAGTTGGAAAATAGAGAGCAACACAACACTAGTAAATAATAAATATTCATATATGATATATATAGAAACTATAATTGTTGTGCGTAATTTTACCTTAGGAGTTTGGTTTGATACTTCTTGGGGTGAAATTCACTCAACCCGAGTATGGTGGGGTTTTAAGATACCCGCGAGATGTGATGGATGTGTGATGTTTTGTGCTCCGTGAAGAATGTACTAAGCTTCTTTTTCCGCAAATCAAAGACACTACACACAAAGGAATTAGACAAATATATGACATGATTGCTGTCGACAAAGGCCGGTCCCTAAGTCAATGAACTTCCTTGAAAGGATGTCAATCTGCGTTCAAGAAATTAATTTGTCAATGATAAAATAAATGATAAACAAATGAATAAAAAGAAATGATTTAAGCTATTAAATGATGAATGATGTGAATGAAAGGCACTTACTTGATTCCAACTAACTAATAAGATTGAAAATATGATATTACCAGATATGAGAAGGTTGTGGATGATGGTTTTGTTGATGGTGAAGCTTTAGATCTAACAAAAAAACAACCTCTGATGTTTTGACGATAACTTGAGAACCGTAGCTCTGTTTTACAAACCGAAAAATGCATTAGAAAGATGACTTCAAAATTTTTCTAGTGATGCAGAGAATTATGAAAATTTGGCTGAATTGCTAGCGATTCAGCCAATATTTGGTGATTTCGTAGATATGTAAAGGGAGAGACTGTAGTCATTTTTGCACCCACCAAGAACAAGGGAACCTCATGCGTGCCGGCCTATCACCCAGTGAGCACTGGGCACTCACCCGAGGCGCACGAGAGGGAGCCGAGTCTCTCTTTTATGTGAGTTTAGTGGAAGGCATCATTCATGATCTTGAATTAGTGATTTTAAAATACATGAAAAAGCTATAGAGCTCAAAACATCTTCTATACCCTTTCAGTCATATCAAAAGTAAAAGCGCTTAACAAAATTAACAGAACTAGGAAGTTGTAAATCCACAAATAGACTTAACATTCAAATAAGGTTCATGATTATACAAGAACAAAAGCATAATAGAAATATGTAGATAATTAAGAGAGGAGATATTAATACAATTATCATGGTAACCTTATCATATTCATTCATAGCATTCTTTATACAATATCACGAAGGGGAGACCGTAGTCATGCGCCATATGCATTTGGATCCATACATGAAGACTTTCAAAACAAAATTTACATTCCCCATTCCCTTACTACATCCTTCCTATAATCATCTACCCTTTTATCCCATAGTTCTCGCAATAATTCCGCAGATCTCCGCTTCCTTCCTCGTGTTCTCTCCTTTTCCTTTCTTAAGGGTGCATATATATATAGGCATCGATCTCCAACAAACTCCTTTGCAACCTTAGATCTGGCCCCAAGTGTCAAGGTGTGGATTGCCTCAGGTGCATGCCTCTCCATGTCATGATTAGCTTTTTGGATCTTCTTATCGCAAGGTATATTCCTTCCAGGACACCCTATTGCCAAGCTGGAACCTTATCCAAACAGGAACACATTCTTCATGTGTTATGTCCAAAAGGTCAAAACGGCTAAGTCCCGAATTGTGCTTTGTGGGTGCATGTCCTTGGTTCTCCAAGAACCCTTTTTGAATCCTACCTTGTGCGCCTTAACTTGTGCGCTTCCTCCTCGCCCATACGCGCTGCGTGCCTTTAAGATTTGGTAGCTACATTAGGGTCCCAACATTACCCCACACTTCACCTGTTCTCCACCCTCGGGAACCTTTTCAAAGAATGTAGTACAAAAAGGCAAGGCCTTGCCTTGGAAAAGAATGGAGGGAAAGAATAAAGAAATGGGGAAGAGAGAGAATAGAAGGAAAACTGCCTAAAGAAGAAGGGGAAAATTTTGCCACAGGTCGGCCTCCAGTGTATTCCAAGCACTGACTTCATCCTGCGCCCTCTTGCAAAGGTCACCAACCAATGCACTCACCTCGTTGAAGGTTAATCCTTCCCCCTTTGTGTTTATGGTATCTACCGCCATTTCTAATTCCTTAGCTTGATCTTCCAAGGCATCCATCTTCCTCGTAATGACCGTGTAGAGATCTTTAAGTTGGGTTTTGATTGAGACCCAAAGGATCTCAATAGCTTCAGATTTTCTTTCTACTTCACTAGAATCTTTTCTCGCTCTGCTCTATTGCCTTTATTCTTTTCCCTGAAGTCCTTTAGCTCGGCCTCATCGTTGGCAAGCAACATGCTTGTCACCTTGTCCTGATCCGCGCAATGGTCATATGCGACGACCCCAGTTTGTGCAGCTATTTTTACATCAGCAAGCACCTTGTTGTATTCAGCTATGAGTGCGATGAATTTCAACTTGTCCTCCTGCTCCAAGCGCGTAGCTACATCCTCTACCGACTCCAAGGCCAAAGGCTGCCTTTCCATGGTGAGGATCCGAGTCAAGTCCTCAAGACACTCTAGGGAGGAACCATATTTTTGCGCGGGAGGGTTAAGGTCTGGGTGCTTCATGACAATAGCCTAGGAGATGAGCTCCACCTTCTTGGAAACTTCACGCACTTTAGCTTTCTCCTCTTGTAATTCTCATTGTAGTTGAGCGTTGATCAGCTTTTCAAGGCTGAGTTCCTTTGTTAGCTTAACTATTTCTTCCTTCCTCTTCTCCATCAAGTCCTCCAAGACTTTAACCCTGTCATTTTTGCAGAAGAGCCTTTCCTCTACCTCCACGGAGACTTTATTGAGCACATTACATACTTGCTCATCCGACAGTTGTTGTGCGTTTATGATGGGGTTGACCCCCTTTGTCTCGGATAGCTCTAGTATCGCCCCTTGGTTAACCTCAAACTCGGGCTCATCAAGGTGGGAGTCGAATGCCCACGATAGCATCTTTCTTGTGTGTGGGTATCCACCCTCAGGATCAAAGGACTCCATGGTGGTGAGCTCCTTGGTGGGCACGGTACTCTGGAAGCATGCACACAAAACTTTGCTAGGGTCATTAACATACCCCATCATTGATTTTCCTTCCTCCGCACGTTTACTTCCCATGCGCACGCCCTTTGGAATAGTCACTGAAAGAGTTGGGCCTTTTGTGCTACTCACACTCTTCTCCCTTTGCTCTTCCTTGAATTCACCGAGCACGAGTCGTGCGCCTGCGCTCTAATTCCTCATCGACCAAGGTATTAATCATCTTCTCTTCCTCCCTTGTCGCTTTCTCATCCACCTCCTCTGAGTGAGCTTGGGCATATCTGGCTCCTTGGTACTTGCCCCTCGCTCCTTTCTTCATTTTACGCACCTTCCTCCCCTTGGGTGCCCTTCCTCCTTGCAAAGATGAAAGCATCGTTTGCATCTTCTCTCTTCCTCCGAATCGTGGACATCAATTAGCTCTGATTTACCTCCAGCTCTTCCTCTTCATCATCATCCTTTTTGCCTATATAGGCATTCATGTCGTCTGTATCCTCGGAATCTAGTTCTTCCATCCCCTTTTCTTCTTCCTCTTGCTGAAAACTTGAGTTGGGGATGTGGTCTTCTCTTCATCTGAGGGTTCCTCAGGGGATGGTGGCTTCACAGGTTCTGGGGTCTTCTCCTTGACCACCGTCCTCTTCTTCTTCCGGACGTAGGTACTTGTCCCCGTGGTACCTACATCCTGCTTCTCCACCACCCTCTGTTCCTCTTTCTCTTCCCTCTCCTTACACTTTGGCGCGGGCTTCTTCCTTCCAGTAGGGTCGTCTGGGATGGATATCTCATCCTCCATGTACACGCCCTTTTCAAATTTTGGCCTTATGCGTAGGTAAATCCTTGCGGCATTGCTCCCAGCAATAGGTAAGGTCAAAGGCCTTACAATATGCACATCATGCGACACATACCTTCAACGATACGCGTGCTTCTCTGGGTAGACCAACTTCTTCCTCATTTCCCGTGCTCTCTATCAAGGGTGGACAAGTCAAGGTTTAATTTCTTTGACTCCTTGTATCTATTTACTCTCGCTTGGAAAAATTGGGTAAACGAGAATGGGAGTTTGCACCATGGACTCCAACTTCCATCGACCAAAATGAACCTACCAATACAAAAGTGCGTTGGTAGACTGCGAACTCTGCTTCTCCTTTGGTCGCCGTGGGGAGTTGTTCAAGGATCTCGCCATTCAGCCTCGAATGTGTTCCTAAGGCACGTATACCATTTGTCTAAGCGCACCTTGTGTACCCCTGTCATTGATTCACATGTGTATTTATGAAACCTCTCCATAGGTGAGGGATCTTCAGCAGGGTACTCCCACACAAACTTCTCAGATGCATCCGACACCCCGACTTTAAGAACACAATTGTCAACATAATGTTTCCAAATAAGATCTTTCCTCCCTTCTCTATGCTGCTTATGATTCCATCTACAATATATTGGGAGAGGTTGTATATGGTGCCCTCTATGACTTTCTGTAGAAATTCAGCCAGGGCTTGCTCACTTAGGTCCACCTTTCTTGTCCATTCAACTTGGAGACTAGGTGTGTGGCCATCTTCATCACTGGATCACTGATATTTGAGACGTCATAGTACCTTGATCCCTTCTTCAATTCCTAGGATGCTATGGTTTCTTTGATTGCCTCCTCGTCCAGGAGGTCATCTTTGAGCGCATCCCCTTCACAGTTTAGGCCTATGAAGCGTGAAATTAGTTGGGGAGTTATGCACATTTTGTGCCTGCGGCGTAAGAAGTCTTTCGCATGCGCGTCGTCAACCACTGGTACAAACGCTCAGGATTCTTGAAATATGGTAACTTGGAAAGTTGGAGAAGCCCTAACTTCTCCATTTTCACCTTGACCACGTCGTTGTAGATTGGCAACCCGTCAGGTGTTCATTTATTTGTGGGGCGCACCAGCTCCAACGCCATTTCCTTTGTGATTGTACTTGACTAGTGATTGTAGTCGATCACGGTCATCTGTCTTATGTGGGACTCCCACTCTTTCCCTAGCAAAACCCCATCCGTATTACATCTCCGAGTACCATTCCTCATTTGTATCCAAGGGTATTTCTTCTTGTTTCTTCTTTCCTTTTCCTTTACCTTGTCCCTTCTTGGATTGTTCGTGCAGTTTATCAATTGGTTTCGTGGCCATCATTACACCCATTGCTTTCATTCCCAAGTTAACTTGAGTTGTTTAAACATTTTCCTTGTGCACCTCGTGCCCTAAAACACAAACCCTAATCTCATATTTTTCTTCTTTGATCACGGTGCTTCTTCACAACATTCCTTACACCCGTGAATCACTTCTGGTTTGGTTTGTAGATCCAACGGACGATTGCGCTTAAGTTCTTGGGATTTTCCTTTGCACGAGTCAGTTCTTGAAACCCTAGCTCTTGAAAGAAAATCACTCTTCTTGTGTTCGCAAAGTGAAATAATGAAATGCCCACTCTTGTATTTATAGCTTTTCTTGCTTTTATGCGCTTAAGGCTAGGCTACCTACCACCGTACAACAATATTTAATGTGGTGTTTTCAAACAAAACCCAACTTCAGTGCTTCTCCTTACGCACCCAATCCTTATGTGAAAACTTTTCCAACCTTCTGGCGCGTAAACAATCCATCTTGACAGAAGACTCTTGTGTGTGTGTTACAGCGCCAAAGGCACTTCTTCCATCCTCATGATTCTTACTTTCGCCTACCTCGTGTTTTTGCACTTTTTCTCCTTACGCACCCAATCCTTGCGTGAAAATTTTTCAACTTTCTAGTGCACAAACAATCCATCTTGACAGAAGACTCTTGCGTGCGTGTTACTGGCGCCAAAGGCACTTCTTCCATCCTCATGATTCTTGCTTTTTCCTACCTCATTTTTTTGTGCTTTTTCTCCTTATGCACCCAATCCTTGCGCGAAAATTTTTCCAACCTTCTAGCGTGCAAACAATCCATCTTGATGAAGACTCTTGCACGCATGTTACCGGTGCCAAAGGCACTTCTTCCATCCTCATGATTCTTGCTTTCACCTACCTCGTGTTTTTGCACTTTTTCTCCTTTGTACATGGATTTCCAATGTAACCTTATTTTGCCACCGACCCAAATCCTCCTAGCAGAATAACTCCAATTTTCTCTTCATCATCTCACCCCACACTAAAATGATGCGCGGTCCTCTGCGCATTCATAAGTCAAAAAGTAATAAGGTTACCGGCACCCAAAGCACAAAACAAAACAACAATGCGAAAGGGAAATACAAGAAAGGAAAAGCATAAAAGGAAATTCTAAACTAACTGCAATTGCCTTATTTACAAACACCAAGAAGCATTATTTATAGTAGGGCTTCAACCTACTCCCATTGAAGTGTCCAGGTAATTTTGTTCCATCCAGCACTTGTAACTGGCACGCACCGAATCAAGGATGTATGAAATTACATAAGGACCCAACCAATGCACCTTCAACTTTCTAGGATGGCGTAGAAATTTTGAATCATATAGCAATACCATCTGGCCAACCTCAAATTGTTTGTTCTTAATATGGTGGTCATGCCATGCCTTTTGCTTTGCCTTCTCAGTTGTTTGGCTCCATCTTGCTAGTGAGCGCCTTTCATCCAACTTTATCAATTCATCTATTCTTTCTTCCAATGCTTGCTCATCATCCAACCCTCGCGCGCTTATACGCAAAGATGGTAGCATGAATTCGACCGAAAAACTACTTCCGTGCCGAACACCAATTGAAATGGTGTGGCCTTGTTCAATATTTTATATGTTGTTCTGTATGCCCAAATAATTGCTGACACCTTGTCATCCCAATCCTGCCTACCCACATCACATATCTTAGTCAATGTGTGACTAAGGATTTTGTTGAATGCCTCTGTAGTCCCATTTTCCTGAGGGTGATAAGGGGTAGTCTTGTGATGGGCTACCATGAATTCTGCCAATAGAATCCTAATGGTTTCATTTAAAAAGTGAGTGCCCCTATCACTTGTTAAACTTAATGGGCACCCATACCTGCTGATAATGTTCTCCCACAAAAATCTAAAGAAGCGGTGTGGTTCATGGTGTGCAATTTTTAGTGGGCACACCTCTACCCACCTTGTCAGATAATCAATACAGGTAATGATATACCATGAGTTAGTCCTTCGTGTAGCTGGTGAGATTGGTCGAAAAAATCTATTGCCCATTTCTCAAAAGGTTCCGCACTGGCAATGGGGTACAAGGGCATCTCATCCCTTCTTCTAGGTTTGCCAAGGCGCTAGTAGTGGTCACAGGCCTTGCAAAACTCAATGCAATCCTGGTGAATCGTCTCCCACCATAGTCCGATGACTAGGATCTTGTGCGCGGTTGCATTCCCCGCATAGTGTCCTCTAGCAATCCCACCATGGGATTCTTCTATTATGGCCATGCGTTCATGTTCTAATACACACCGGTGCAAAACCTCATCGCGCCCATTTTATACAAATCCCCATTGATCAACATGAAGGGCATGACACGTATGGCTAACCTTTTCCTTTCAATGCTTTCATCCCTTCGGGCGCCACACCTTCCTTGAGAAAAATAGCAATGTCTTCTAACTCCGAGGGTGTGCGTCATAACCTCGAATAGTTCTTGGCGTTCGACATGGTTTCCTTGATACTTTGCGCGTCCTCTCCCAAATCAATCCTTGATAAATGATCTGGCCCACAATTGTTATTTCCCGGTTTTACCACCACTCTGAATTTAAATTCCTGAAATAAAAGTACCCAACGACATATGCACCCTTGCAACACTACTTTGTTTACTAGATACTTCAAGGCCATATGGTTAGTGTAGAATATGAAGGGATTCGCCAGCAGATATTGTCTAAATTTGTGGAGCACGTAGATCATTGACAATGCCTCATGCTCGGTCGTTGTATAATTTTGTTCTGCTGGTGTCAACTTTCTACTTGCAAAACACAAGGGATGATCAACAATCCCCTCTCCTGGTCAAGCAAGAACGACTCCCATTCTTTGTACTCAAAGGCATCCACGTGGACATGGAAATTTTTATCCCATGATGGGAATTGTAGAATAGGTGCGGTGATAAGCCTTTATTTTAGAGTGTCAAATGCCCTCTGCTACGCCTCCCCACTAAAAGGCACTCTTATGTCTGAGCAATATTTCCAAAGGTGTGGCGATCTTGGCGTATCCCTTAATGAAATTTTTGTAGTACCTAGTGTGTCTAAGAAATCCATGCATGACGCTTTGGCTGGTGGGCTCCCCTAATCCCACAATAACTACAAATTTCACGGGATCCACCAGTAAGCCCTCTTTGCATATGATATGCCCCAACAACATTCCAAAAGGAGTTGCAAAGACACATTTCTTGATGTTGAGGGAAATCCTCAACTGCCGACATCTTTCAAACATCAATCTCAAGTTATCACAATGGTCCCTTACCAATCCATACACTGTCCAATCATCCAAATATACTTGAAGGAACTTGTGGATGAATTCTTGAAATGCTTGTACCACTATGCGTGAAAATACAATGGCGCATTTCTCAATCCAAAGGGCATGACCATGTATGCAAAGCTTCCCCACTCGGTGGTGAAATTT
This sequence comes from Taxus wallichiana var. yunnanensis, assembly GCA_018340775.1. Taxonomy (NCBI): domain Eukaryota; kingdom Viridiplantae; phylum Streptophyta; class Pinopsida; order Cupressales; family Taxaceae; genus Taxus; species Taxus wallichiana. Next base: position 753,004,900 of record CM031242.1, read on the forward strand.
GTCTTTTCTTGGTCTTCCTTGGCAATCCTTACTTGGTGATATCCCGAGAATCCATCCGTGAAGGAATAGACCTCGCGCCCAACAACTCCTTCCAAAATCTCTTTAGTGAAGGGGGTGGGAAAAGGATCTATGATACAAACAACGTTCAACTCCCTATAATCCACACATATCCTAATCTATCCATCCTTCTTTATGCTGATCACCATTGGACTTATCCATTTTGATTCCTCCATAACCTCAATGATACCGGATGCTATCATTTTTTCTAGCTCTTCTTTAACCCTTACGCACATGTTGGGATTCATCCTATAAGGCCTCTTCCTAACCGGTGCACACCATCTTTCAACTTTATCCTCATTTCCCCCAATGAATGGTGGATGCCTTTCAACTCATGGTATCTCGCACGGGAATAAATCCTCAAATTCACGCAAGAGATTGATGATCTTTGATACTTCCTTGTCTAACCAGTAGTCCCTAATGATAGCTTCCTTGGGCTCCTTCTCTCGAGCCGATGTTAACTTTCTTGGTTTTGAGTGGTTCATGATATGCACGCACACATGCATCCACACTGTCAACTACCTCACGTCCCAACCGAATGGTTGACATTCAGGCTCTCCATCTCCTCTCCATCAATAATGTATACCATCTTTCCTTTCTCCTTTTCAGCACATGCGTGCTCGAATTGTATGTCTTCTGGTTCCTCCTCTTCGAACCACGCTTCCAAGCTAGGTCCACCAAGTAAGTCTACTAATCTATCTTCCGCCATGGCATAATCCCCCAAAGTGAGGCACTTGACAACCTGCAACACCTCATCAACCATTGCTTGGTACTTCGGTACTTGAATGTGTGAACCAGTCAATTACTAATTCCTACCAATTTCCCATTTGGCGGTGAGTTTCAGAATGGATGTACCAAGTGCACGCACAACCTTGTAGTGTCGAATACAACTTGTGCACCCAAAGGGAGGGTGGTAAAGCTTCCATGCCTTCTCCCTAGACCCTCTCACATGCTTGGATGTGGGAAGAGGTAGGTTCATTGCCATTGTAATCCTTGATAGTGGTGGGTATGTTGCTCCTCGAGAATCAGACAGTGAGTGCAATTCTAACTTCATGCCATTCCAACAAGTTTTCACTATGCATGGCCCACCACCTCACTGTTGTGCCTATCAAAACATAACCCAACATACCTCATCGCTTGTCCTCCCTCCATTGAGCTTCCATTTCTCTCAAAAAGACCTCAGGGTATGCATCCCTGAATACTTGGTTATTGCCTTTCCTCCTAGGTGTCGAACTATACGCGCCGTGGTTACCTTGGTCACCGATCCTTTCAGATGTCACCCAATCAATTCATAAGTCCCATGCACCCAATTATCACATGCTATACTGGTAGTATCATTGACAGATTGAGCATCATCAAACTGGATGACTCCTTCTGTAGGGTGGATGGTCTCTGGATCTCTTATGGAGCACACATATATTCTATCCAGGACTTCCTCTCTAAGGGGTTCAATATAGGGTGTGGAATTTCCATCAACAAGTGGTATAATCACCCTCTCTTCCTTGTTTTCAAAGCTTATGTACCCCTTGTTAAACTGGAGATCTGCATTATTCTTATAGCACCATGGGCACCCAAGTAACACTGGGAAATTATCTGCCTCAACAAGCGCCAAGAATTCAAAATCCCCAGTGAACTTAGTCCCCTGAATGGTAATGGTCACATCCTTCAAGAAACTTATGGGCATTGCCTTTGTCTTATTTTCCATATACAACACATTTGAAGATGGTTGTAATGCAGGTCTTCCCATTTGATGCTAGGCATCCAGAGTGAGAACATTAACCTCTGCGCCTATGTCAATGAGGATGTTGCTAAGAAACCATCCATCCACTACTGCGTTCAAGGTGATATCTTTGTCATAATCAAGGTTGTGAGGTGGGAGGTTTGCATGCAGGATCTGCCTTTCATGCTCTTTCCCCAATAAGCGTGGTACCTTTTCTCTCAACCATGCTCATAAAGCTAGGAATAACATTCTCTTGCCTCTCAAGCATTTTCAAAGTGCGGTATAATCCAAAATAGTCTCGATGAGGGTCATCTTTTCTAGTTTTCTCTTTTAAGCATTGGATCTCCCCTTATAAGCTTCGAATTATGTCCATGGTTTCCTGGTAGACTTATTTCTGGTGATCCAGGTTTGGATACTTCCCATGTACTACCTCTTCCCTTGAAACCAGAGGTCTTTGGTTAGGCACTTCCCTTGCGCGTGCGGACTCCACCCTTGTTGTTACCATAACAGGATCTATTTCGATTCACGTATTACTCGCAGGAGCCATTGTGCATCATCCTTCTTAATACTCACCATGGCAGTGCCCTTATCCTTCTCGGGTGTCAACGACTCATATGTTCGTATAACTTCGGGCACTCTTCGTACTTATGTTTTTTTCCACACCAGGAGCATTGTAGAAGATCTAGACATTCACACTTATAATGGTCTGTGGCTCCACAATTAAAGCATGTTCCACGTGGGAACTCACTTCTTCCCCACGGTTACCACGGCCATGAAATCCTCCATGAAATCCCCTCCCGCGCACACCTCCATCTCCGCGTTCTTCATACCGATGCTCATCTCCTTTGGAACTGCTGGCAATGCCAGTCTGGCACACACCAAGATCAATTGCCTCATGAATCTGGTCAATCAATCTACAATTGTTGGTGTCATCTGTGGCTTAGGTACATATCTTGTAATAACAAGATACGTTTTTGCGTATCGTGCATTGTAAAAGGGGGAACCTACTTGTATCATGGTCCCCATGACATATTTTGTAATTTACCACTACGACGTGTACTACCTTCCGAGTACATATCCTACCATTATCCTTTATGTGCCCTTCTACGTCACAATCTGTGCACCACATCCCACCGCGAGTCTCTAGGATTGTGTTGGTAGATAATTTCTCCAACTACTTAGCCATGGCAGCGATCTGAGCCTCCACCAGTGTCAACACTACCAACTGCCTTAGTGTGCAAAGTAGCTTCCAATGCTTCACGTGGGTCCGTGAATGTTTTATGAGACAAAGCCCTCCTAAAGGGTGTGATCAACCCTCCGACAAACCACTGAGCATGTTGTGAAGGGTGGATATCATAAGATAGTTTAGATAATAGAGTTTTAAAGCACACATCATATTCCCACACGCTCTCTGCCATTCCCTGCTAGATTTCCTTGAGAGAGTTGATGCTCTTCTGTTCAAACTTAGGTATGTGGAATTCTCGCCAAGAACACATTTTTAGCGCAATATAATCCATAACAATCTGATGAGGGTCATACTTTCTATACCAACTATGTGCGTGTCCTTGCAAGGTTATTGCAAATTGACTAGCCTTTCGATCCTGGGTCATGATCCCCTTCGCGTGCCATAGCAGCTCACACTTATGCACATGCTCTATGGCATCTTCTATCCCACTGTAATCTGGTAAGTGCAGAGACATCTCAAAAAAGACTTGAGGAGGTGGCTGAGGCCCTTGTCCTCATGACCGATTTCCTCCGGTGTTTTGTCTCTCTGGGACCCTCTAGATCTGAGCCAACAGCCCCACCACTTCCACCTCTAGACCCTCTTGTGTTAGTTACAGGACCTGTGTTTGTCATGTCAAATGTTCCCTGTTCGTCTCACCGAATAGTGCACCGACAATTTGTGAACTAGTGCCACTCCCAGTCGTATTTCCTCCACCACTTCCTGACGCACTCCCAAAACCATCTGTATATGTGCTTGCCCAAACATTCCACCAAATACTGGAATAGTGTGTGAAGCCATAGAAGTCCCAAATGAGAAGTTGTATCTTCTGGGTGCCGATCGGTTGCTTCCACTGATATCAAATGGATCAACTATACTTTTCCCTCGTTCGAACAAACCAAGCGCCAAGGTTCGGTCGCTAGGTGGGGTCAGATGCACACCAACGACTCTTCTTTCTCCACACGACGGGCTCTCATTAGAAGCCGAGGGGTTCTCTCTTCCGCGCTTGCCAAGATGGGGTAGCACAGACTATTCAAGCTCCACATCCTCCATGTGAACCTCTTCTCCCAAAAACATCTACCTCCATGAATCCATTATAAATGCAACCTCGCGCCATCTTGCAATCTCCCTCTCATGCACTTCACCATACTTGAGCCGTCTCTCCTCCCTTTCCTTTTCAGTCGTTATATTAGCCATCTTTCCCAACCTAGCTTCCTTGCAAGCACTCGAGTGGTTTAGGCGGCCATTAGAAATGCCTCTAAACTCATGGTTACCATCAAGATTTTGATGCTGGGGGATAGCCGCAAAATGATCCTCTGGGCTCCTGCAAAAATTCAAACTCAACAACTTCGAACAAGAATACGTGGAAATTGCATATTCCAGAGTGTAGCTAGCCAATACTCCCTTCCACCAATGATCTATAGCACAGGTCCATGTTAGATCAGCATCTTGTAAGTTCTGGTATGTTTCTTGGGTCCAAGGGTGTGATTTATAATACCACCCCAACCTAGATGCATATGCTAAGAGCCACTCAAATAACTCTACTGGGAAACAACAAAAGAAGGTTTCATATAACTCATGATAGAGAGTGTCTTCCACCCATCTTCGCATATCAAACTCAGGTCTAGTACTGAATCTCTGAGCAAACTCGTCCTCCGTGCTTTTAAACCAATTTTCAACACCTTCAAGTGTTAAGCGCTCTACCATCACTTTTTACACAGACCATGATGTATGCCATGTTCCACTACAACTTTGAAAAGAGGTCCTGGCAACAGAACCAAGATGTAGTCATTTTTGCACCCACCAAGAACAAGGGAACCTCATGCACGCCAGCCTATCACCTAGCGGGCACTGGGCGCTCACCCGAGGCGCACGAGAGGGAGCCGAGTCTCTCTTTTATGTGAGTTTAATTGGAAGGCATCATTCATGATCTTGAATTAGTGATTTAAAAGACATGAAAAAGCTATAGATCTCAGAACAACTTCTATACCCTTTCAGTCATATCAAAAGTAAAAGTGCTTAACAAAATTAACAGAACTAGGAAGTTGTAAATCCACAAATAGACTTAACATTCAAATAAGGTTCATGATTATACAAGAACAAAAACATAATAGAAATATGTAGATAACACAGAGAGGAGATTTTAATACAATTATCATGGTAACCTTATCATATTCATTCATAACATTGCTATAGAATATCACGAAGGGGAGACCGTAGTCATGCGCCATATCTTTATCCATACATGAAGACTTTCAAACAAAATTTACATTCCCATTCCCTTCTACATCCTTCCTATAATCATCTACCCCTTTTATCCCATAGTTCTCACAGTAATTCTGCAGAGCTCCACTTCCTTCCTCGTGTTCTCTCCTTTTCCTTTGCTAAGGGCACACATATATATAGGCATCTAATCTCCAACAAACTCCTCTGCAACCTTAGATTTGGCCCCAAGTGTCAAGGTGTGGATCACCTCAGGCGCATGCCTCTCCATGTCATGATTAGCTTTTTGGATCTTCTTATCGTAAGGTATATTCCTTCCAGGACACCCTATTACCAGGCTAGAACCTTATCCAAACGGAACACGTTCTTCATGTGTTCTATCCAAAAGGCCAAAACGGCTAAGTCCCGAATTGTGCTTTGTGGGCGCACGTCCTTGGTTCTCCAAGAACCCTTTTTGAATCCTGCCTTATGTGCCTTAACTTGCACGCTTCCTCCAGCCATGTGTGCCTACATGCCTTTAAGATTTGGTAGCTACATTAGGGTCCCAACAGAGATGTGGAGCTTCAAGGTGCTAATGAAGATTTTGTAGAGATAAACTCTTGAATGATGATAATCTTTAGAGATGAAGTAATGAAAATTTTGTAAGAATTCTTGTAAAAGTGTTTGTGTTGAGGATTCTTAAGGTTATCTAGTACCATTTTCTTGAATTGGGTTTCCATGAGCACAAGTGTCCCCTTGAAATTTGTTCTTACTTGATTTTTTTCTATGTATTTTTAAAGTGCAGGCTATCGTGGCGAGTTATTGATACGTTGCTATTATGAAACAACCATCATACATTCCCCCTTGTTCTAACTAAATTATCCTAGTATTTTTCCCTTGAAAATTACATTTGTTGGGGTTAGATCACACCAGTGTTGTACAAATCTATATTCAATTTAAGCATACAAGCAATAAACACATAAATTAAACTAGAAGAAAATACACAAGATATAACGTGGTTCACCCAATGTGGGCTACGTCCACCAAGAAACAACCAATCTATTATTATTGCTTCACAGAGGATATATAATGAAGATTTACAATCTTCCACACCTCTCATGGATGTACAATACTTTTTCCTCACAATCTTCTCTAAGCTCTCTCCAAGAAAATATTCTTACAATAATCTCTATTCTCACCTTCTAACCCTAGTTTTCTAGCTTATAAGCATATACAAACATTAGGGAAACTTAGCTATGCATTTACAACCCTCTCGATCACCTTTATAACCAAGGGTCGGATCTAATCCACGTTTAATATAAAAATATTAACGCACATATAACCGATGTCGGTTACCCAACCAATACTAGTTCAACCTAGGCTACTGCGCCATCGTGTAAACCAATAAACCTGTAATGCATGCCATTTGTGAAGTTATTTAGCTCCATAACCTAACAATCTCCCACTTGGAGATAAATTGTTGCACTGTACCATATAACTCCATCCTTGGATCCTTTCCTTGGCTTGTTTCTTCCTCTTCAAGTCTCAAGCTTGAAGACCAACAGAAGTTGTGTGAAGCTCCAACTTCTCCTTTTCCAATGGCTTTGTTAGCATATCCGCAAGGTTCTCACTTGTATGAATTTTCTCCAATTTCAGTTGTCCATCCTCCAACACCGATGTATGAAGTGATATCTCAATTGAATGTGTTTCGTTCTTGAATGAAATGTTGAGTTCTTTTCCAAATGAATCACACTTTGACTATCACTGTATAATATGTAATCCTCTTGCTCCTTTCCCAACTCTTCCATGAACCTACTCATCCATATCATCTCTTTGCTAGCCTTTGTAGTAGACAAGGCCACAACCTTCTACAATTTGAAATCCGGTTGAACGTTCATGCCACCCTCTACCGTGAATACATATCCAGTGGTGCTTCTCATACCATCCAAATCTCCATCCATATCTGAATCAACATAGCCACATAAAGAAGTATCTGACCCTCTATAGCATAAATGCATACTAGATGTCCCTCTCAAATATATGATTATCCATTGGACTGCTTTCCAATGCTCTTTACCTGGATTGGCCATAAATCTACTCATAATCGTCATCATTGCTACTATGCAATGTCTAGTCTGGTACAAACCATTGCATATATAAGGGCTCTAACTACTGAAGCGTATGGAACCTATTCCATTTACTTGAATTCCTCATGTGATGCAGGAAACTAATCTTTTCTTAATTTAAAGTGTCTAGCCATAGGTGTACTTACAAGTTTTGAATTCGTATTTTAAACCTTTCCAACACCTTATTGATATAATCTTCTGAGACAAATACAATTTCATGTTCTTCCTGTCTATGTGAATTTGCATGCCAATGATTTTCTTTACAACTCCTAAATCCTTCATTGAAAATGTATGAGCTAACTTTTCTTTAAGCTCAACAATGTCCTGCATACTAGATCCTACAATAAGCATATCATCTACATACAATAACAAAATAATATAGCTTCCATTTTCAAGCTTCTTGAAATAAACACAATGATCATATTCACATCTCATATAACCATGCTCATGCATAAAACTGTCAAACCTCATATACCATTTCCTTGGAGCTTTCTTAAGCCCATACAAGCTATTTTTCAACCTGCACACAAGTTTCTTCTTACTCAAGTTATAAGTCATGAAACAATCACCTGCTCAAACCTCAACCTCTTTTATCTTCACCAAATTAGCCTACCCAAAAGTTCTTTTCAAATATCAGTTGGTAAACACCTTTCCTTGAATAATAGATACCTCTAAATGGATTCATTTGATGAAAAATTCATTCCTATTCACTCTCTAGGTGATATCAAACATCACCTAATCCATATCATGCTTCAATCAACTCAAAACATATAATAGAACCTGACTGGAAAAACTATTCCTATCTAAAAATTGACATGTAAACCATAAAAATTACATTATCATGATGAAAACATCACATCAATGGAAATATATCTGAATCATATTTCTAACAAAACTTTAATCATCTCAAAATTCCACATGTAGCTCCAATTATGCCCATTTTATTAAACACTATGTTTTTGGCCTCAAAATTACCCTTTGACCAGTCAACCTAAATGAAGCTCATTTAACCATGTACCTACATCAACATGTCCTGAAACCTCCTTTTAAATAAATAAAAACTCACATACATCATACAAAAACAATTTAGTTCATACCTTCTTTGGACAACCTTGTCCCAAAACACTCTTCTTCAAAAAATGACTTGTTTGAGTGGGGCTCACTCATCACCATGACCTCTACCATAAATTTATTGAAATATTAAGGAATCCTATACATGTTACAATAATCATCAATATAATAAGAAGTAGTTGTGGCCACTTAGGAGGTAATTCTTCCATACCGCTTTCAAGCTAGGGTTTCACACTCATAAAAAGTTGTTTACCTTCTTAATATTTGTTCATAAAATTGTGATGATGAATTGACCTCATTATTTTTTTGAAAAATTATATAATCAATGTAGAAACATTATTGAAATCCAACATTTCCTATGCAAAGCACACAATTCAAGGTGAGCATCAAAAGTTCCAATTTGAGTTGGAAATAATTGTTCTTGACCTTGTCTTACCAAAATTGTCATAACTTGAAAAATTTACATCCTAGCAACCCGAAATTTTTCTCAAAGAACCATGACATGTCATAATAACATATCGAATCATCAAAATGTCATTACAATACCTCAAAATCTCTAGATACTAAGACTTGTATAGCTACCCCTTAGGGTTTTACATTGTACAAGTAAGGGTCAACTAAAGGAACACTATAACTCATCATCAAATCACTAAAAATGACCCAAAAATATCTGGTATACCATAATTCCCCTAAATTCATGCATCCATGATATCATATAGCTCCAAGGCTCATCCTCATACCTCTTAACATGCATACTTGCTCCAAATGAGCACTTAAAACATACCCGATCAAATGTATATGCACCATGTAACTAATGTGAGTGCCCAATCACTCCCCAAACCTATTATTCATCATGTTGAAATGCTTCTCAAGAAACCAAGAATCTCATACCTCCATGCAACATCACCTAGGCACCTAAATGGGCTTGCAAGAGCAAGCAATCCTCACTTAATCTCCATGTATCATGAAGTACACATCTAAACCATCATGGAAACATCATACACAACATCATCTAACCCTACTCCATCATCTACTTTGTCATTAATTTTGTTTTGCATCAATGAAAATACTTATAGGACCACATGTCAACAATCTCTCGTTATTTTCATTGATGGAAAACTACCTGAACTTCTCCCCCTTTTTACATTAATGACAAAGGTATATTATACCTACATAATCATCATATTCCTTAGCTTAATAGAATCAACTCTGGTTAGAAACATCAATGAAATATCTCAAAAATATCACAACCTTTAAATTTTCACTCAAAACCTGATTTTGCCTTCTTTGTAAGCATGCAATCACCATGCTCCCCATGGGCCAAGCAACTAAAGCATATAAATATTCTAATAAAAATTAAAGAGACATCACCTTACCTTGTTTGGATCTAAAACATCACATTTCACCTTCTAGGCATGCAAAACAAGCTATGTTCTCCTTAACCCTGTTTTGGTTCTTCATGGAGCAACTGAAGTATACTATCATCTAAGCCAAACACTCTAAGAACATGCCAACAATGTCATGAACAAGCATAAAATTTTACCTTAGCTTCTTCCTTGAGCACAAACCAACTTGACTAGGCATATCATTTACTTTTCAATGCATTTTCTTTCTCTTCATACCATACTAGGACTAATGTCCCTAATCAAACCTCTTAGTGTCATTTTAACAAAATTCACCAAGCCATAGACTCATCACAAGTATGCTAAATAATCTCCAAATGATCCTGTGAGCTTATGCCTCCTATACCCGATTGAAAAATCAAAATGAGACAAAATACCGAACCTAGATGCCTTGTAGATGCTTAAATCACTTTTCACAGTCCCTAAGACACTCCTTTAGTGTTCTTCACTCCTTTTGCATGATATTATACTTGTTTGGCTCATAAGCTTACTCACCATTGTGATTTGCATGCAAATTATCAATAATACCACCTAGATCAGCCTTTTTAGTACCTAGAATCTCCGGAGGAGAAGAATTACCAAATCCCCCTACCTAAAAGCACCCCTACAAACCTATGTGACATTAATTTCTTACTTTTCTCAACCACTATAGCAGAGGTACAATGGACAACCATACCTTGTTTTCTAATCATGTCTCGCTTTTACCCTTTTTATCCTCTTGAACACCATTGCACATACCTTATACACTTTGTATTCATGCAAGAGACATTTATCAATAATTCATAGACCATCTCAAAGTACTTACAATTCATACTTCTCATCTTTGACCCAGTCACCCTAATAGACAACCGAAACCCTACAGATTTCTAGGATTGAACTCAAAGCAATTTCATGTATCTCTTTCCAACCACCTTCGACAAGCCAATCACTTTCTATGCTTGGACCTAAAGCTTTCTAAGACCTCTGTTACCAAATAGTAGTTATCATGACTTCTGAAGATGCCACTTTTAGTTCACAATCAGACTTGCAGTTGTCTATTTGACCTCAATTCAAATCACATGCCCTCTCGGATGTACAACCCCGATCAAAATTTACTCTTTATTATCTTCGAGTTGTCTTCATGATGCATAATCATGTTTTCTATTGTTAAAGATCATTGTTGTTTCCTATAACTCTGTCACTTTGATAATTCTTGGAGTCCTTCACAGTCATACCTACTCCTATATCACTCTTTTATAATCAATTTTTTTGTACAAGTTTGAGAAAAATGGTGAAATCATGTTTGAACTTGGTTTCACAAAACAATTCTTGGCTTGAACTCATTGTAGCATTCTCGATCTAATCGTAGGGTTATATATTAATTCAACACTTGACTTTACATAGATGTAACAAAACATAGACCATTTGAAACATCATCACCTAAGCTTCCTCTACCTCCCGAGATATTCACATACCATGATGACCTTATAAATCAGAAAGCAACACATTGTATACTCGCCATATAGATATAGGCCTCCATTTTCTCCTTCAATCTTGAGGATATTTATCCATTCTTGAACTATATACAACTTTTCATAGTCCCTTATACTTTCTTGATAACACCGAACATGCACCTCCCAGTCTTAGATGCATTCAGAGAATAATTAGACCTCAATAAGACCAAGGCAACTTCATTATCAACTTAGGTCTTAGGCATTGTTATTAACAACTCTTAGGACTCCAAACTCATAGAATACAAACCTTAAGAACCAAAAGAAGTCACAACTCTAAGAAACAACTTATTGACATACGAGATAAAGGACACACTTTGAGCATTACAATGTACATTAGACATAAACATCAAGATACACAATTCATAACCTAGTAAGTGTACAAACACTAGACATCCTTCTTTTAAGACATAACCATACTTGAAAACCATTTGAACTCAGAAAATACTTTCAAACGATACATTAACAACCTTCAAAACTCCTTTTGGCTTTAAATTCTTGTGTATATTCCTTTCCTTGATTGATTACCTTCTAAAACATTCTTCACACAAATTTTTAGTTCCCTTACATGAGCCATGAAACTCAACCTCATGATGTACATACAATGTAAATAATAAATCCTTTTGTCATGCTTAATCTTACTTGGGATTTTGATGCACTCACCCAAATTTTTCAGTTCTTGACTTGTCATTCTATTGATCTTAGTATCTTGGTTTAGGGCATAAATACCTTTTTCATAGACAATACCAGATACACCGGCTCTTGTACCATCTTGTAAGCTTGAATACTTGGTTGAAACTACTTGAAACACTTTATGAGATTTGAGAGAACCAACCATCCATACTCGAATTATAATCCTTTTACATATTTTTAACATCTTCCTCACATGAATCAAGCTCTTTGATTTCATGGTTCATCATTTCATAGTGAGAAACCAAATTTTGAGCCCAGACTTGAGACAAGTCATTTGATGCTGAAGAGAATACACCTTTGATTATCAGGAGGGATGATTTGACCTTTCCCATCTCCATATCCAATGGATACATATGATCCTAGTGATACTTATTAACTTCAATCCCTTCTTGTGTTGTAATTAGTTTTATGGTCGTGGCATCCATGTACTTGAACAATGTCAACATTTCCGTAGTAACACCTTTCATTTTTCCAAGATCATGCTCACCCACTTGTCATTCACTCTACATTATATGGTGAACCCTTGTGTTTTTATAGACTCAGGATCGAAGCTACTAATGGGAGTAACTTCTTTGGTCGAGAGATAGGTGGCAACAATCGGGTCCAAGAGCACTTGCATGTAATAAGTGAGGGTCATCATATGGTATTTTTTTAGTCTAGCTTATCCTTATAATTTTTATTTCTCCTGAGAAGGCGAGTGGAAGAATATTGAAAAAATGAACATCAACCTCATGTTTCATTAGGCCTAGGGGAATTTTTCTTATTTCGTAGTCATCCAAAGTCATTTCTTCAATGTGTTTGACAAGCTTCGACATGACTACCTCTACATACTGGTTACCTAAGGTACCCCTGAAAAAGAGAGAAGCCACTTGAGCTAATTTCCATTTCTTTCCTTTGACCATCAAGGTGATAGTCGATAAATTGGGAATTTTCACTTGTTGCACCATGCAAGATTCCATCATGATCATCTCTTATACCCAATTGGCTTCTGGCTCAACATTTGGCAAGATTGAAACTTCTTTCTCCAAATGGGAAGGAACATCTTGTACCATTGGGGCTAGTGCATTAGCGGAAGAAGAGAAACTTAGAGATTGTTGAGGGTTTGAGAGTTGTAATTGATCAATCTCCCTTTGTTCCAAATCAACTATAAGGTCCTCCACTATTATCTCTTTCTTATGCAAACTCGTGTAGTTAGGGTTATGTTATCCATTTTTTCCCCTTGGGAAAAAATTGACAACAAGGGTTAATTATACCTCGAACTGGAAAATTTCCTTCATGGAGACTCCAACATTATCGACAAAATTTCAAATTTTGAGAGTGTTTATAGTGTTCTAGGAATTTTTGGGATCATGTTGAACTATTCTCACTTTTTTAGGTATTGGAGGCTCGGTGGTTCACTTAGAGTGGAAAAATCGGCCCGGTGGGTACATCTCTAGTCAACATGGGCATAAAATGTTCAAAATCGATAAATTATGTTTAAAGGAGTTTTATTGTGTTTCCATCACCCACCAATTTTGAGGAAGAACCCTAGAAGTCAAGATTATGGCAAAAAACAATTTAAGGTGACAAAGGGGCTATGAGCTAAAAATGCTTGCTTTGAGCATCTCAAAGTGAGCCGCTCGTAAATCTCACACAATGTATAGGAGGGGTTAACATTAAAAACAGCTCACACAAGATAAATTTATTTGTTTGGAAAAGAGAAGTTGAAAATGAAGGGCCCGAGAAATTAAACAGCTTCTCGGCAAGCTACATGATCAAGTAGGGAAACATAGCTTAGTCAACAAGTAGGTCGCAATAGCCCTTCATAGGTAGGTCGTAATCTTCCACATCACTAAAGCCTTCTCTCATTCGCCTCTTGTGTTGGATCCTTTGGCACTTGGTATGCATAGAGGTTCATCTTCAAGTACTAGGTCCACCAACTTTCCTAAATAGTGTATTTTGAAGGAATTATCTATGGTACCTTTGGCTCAAGTGTGTCCTAGCTCTTATGAAATTATCGCCAATTTCCTCTACAACATTCTTTTTTTGCACTAAAGTATGTCTCTTGCGTTAGGCATGTTATTTCCCCATCCTTAGTTTTTATCTCTTCCCTAAGCGCCATAATTGTGGTAACCTTTTCAATATTTTACCTCGCCACCTCTGTTGAGACTTTCACCAATGCATTACTCACTGCTCATCCGACACGACAAGAGGCTTTAGTGTCATGTGTCTAGCTCCGAGGTGTCCTCCATGATACGCATGACTCCTCACATACATCAAAATCGGCTCATCCATATGTGTGTGCATGGACCATGATAGATAGCTGCTTCCTTTTGCGCCTTTGTAGCCATATATTCATCCATTAATTCCCAACCATATGATTCATTTTGTGACAAGTGTGCTCTGGAAATGGGTGTGGAAAATTTTACTTGCGTCCTTTGCATAACCCATGGCTGGTGGAATGTGCTCACCACTTGTTCTTCTAGACCGAGGCTTCTTAGGAACTTGAGCTTCTAGATTTGGAACTTGTGTTTCCATGTCTTGCATAGTCTCTGTAGTTGTCTCATCTGTTCCCTTTTCCTCCTCTTCTCCTTGCTTCATTTCTTAATCTTTCTATTCTACATTCTCTGGAGGTGTAGGAGAATTAGGCACACTTTCCTATTATTCTTCGCGCTCCTCATTCAACTTCAGATTTCATTCTCCTTTTTGCGGTTGTCTCTTTCTCGTGGAGAGAGTTTGGTTGATTTACACACTTTTCGGAGTAGCACCTTAAGTCCTTGTTCTCCTGAACACCCTCTTAAATATGTGCTCTTCTTGGACTACATTCAATTCCTCTTGTGGTTGAGGTGGTGTAGTGGCGTGGTCAACTTCATCCTTATTCGTAGGATGTCTTCTGCCTTTATGCTCTAAACCACCACTATTTTTGCACTCATCCTCCTCATCCTCCACTTCAATTGACTTTGTGGGCTTAGGCATTGGGATGTTCTCCATCGTGTGCTTGCCCTTTGGTGGCGTTGGAAGTGCGAACTCATCTTCCACATACTTGTTATTCTCCAACTTTGGCTTTAGTTGGAGGTACACCAGTGCTGATCCAATATCTCCCACAACCAAAATTATTAGTTTAATGCTCAATACATCTAAAATGAGTCTTTCAATATATGCACCCCACCCTGGATACACATATTTCTTCCTTAGTGTGTGGTAGTTACAATATACCTTATTTGCATTGAATGTGAGTCACTACACGTCTAAGAACCTATTTACTGATGCCTGGAAGTACCTTTTTGTGAAGGCATATGACAACTTACACCAAGGGCTCCATGCTCCATCCTTCATGGAAAATCATGCTATACGTAAATACTAGTATATAATGAATCGAATCGCCTTTCCAACCACTTTGAAAGAGAAAGTCTTTGGGGATGTGTCATTCTTCTTCAAAGGTCATGTAGAGCCTATGGTACCATTTCTCAACCCTTTGCTTCACATGTTCTATCATGGATCCTCACACAAGTAAATTTTGAAACGTTATGTAGGTGACTTGTGTTCAGTGGGATACTCCCATATATTTTCCTTTGGTCCATCAGGTACTCTGATCTCCATGAACATTAGTGATAACAAAACAACTCCAAAGTTGATCTTTCCTCCAATGCGTGCTTCCTCAACGATAGTTTCCACAATATACCATGAAATTTTGTAGACTACCCCTTCAGACATCTTTTTGGCAATGTGTGCACCACATGGTGTTCACTTGTGACCACCTTTCTTGGTCATTTAGATTTGTAACAAGATGTGTGGCTGCTTGCACCACTTGAATACTTCTTCATTTTATCAATGTCCATGTTGTGTGGAACCTTTGTGTACCCCAACTCATTTCTAGTCTCCAATATTACGTCCTTGTCTTGTAGATCATCTCGCAAATCTTCTCTTGTGCCTTTCAACCCCATTACCATGGATATGAGAGCAAGCTGAAATTATGGATCTACATCCTGCAAAGTAGAAAAATATTCGTGCACTCTACTCATGAGCCATTGGTACAAGGGCTCATATTTCAAGTAAGGGAGTTCATATAGCTAGTAAAATCCTATCTTCTACAAGAGCTTCTCACTAGCATCATCATACACCAACATGTCTTCCACCATGCATTTATTTGTCTTCGTGTTTAGCAAGGCATCAAGCTCTTTCTTATTCTCTGTGGTACGATGATTATACTCACTCACCTTGCTTCTTCTTATGTGAGAATCCCACTCCTAGCCTACGATAACCCCCTCTAGATATTGCATCTCTGAAAAATTACTTTCAGGAGCCATCTCCTCTTCCTCTTCGACCACCTTCTTCTTTCCCTTCACTCCTGCTACAACTACTTTCTTGGGTGCCATTTCTACCTTGAAATCCTTTGTAGATCCTTGCCTCTTGAATTTTGCAATGTGTGAATCAAACCCTAGCTCAATTCAGTTTACCCTATGTGAAATTACATTCCCTTACTCCTCTTTATTTTTGCTTGCATTTGAAACCCTTTACCACCAAGGACATAAGCTCTTTTCGTGCATAGATCTCTTTGTCACAACTGGTTGCCCACCTCACACACCTCAATTCGATCACTCGGCTCTTCACACGTAACTATTTTTCAAATACTCTTAATCGCAATAGTAAAAATAAAATCACATCCCTTCCTTAAATAGATATTCAAATTTTTGATGCATTCATTGTTCCTTCACCTACCAAATATCCTCTCGTTAATTTACCAATTCCATCCTTTCCGCGTGTTACATCTGCTGCGCCTTAGCTATAACATGCTAGCATGCCTTCCTACCCTTTGGTCACAAACTTATTCTCAACGCACTTCCTTGCACCCGAGTACCTCATCACCTGTAATTTCTATTGGTAGTTGTTATGGCCCTTGCTTACCTCGTGTTATATCTGTCCCTTATTTCATCTCTATCTTTGGTCACTTTTTAGAGGTAATCCTTTGAATTGAATATCACATGTAGCAGCTTATTCCTTTCACCTTTAAGTTCCCACAATCTTGTACACGGATACCGAAAATCACCCCACACTAAAAGTATGTGTAGTCCTCTGTGCATAAACATGCTTCATGTAGTAATTAGCTTCATGCACGCAAGCGTGTTTATTTCAAAACACACCAACTAAATTGAAAAATCATAGCGATAAAGAAGGAAACACCTTAAGGAAATACATAATTGAAAATTTAATCTAAATGGCAATACTACCTTATTATAAACACCAAGAAGATTTATTTATAGTAGGGCTTCAACCTACTCCCGTTGAAGTAACCAGGTAGCCGTGTTCCATCAAGTGCTTCTATCCTGGAAATCCTTGTTTCAAGGATGTAAGTGATAACATACGGCCCCAACCAATGTAATTTAAGTTTTCCTGGATGGCACAAGAACTTAGAGTCATAGAGAAGTACCATTTGTCCAATCTCAAACTTCTTATCCCTTATGTTTCTATCATGCCATGCTTTCTACCTAGCCTTCTATTGCTTCTAACTCCAATATGTTATGGCTCATCACTCATCCATCTGAATTATCTTTTCAATCCATTCTTCTAAAGCTTTCTCATTAGCTAGACCTCTAGCATACGTAATACACAAAGAAGGTAACATAAATTCCATAGGAAGAACAACTTTTGTGCCAAACACTAACTGAAATGGTGTGGCTTTGTTTAACCTTTTATATGTTGTTCTATATGCCCAAAGTACTGCAGATACTTTATCATCCCAATCCTTTCTTCCAATATCATAGATTTTTTTCAATTTTTGGCTCAAAAATTTGTTGAAAGCCTTAGTAGTTTCATTTTCCTGAGGATGATAGGGTGTAGTCTTATGGTGTGCAATCATGGACGCATCCAATAAAATTATGATTGTCTCATTAAGAAAATGTGTGCCCCTATCACTGGTTAAACTTAAAGGACATCCATACCTTGTAATAATATGTTCCCATAGAAAATGAGTTGTTGTAGCCATTGTATAGTCATTTATAGGTGTTTTTCTGCCCACCTTATCGATAGTCTGTGCAAGTTATAATGTAGTGTGATCTAGTTCTACACGTAGCTGGTGAAATAGGACCCAAAATCTATATCCCATTTCTCAAACGGTTCTGTGCTAGCAATAGGTCTCAGAGGCATTTCATCTCGCTGACCTAGTCTTCCATGACATTAAAAATGATCACATGCCTTATAAAATTCCTTACAATCTTTATAGAGGGTCTCCCACCATAATCCAATGAGTAGAATCTTGTGCGTTGTGGCATCACCTACATAGTGGCCTCCTACAATTCCACCATGAGCTTCTTCCATAATGCTTGTGCACTCATGTTCTAATACACAACGGCACAATATTTCATCCTAGCCCATTTTGTACAAGTCACCACTAATTAACATATAAGGTGCAAAGCATGTATAGCAAGTTGTTTCTTCTCCAAGGATTTCATTCCTTCTGGTGTCATCCCTGTGCGTAAAAAGACAACAATTTCCTCTAGTTCTGATGGCGTGCATTGTAACCTGTATAACTGTTCATCTAGCATGTATCCTCAATTGCATGTGCTTCTTCTCCTAACTGTATTCTTGATAAATGGTCTGGTCTAGAATTACTTTTTCCTAGTTTTACCACAACTGTGAAATCAAACTCTTGAAATAGGAGCACCCATCAACATATGCTCCCTTATAAAACAAGCTTATCAACCAAATACTTCAATTCCATGTGATCTATATAAAAGATGAATGGTGTAGCTAGTAGGTACTGAAAAAATTTATGCAACGCATAGATCATTGACAAAGCTTTACACTCTATAGTTGTGTAATTATGTTCTGTAGGAGTCAACTTTCTACTAGCAAAACAAATAGGATGATCTATGATACCTTCTCCAGGTTGGGCCAACACCGTGCCAATGGCCATGCTAGAGGCATCAACATGTACATGATATGGTTTGTCCCATGAAGGAAAACGCAGAATAAGTGTGGTAGTAAGTTTCTCCTGTAATACCTCGAATGCGTGATGTTGTTGTTCTCCCCAGTAGAACGTACCTTTCCCTTTTAGTAACTCTTCTAAGGGTGTAAAAAATTTGGCATAGCCTTTGATAAATTTTCTGTAATATCCTGTATGTCCCAAAAATCCACGCACCTCACTTTGACTAGTAGGCTTCCCTAGGCCTATAATGACTGCAACATTTGTTGGATCAACTAGCAAACCCTCCTTGCAGATTATGTGTCCTAAAAGTATCGCAAATGGTGTAGCAAATATAAACTTCTTGATGTTTAAAGAGATACTCAACTACATACACCATTCAAACATTAAGCGTAGGTTATTACAGTGATCCTTAACTAATCCATACATCGTCCAATTGTCTAAATATACATGTAAGAAGTTGTGAATAAATTCCTTGAATGCTTGAACAACTATGCGTGAAAATACAATAGGCACATTTTTCAGAGTGAAGGGCATTATAGTATAGGTGAAGCTACCCCATTCAGTAGTAAACGTAGTCTTCTCCTTATCCTCATGGGCAATCCTAACCTGATGATACCCAAAGAACCCATCTGTAAACAAATAGATTTCATGCCCTACAACTCCTTCTAGTATTTCCTCAATAAATGGCATAGGAATGGATCTGTTACACATGCAACATTCAGCTCCATGTAGTCCACGCATATTCTAATCTATCCATCCTTCTTGATACTGATCACCATTGGACTAACCCATTCTGACTCATCAAGGGGCTTGATAATTCTAGACTTCAACATGTTATCAATCTCTTCTTTGACCTTTTGCGTAAATTGGGGTTCATTATGTAAGGCCTCTTTCTAACTTGGGCATGCACCCTCTTTAAGCTTTATCTTCATCTCCCCTAATGATTCATGCATGCCTTTAAGTTCATGGTACCCCTAGGAAATAGGTCCTGGTAGTCCCTTAGTAACTCTATGATTTTTTCCACTTCAGAGTCTAACCAATAATCTCTAATTATGGCTTCCTTAGGCTCAGTATCTGTTCTAATATTCACCCGCTTTGTCTTCATAGGTTCATGATAGGCACGTGTGGTCCTATCCACACTATCCAATACCTCACACCTTCCTGTTGAATGGTTTACATCCAAATTATCTACTTCTTCATCATCCACTAGGTAGACCATTTTTCCTTTCTCTTTCTCAAGGCAAGCGTGTTGAAGTAATGTTGCATCGGCCCCTAGTTCTTTATCAAGATGTGCTCCTGAGTCCTCTTTATCTAATAATTCTTGGAGGATTTCTTCAGCCTTAGCACTATCCCCCATAGTTAAGTGCTTGATAACTTTCAATGCTTCTTCTACCAAAGGTTTTGTAGAGAAGAATTCAAACGTCTGGGCCATTCCTACAATTAAATTCTGCCAATTTCTAGTTTCTCTATGGATTTCTACATATACATACCAAGCACGCACGTAGCCTTGTAAAGTGGAATAAAACCAATGCACCCATAGTGAAGGTGGTAAAGATTCTTTCCCTTCGCCAGAGTCTCTCACACTTTTGAACATGGTGCGTTGAATAGGTTGATCACCATGATAATTGCAAATTTGTGTAGGTACATTTCTCCTAAAGAACCTAGTAGTAAGAGAAACCCCAATTTCATCCCATCCGACCATATTATCCCTATGGACCACCCACTAGTGTGTTGTTGTTCCACGTAGTGTATATGCTAGCATATTTCTCCTCTCCAGTGGGTCTATCCATTTTTCTTCCATGGTGTGCGGGAATACCATGGCATATCCTTCTCATGTGTAACAAGGAACCGATTTGTTACCTATCCTCCGGAATAATGTGGTTTTGTACCTCGAGGAATATGCTCTTCACTTCACACCCTACCAACTAATAAGTGTTGTGATCCCAATTATCAAAATCAACACTTATATTATTGCTAATAGACTGTGCATCCTCCCACTGAATTAGTCCTTCTTTGGTTGGTTCAATCATCTCTAGATCTCGAATGGCACATACATAAATCCTATTCAGATCTTCTTCACTTAGGGGCTTAACATAGGGCACGAAATCTCCATCTGTCAAAGGGATAATGACCCTTTCCTCTTTATTTTCAAAATTGATATAACCTTTGTTGAACCGAAGATCAACATTATTTGCATAGCACCAAGGACGCCCTAATAAAGCTGGAAAGCTATCCGATTTTGTTAGCTTAAAACTTAAAAGTCTCCAGTGAACTTGGCTCCTTATATGTTAATGGATGCATCTTTTAAAACTCCTATGGGAGTGGCCTTAGTCCGATTATCCATGAATAATACATTAGAGGATGGATTCAATAGGGGTCTCCCCATTTGTACCCATGCATCCAAGGTAAGAACATTGACTTCCGTGCCTATATCAATCAATATATTACTCAATAGCCACCCATCCACAACATTGTCATAATCCAGGCTATGAGGAAGGATGTTTGCATGCGCAGGATATGTCATCCGGTCTCAAGATTTACGTGAAGTGTTCCCTTTTAACCAACTCCCCAACAATGGAATAATTTTCTCCTAGCACAACATTTTACATACTTTTCTCAAGTCATCTATATCAGTTTAGACCATCTCTGATGCTTTCTTTTGATCCTTTAAATACTATATCTCACCCTAAAGATTCCTTATAACTTCCATGGTATCCTGATAAACCTCCTTTTGATAGGCAGGATCTAGGTACCATGCATGAGGAACCTCATCTTTAGTGATGGTAGGTTTCGTGTTGTAATGCATCCCAAGACGTCTGCTACCTCAGTGTGAGTCGTGATCCTCACTTTTAGTGCCTCGGACTCTACTTCTATTTTGGTCATCCATTGATTATCCACAGTGCATTGTATCCTAACCATCTCGGCGCCTTTATTTTCTTGTTTATGTTCCTTACTCAGATGCTCATATAAGTTCGACCACTCTTCATATCTATGGTTCTTTCCGCAGAAAAGAACATGCAATATTCTAAGGGCACTCGCGCCTATAGTGGTCAAGAGATCTACATGTATAACATGTTTCGTGAGGGAACTCACTTCTTCCACCACCACACCTCGTCCTCTGAATCCACCATGGTATCCTCGACCTTTGCCACGAATGCCTTTAAAATGCCCCTCATTCCGATCATAGTGCACTTGATTATGCTTCGATCCCGATGCTCATTATTTCCCTTAGATTTATCTCGAAACTCTGCCTTCCCTACACTAATATATATATATATATATATATATATATATATATATATAGCATCATGGATCTTTCCAATCCGCGGTAGTCCTTCACGTCATGAGTTGTGGACCTATAAATTTTACAAAAGAGCTTGAAACGTTCTTCCTTATCACGTGTTGTAATAATGGGTAGCGGATAACATCATGGTTTAAGTGGCATATCTCACAATCCATCAACAATGAGCGATATTGTTCTACGAGGAAAACTATCCTTTGTGTGACCCTCTACTTCACAATCTGTACACCAAATTCCTGAGCGTGTTTCATGGGCTAAATTCACTGATAATTTCTCTAGTTGTTTTGCCATAGCTGTAATTTATGCCTCTAAGAATGGGCTAACGCCAGTGTCAATACTCTAACTGCCTCAGCACATAGGGCTAATTCCAATGCCTCGCGTGGATCAAGTATATGTCTTATGTGACAACGCCCTCCTAAATGGTGTAATCAATCCCCAAAAAACCATTGTGCATGTTGGCTTGCATGAATATCATAGGAAAGTTTAGATAAAAAGCATTTTAAAATGGGCATCGTACTCGTGCACACTCTCAGTAGTTCCTTGCTTAATATCCTTGAGTGCACTTATACTCTTCTACTCAAATTCAAGGATATAAAACTCTTTTAAGAATACATCCTTCAATGCTACATAATCCATGCAAGTCTGATCAAGGAAAAACTTTTTATACCAACTGTGTGCATGCCCTTGTAACGTAGTAGCAAATTGGCTTGCCTTATGCTCATAATTTTTATCCCTTTTACGTGCCACAATATTTCACACATATGCACATATTCAACAAAGATCTTCTATGGCCCTATACTATGGAAGATGAAGAGAAATTTCCATGTAAATATTCTCGGGTTAGTAGCGCAGACCTTGCCCACTTGATCCGTAACCTCCAAAGTGTTTCCCCTACCTCAAAACCTCGAGAACCATCGAACCGTAACTTCCCATGCCTCCTGACCCCGAACCTGTAGCTTGAATAGATCTTGTAGACATACTCCCCTATGCTCGATAGTAGTACTATATTGAACCCCTATGGTCTTGTGAAGTAGTTCCACTTCCAGAAGTGAATCCAACATTCGACGCGCTCATATTCTGTGTGGACGATGTGCCTGAAAACACACCTCCAAATAACAATGAAGTCATTTGCCCTGCCATTAATGTGCTTTCTCTCTTACTTCCCACACTTGCTTGTTGATTACTTGTCATACTAGATACTGGAAAACCAAGTGTAAGGGATAGGTTACCAGGTGGATTCAGATGCACGTCCATGGCCTAGGTCATCTTTATCGATGCGCTTCGTTGTGAGCCCGAGGGGGATCCTCTGTCATGCTTTCAAAGATGGGAGAGTTCCTGATGCTCTAGCTCTACATCTTCTATGTAAGCCTCAAATCCTTCATGATCCATCTCTCTCCTCAGCTCCATACTCTCTACAATGGTACACTAGTTCTCTATCTCCCTCTCGCATGCCTCATTATACTTAAGCCACCTTTCCTCTCTTTTCCTTTTTGCCACTAGGTCTACCATCTTTCACCAATCTTGCCCTTGCTCCCACGCATGGTGGTGGGGTTTAGTTAGCCATCGGTTTACTCTCTAGATTCAAGGTTACCATCACGATCTTGATTTTCAGAGGAATGCCTTGCAGGTAAGATCCCCTTGGATGTCATAAAAATGGAAT
This sequence comes from Taxus wallichiana var. yunnanensis, assembly GCA_018340775.1. Taxonomy (NCBI): domain Eukaryota; kingdom Viridiplantae; phylum Streptophyta; class Pinopsida; order Cupressales; family Taxaceae; genus Taxus; species Taxus wallichiana. The sequence continues at coordinate 753,028,749 of CM031242.1, forward strand.
TCAACTATACGGACATGAATAAGTGGAAATTGAGTATTCCAAGATATAAGCTGCATTCAATACACAATGAAACCATGTATCCACATCTCGAGTCCAAATCAAGTCAAGATCATGAAGGGCATGGAATTATTTATGTGTCCAGACAAGTGCGCGATACCTCCAATTCCGCTTAGATGCATAAGCAATCAGCCACTCGTATAATTCTACTGGAAAGATAGTGAAAAAGCTCTCATATAAACTATCATACATATTATATTCCACCCAAGTGCGTGTGTTAAAATTAGATCCAGTGTTGAACCTGTCATGCGTATTCTTCTTCCATATCGCATTTCCATTCCTCAATACTTCTTTAGAGTTAACCGGTACCTATTTATCGTGAACCATTCTAAAAAAAACTGAAAAAGAGGTCCCAGCAATGGAACCAATGATGCAGCCTAGAATTCATTGATACAAACCCAATAAAACCCTAGACGTGCTAGCGCATCACTCACCTACACCGAGCGCTCACCTAAAGATCGTAAAGGTACTAGGTCCCTCTTTAGGGTTGTTGTAGGATGTTAGCATGATGAAGACTTAACATATATAGTTCTATTATTAACACATAATTCTACAGAGCATACCAAATCTATATCCGAGGAAAAGCATAATTAATTACTAACCATGATGAGATCAAAAACATACTAGATTTAGATACACATAAAACTAACACTTAGATTCAACCAATGTCCTTAGTTATATTCAATGCAATAAGTTTATATAAGCTTCATTACAATATCAGTAGTATGTGCGTAGCAGATTTAACAGCATATCTCTATATATCTACATCCCCCTCTATTACATAGTTTAATACATATATATAAGGGTGGGGACTTTCCCTTCACTGCTTATCTACTCCAAAAATAGCTCGCATGCTATTCTTAGCCACACGACTTTACAAAACTAGCCACACATGCAAGTGCACTAACAATAGACTACTACTAGCTAACTGACATTAGCAGATATATTTCTGACTTGTGTCCATGAAAAGTGTTTCGCATCCAATCCTCCAAAAATATCCAATGCGTGGCACACACGTCTCTGCCTTGTTTGTCTGCACTACATGTCATCTCTAAAAATAGACCTTTATGAGTGAAAACGGCTAAGTCCCAAAAGCTGAACTTCTATTCCACACGCGCGTTCTCCCTATTCACTCGCACCTTTGAAAATGACTCACCTTCCCATGCTGACTTCTTGTGTGCTTTCTTTGTCAAGTGTTCTTTGATCAACACCGGAAGCACGGGATCGTTGGACACCAAAAATGCATCCCCAACTATTTACTAGGCCATCCCAACGCGTGTGTGCAATCGGTTTGATGTCACAAGCTTCTGTTTGTAAAATATAGCATCCAACAACCTTATATTGACTCAAACTGAACTATTCAACGTAGTTACAAACAAAAGGACCATGAGAAGACCAAATTGAGATGGAAGAAATTGAGACATGATTTTTTAGAGGGTACCAACATGGAGGTTTAGGATTAGACAATACCTTTCAAGGTGCCACAAAGACCAAGAAATCACCCAAGGAACTTATAGCCTTTTTGCTCTTGGGGCTCTTAAGGGACTACACCTAAATGAAGTATCCTGGAAGAACTATGATCATTGGTCAACAAAATGATTCCTCCCTAACTATTTATTAGGCTATCTTGATGTGTGTGTATTCGGTTTGGTGCCATGAGCTTTTGTTTGTAAAATATAGCATCAAACAACCTTACACTGACTATCATTGAACTATTCGGCGTAGTTACAAACAAAAGGACCACGAGAAGACCGAATTGAGATGGTGAAAACCGAGACAGGATTTTTAGAGGGTAACAATGCAGAGGTGTAGGATCAGATGAGACCTTTCAAGGTACTAAGGTGTCTGAGATATCACCCGATGAACTTATAGCCTTTTTGCTCTCAAGGATCTTAAGGGACTACGCCTGAGACAAAGTAGCCCGGAAGCACCGAGATCATTGGGCACCAAAACAACACCTCCCCAACCATTTACCAAGCCATCCTGACGTATGTACATAGTCATTTTGGTGCCATGAGCTTCCGATTGCAAAATATAGCATTTGTGACCTTACTTCTGACTCAAACTGAACTATTTGACGTAGTTACAAATTAAAGGACCACGAGAAGACCGAATTGAGATGGAGAAAAATGAGACAAGATTTTTAGAGGGTACCAATGTGGAGGTGTAGGGTCAGAGGAGACCTTTCAAGGTGTCATGGTGTCTGAGATATCACCTGGCGAACTTATAGCCTTTTTTTCTCTCAAAGCTCTTAATGGACTACACCGGACAAAGTAGCCCGGAAGCATTGGGATTATTAGGCATCGAAACAATGGTTCCCCAACAATTTACCAAGCCATCCCAACACTTTTTCATAGTCAGTTTGGTGTCATGAGCTTCCGTTTGTAAAATATAGCATCTGACATCCTTACACTAACTCAAATTCAACTATTCAACATGCTAGATTCAAACAAAAGGACCACGAGAGAACGAAATTGAGATGGAGAAAAAACAAGACACTATTTTTTAAATATTATTAAAGTGAAGGTGTATGATCAAACGAGACATTTTAAGGTGCCACGGAGACCGAGAAATCACCTAGGGAACTTGTAGTGCCCACTTCCCTTTGGCATCTTTTATTATTGATCATGAGATTGTAGGCTATATGACAAACAGTTTAATATTTTTGATTTAGTATGGTGTTAGATGTCAGATCCTAGATTATTGTTGAATCTGATTATATATAATGCATGGTGATTATTAGAGACACTCACATGTGGATGATGATATACTATTGACATGGATGTTTAGTGGAAGTTATTTGGACATGTGATTTTGGAGATTATGAATAAACCTAGAAAAGGAAAATTACTTGATGATGACATAGTTGTTGATATAAATTGTAAATGATTTCGTTGATTTCCTTGATGACTGTTGTGATTCATATGTATAGATGATTTCATGATTATATTATATATTCATTTTGGACGTTTTGATATGGCCACGAGGCCGAAGGAGGTATTTGTGTTTTGCAGTTTAAAAATATCACAACAAAACATCGGGGATCGGAGACCAACCAAAATGGAATTCTAGGTGAATTCAACATGGTCACCATGGCAACTTGTTTTATTGTGTTGTGTGTTGTTTGTTAGAGATTCCCATGGGGGAAATCATCTTTATATGTGACCATGGGTTTGTGTATTTTATTAATGTGTTTCTTTTATTTATTGTTGTATGTATTTTATTAGTAATGTGTTCCTTCTTTTATTTAATTAAAATTGTGTTAGATTTATGTGAGAATCATTTGATTAAAATTTAAATTGAGATATGGGAAAGTAATTATAAGAGTTGTTGGTTGTTTGTATTTAATTTGTAAGAGATGTGTAAGAGCTTGTGTAAGTCAGTTTTGGAGTATGAAATACTCCACCTCCATGAAAAATTCGAATTTGTCCTTGGGAGCTATTTTTGGAGGCTTGTGGGACAAGTAAAACTTGTCCCATGCCTCTAAATTTATGTTACCAACCATACTTATGGTTGGGGAAGTGATTGGTGACTTTTATAATGCATTTTATTCATCTTGTGCATGTTTTTAATTGCACTTTCTTACATTTCATTTATTTTGTTGTCCCTTGAGGTGTGGGCTCTTTTGAGTGTGCAAGTAACTTGTCATTTTTCACCCACCTCTTTATTGTGCTTGGGAGAATGAAATATTGTATTTTGTGTTTGAAATTGAGGATGTTTGAGGTGGCATCCTACATGGATCCACATCATCCTCTTCCTTCCCTCTTCTATATAATTCCAACTCTCTTCTTGTTTTGGGGTTGTTGAAACATTTGGTATGCAAGCTTGGGGTGCATTTTTCTTATGATTGGAGCTCTTACTTTGGAGAAGCTTTGGAAAATATGGTTTCTTGGTTGTTGAATGATTTTTACAAACTCCCTTGGGGCGCATTTTGCTTTGTTTGGAGGAGCTCTTGTAGATTGTGGAGGAATTTGGAGATAACTTATTACTTGAGATTGTTGTTTTGGAATGTGTTCTTGGATTTGAGAGCTTGTTGTTGGAAACAAAAGCTACCATGGAAAGGTAGGCATTTATTTCTTTCTTATTGCTATTATTTTCTTATTGTGTTGTATGTATGGTGCATGCATTGTTTTATTTGTTGGCTGGTTTGGTAGAATGCCTTAGGAATGGTGTAGGAGAAGGCTATGGGGAATTCTTATGGGGGGTCATAAGGGAAATGCCATGGGATTCATAATTCTATGGAGGGAGTGTTGGGTTTGGGATCCACCATGGAAAATAAATAGCTTGCATTTCTTACTTATGGGGGCATAAGGGAAAATTGTAAGGGGGCATAAGGAGGGGTTGGGAGGCATAAGGTTTATGGGATATGATATGTTATATTGGTGGTATGATTATAGGTGAATGCCCAATTCCCAATTGGGAGGCATAAGTAGCTTCCCCATAGTCCTTGCTCATTTGGCTTGCAAGATCAAGCTTGAGTTCTACTTTGAAATGTTGTTGAATGCAGTTGTGAACTACTGTTTGCTTTTGGTGTTGCATTTTGTTTTTAACAAGGAAATGTGTGTGTGAAAGAATGATGTGTTGTGGAAGCCAGTTGTTGCCATGGTTGAATTGCATCTTTTATTGTATCTTGGTTGGGGCTCAGGGGCCAATGATGAAGGAAGGCTTCTCCTTTCATTGGATGTCTTGGTTGGGTGGAGAGCGTTTCCTTTCCCCCTCTTTTGTTGTGATCAACTTGGAGAAAAGAGAAAATGAGCATGCTACTATTTTGAGCAAGAGGAATATACAGTTTGATAGTCCCTTCTTGTGAGCAAGTTTATTGAAATCCTTTCCCACTTTGAAGTGGATGATTTGTATAATTATTGTAAATGAGAAGATACTTGTATTGATGATGAAAGACTGAAATTGAAGTGAGAAATGTAAAGAGTTATATCCCATTCTCTGTTTTGAAAAGGAATGTGAAAGAATGTTACATGTATTGTATATTGTATTTTGAAGTTAAAAGAAAGGAATAAGTTGTAAATTTGTTGTTAGAAATCAATAAAGGAATACTCTACTTTCTCAAACTCACATTGTTGCTTTGGAATTGAATTACTATTGTAAATGTAATCTATGTTTAATTGCAAGAAGAAGAAACACGTAGGTGGGAACTATATTGTATTGTTTCTCTTTAAGATATATTAAATTTGAAATCAAAACTTGTAATTTAACATGGAAATAAATTGTTTAAAATCAATTGAATGTGATGGATTTGTTTGGGAAGCAAATACCTTAACTATATGATAAAATCGATAAATAGATCCTTTAAAAATTTGATCACTGGCATGGTGAATTCTAAAAATGGTAAATTTAAACAAAATGTATAGTTCAGACCTGCACATGTAAATCAACTTGGAAACCTTAAAATTTACCACAATATATTAGCAATGAACTCAATTGACAAAGAAGATTCAAGAGAATAACTTGAACCATTACCAAATTGAGCTTAATCTCTTCCTCAACCATTTCTGTCATTTGTTGGACAAATGCAAATTTGAAACAATTGAACAAATAACTATCTAAAAACACTCTAAACCCTCCCTAGATCAATACTCTATGTCTGTTTGACATGTTGAGTGAAGGAGGAAACCAATTTAATCAAATTGAAAAGTTGAAAATTGCCAGTTCACTAATTATAAGCCTGCAGATCGTTTTTGTAAAATTGACCCTTTAAAACTTATCAAAATGTAAAATTTATGTTTCTTGTACAAAGAGGGCATCGAGAGATTTCCAAAAAGTCCTTGTTTTCCCAAAACTGAGCTTCCTAGCAAAAGTTATGGCACTTTGAAGTTTTTGTGTCTTGGTGGAAAAATTTGGGAAAATTTTCTCTAACGGGCCCACAACCCAAAAAATTCCCGTCGCTTTTCCTTAGAAAAGTTTTGTTTGAAAATTTTGACTTGGGAAATTTTTCAATTTTCCCTCCGCCCACCCACAGCCAATCATAGGGCGCCACATGTCCTCTTGGGGCTACGGCGGAGGCGCGGTTCCTTTTTTTGCCCTTAGCCTTTTTGAAAATTTTGGGAAAAATTTTCATCTTAGTCCCGCTAGCTTGCAGCCAACTAATGAGAACGTGCCACATGGCACCTTGGGGTGGCAACAGGATGGCAGACCCTTTGTCTTTTTTTGGTTTTGGCCTTTGGAAAATTTTGGAAATCTCCCCCGCGGCTCCATTTCCGCCCCGCCTTGGGAATTTTCTCCTTCCGGGCACATGGACCCGCGCATCATTTTGATTCTCTTTTTCCCCTTTGGAAAAAATCACCAACCTCTCCCACCACTCTGCGCCCCTTCTTCTCTCTTCTCCCCATGGCCAACCTTGAATCGCCAGTGTCCCCAAGTGGACCCACGGGCACGGGAGTGCTATTTGGTTTTCCCCTCTTCTTTGGGCAAATTACCCCAAATCCCTTCATTGCTCCGCTTATCCCTTGTTCCCGAGTGTTGTCTCGAGGCCGCCATGTGTCCCTGTAGGACCCACAAAGGTGTGGGTGCAATTTGGAAATTTCTCCCGTGCAAGGAAAATTTCCAAATGCCACCCCGTGACCCGCCGACCCGAAATTTTCCTTTCACCCCTGCTTGACATGTGTCCCCTTGGGGAAAATTTGACCCCTAAACTTCGCTTGCTCATATCCGGAGTTTTGTAAGGATTTAGGAGGACTTCTTTATATTATCAGAAAGGTGAGAAAATTTCCTATCCAATAGAAATGATTTAGGGAAATTTTGGAAGTGTTATGAGAAAAATCAAGTTGAAACTCTAAGCCTATTAGAGAGTTGGGTATGGGGGTAAATTACTCCCTGAACCTAACTAAAACTTCTAACCCTAAAATTTGAACTATGTGACCTTGATAATTGTTAATAAATGGAAAGTATGTCCCAAGGAAATGTAACTATTCCAAAACCTATCAGTGGCAACTATTGCATGACAACTTGGGGGTAGACACTCTTAATCAAGTTTTGGGAGTGGGTAAGTGAGACTTCTCTGTTGATTTTAAATATGTATTCCTTTCCTCATTGTAATTAAACCCTTCTCTTGTCTTTGATCTGGTGGAAATTAAATACCTTGGGTATTTAATTGTTTTTGTGTCCCTTAACTAAAATTTCTAAAATATTTAGCTAAAATTCAATGTAATCGGTAATTAAATTAATCCCTAAGAGATTTGAGCTAGGGTGGACTTATTGCACTTGTTGCTCTATAATGAGAAATTAGTAATTATTATAATGGGAAAAAAATTATCTGTTGAATTTTATTGTCCCTACAGACTTGGTGTGGATACTCCTAATAGAAAAAAAAATTATTCCATAATTTTCTAGCTAAACCTAGGTTGTTCATGGGTCTCAAGTGGGTTGTTTTAACTGGGCATCACACTTGGTATCAAAGCAGTAGTTCAAAATCTTGGGCCATTGGGCACACTAGAAAACTTGAGACATGAACTGTAAACCTGACACACTTTTGAATCTAAGAAAACAAACTTGTTTGAAAATTGAAGAAGAAATAAGTATGAAGAAATATTACATTACTTTGTTCATTTGAACTGCCATAATTAAAATGATAATAAAATAATAATAAGTTGTTTGAGTTGTTGTGCTTGCTTAGTGACATTTTGTCTAAACCCAGAGTAACTAAGAATGTCAGATTAAATTGATTTTTTGAACTTCTAGTATAATAGAAACTCGGTTCCCTTTTTAAAATGTGTTGTTTTACAAGCCCTAAAACTTGATTTAATTGTATGATGCATTAAGCCTTTTGTTGAGACCCTTCCTTATTGGAGTGGTTGGAATGATGAGTTGTAAGATGTGACCCTTGTGGTTGGACAATAGTGGTTGTGTTCTGGGTCGGGAAGAGTTAATTAGAAGTTGTTTAGAGCTTCCTTCCTTGAGTGGTTAAGAAAGAGGGTCTGGTTGTCAGTTTTCTAGTTGTTACCCATATGCGAGGGTGGACACTAAGTCTGGGTGTCGTCTAGGACCCAATCCTATGTATGTGTTTTTGGAACTAACCTCGAGATAGAGTACCCCTATTGGCGGCCATGAAAGGCTGCAGAGTGAATGTGGTGTTGAATTTTACGTTTTACATTCGTAATCTTGTGTATTTTATCAAGGACCAACATCTTATTTTATGATTGGATTGAAGAAGCTCTAAGGATATTTTAATTATTTATAATTCTTGCAAGAAATTTTCAAAACTTTACAATGCGGCTACTTATCCACTTTTATTGATTGCCGATATTTCTTAGACTTTAATTGATTGATGACTTGGAGCTCATGATGGTGTTGGCTACTTGGCTACACGTTACATGTTTTCCTTCTTGCATGTTGTTGAGATGGTTCTATGCATCATGTATGGTGACAATTTTCGTATGGGGGTACACCCTAGGTGTCTTGAAGGTCCTTTTAGGTGTTTAAAGTCATGCCTTGGTGATGGATGCATGGAACCTTGAGTGTGTCTAAGATCTTAGAGTGACCCTTTTTGTTGCTTGACCTTTACTAGAAAGAAAGTTTGTTGTGTAGTGTGGCCTAGAGGGTAGTCTGACAGTGGTAGTGGTGATTCTATTTCAATCTGGTAAGAGTTTGACCCTTGTCGAGAGTAGAAGTGGTTATTTAGGGGTTTTTAGATTTTGTTAGGATTGGATTGCCTCTTTGGTTGACTATAAATGTTACTGAAAAAGTGTTGTTTCATCAATGGCATGTTAAATTGTATCTTGGGTTCCTAGTTGTATTATAGAAAGTTTTGACTCGTGGAATGTATGCATTTTGGTAATTATGGATAGATTTAATCCTTTCAGGCAGTGTGTTTATTTAAGTGTACTTGTTTTACTCTCTTGACTTATAAATAAGTTTACCCTTACCTTAAATTCCTTTACTATGAATAACATTCTATGACCTATTAATCTTTGGGTTACTTGGAAACACTTATGGATGCTTTGGGTCTTTTGGACCTTTCTCTTAGAGAATTTGGTTGGGTAGATCTTAATAGTTAATCTCGATGATGCTTATATTGTACTTCCTCTTTTAAAAAATGTAACTCTTGGCTGTTAAGTTCATGATTTGGTAAATTATTTGGTTGCCCCATTGCATCTAATGCTTTTTGGTGTGGATGTGGTTCCTTGGAGTAAAGTTGCATTGTCATCTAGTTGCTTGGCTGGTGGTATCTTGTGAGGACATGAGAATTGATTGTTAAACCCAAATAGATTTGTAAAAGTAAGATTTTACCTCTTTTAATGAGCTTTCCTTGAAAATTTTTTTGTGAGACTTGTAGAGACCCACTAAGAATGTTTATTGATGCTTGAAATTATTCGGTGAAATTTTGAAATCTTGGTGTGATTCATGCTGGTTCATTGTTTCCTAGTTCTTACAGAAAATTAATAATGTGCTTTCTATGTTGAATGTCTCTTGATCCTTTAGAATTAAAAATGTGGTGTGTTGATTTGTATCTCCTTCCCATAAAAGTAATTTTGTGAGGTGTTTGAACCAGAATTATCATCAAAGGTAGATTGATAAGATGACTCAACCAAAAACCATAAAACTATAATTAAGGAGATTTGACCTTGGAACTAACTGGAGCATAGAAAAGGGAAGTGATCCTTGTTATACCCTTGGTAGATTAATAGAAGAAATAAAAACCATGTAGAATAATAGAAGGGAAATCTTGTCCATCCACCTTCCTTACAAGTAAACTAAATGCTCTCGCCTATACTGAGAATGGTGAGACATCATGCCCATCTTAGTGGTGCTCTTTATAACGTAAACTGATGATGTCATAATAGAAGGAAGTTTGTAACTAAGGAAGCATGAAAGGAATGTTCTTATCAAGCAAAGCTATAACTTTTGACTTAATAAGTTGATGTATAAAATGGGTAAAATTTATGTGTATTGAATGCAATATATAGTTGAACTCGTAGTTCTGTCACCTACCTAAAATTGTGAAACACCCGATGGATAGTAATGTGTTCTAGTTGCTTATTACTTCTTGTCCATGGATGTATGTGCCTTCTTGTGGGAGTTTTGGGTCATCACACCCTTATCGTCCCGTAGCTCGACGGATGTGAGTTGTGGTCCTTTTTGGATTGAGACTTATCTGTTGTTTGAGAAGAAACCTCCTTGTGTGTTATCTTGTCCTTGGAGACCTAAGTATTGTAATTTTAAGGCAACATATGTTAAGGATATAGAATAACTTGGGGAAGTCTTCTTTTCTTCATATTTTCTTGGGTCACCTTGTTGTTGAAGCCCTTCTTCCCATTAGGATGGAAAGTGCAAGATGATATTATTCACCTTTGGATTTGAATGGACCCCTTGTTACTTGCTCTTCTCCCTAGCAACCTTGAGTGGTCCTTGGTGTTACTTGTGCTCTCTTTATGGTTATTCGAGCTTGAGTAGGAAATAAGAAAAATAATCCCCATTGTGCTTTAATGTATGGTGCTTGAATTGATATGTTAGTTGCTAGGGGAGATATATATATATATATATATATATTTATTTTCTTTTTATATGGTTGACTTCTCTAGATTTGGTTGGTATGGTGTGTTCGATTCTTAAAATAAAGTGTTAAAAAATCAGACTGTAGGAAACCTTGTGGTCTTGAATTCACTTAGTATCGCCATGAAAAGTTAATTGTGCCCTCTCAAGTTATAGAAGTGCTTTCCTTGAATAGTTCCTTGATGGTAAATGTTTGCTGATTTAGGTGTCCTTGTTGATTAACCTCATTTTGGGTGATCTCGAATTGTGGACCTTGAGTAGATGTTTTCCTTGTGAAATCTTGGCCGCAGTTGATTTTGCTAGCCTTGTCCAAACAACAAACTATGAAAGACATAATTTAACCCTAGTGGAAACCCCAATTTTGGTTATGTGGTATGTGTATCAGTGGGAAACTGTGTGGTCATCTCAAATTTATGGAAATTTTCCCTGTAATTCCCTTACTTGGTGGTTACTCTTGATGATCTTTTGGAAATCTTCTTGTTATATTGTTATGTGTTGTATCTTGTTTGATAACGTAAAGTTACCTCTTAGATATAAATTCTCATAGCCTTGCATGTAGAAAGTTTATAACTCATCCCTTGCAATCTCCCTTCTCCTTGTTAAAATACATTGGACCAAATTGGAATTCTATAGACCCACACTTGTTAAAGAAAACAATCCCATAATGGGAGTGATCCTTTTTTATTACAGTTATTCCTATCTCTCTTTCCTATGACTTCCAGGAGGAAGTTGAGTCTAAGGGGAGGGGGATGTAGTGCCCACTTCCCTTTGGCACCTTTTATTACTGATCATGATATTATAGACTATATGATAGACATTTTAATAGTTTTGATTTAGTATGGTGTTAGATGTCAGATCCTGGATTATTGTTGAATCTGATTATATATAATGCATGGTGATTATTAGAGACACTCACATGTGGATGATGATATACTATTGACATGGATGTTTAGTGGAAGTTATTCGGACATGTGATTTTGGAGATTATGAATAAACCTAGAAAAGGAAAATTATTTGATGATGACATAGTTGTCGATATAAATTGTAAATGATTTCGTTGATTTCCTTGATGACTGTTGTGATTCATATGTATAGATGATTTCATGATTATATTATATATTCATTTTGGACGTTCTGATATGGCCACGAGGCCGAAGGAGGTATTTGTGTTTTGCGAGGTTTAAAAATATCACAACAAAACATCGGGGGATCGGAGACCAACCAAAATGAAATTCTAGGTGAATTCAACATGGTCACCATGGCAACTTGTTTTATTGTGTTGTGTGTTGTTTGTTAGAGATTCCCATGGGGGAAATCATATTTATATGTGACCATGGGTTTGTGTATTTTATTAATGTGTTTCTTTTATTTATTGTTGTATGTATTTTATTAGTAATGTGTTCCTTCTTTTATTTAATTAAAATTGTGTTAGAGTTATGTGAGAATCATTTGATTAAAATTTAAATTGAGATATGGGAAAGTAATTATAAGAGTTGTTAGTTGTTTGTATTTAATTTGTAAGAGATGTGTAAGAGCTTGTGTAAGTCGGTTTTGGAGTATGAAATACTCCACCTCCATGACAAATTCGAATTTGTCCTTGGGAGCTATTTTTGGAGGCTTGTGGGACAAGTAAAATTTGTCCCATGCCTCTAAATTTATGTTACCAACCATACTTATGGTTGGGGAAGTGATTGGTGACTTTTATAATGCATTTTATTCATCTTGTGCATGTTTTTAATTGCACTTTCTTACATTTCATTTATTTTGATGTCCCTTGAGGTATGGGCTCTTTTGAGCATGCAAGTAACTTGTCATTTTTCACCCACCTCTTTATTGTGCTTGGGAGAATGAAATATTGTATTTTGTGTTTGAAATTGAGGATGTTTGAGGTGGCATCCTACATGGATCCACATCATCCTCTTCCTTCCCTCTTATGTATAATTCCAACTCTCTTCTTGTCTTAGGGTTGTTGAAACATTTGGTATGCAAGCTTGGGGCGCATTTTTCTTATGATTGGAGATCTTACTTAGGAGAAGCTTTGGAAAATAAGGTTGCTTGGTTGTTGAATGATTTTTGCAAACTCCCTTGGGGCGCATTTTTGTTGTTTGGAGCTCTTGTGGATTGTGGAGGAATTTGGAGATAACTTCTTACTTGAGATTGTTGTTTTGGACTATGTTCTTGGATTTGAGAGCTTGATGTTGGAAACAAAAGCTACAATGGAAAGGTATGCATTTATTTCTTTCTTATTGCTGTTATTTTATTATTGTGTTGTGTGTATGGTGCATGCATTGTTTTATTTTTTGGTTGGTTTGGTAGACTGCCTTAGGAATAGTGTAGGAGAAGGCTATGGGGAATTTTTATGGGGGGGCATAAGGGAAATGCCATGGGCATCATAATTTTTTGGAGGGAGTTTTGGGTTTGGGATCCACCATAGAAAATAAATAGCTTGCATTTATTACTTGTGGGGGGCATAAGGGAAAATTGTGGGGGGCATAAGGAGGGGTTGGGAGGCATAAGGTTTATGGGATATGATATGTTATATTGGCGGTATGATTATAGGTGGATGCCCAATTCCCAATTAGGAGGCATAAGTAGCTTCCCCCATAGTCCTTGCTCCTTTGGCTTGCAAGATCAAGCCTGAGTTCTACTTTGAAATGTTGTTGAATGTAGTTGTGAACTGTTGTTTTCTTTTGGTGTTGCATTGTGTTTTTAAAAAAGAAATGTGTGTGTGAAAGAATGTTGTGTTGTGGAAGCTAGTTGTTGCCATGGTTGAATTACATCTTTTATTGTATCTTGGTTGGGGCTTAGGGGCCAATGATGAAGGAAGGATTCTCCTTTCATTGGATGTCTTGGTTGGGTGGAGAGCGTTGCCTTTCCCCTCTTTTGTTGTGATCAACTTGGAGAAAAGAGAAAATGAGCATGCTGCTGTTTTGAGCAAGAGGAATATACAGTTTGATAGTCCCTTCTTGTGAGAAAGTTTATTAAAATCCTTTCCCATTTTGAAGTGGTATATTTTTATAATTATCGTAAATGAGAAGATACTTGTATTGATGATGAAAGAATGAAATTGAAGTGAGAAATGTAAAGATTTATATCCCATTCTCTATTTTGAAAAGGAATGTGAAAGAATGTTACATGTATTGTATATTGTAGTTTGAAGTTAAAAAAAGGAATAAGTTGTAAATTTGTTGTTAGAAATCAATAAAGGAATACTCTACTTTCTCAAACTCACATTGTTTCTTTGGAATTGAATTACTATTGTAAATATAATCTATGTTTAATTGCAAGAAGAGGAAACACGTAGGTGGGAACTATATTGTATTGTTTCTCTTTAAAATATATTAAATTTGAAATCAGAACTTGTAATTTAACATGGAAATAAATTGTTTAGAATCAACTGAATGTGATGGATTTGTTTGGGAAGCAAATACCTTAACTATATGATAAAATTGATAAATAGATCCTTTAAAAATTTGATCACTGGCATTGTGAATTCTAAAACTGGTAAATTTAAACAAAATGTACAGTTTGGACCTGCACATTTAAATCAACTTGGAAACCTTAAAATTTACCACGATATATTAGCAATGAACTCAATTGACAAAGAAGATTCAAGAGAATAACTTGAACCATTGCAAAATTGAGCTTAATCTCTTCCTCAACCATTTCATGTCATTTGTTGGACAAATGCAATTTCAAAACAATTGAACAAATTAACTTTCCAAAAACACTCTAAACCCTCCCTAGATCAATACTCTATGTTTGTTTGACATGTTGAGTGAAGAAGGAAACTGAATTTAATCAAATTGAAAAGTTGAAAATATTCAGTTCACTAATTATAAGCCTGCAGATCATTTTTGTAAAATTGACCCTTTAAAACTTATCAAGATGTGAAATTGATGTTTCCTGTGCAAAGAGGGCATCGAGTGATTTCCAAAAAGTCCTTGTTTTCCCAAAATTGAGATTCCTAGAAAAAATTATGGCACTTTGAAGTTTTTGTGTCTTGGAGGAAAATTTGGGAAAATTTTCCTGGTGGGCCCCATGACCCAAAAAAATTCCCGTCGTTTTGCCTTAGAAAAGTTTTGTTTTAAAATTTTGACTTGGGAAAATTTTTTTTTTTTTCCTCCAGGCTGGCCCATGACCAATCAGAGGGCACCATGTGTCCTCTTGGGGCTATGGCGGAGGCACGGTTCCTTTTTTGCCCTTAGCCTTTTTGAAAATTTTGGGAAAAAAATTTCATCTTGCCCCGTCGGCCCATGCCCTAATGAGAACGTGTTACGTGACACCTTGGGGTTGCGGCGGGGAGGCGGACCCTTTGTCTTTTTCAATTTTGGCCTTTGGAAAAATTTGGAATTCTCCCCACGGCTTTGTTTCCGCACCCCACCTTGGAATCTTCTCCTTCTGCGGGCGCATGCGAGACCTACACGTCATTTTGATTCTCTTTTTCCCCTTTGGCGAAAATCGCCAACCTCTCCCACCGCTCCATGCCCCTCCTTCTCTCTTCTCCCCACTAACCAACCTTGAATCACCACGTGTCCCCAAATGAACCCGCGGGCATGGGAGTGTTGTTTGGTTTTCCCCTCTTCTTCGGGTGAATTGCCCCAAATCCCTCCTTCGCTCCTTTTTCCCTTGTTCCCTGGCGTTGTCTCGAGGCCGCCATGTGTCCCTGGAGGACCCGCGAAGGTGTGGGTGCAATTGGGAAATTTCTCCCGTGGAAGGAAATTTTCAAACGCCGCCCCACGGCCCGCCTTGACCCCAAAATTTTCCTTTCACCCCTACTTGACATGTGTCCCCTTGGGGAAAATTTGACCCCTAAACTCCGCTTGCTCATAGCTGGAGTTCTGTAAGGAGTTAGGAGGATTTCTTTATATCATCGGAAAGGTGAGAAAATTTCCTATCCAATGGGAATGATTTATGGAAATTTTGGAATTTTTATGTATGAGAAAAATAACGTTAAAACTCTAAGCCTGTTAGAGAGTTGGGTATGGTGGTAAATTACTCCCTGAACCTAACTGAAACTTCTAACCCTGAAATTTGAACTATGTGACCTTGATAATTGTTAATAAATGGAAATTATGTCCCAGGGAAATGTAACTATTCCAGAACCTATCAGTGACAACTGTTACATGACAACTTGGGGGTAGACACTCTCAATCAAGTTCTGGGAGTGGGTAAGTGAGACTTTACTACGTTGATTTTAAATATGTATTCCTTTCCTCACCGTAAATAAAACCCTGCTCTTGTCTTTGATCGGTGGAAATTAAATACCTTGGGTATTTAATTATTTTGGGTCCCTTAACCCTAAAATTTCAATCAGGAATATTTAGCTAAAATGTCAATGTAATCAGTAATTAAATTAATCCCTAGAGATATTTGAGCTAGGGTGGACTTATTGCACTTGTTGCTCTATAATGAGAAATTAGTAATTATTATAATGGGAAAAATTATCAGTTGAATTTTATTGTCCCTATAACTTGGTTATGGATATTCCTAATAATTAAAAAAATGATTCCATAATTTTCTAACTAAACCTAGGTTGTTCATGGGTCTCAAGTGGGTTGTTTTAACCAAGCATCACAGAACTTATATCCTTTTTTTTTCTCTCGGGGATTTTAAGGGCCCAAATGAAGTAACCTAAAAGCACAGGATCATTAGCACCTTTGAAATGATGTCACCCCGATCATTTACTATGCCTTCTCAAAGCGTGTGCATATTTGGTTCAAGATCTGATGTGCTTAGTTTGCAAAATATAGCATCGAGAGAGCCTTATATTGACTATCACTGAACTATTTGATGTAGTTACAAACAAAAGGACCACAAGAAGACTGAATTGATGTAGAAAACCAAGACAAATTTTTTTATAGGATACCAATTTAGAGGTGTAGGATCAGACGATACCTTTGAGGTGTTAAGGAGACTGGGAAATCACCCAGGGAACTTATAGACATTTTTGCTCTTAAGGATCTTAAGGGACTACGTACGGATGAAGTATCCCAAAAGCACCAGGATCATTAGGAACCAAAACAATTCCTCCCTAAGCATTTACCATTCCATCCCTATGTGTGTGTGTATTCGGTTTGGTGCCACAAGATTTTGTTTAAAAATATAGCATCGATAACCTTGCATTAGAGTTTGAGTAAAAGCTAATGTTTACTTTGATTCTCATCACTTTTTCTCTCTCCCCCTCTCTTTATCTATCTATCTATCTCTCTCTTTATTATATCTTTCTCTTAATTTCTCTCTCACTCTTGGTGATAAATTTGTACTTTTCCTAAATATGCTTTGTATTAATTTTGTTTGAAAGAGGTTAATAGACTTTTGTGCAATGGAACATGAATAGACTTGTGTGTAAGACTAGAATTTGAATCTTATTGCATTGGATTGAAATTAAGTGATACAACTCTAGAATGATGATGTATTACCCTTTTGGATAACTCTTGTTGCATGGTTTAATGATCAAGTGATAAATGCAAACTATAGAACCAATGTATGAGCAAGCAGAGGATTGTTGATTCAAGCCATTGAGTTCATTGTACAAATTTTCTAGTAAGATAGGAGTCAAGAAGGAGTGGTGAAGATCATAATAATTATGTTTGAGGTCTTGGAACCAAAAACCAACCATTTGATATCCAAATGTTGCCTCTCGGGATCCATAGTGAACCACAGTCAGGGTTTAGGAGGGTTTGTAGTCTTGAAGCATGAAATCAAGGAATTATTGCATAAGATTTGGAAGGAAAAATCTTGAAGAGGTTCCTCAATTGTTAAAAGAAAAAGTGTGAAAGAAGGCAATACCAAGGTGCATGATAAGAGGGGAACTAGTACAAAGATTCCAAGAGCAAGAAGAAGCGCAAGTAAGGTAAATACAAGAGTAAGTGTTGTATGAAAATCACAATCACATAAATAATGAATATGGATACTTAGTCATTATTATTATGAAACCACTCTAATGAAACCACAAACAATTTATAAAAATTCAATAATATATCTTATTTAATTTGAATTGAAACTTTGAACCTAGGTTTAGAAAAGGTTCTCTAAACATATACACATTGATAAATTGAACGAATAATTACTCAGATTAGATAACTCTTTATACATGTTATATAAATATTGATTTCCAAAGTTTCATGCATATTATACATCAAAAACACTAGTATACAAGACCAATAAATGAAAAAATATCCATAATGTCTTATATTGTCAAGTGCACATCATATTAGTTTGGATATAATTATAATCTCAAAAATGTAAGGTCTCATAAAAAATATTGAGTTCCAAATAGTATTAATGTGCACAATAAATATAAAAATGTGAATAGGTCATATAATATCAAGTCAATGCCATATAGGCATACATACAATGTTGAACATGCATATAATGCCATGCACATAGGCATACAAAATAAATGTTATAATACACACGCGCGCGTGCGCACGTATATATATCCTATTCATCAAAATCTATCCCTCTCTTTGCCTTGTTGAAGAAGGCCCTCCCTTAGACATAGATGGAGATTTGTGAGATGACTTTGGATCCTCTATGGCTTGACTACAAGTCCTCTTATGCTCAAAACTCAACTGTAGTTGAACCTGTAAATGCAAACAATTTTTTTGTCAAAAATTAATGTATAAGTTTTCAACATGTATAAGATCATGCTAATGAAACTATTTACATGTACACACACTTACTGCAATCTCTTGGTCACATTGAACCTACATCTCATGCTCATCCGAGTAAGCGGAGCTCTTAGATCATGAATGGGGGTGTCGAAATGATGAGCTCGAGGAGTTTATGCCCTCAAAGTAAAAATGGATACAATAAGATTTCCTTGAGGATGATTTGAATAACATCTTATTGAATAAATCCGGGTGACTATCAACATACGAGGGGAGTCTGCTGATGCGTTAGAAGAAAGATGTAGATGATGGACTTAGATGAGCAAGAGACAAATTAATTGAAAAATAATTTGAATCTACCTCTTTGTCGAAGGCCAAGCCTAAAAATGATTCTCCGTCCTCCCTGAGATGAAGACACAGAACTTTATTTATAGAGTTAATAGGAGAGAATCACCGCGATTGCAAGCAGTTCAAATTTGGGAGGATAAAACTTATTTTTTTGATCTTAGGTTTGAAAGATTTAGGGGAATCATATCTAGATAATTTAGAGAGGTTGAGTGGGAGGTTTAGATGTGGATGGGGGTATTTAGGATAGAGTAGGGATAAATTATAAGGTTTCCCAAATTAACTAGTGCTAACTAGTGAGGAGTGAGAAGCGGTTATAGGGATAAGTTAGAGGTGGTTAGGGATATATATAGAAGGTTTAGTTAAACTAGTTGTAACTAGTGAGTTGGAATGAGTGAGGTGTAAGGATGAAATTAATTAATTAATTAATTAGCCATGGGAGGGGTGATATGACCTAGGAAATGTGATGTCATGTAAATGGTGCGACGATAAGTTTAATTAATTTGATGGAGGGTATAAGTTTATAAGCATACAATCTAAGATGAAAAGTATGTTAATATGTTAATTAATGATGGATGTAGATTTACGTGAGTATGGATACGATGTTGATGTTGATATGAATATGAGGGGTGTAATGTGATAATTCCGACATTGGAATTAGTGGTGCTAATTTTAGGTGTCTACAATAACAATAAGTTTATGACATCTAACATCATGCATTTCATCCTACTGATAATTGAAGTATTTTTTCTTCCTCTTTAATTTTATTTACTCCTTTTCCACTCTTGATTCATCAAATCAATCATATGTGAAAGGAGGTGAGATCCTCAATCCATGTAATGAATTTATGTGTTATAGGAACAAGGTAAAACCTTTTCTTTCTGTAAGTTCTATATCAATTGTGGCTTTGTTAAGTGTTAAGCCTTGTGATTTGTGGATTGTCAATCCCCATGCCAATTTTAGAGGTAATTGACACATGTGGCCCCTTTCTATAGGGGTGATTGGAATTGTAGTTAGAGTTGCATCAACAAAAGGAATAATTTTGTAGTTATCAAATTGAACACTTAAATAAGTAGGTGGTTCATGGGGTCTTAATCCTAGTTTATAGATAATTCTTAAAACATATATAAGTTTTTATGATGACAAGACCTTCTTGATAGATATATTTGTAGTGAACATCACCCTTGCACCACTAGAAATCAATCATATAACTTCCAATTTCTCATCATCCAATCCCCAATATTATTATTTCATCCTCTAGTTATAATGCATCAAGTACTAATTTGTTCAATACATTTAGTTTTCTCTTATTATGTTAAAGCATATTTTCATTTATTACAAATAAATGCATATGTTGTTAAAATACTTGTCAATTGTTTCAATATTTCAATATTCAATAGATGGATTAACATAGAGGTTATATTTTTAGAAGTTTTGAAACTATTATCATTTTTCAATTTGAATCTTGTTATACGAAAACATTGCCTATGGTCTAACATTTCCTTCATTTGTCTCAAGTATTGGACCTAGAAAAAATATTTGATAAAATATGTATTGAACTCCATGTGGATAGAGTTTAATTTTTCAAATACATTGGAGGATATATTGGGTGGGATATATTTTAGTTTCATTTCATCAATATTCACAACCCTATAGAACTTATCGTGTCGAATATTATATTTAAGTAAATTTTAAATTCAAGCTTTATTCATAGTAAAGTTTTATGTAGTTCCACATTTTTTCCTTCTATTGGCCATGGTGTATAAGTGTTTTCATTGATGGAAAATGGTGTCATGGTGTCTTGTGAATCCCCATGAGGTGTTTTCCAAGTCAAACAATGAAGGTTGATGGGTAGTGTCATGCTTTGGTGAAGTCGTATGGTGTTTTGAAACATGGTCGAGTGTGTATGGTCATAGTATGAGTCCTCATAAGTTGGTTGAAGAGTGTCATGAGGTTATGGAAGGTCAAATAGGTGTGTAACAGGTTTCCAAGTGTCTCTGATGAGTCCCCATGGTCATTTCATGAGTTTTCATGGGTTGTAGTAGTCATTCTAGGCATATTCCTAGACCTAAAGCATGTAGTATGGTATGGTAGCTTGAGAAATGAAGAAAGGAATTAATAATGAAGCATAGGAGGAGAATGGTGATGATGTAAATGACATGTATGATGAGTTTTAGGTCATTTCTCATAAGTTTAGTGATGTTTCATGGTCATTGGGAAGTAAGAAGGTGAAGACAAGCTAGGAAACTACAGGTAATTCATTGTGGTTGGAGAGTTCCAGAATATTTGAGCATGGTGGTGAGTTTTAGAAGTTATAGGATGTTTTCATTATGCTTCATGACAAGTTTTAGGTCAAAGTAAATAATATTTTGCAAGATATGTCATTTTTGGTAAAACCGAGTTTTGGAGTTTAGCAAAAACTAGCCTAAATTGGAAACTTGTTTTTCTCACCTTCTATCATACACTTTGCATGGGAAAAAAATATTTTGGGGTATGTTTTTATGCTGAACTAAGAGTGTTTTGAAAAATAATGAGGTGGATTTATTCTCAGGTTTTTATGAACAATAGTAAGAAGTTAAAGTGGTTTGAAACCCTAGTAAAACCCTCCTCTAGAGCAACTTGAGAAAAGTGAATTGTTTGGTATCAAAATGTATTGGAAATAAAATTCGATGCATCGAGTTGAAAAGGATTCCTCTAGGATTATTTTGGTGGTGGTTTAATTTTCCAGTTGTTTTGGAAAGAGAGAGAAAAACCCTAGTTTTGTGGATTTTTAGTTTTAGGGTTGAGATGGAAGATTCAAGATGATTTTTTTTTTATAATATCCTTATGAGATTATATAAGTATCCATGAAAATTTTTAGGTAGGTATAGTGGAGAAAATGGAAGATACATGTGCTCAAAGTGACCCTACCGATTTTGGCCTTAAGGGCTAAAATGCTAGTCTCTTGGTTTGAGATGAGTTTGATGAAATTTATTAATGTAGCTTTGTTTACTTATCATGGATAGTATGTAGGCACATGATATGATATGTTTAATTTCTTGTAATGGTATGATGAGGTGGTTTTTATTTGAATACCTATTGGCCTAGAAATCCCAAGTTGGCTTATCGAAGGTGTGAAGGAATATGTGTGTTGGGTAAGATTTCTCCATGTGAGATATGGTTGTTAGTGCTTGTACATGTTGGTATAAGTGTCCTTGAAGTGTTATAGGTGGTGGTTGAGATAAGAAGTTGGAGTTATTTATGCATATTTCTCTCAAGACTGGTTCTTGAGTCTTTGAATCTGAAAGAGAAGTTTCATAGATTGGATTAGTTGAAGGCCCTATGCTATGAGTTGGAAGGAAATGTAAGATGTTATGAAAATTATATATAGATACATTTCCAGTGATATATGATTTGTGCCTTTATGATATGTTTTTATAGGTGAACCAAATCAATTTATAATACCTAGTTTTGGGGTCTTGAAGCCAGTTTGGAGAAGTTGCAGAGATTGATTTGTTTGGAGGTCTTCCACTTAGAGTTAAAAGAAAATGTGAATTTTTATGAAAAGTAGACTTAGATATATTTCCAATGGTATATTACTTGAGCCATGATAATGATTTTTTCTATGTCAATTTTTTCATTCTTTAGGAATCAATTTCAGTGTGGAAGACCTATTGGGGTTTGCTTGCTTCTTTGCATAATTCATGATGTTTGGAGTTGTTTCAGAGGTTCTTGAGCCTATGAAAGGTGTGTAGAGGATGTCCTGGTGTTGAATGATGATTTTGGTGCCATGAAAAAGTTTTTTAATGTCCTTGGAGGTGCTTGTGTACTCGCTAGAGCTTGGAGAGTGTATTTTGAGCTTGTGTGTGCATATTGGTGCATGTTCATGATGTTTTGAACCCTTCCAACCCTTGTGGTAATTTTTAGTTTCTTTATATGATTTTTTGATCTAATTGTGTTTTGGGGGAACCAACCTATTTGTTCATGGCAGACCCAGGAGGTGTTATGATCTTGAGTTATGTATTTAAGAATGTTAAATGAGTCATTTGTGACTAGTTTTCCATGGGGGAAAGTGTGACCTAAAGGATGATGAAGAAGAGTGTTAAGGGATAAATAAAAGAGATAAGAAGATCCATGAAGACCTAAAGACTATTAAAAATAAGATGTGTAAGGTAAATTGATAGATTTAGCCCTTGATGGAGAGATATTGAGAAAGTTTGTAGAGAGCTTGTTTGGCTAAGGGTTTGGTGTGTTTGAAGTAGCATTTGGATAACAATAAGATCTGAGATCAACATATTTTTCAGTGGTCATTATTTTATAAAATCTCCTTTGATGAGTCATATTCATAGGATTCATTTTTTTGTGAGTAATATCAACAAAGGTTTAGGGGTTGGTGCTCCTTGTGGGGTTGGTGCCTCACTAAACAAATATTGTAGGATGTGTAATATTCTTGCAAGTCCTTTATTTGAGTAATATAAGAAATGGTTTTCAGTGGTTTTTCTTCCCCATGAGGGTTTCCCACTTACATCTGGTGTTTATTTGTTCTCTCTCTTATTGTATACTCTTGTGAATGGTTAATACACATCTAATAAGCTCACATGTGGTTATGAATGATGAATGGTTAAATGAATGTTGAATTATTTTCATCGTAAAAGAAGTTAAATTTTTGTAGGACTGATTCACCCCCTTATCATTCCATTGTACTTCCAACAATTGGTATCAAAGTTGGTCCTTGTGAAGAATTTTTGACAACTTGAAGGAGATCCTCTTCAAGCACATGTATGATGAGATAGTCAAGCTCAAGTTAAAGAGAATAAAATGGTTAGAATGAGATATTTTTAAAACCCTTAGGGTTTAACATATGGAAAACCATCTATGAGGGTTCTACTCCCTTTCTAATAGGTATAGTTGATGAGAAGTCTCAAGAAGGAGACAAAGCAGATTCTTGTGTCAATCATGAAGCATGTAGTCCAAATGAAGAGAAAGAAGAAGTTAAAGATGACCTAGGTGATGATCTTGAAGGTGTCCCGATGTTTGTGGTCCCAAACAAGAATACAAAGGTTATGATGATGACCTAGAAGAAGCTATTGTGGATTTTCTAGTTGTATTTGAACCTATACAAGCAAAGGAAGAAATTCATGATAATCTAATATGGAAATCAAACTATGAAGTGATCAAGAGAGACTTGAAACAAATATGACAAGCCATGAAGGTCAAATCCGTATGGTTAAGGCAAAGTATATTCTTGACACTATGAATCATGGTTGAGTCAAGTTGTATTGATGAAAAAGGGTGTAAATGTGGCATAGGAGTTAATATGAGTTTTCATTCATTAGTAAGGATGAAGGTTGATTGGTAGTGTCCTAGTTTGTGGTCATGAAGTGTTGCATTGGTGAAGTAGCATGGTGTTTAGGTGTGAGTGCATGTTCTTGATGCATGGTTCAATAAAAAGGTGTTGTATGTGATAACCAGAGGTAGTATGAGGTTTCTATGGTGTATAAAAGTTTAGAGAGATGTGTCGAGGGGTAAAAGTGTATGTAAGATGAAGAATGTGTCGGTTTATGTGAAGCATGAGTTGATCTGAAGCCTTTCAGGCCTAGTCCTAGACCTAGTACAAGTAGGTATGGTATTGTATGGTGAAGTACATGTATGTTTAAGCTAGTAAAGCATGGATAGAGCATGAGGATCATGTATATGATGTGTGGGGACACTCACAAGTGTCTGAGAGTGTAGGTTTGAGGTGAAGGCATGTTTTCTAGGTCTACACTAGACCTATTCTCAAACCCTAGGTGGAAAAATGAGATAGCTTGGAGAGATTTGATCATGGAAATGAAAAGGTAAGTTTTATAAATGGTGGATTAGGTTATTATTGGGGTTTTGAACAAGTTTTAGGTGTTGGTTTGCAAGTTTGAGCATGTTATGAGATTTTTTCCCTTATCAAGTTCAAGGAGGTGATATTTTGAGCTCGAAGTTCATGACTGGCGATGCTCGCTAAAGAATGTGTGATTTTCATGGGAGGATGAGATTTTAGGGAAATTTGAAGGGGTCTTCTAAGAATACTTTCCAAGTGGAATTAGGTATTTTTATCATCATAGTTTTATGAACCATCGTTAACACAAAAATTGATCTCGTTATGATTTCAAAACCCTAGTTTGAAAGTGACTTGAGAAAAATTTGGTGTGCAAGAACATAATTAATTTTTGATAAATTTTTACTATTGAATATTTTAGGTGACTCTTATAGCTTTATGATGGATGTGATTTGGTGTCTTGATTGTGTGTGGACCCCACTCAAATTTGTAAGTTTATGGAGATTTTCATTTTTTGAAAAAGTTGTCCATTGAACATAGTGTTTAATTTGGCATTTATAGAAGCATGGGAGTTTTAATTAATGCCCATGGTAGTTTAAAATCATGGTTGATGTTTTAGGATGAAAAGTGTGCCCTATCTTTGAAGACTAGTTTTTGGGGATGAAATGGCAGTTTGGGGAAGTTTATTTACATAGGTGTTTTGAGGTATCTAATGTCTTATTTATGGTAGTATGATTACTTGGTGATGTATCTGAGATCAAGATATTTGAATTGATATATAACACTTACATAATTGATCTCATATGATGTGGTATTGAGCCTCATCTTTGAGGTCTATGGTTTGGTGCACAAGAACAAACATGTTCTTGAGATGGTTTCATGACATGAGGTGATGATGCAGAGATTTATAGGTATGGTGGAAGCATTATGAGGTATTTAATTATGTTTATGAAGTAATTCAAGTATTTTTTGATGGATATGCTAGCAAAAATGGTTTGATTTTGGTGAGATGGTTTTTTGGTGTAATTAGGCCTATTGGAGACCTAATGGAGAGAATTGGGTATGAAGGTGATAATACCAACATATATGGTTTTGGGTATGATTTCCTCACAATTTTTTTATTAATTTTATTTTATATATGTCCTATGAATGATGACCTACATGATGTAGGTGCATGTGACTTGTATTTAAGCAATTTGTGAAGGCTCATTTGTGCATGCTATGAGGATAGGTGTGTAGCGAATTTTGGAAGAAGGTATGAGAAGGATATGAGGGAAAAGTTAAAGATTATGAGGCCTTGGAGATGATGGAGAATGCTTCTAGGATGTTGATATGAAAATGGTGATCTTGAAGAAGGTCATCCATACATGACCTAGTTGGAGAAGAAGACCTAGTTTGTGTGCATGAGGATGAGTAAGTTAGAGAGCTGATTGAGGATGTGTTGCAGATCTTAGTGACCATGATGAGAGGTAAAATATGATTTTCATGATGTTCGAGTGTGTGCTACATCGGAGAGATATGTCACTTGACCTAATCATTCTTGGTGAAGAATCCATAGAGTGAAGAAGACAAAAAGGGTGTTTGAGAGGTTTTGAGTGAAGAGAGCTGAAAGAGTGATCACAATCAGTTGTTGAGCAACAAGTTTTAGAGGTGATATTCATATTCAGGTGGTTGAGTGGGTGCTTGGTCATCTTGGGGGTTTTTATCCTCCTTGTAAAGTTGGTACTCTATTAAATATGGGTTGGTGCTCCTTGTAGGGTTGGTTTCCTACTAAAATAGGGGTTTGTGCTCCTTGTGGGGTTGGTGCCTCACTAAAAATAACTTTTGATGTGTAACATTCATGAGAGTCCTTTTGTTAAGTAATGTATGTAGAAGTTTAGTGGGTTTTCTTCCCCTGAAGGTTTCCCACTTAAATGATGTGTTAAAGTGTTATCTCTTGTTTCATGCTCATGTGGATGGATCCAATGTTGCTTTGATGGTTTGTTAAGTTTATTAATATTACTCATATAATGGATAATGAATTTTGAATAGTTAAACACAATTAAAGTAAAAAATTTAAAGGACTGATTCACCCCAGTCATTGTGCTTCCAACAATAGGGGATATCTCCTACCATTTCTTATGATGGACTAATTGATCCAACCATCTATCTTAAAAACTTTGGAAACACCTATAAAGAGTGGATTCAAACAAATACCTATGCTACAACTAAACTCTTTGCAAACACCTTTATTGGAGATTATCCATAATGGTATAACTGAATTCCTTCATAATCTATTAATTATTCGATACTTTATTTGAATCCTTAGTGAACGATTTCAACATGATCTCATTGAAAATACATTTCAATGGTTTAGTAATATGAAACAATGTCCTAAAGAATCAACTCATGATTTCTTTAGGTGATTCAAGACTTTATCTAATCAAGAAAACTATCATCTTGATAACCAAAATTTGATCCAATCATTCCTTAAAGCCCTTATTCATAATCTACAATATAAGTTCAGGTCTTTCTCCCTACCATAGTGGAAGAGGCTTTTGAACAAGCTAAATGACATGACTACCTTATGTGGGTATTTAAACAACCATCCAAACCTTTGAGTACCCTCAGATCAAAATCTAATGCCATCAATCCTTAAGCCCTTTCTAAAGGGAAATTTGTCACATATTCCTCAAACAACAAAAATGAAAGTGTAATTTATCGTAACCCACACCACCTAATTTTATTAAATGGTGAATTATTGAAAAATCTTCCCGCACCTCACATCTTTCCTT
The DNA here is from genome assembly GCA_018340775.1 of Taxus wallichiana var. yunnanensis. Classification (NCBI taxonomy): domain Eukaryota; kingdom Viridiplantae; phylum Streptophyta; class Pinopsida; order Cupressales; family Taxaceae; genus Taxus; species Taxus wallichiana. Next base: position 753,055,832 of record CM031242.1, read on the forward strand.
TTAATGAAATATCATCAATATCCTTTAACCCCAACCTATTTTATTGGTGGCATGTCACTCTAGGACATTCCCATGAAGAATGCTAGGACATTCCCATGAAGACTATAGGTATCTCAAAAGGATTCCTTTGATTTTTTCTTGGACCTCAATTTGACATTTATATTATTATCCAAGAACGTTGTGAGAAATACCAATCCCTTCTACAAGCTTGTAAAATTCATTAGTCTAGGACCAACCATAACAACGAACCTATGAACCACTATGTAGGACTCATTGAAGGGTCCTATCATCATAACTATCTTAATTCACAATATGTCAATGTGGTTAATGTTAACTATGGACATAAGCCCACGCACAAAGACCCTATCCACAAACCTAAAAAAATCTCATGCTGACCAAAATTTTACCTATACTTTGCATGAGCAACCTAGTGATGATCCTACTCCCACATTAGAGCATCATCTCAAAGATCTATTAGAAATCCCTTCTAAAAATATATTCCTCCATCTTCAAATAAAATTTCTCAATCTTATAAATCTCATCCTATAATGGATCCTTCATCCATGTCTCATCCTCCTTAGTACCATTACGACACTTACCCTAAACCACAATGGAATTTCCTCAACGAACTCAATCAAATGACTTATAAGATCCCTTTGATGGAGATCATGTGTACTTTATGCAACATCGTAAATTCCTCATGCAAAAATATATCATTTAAAAGATGATTTTAATGAGGTGGAGGACTTTACCACAAATATTCCTAACCCGAGATTCACAACATCAAAACCACTATCCCCTCATCTTCCCAAAACTCTAAATCTAAGACCATATAATTCCCTAAGAATGACATGATTAATGACGAAGTATTATTTTTTCTTGATGATCACCCCCTTCTTATTAGCACCATCATTTATGATGCTCAAGTGAGAAGATTATTGGTTAATGAAGGATATAAAATCAATATCACTTATTTTCCTCTCTTTAAAAACCATGGGTTCTCCATTGATGACCTTAAACATACATGAATACACAATATGAACTCCTTTTTCTATTTTTTCTTTCTTTTGGTGTGCTTTTCTAATGTAGTGTTTTTGAATATATCTATGGATCAATATTCAACCAAATTGACCCAATACCCTAACCATGGGTAAACCCTTGCAAAATGTCGAGTATTTGGGTGAAGTTAATTTGTGCCACGCCACCTACAATGACATTACTTTGAAGATGTCTCAAACCACATGTATTTCTCCACCTAGAGATATAATATTATATGGATGCAACTATATTTGATAACTCGATCACTTGATAATACTTTGTAATGACTTGGCTTGTTTCTTCTTGGCTTGTCTTTAAGGGCTCTTGGTTGGGAAGCTTGAATCTTGAACCTTGTTTGGAGTGCTTTAGACTTGTGTGGGGGCTACTCCTAATGTATAATACTGCTTTAGGGAAATTTAGGAGAGATTTGTATGCCTTTTGAGTGATATTTTCTACTAAGTGCCTAGTATTATCGTGCGAGTAAACAAGTACACTATCTTAAGGGTTTTATGGGTTTTATCGTGCGAGTAAACAAGTACATTTGACTTGCTTATATATGGTTTTATGGGTATAATTTTACATCAAGGCCAACTCATAATGAAAGTGTAATCCCATTAAAGATGCCCAAACTAATAAATTGACAATAAGGTGATTCTAGATGAAACTATTATTTTCAAACCAATCCATTAAACAATTTGGTTTAGGAGGGAAGTGTGGGGAAATTGTAAATATTTGTGCATGATAACTATGAGCAATGGACTATTTGCGGTGATGTAAGAATTTTTGTGAGCGAATGAGCAATGCAATGAGGAGAGAGTCTTTTAATAGGACTAAGAATATAACAATTAAGCTTGGAATATGGGCACAAGTCTTGATTTAATGGATTAACCCAATAGTAACATTATCAAATGATGAATTACCAAATTTAGGTGTCTATAAGGATACTATGATAATATAATATATTATGGTTTTAGAAAGTTTATCTCATGATCAATAAGTTTAACTAGTTAAATCTAAACATTGATATTTAAGTTGTGATATTTAAAACAATCCAGAGGATTCTAAAAAATGATATTTAAGTTGTGATATTGTGAAAGCGATGAGTAAGGAAGAAATTGCACAACATTGCATGGTTGTGTTCAAATCACCGAGAAGCTAACAACATCTTCAAAGAGATTCATACTCAACAATAATTCTTAGTAAATTACTATAACCTCCACCATATTATTTAAAAATATGATAGTGACCTAGCCACATAATCGTTGGATAATCCCTTCATGGTTTCTAGTGACACTACTAATGTCGAATCATTTAGGATTCCATGTAATGCTTCGTATATATGTAGTGTAACTTGTTGTGAAACAAGTTGGGTAAATAATGATTGTCTTGCAATCGATGAAGATTCAATATTTTAACAATCAAGCTCTATCTCCAATACCTCGTGAACCATTTTTAAATAATAGTTTTCTCACGATTGTCAAAATTACCTCGTGGGCTCAATGCCTCAACGTATCTTCAAATGAAGAGGCAATGTAAGTCCTTATTCTCATCATGAGTGAAATTTGATCACAAATTTTCTATTAATGCGAGCACATGAAAAATATATGAATAACAATTTCCTCTCCCTTCCAATAAAAGTGGCATATCAAAGGTTGGTGAAATCCTTTTTGATGCAAATTTTTTTCGAGAAGTCAATTAACTTTGGAACAAGACCCACATAAAGAACAATTTTGGGCCATAAAACCTTGTCGCAAATACGACTCTACCACATTCACATGAGGTTAACAGATGTTTATATAGTTTAACTAAACATTCATACCCTTGTTAAATTGTATGAGGAACACACAATTTTTTTCTCATGGCATCTTATTTTGATATTCGGTATTCAATATGCCCCCTTGTCCAAACATGTCCCTTTTCACCTAAACAATAAAAAAACATCAATAGATATAGTTTACTTTTAAAAAAGTATTTCAGTTGTAGTTTGAAGGTTTAATATGATAAGATGAATCGTAGCATCTCCTCTTCTTGAATTTCTTTGATCCTATTCTGCACTTCAATAATATGTCATTTATATATATAAAACTCGAATAGTGTGTTTCATAGGTTGAGGTGGGTTTGGTACAATAGGCAAGGTGTAGCTAGTGCACATCAAATCAGAGGGAAGCTTCCATATTCTCATGGGGTTGGCCCATCGTTTGTTGGGGGCACTCCCTTGTTTTTTCCAGACATTCCTCAACACAAATGCTTACCTTCATTCTCTTCTATTCTAAAAAGTAATAATTTGTTAGTGCTTCACACCGAACATGTCTTTATACTTATTACCCTTTCTTGTTACAATTGCCGGGAATCCCGACAATAATTGTCTTCTTCTTGCAACGAATAAAATAATATCCACATGCAGTCGAGACGAGGAAAAGCGCGAAATGCCAAGAAAATTATTTAGAAACTGCATGAGCATGTGCATGTCTGGTGTGGTGTGGACCTTCCAAAATAATGTAACGTAAAAAGAATTCAATCTCGATTACAACAATTATGCGGGGATTGCGCAATGTAAATACCTACTTCATCAGCCCGGGAATGTCTGTCTACTTTTCATTTAGTCAACTCTTCTTTAATTCTATTCTGTCGTTTGGTTTGGGAAGCATCCCCACTTATCCAAATGAGGGTAAGTAATTCGTCTTTTGTTTCTATGTTTTTTTTTTTTTTTTTTTTTTTGGATGTTTCGAGTCTATCTGCGGGTCCCATCATTCAAATAGAAATTTTCATTCCCCTTTGTCAATTAGCCCTCAGTGACCCCCTCACTGCCAAAGCCTACAACAATTTCTCGTATCCATGTTTCTAATATTTTAAACTTATACACGCCTAAATTTAGTATAATGCATTTGACATCTATTTTAATATTTCTAAGGATACTTACACTCCTAATACACTTTTTCCTCCTTTTGAATTCCCCCTTTACTTAGACCTGCACTACTTTTATTATCACCAATTTAGTCTTAAACACTCTCAAGATCATTACCTATTTGCTTTTATAACACTCATTACCTATTTGCTTTTATAACACTCACCACACCTCGGTAGACTTATATTTCTCAATTTCGAGCTTTTCTTATCCTTATTGGTAAAAGGACAAAAATAGTGCACCTAATATTGTCCTAGGTCAAAATCGACATCGGATCTCTTCCCTCTACCAAATGGTCAATTTTTCATTTGGGCACATTCTAGGTCTACCTATCATTTGAATTAAGGGATTGTCTTGTGCTAAAAATTCACTCGTCAGACACCTATATAAAGATATCCCTAAAGACCATTTATCATCGAACATTCACATGAGGCATCTTGTAGACACTCAAACTTGGCAATTTATCATTTGATAATGACAACTTTGGCTTTACACCTAAAGCGTGACTCATGTGCACATTCCAAGACTAAGTGACGTATGCTTACCTCCCTTACATGACTTGCATATCTATTCACACTACTCAACCGCTCACATAACTACTTACATCAATCCAAAACAATGTAAATCAGGGTTCATTTTAAGACACCCTCCAACAAATTATCATAGAATGGGTGGTGAATCTCCAAAATGGACTTTCAACAAAATGGCGAATATCCAAAAAAATGATTCGTGTCAAAGGTGATTTGACAGATTGCAATTTTTTGTGATTTCACAAAGTTAGACGGATGTTAGACGGTTGTCTATCTATCATTAGATGGGTTGAGTTAAACGTTCGTTCATGTGCCATCAGATGAACTCGGTTAGACAACCATCTCTTCTATATTAGATGGACTGGGTTGGATGGTCGTATCTTCTTTATTAGATGGACTAGGTTGGACGACCTGTCTCTTCTCTATTAGACAAATTGGATTAGACTGGGTTGGATGACCATCTATTTGGCATTAGAGCAGTGTTGTGTCGACAAACATCTCTCCTAGATATGACACACGTCTACCACCATGATTGTCCCTTCGATAATGGATGGTCGTACATCGTGCATGGAAAATTTTAAGGGTCCCTCAGAAAAAACCTTAGAACATATTTGGCGAATTTGTGAAAATTCGCCAGACCTGGATAAGCGAATATCAAGATATCACGACATCTCTATTAAATGCTACTAGACAAGTAGCTTTTTTATATGCTACCGTTCGGTATCATATTTTATGCTACTCGAGGCAAACAACATATAGGTATGTTGTCGACCGGTCGAAATAAAAAATACTACTAACCAACAACATACCTATATGTTGTACCGATAAGATAAATATGCTACCGACCTAGCAGTAGTATTTTTATGCTTACCGATTGACAACATACCTATATGTTGTCAGTCAATAACATAAAAATATGCTGCTGACCGACAATATTCAGTGCATTCACAAATTTCTATTTCACGGGAATGGCAAATTCACCCCTAAAATTAACTTGCACCTAGAAAATTTTGGCGGATGGGTCCTAAGACCAACCCTAAAAATTCACCAATTTCAAATTAAAAACGGGATATTTGTGAATTAACGAATATTCGCCACTAAAATTTTCCCTACTATCGTGCTTATATGACATTGGGTTGGACAATCACCTTCTATGTCTGTCTCTCCCATGCGCAGATGCGCGTATCTTTCATGCCATCGAGGTGTAGGAAAACAGTCTTAGATAATCGCCTATGTGCCGAAAAGGAATAAATACATTGGACCCCAATGGGGTACCCTCGCAACCCCTCGAGCCATATGTATTATACCTCGGCAAATATGAGCAGAATTTGATTCGAAACATTGGTGAAATACATGTATAAGTTCATTTTTAAGTGTAAATAGTAGGCAAAATGACACATCGGCCGAAATTTTAGGTGAACTGGGAAGACTACTAAATATTTACCATTTCTAATTTTCAAAAACCCTAATATTTGCAAGTTTATGAAAATTCACCACTAAAATTTTCCCTAGAGTAAATCTCCTAGCCATCGTTCCACGAAATTTACATAAATCTCATAGACTGCTTGTGTGGGACTGTCCATCCGGGATTGAAATGTCCAATGATTTGACTTTTACGATTTCATCCTCAACCACCCATCAATCACTTTTTCAATTTGATATATTTTCATAGATCATTTCATATCCCATAGGTTGATCTTTATGTGGAATTATACTTATAAATGCCTATAAAAACAAGTCTAACATACTTATTTACCTCACTTGGAACTTTCAAGGAACTCATTACAAAATACATTCGAAAAACACTCTAATCTCATTGTTGATCGAGTCACTGAACGGAACTTAGCGAAGGAAATGCGAAGGTTTGCGTGGGAGATCAGAGCACATTCAAAGGCACAGAAGTATCAGAAAGGATTGTGTGCGAAGAACAGTAAAAACAGGTTTAGGACTTAGCCATTTTTACGATGAGGATCTATTTTTGGAGATAACGTGCGGAGCACTCAAACTGATTGGAGACTTGTGCATCACGCATTGGCTATTTTTGGATGATCAGCTATGAAGTGCTTTACATGGATGCAGGCTAAAGATAGAATTGTGAACTGATAGTTGACTAAGAGAGATCTATTGTTAGCATTCTTACATGTAAGCCTATTTTTGTAACGACGCGTGGCTAATAATAGCATGCGACCTATTTTGGGATTAGATAAGCGGTGAAGGGCAAGTCCCCACCCTTATAAATATGTATTAAACTATGTAGAGATAGTGGATAGAGAGAGAGAGAGAGCATAGATATACGTGTGAGAACTAGGGTATAGTGAGATTATGTTGCTAGATCTATTACGTGCATGAGCGTATACTACTGTTATTGTAATGAAGCTTATGTGTATTTACTGCAATTAATATAATGGAGATTATGAGCTGAAACAAGGTGTACTCATGGTTATAATTCAATATTGCATGCTTGATTCCATTATGGTTATTTGTTAAAGTCTGTTATGTTCTAGATCTAGGCTTGAATATGCACTATATGAAAGATATATTAGTTATAGATTTGAATGATTAAAGTCTTCATCATGCTAACATCCTACAAAAGTAGCCCTAAAGAGGGGCCTGGTACCTTTGCGCGCTTGGTGAGCACTTAGTCTAAGTTGAGTGATGTGCCAAGGTGCTTGGCTTGTATTGTTGAATTCTAGGCTGCATCATTGGTTTCGTTGCCGAAACCTCTTTTTCATTGTTTTCAGGATGGTTCATGATGAAGACATATCAGTTGACCTTAGCAAGTGTTGAGGAGTGGATACACGATCTAGAAGAAGAATACGCATGACATTTTAGCATTGGATCTGAGTTTAACACACACATGTGGGTGGAACATAACCTATGTATGACAGTTTATATGAGAGCTTCTTTACTATCTTTCTAGTATAATTGTACGAGTGGCTAATTGCGTATGCATCTAAGTGGAATTGGAGGTATCACACACTTGTCTAGACACAGGAAGAATTTTAGGCCCTTTATTATGCTGATTTGATTTGGACTTGAGCTATGGATACGTGGTTCCGTGGTGTTTTGGACAATTATATCTTGAGTATCTGTATTTCCACTTATTTGTGCCGGAGGTAGCTGAGTTCCAATTTTTACGATATCCAAGGGGAACTTACCTGCAGGGCATTCCACCGGCGATCAAGATCCTGATGGTAACTTTGAATTTGGAGAGTAAACCGATGGCTAACTAAACCCCACCACGTGTAGGGGCAAGAGCAGTTTGGTGAAAGATGGCAGACCTAGTGGTAGAAAGGAAGAGAGAGGAAAGATGGATTAAGTATAATGAGGCACGCGAGAGGGAGGTAGAGAAGTAGCGGGAGGTTGCAGAGAAAATGGCGTTGTGGAGAAATATAGTTTGAGAAGGAGTTGAAGTTCACAGAAGACATAGAATCCAAGGCTTAGGAACTCCCCATTTGGGAAAACATGATAGGGAACCCTCCTCGGCCTCATGTAGAAGCACACTAGTAGAGATGACTTGGGCCACAAGGCGCACATCCGAATCCACCGGTAACCTTGCCCTTGTGCTTGTTTTTTCAAAGCATCTAGTACATCACTCAATCAACAAGCTAATTCAAGCAGTGGGAGAGTAGGAGCAAGTCTTATAAGAGGCACAATGATGGCAGCATAAACGAATTCATTGTTATATGGGAGTACCTTTTTGGGTGTATCATCTACACAGAATTTAGGCGCGCAGATTTTGGACTAACTTCTAGGAGTGGTAACACTTCTGCACTGTTGTTAGGTGCATGGTTCAGTTCTACTATTGGGACATAGGGAAGTACATCTTTTGGTCTGACCCAGACTACAAGTTTAGGATCAGGAGGCATATGTAGCTCTAGTTCGATGGATTTGGTGGTTCTAGAGGTAGGGGAAACACAAGAGGTTCTGGATCAGGTGGGCAAGGTCCGCACCAACCCCAAAATATTTACATGGAGATGTCTCTTCGTCTTCCATACTATAGGGGCATAGAAGATGCTGCTGAACATGTGCATATGTGTGAAATATTGTGGCGCACAAAAGGAATCATGACTTTTGAGTGTAGGGCAAGCCAATTTGCTACTATGTTACAAGGGCACGCACACAAAAGTTTGACCCTGATCAGACTTGTGTAGACTATACAACTTTAAAAGATGCATTCCTTAAAGAGTTTCACATCCCGAGTTTGAGTAGAAGAGTATAAGTGCACTCAAGGATATTAAGCAAGGCACTACTGAGAGTGTTAGAGAGTATGATGCCCATTTTAAAACGTTGTTATCTAATATTTCTTATGATATACACGCAAGCCAACATGCACAATGGTTCGTTGGGGCCTAATTACCCCTTTTAGAAGGGCATTATCACATAAGACATACATTGATCCATGTGAAGCACTTGAAGTAGCCTTATGTTGAGGTAGTTGGAAGTATAGATACTAGGGTGAGCCCATTTTTAGAAGCATAGATCACAACTATGGCAAAAAGTTGGAGAAACTATCAACAAATTTAGCACATGAGACACGCATAGGGATTTGGTGCACAAATTGTGAAGTAGAAGGTCACACAAAGGATAGTTGTCCTCATGATTAGTACGCTCATTGTTGTTGGATTGTGAGATATGCCATTTAAACCATGATGCTAGCCATTACCCATTATTACAACGTGCGATAAGGAAGAACGTTTCAAGCTACTGTAAAATTTGTAGGTCCACAACTCATGACACGGAAGACTACCGGATGATTGGTCAAATCCATGATGCTATAGATATTAGTGTATGACAGACAAGAGTTTCAAATAACTCTAAGGGCAAGAACGAGCATCAGGATCGAGATCACAATCATGCGCTATGATCGAATGAAGGGCATTTTAAAGGCGGTTGTGGTAGAGGTCGAGGATACCATGGTGGATTTGGAGGACGAGGCTGTGGTAGTGGAAGAAGTGAGTTCCCTCATGGAACATGTTATACATGTGGATCTCCTGACCACTACAGGCGTGAATGTCCTTAGAATATTACATGTCCTTTTGTGGAAATAACCATAGGTATGAGGAGTGCCCAGACTTGTATGAGCATCTTAGTAAGCAACATAAACAAGAAAACAAAGGCACATGAATGGTTAGGATATATCACGTTATGGAAAATAAATGGATGCCTAAGTTGGAAGCAGAGTCCGAGGCATTGCAAGTGAAGATCATGACTGCACCGAGGTGACACGCACCCGAGAAACATTACAAAAAAGCCTACCATTACTAAGGAGGAGGTTCTACATGCACGGTACCCAGATCCTACCCATCAAAAGGAGGTTTATCAGGAAACCATGGAAGTTCTTAGGAATCTTCAGGGTGAGATACAATACTTAAAAGAGCAATCATGAAAGATGGAGCAAAAGAAAGTATCAGAGATGGTCCAAACTAATATAGATGACTTAAGAGAAGTGTGTAAAATGTTGCGCCAGGAAAATATCATTCCATTGTTAGGGGATTGGTTAAAGGGAACACTCTGTGTGCAAGTATTGAGACTAAACGACAAATCCTGCATGCAAATCTTCCCCTTCATAGCCTAGATTATGACAAGGAAATCACTTTGAATGTTGTTATGGATGGGTGGCTATTGAGTAATATATTGATTGACTTTGGCGCGAAACTCAATGTTCTTACCTTAGATGCATGGGTACAAATGGGAAGACCCTCATTATAGTCATCCTCTAATGTATTGTTCATGGCTAATCAGACTAAGGCCACTCCCATCGGAGTTTTGAAAGATGCATCCATTACCATACAAGGAGCCAAGTTCACTGGAGACTTTGAGGTTTTAGACCGACAAAGTTAGATAACTTCCCATCTCTATTAGTGCGTCCTGGTGCTATGCAAATAATGCTGATCTTTGGTTCAACAAAGGTTATATCAGTTTTGAAAACAACGAGGAAAGAGTTATTATCCCTTTAACAGATGGAAAATTGACACCCTATGTTGAGCCTTTAAGTGAAGAAGATCTAAATAGGATTTATGTACGTGCCATCCATGATCGAGAGAGATACTTGAGCCAACTATAGAAGGAATAATTCAGTGGGAGGATGTACAATCTATTAGCGATACTACAAGTGTTGCTTGTGATAATTGGGCTCATAACACTTATGATTTGGTAGGGCACAAAGTAAAGAGCATATTTCCTAGAGGTAGAAAACCACATTATGTCAGGAGGATAGGTAACAACTTGGTACCTTGTTACACCAGAGAAGGAGATCCTATGGTATTTCTACGTGCCATGGAAAAAAATGGATAGACCCATTGGAAAGAAGAAATATGCTAGCATATACACTACATGGGATAACAACATGCTGGTGGGTGGCCCACAAGGATAATCTTGTAGGATGGAATGAAATTAGGATTTCTCTTGCTACTAGGTTCTTCAGGAGTAATGCACCTACTCAAATCTGTACTTATTATTGTAATCAACCTATTTAGCACCACGTTTAGAAGTGTGAAAGACTCGGACAAAAGGGTGGGAATCTTTACCACCTTCACTATGGGTGCACAAGTTTTATTCCATTTTATAAGGATGCACGCGTGCTTGGTATGTATATGTAGAACTCCATAGAGAGATTAGAAATTGGAAGGATTTAATCGCAGAATGGCCTAGGCATTTGACTTCTTCTCTATAAAGCCTCCAAAGTGAAAGAAGCATTTAAAGTCCTAAAGTGTTTAACTATGGGAGATAGTTCCAAGGCTGAAGAACTCCTTTAGGAGTTATTGGATGAAGGAGACTCAAGAGCGCGTCTTGTTGAAGAAACAGAGGTCGATGCAACACTACTTCAACACGCTTTCCTTGAGAAGGAAAAAGGAAAAATGGTCTACTTAGTGGATGATGAGGAAGTAGAAAATATGGATGTAAACCATTCAACAGGTAGGCGTGAGGTATTGGACAGTGCAGATATGACCATGCGCACCTATCACGAACCTATGAAGACAAAGAAGTTGAATATTGGATCAGAGGCTGAGCCTAAGGAAGCCGTAATTAGGGACTATTGGTTAGACTCTGAAGTGGCAAAAATCATAGAGATATTAAGGGATTATCAAGACTTATTCCCTAGGAGGTACCATGAACTTAAAGGTGTGCATGAATCATTAGGGGAGATAACAATAAATCTTAAAGAGGGTGCGCACCCATTTAGAAAGAGACCCTACATGATGAACCCCAACTTTCGCAAAAAGGTCAAAGAAGAGATTGATAAAATGTTGAAGTCTAGAATTATCAAGCCCCTTGATGAGTCAGAATGGGTTAGTCCAATGATGATCAGTATCAAGAAGGATGGACGGATTAGGATTTGTGTGGACTATAGGGAGTTGAATGCTGCATGTGTGACTGATCCCTTTCCTACACCATTCATCGAGGAAATACTAAAAGGAGTTGCAGTACGAAATCTATTCATTTATAAATGGGTTCTCTGGGTATCATTAGGTTCGGATTGCCCTAGGAGGATCAGGAAAAGACTACATTTACTACTGAATGGGGTAGCTTCACCTATACTATAATGCCTTTTGGTTTGAAAAATGTGCCTGCTGTATTTTCGCGCATAGTTGTTCAAGCATTCAAGGAATTTATTCACAACTTCTTACAAGTATATTTAGATGATTGGACGGTGTATGGATTAGTTAAGGATCATTGTGACAATCTGCACTTAATGTTTGAAATATGTAGATAGTTGAGTATCTCATTAAACATCAAGAAGTGCATATTTGCTACACCATTTGGGATATTGTTAGGACACATAATCTGCAAGGAAGGTTTGTTGGTTGATCCAACCAAGGTTGTAGTCATTATAGGCCTAAGGGAGCCTATCAGTCAGAGTGAGGTGCGTGGATTTTTGGGTCATACAAGATATTACAGAAAGTTTATCAAAGGATATGCAAAATTTGTTGCACCGTTGGAGGAGTTACTGAAAGGGAAAGGTACGTTCTACTGGGGAGAACCACAACAACATGCATTCAAGACATTAAAGGAAAAAATTACGACCGTGTCTTTTCTACGTTTTCCTTCTTCAGGACCAACCCTTTCATGTACATGTTGATGCCTCTGGCATGGCCATTGGCATGGTGTTAGCTCAACGGAGAATGTATTATGGATCATCCCATTTGTTTTGCTAGTAGAAAGATGACTCTTACAGAGCACAATTACACCACTACAGAGTGCGAAGCTTTTCAATGATCTATGCGCTACATAAATTTTTTCAAGACTACTACTAGCTACACCATTCATTTTCATACGAGATCACATGGCATTGAAGTATTTGGTAAACAAGCATATTCTACAAGGGCGCATATGTCGATGGGTGCTCTTATTTCAAGAATTTGATTTCACAGTTGTGGTAAAACTAGGGAAAAGTAATTATAAACCAGACCATCTATCAAGAATACAGTCAGGAGAAGAAGCACAAGCAATTGAGGATACCATGCCAGATGCACAATTATATAGGTTATAATGAGCACCATCAGAACTAGAAGACATTGATGTCTTTCTACGAACAGGATGGCACTAGAAGGAATGAAATCCTTGGAGAAGAAACAACTTGCTATATGCGTAACCCCCTATATGTTAATCAGTGGTGACCTGTACAAATTAGGTCAAGATGAAGTATTGCGCCATTGTGTATTGGAACATAAGCGTACAAATATTATGGAAGAAGCCCATGGTGGTATTGCAGGTGGCCACTATGCCGGTGATGCCACTACGCGCAAGATTCTACTCATTGGATTATGGTGGGAGACCATGTATAAAGATTGACGGAATCTTGTAGGGCATGTGATCATTGCCAACGTCTTGGGAAACGAGGTCGCAAGATGAAGTGCCTCGAGACCCATTATTAGTGCCGAAATGTTTGAGAAATGGGCTATAGATTTTTTGGGTCCTATTTCACCAGCTACGGGAAGAACTGGATTGTGTTACATCATAAATTGCACAGATTATATGACAAGGTGGGTAGAAGTAGCACCTACAAAGGATTTTACATCGGCCACAATAGCTAGGTTTCTTTGGGAAAATATTATTACAAGGTATGGATGTCCTTTAAGTTTGACCAATGATAGGGGCACACATTTTCTTAATGAGACAATTAGAATTCTATTGGATGAATTCATGATTGCACACCATAAGACTACACCCTATCATCCTTAGGAAAATGGGACTACTGAGGATTTCAACAAAATTTTGAGCCAGACATTGACAAAAATATGTGATGTTGGAAGAAAATATTGGGATGATAAGGTATCTATAGTACTTTGGGCATATCAGACAACATATAAAAGGTTGAACAAAGCCACACCATTTCAGTTAGTGTTTGGCGCAGAAGTAGTTCTTCCTATGGAATTTATGTTACCTTCTTTGCATATTGTGTGTATTTGGAGGTCTTGCTGATGAGAAAACATTAGAAGAACACATTGAATAGTTAATCAAATTGGATGAATGATGAGCCATAACACGTTGGAGTCAAAAACAAGAAAAGGCCAGGCAGAAAACATGGCATGACAGGCACATCTGGGGTAAAACGCTTGAGATAGGATAGATGGTGCTCCTTTATGATTCTAAGTTTTTACACCATCTAGGAAAACTCAAAGTACATTGGTTGGGGCCATACGTTATCACTCACATACTTGAATCAGGCGCTTATCAGTTAGAGGCCCTTGATGGAATATGGTTACCCGGTTACTTCAATGGGAGTAGGCTAAAGCCCTACTATAAATAAGTCTTCTTGGTGTTTGTAATAAGGCAGTGTTGCCATTTAGATTAGGTTTTCAATTTTGCATTCCCTTAATGTGTTTACTTCTTTGTTGATATGCTTTGTCAATTTAGTTCGTGTGTTTTTGTAATAAGGACGTTTATGCACTAGAAGCTAATTACTATTTGAAGAATTTTTATGTGTAGAGGACTGCACATACCCTTAGTGTGGGGTGGGCTATTGATATCCAAGTACAAAACTGATGGAAATAAGTCCACATGAAAGGAACTATCTATGGGTGCTATTAAAGGTTGGAAAACTGAAAAAGAAAAAAAAAAAAAAGAGAGATTTATTTTGACACAAGGACCATAGATAGAGGGAATGAAGAAACAAGTATAACACGACGTAAGCGGGGGCGGGAAGAATACCGGTGGAAGGTGTAGTGATGAGGTATTTAGGCACGTAGAAGCACGCTGAAGAGAATTTCATAGCCAAAAGGTAGGAGGGCACGCTAAAAGGTTATAGCTTGGGCATGACGATGTACCACACACGAAATAATGAAAATAGTCAACTAATGGGAGGATTGTTGGTAGGTGGAGGAGCAATAAATGCACTAAATTTTGAAAGTCTATATAAGGATGGGATGTGAGTTCATTTTTACCATTGTAATTGAGATAATTTGAAAAGGGTTAAGTGTGAAGCAGTCGAGCAATCATGTTGAGGTGCGTAGAGCGTTAAACCATATGTGGAGAGAAGGGTTTTGTGTAGGAGAAGCTTACATTCCCATAGGTGAAGGGTTTGAGTGAAGCGGATGCTTTACAAATGAGCTAGGGCATGTGATTTCCACTAGGAACGAAGATTTAAGATAGGGTTTTGAATTGCTCGAGTACGGGGAGAAGAAAAGAGATATTTTTCAAATGGCACTAAAGAAAGCACTGTATCCAGAGATAAAAGAGGAATATCTAGGATTGATTATTTAGGTTGCAGAAGAAGATCTGTAGGTTGAAGACATTCTTTCATTCATAATTTTTTTCTGTTCTTCTATTCATATTCTTTGATTCAATTTGGATACAACCATTACTAGGGTTGAAATGAAACTAGTGTGGGGTAATGTTGATCGGTCGAGAATCGACACTTAGCAAAGGAAATGTAGAAGGTTCGAGCGTGAGAGTAGAGTGCATTCAAAGGCGTGGAAGTATCGGAAAGGATTATGCGCGAAGAAAAGAAACAGGTTCGGGACTTAGCCATTTTTACAATGAGGATCTATTTCGGAGATAGCGTGCGAAGCACTCAAACCGATTAGAGACTTGCGCATCATGAATTGGCTATTTTTTGATGATCAGCTACGAAGCACTTTGCATGGATGTAGGCTAAAGATAGAGTTGTGAAATAATAGTTGACTAAGAGAGATCTATTGTTATCATTCTTACATATAAGCCTATTTTTGTAACGACACATGGCTAATAATAGCATGTGACCTATTTTGGGATTAGATAGGCGATAAAGGGAAAGTCCCCACCCTTATAAATATGTATTAAACTGTGTAGAGATAGATATGTAGAGAGAGAGCATAGATATACGTGTGAGAACTAGGGTATAGTGAGATTATGCTTTGCTCGATCTGTTATGCACATGAGAGTATACTAATTTTATTGTAATGAAGCTTCTGTGTATTTACTGCAATTAATATAATGGAGATTATGGACTAAAACAAGGTGTTCTCATGGTTATAATTTAGTATTGCATGCTTGATTCCATTATGGTTATCTGTTAAAGTTTGTTATGTTCTAGATCTAGGCATGAATATGCACTGTATGAAAGATATATTAGCTATAGATTTGATGATTAAAGTATTTGTCATGCTAACATCCTAAAATGACAACCCTAAAGAGGGGCTTGGTACCTTTGCGCACTTTGGGTGAGCACTCAGTCTAGGATGAGTGATGTGCCAGCGCATCTAGGCTTGTATTGCTGAATTCTAGGCTGCATCACTCACCTAATTCTTTTCAAAACAACATCACAATCTAGGAGAAACCCTCACACATCTCTAAAGAACTGCCAACTAGGTTTAAGAGTCAATTTTCCTAATTTAGAGATTTACAAATACAAATCAATGTGTCTCATTGTCAAGTGATCAAGTTGCTAAAGTACTTGTATCCATATACATATCACATGCTAGGCAGAGAACTATTTATAGTTTGAGGAATATTTATAGTAATCTTGATGTATGTGGATTACGGAGTTGGACACTAACCCAAACACTAACCTTTTACGAGGATCTCTAACACATGGTTATGGTTTGAATTTGTTTCGCATATGTTGTTATACAAATGTGCAACAGGGAAATTGACAATTTCCAAGCACGAAAACTATACCCATGTGCCAAAATTTTCATGTTCTACCATTCCCAGGCACACCAAGTCCACCCAGTCAGTCCAAGTGACCTCCCGACTAATTTTATATCATCCCCCTAGGTGATTGAGGAAATTGCATTCATTGCCCCTAGGTTATTTTAGGAGTTCATTTGCAAAGCTATAGGCAGTTATGGGAAGGGCTATCACAGGCCTTCCTAGAGCTGGAGAAACCTCATGAAGTAGAGAAGAAGATCCTAAGTGAACATGGAGGTGATTCAAAGGTATTGGGACATCATGGAAATAATTAAGGAATATTTTGGAAAGGCTCGGAGAAGTTGGGGTAGTTTTGCCAAAATTTGAGTTCACTGAAGCCTAGCCTAGCAAAGTAAACAAGCCTAAAACAACTGCGAGCTTGAAGAAGATCTTGGGAGCTCGGCTGGAGTTAGGAGTAAAAAAACATATATGGAAAGAGGATTCCAAGCCCTACATGATGGTGAAATCATATTTTTCACAACACTTTAGCGCATCAGGTCTACAAGCATTTTTTTCTCAGGCACAAGTGGAGTACCAAATCACAATTCTAATTTTTCAGGGATAAAATGGATGAATCAAGACATGAGATCCCCACCATTGGATTTAAAAATCCATTTCAGTCAGGATCATATAAAATTTCACCAAGAAATTCCACCGGGAGCTCAAGTTATCATCGTTCCAAGTTACCCTCTTGAAGACAGTTCAGGAGTTAGTCAATTTTAGGAGGACACGTGTCAGCACCAGGAGCTTGGCGAGATTTTATGTCCCCGAAGTCCCTAAGGTCAGGTAAAACAACCTTGGAAAAATGTTCCCAGCCCCCATGTGACCTCTGAGACCCTCATGTGACCTTCAGACTTGACAATTAAGCCCCCAAGTGTATTTTTGGAGCTCAAATTCCCTGTCGTCGGATCGAAGACATATGTTAGCTCCAGGACCACCATGGAATTTTATGTCCCTCACATCCCTAAGGTCAGGGATAGAATACATGGAAAAATTCTCCCAGCTCCTATGGGGAGTCCTTTGGTCATCCATGTGACCGAATTTTAACCCCCAATTCTTCTAGTGCTTTTTCAAGCAAACCCCCTGCCATCGGATCGAAGACACATGTCGTCCTCTTGCTCACCATGGAATTTGATGTCCCTCATATTCATAAGGTTAGAGACATCGAGACATGAAAAAATGCACCCCACCCTTGCTTAATATTTTTTTTTAATATTGAAATCGACACTTAGTCGTTTCTTCCCCCTAATTTCTTCTTCATGACTTCTCACCATGCCATGGCTTTGTGCATGATTGTTCGAGACACCCGGTCCACCATTGTTGCTCTAAACTAGCTCTTCCATGGCCATATAAACACCTAGTATATGAAATAAATATATTCTAGGGAAGGAATGATCAAAAGTGTTGAAGAAATGAAGAACGGGAAGAAAATGAAGGTTTTTTGCTAGATAATCATGAAGTCACCTGATCGAGAAATATCCATATCTCACAAGATACAAGTCAGATCAAGGTGTCATATTTTTAGACTTCCATATTTTTAAGATGATCATGATGCAATAAACTAGAGTTAAAATGGTGCCCATAATTATTTGTTCCGACAAAATCCTCACTTCATGCACCGCTCACATTAAATCCCGATTTTTCATCATTCCGCAATGATGGAAACAAGCTAAAAACTTGCACATGAGCTCCAAATGAAAAAAATATTGCAATATAGTTGTTTTTCATCACAAATGGAGACAAAAACCAGACCTACAAATTTCGAGCTCCATTAATGGCTGCCATGGCAGCTCGTGCTCGAAGCCACTGCTAGGTGAAAATTTTAAATTTTATTTCCGGCATTCTAGTGGGAAAAATTATGTGAAATTCAGAGGATGTGGTCATGACGATGAGACGAGTCTAAAAAATATGTTCCATCACAAATCGAGCACTGGAAACACACTTTCTAAAAATAGTAAGTTTTCCTATACAGACTTGCTTTATGTTTGGAAAGTCATCATCAAAAGTAGTTGTGGCAAAAGCAAGTGTGTACCCAAGGTCACCAGGAAGCTAGAATGATTGTCCAAAGCTAGAAAATAGTTAAAATGACCACTTACTAAAAATAGTAAGTTCCCTATATGGGTGCTTACTAAAAATAGTAGGTCAACCCAAAAAGTGGCCGAGGCAAGGGTAGTGTGCACAGGATTGAATGAGGGAGTTCATCACATCACGATGGTCGAGAAGAGGCAAAAATCACCTCTCACTCAAACAAATTTGGGAGTTACGGTCACCAATGGAATAGTTCACTCAACTTAGCGAGTGTTCGTGAGCTAATTTGAAGGATTTTCACAGTGTGCGAGGAGTTTGAAGATTCGAGTTTCACCGCATTGAGCTTTCCATCAATGAAGATCAACAAACTCTATCAAGAATGACATATCCTCTTCTTCTTCTCTCTCTCTCTCTCTTTATCTCTCCTCTTCCCCCAACTTTATCTCTCCTCTTCCCCCCAACTTTCTCTCACTTTCTAATGTTCTAATTCTTCATTGGGGTTTGCACTTTTTGATATGCCTTTAAGTCACCTAAAAGTGACTTTAGAAACATAATGTAAATTAAGTCACCTTGATTTTATAAAAGGGACTTAAATATTTTGTAGGAATATGAATAGTCTAAAGTTGGAAATAAGGCATATGGAGGGTCATGAGGAAGATGAGGAGTCGAGTCTACTCTATAAATTGTAAATCCATTCCCATTTTAAAGGGTTGGTCATTAATTTTGTAAGCTCAAGAGTGCATTCTACCTTGAGAGAACAAAGGAGATAGCCAAATTCTTCCTTTCCCCCACTCTCTATTTTTCCTCTATTCCCACACTATGTACAACTTGGTTTAAGAAATCAATACAAGAAGAAGGAGTTTCTAGCTTTCTTTGACTAAGGGATTTCTTGATACTTTGTGATCATAAATTCCATTTGGTCTTGTTGTTATGCATAGATTTGTTTCCTCCTAATTTTAATGCATGTGATAAAAATTCTAATTGATGTATACAAGAATCTGATTTTCTACCTGCAACATTAGTTATCCTATCTAATTTCTCACTCCCCTTTCCCTCTCTACAGACAAAGTCCTCTCTTGCAAGTATCTGTAAGATTTGTCGCAGGGTCAATGGAGTGTCCCTGTTGGATCCCCAGTCAAAATTCCACCACATAAATTCACCTTTTCATGCGCATGCATATACTGATAGTAACACCGGTTAAGTAGAGGGACTTAGATTCCAGAGCATTGGCAAGAAATCCACAAGTTTTTCCACCCAAAATTTTTTCTTGCTAATAGTTTTGGCACCCACCGTGGGGTAGACTTAGCAACATTTGCACCCAAAATATGACCGCAAGGTCTGAAAATTAAAAAAAAATCAAATATTGAAAAAATAAGAAAAAAGAGTTCATGAAAGTACATTATTGAAAGATACAATGTCAAATTCTTGCATGTGACCTTTCATATTCCATGAAATCCTCTTGTATTCCCACTACAAGAATTTCCAAAAGCTGGCCGAAAGGAGATACACCAGTTTGAACAAGTCGAGAGGTGTTCCAAAAAATCAGCAAGAATGAATTAGAGATAATCCATACTTCTTCTCTCAAGCCTCCTCTCCATCTGGCTCTTCAAACAGTTCACTTGACAATCCTATCCAAACTCCTGTTGATACTTCCCCTTCAAATTCTCCCATTTTTCCATCACCATTAAGCATTGAGTTCACGGAAGAAGAAGAGTTTGAAGAAGAATTTGTAGAAGTAAGGGCTGAAGAAGAAGCATGAACAATGATGGCTGATGAAGCAGAAATACCTCAACCCATTGTTCCATGGGGAAGAAATACATGCCTGTTTTCTCTTAAACCACCTCTCCACGATCCACCGATAAGTTCCTGCAAGAACTTTCCAAAGTTTAAAGGTGACAAAACACAACATCTTAAAGAACACATCCCCTGCCTTCACGAAATAATGTGGAATTATTGGTGTCCAACATGAAGATGTTCTTTGTAAGACTGTTTGTCGAGTCCTTTAAGAAAAAGCAACATAATGGTTCTACCTCATGCCCTGCCGATCCATCACTTGGTTGGAATGACATCAAGACTGCCTTCAAGGAAAGGTTCAAATCAACTAAATACTATTAGGACCTCTTGGTGTAGTTGCTCAAGTGAAGAAAGGAGAAAGTGAAACCACGAGAGACTTCGTGGCTCACTTCAAATGGTTTCTTCGTAGGATACCGGAAGAATATTTTCCATCTAAAAACAATATCAAGAGATTCTTCATCAATTCTCAATCATCAGAAGTAGGATTTTTGCTGCGAAGAGCCCAACCAAGGAACATTGTAGAAGCACAAAGGATGTCCATTGAACTTGATGATGATCTCATCCTATCTGGAAAGATCAAGAATCCCTCAAAGGGTAAAGCTCAACATCCATGGAGATGAGAGAACCAATCCATCGCTGAAAAATTTGGTGAATGAGATGGCATCTTTGAAGAGGGAATTATTTAAACGAGTATCTTCTCAAAGAAGAAACAAAAATAAAATTATAGGAGCACCCCAAAGGCTCACCTTGGAGGCCCCACCCATGAACGTAAATTGCATATTTAAAGTAAGTGAAGAAGAGCTTGAACAAGAAAGTGAAGGCGGAAACTTCCTACAGATTGATGAACTTGAGAATGATATACGAGATCATATTTTGTGAGTATTCGAGTTGATGAAGAAGATGCATCGGTTTCTCATGTGCGTATTTACTCATTCTCATTCTAAGAAAAGAGCATCTCCCTCCACCGCTAAAAATAAAAGGTTGATGATCCTCTGTAGCGACTCCACAAAAAAAAAAAAATCAATCGAGGACCCCCACTTCCATATTCCATGAAGTCTGCATTGTTGGAGCCTGATCCCATAGCAAGTAAGAAGGCTCCCGCAATCCCAAGTAAGTCTTCCGATGTCTCTTCCAAGTCTAAATCTAAATCTGATCTGTAAAATATAGTACTTTGAAATCTCCTAGTGTACCTTTCAAAATACCCTCCATTCCCCAAAAATCAAATCCTACTCCCAAGCCTATCCAAAATCCAAAATCAATCCCTTCACCCCCTTGTCCGCATCTGCTCCCTTTGACTTCATAGAATATGCAAACAAAGCCAAAGTGTAGATTACCGAAATTG
The DNA here is from genome assembly GCA_018340775.1 of Taxus wallichiana var. yunnanensis. NCBI lineage: Eukaryota > Viridiplantae > Streptophyta > Pinopsida > Cupressales > Taxaceae > Taxus > Taxus wallichiana. Next base: position 753,077,583 of record CM031242.1, read on the forward strand.
AATATTTGCGGACTCATCTTGAACAATTTGAGAGGTTCATCCAATATATCAGGAGTGGTAGTCTAACACCCAATGTTGTAACTTCTAGTTCCAAAGGCATGTTGCCAAACCCACCTACACCTCCCTCATAGAACATGATTTCTTTGAGTGCATCAAAGACTGATAAGGTTGAACCTTTTTATGTCTCCCTTCTTGTTGGAGAATATGTATTAAACAATTACATAATAGATTCAGTGCCTTGGATAATGTCATACTCATGAAGGTTGCCAAAGCTCTCAAACTTACCATGGCTCCAATTGGTGGCTCTTGTTACTCCCTGGAGTCAAAATAAGTCCCACTTGTAGGGAAGATCAAAGATGCACAGGTGGCTCTTGCTAGATTTCCAAACAAGAAAGTTTTAGCGATGATTTTGGTAGCAGATGTCCCAACCTCATTCGAGAATGTTTCTAAGTAGAAGTTTCTATTGAGACTTGGGAGGAAAATTTAGATGAATTGGTCATCCACAACCATACCAATGAAGGGAGACATGGAGATATTTCTTCCCGAGAAGACGGTACTAAAGTAGGAAATCTTGGAAGCTAACATCTTATATCAAGGTAATAGGAAGATGAATCACTTTTTGGCAAGCAATCGAGGAGGAAGAGGATATCCCCATCTTGGTAGGTCGAAATGCCTTCCCGGAGACATTTGGACTTTGAAGAAGCATTGATGATATTTCAGATTACAAGAGGGCAACCCCAAATTACCAGACGATGCAAACCATGAAGAAGAGGAGATGGTTCTTGATGATTTTCAAGAATAAAAATCATCTTATATGCTTATCCAAGATGAGGAGTTATTCTCATTCCCATTTGGGGATGAAGATGATCTCAATTAGGCCATCTATGGAGAGACAAAATCAGCTTGTGATGAGCCCATGAAAGGTTTGAAAGAAATGTCTGTACAAGAACTGCTTAGAGCCGCAGAAGAAATTGAAGATCCTGAGCTCAGTCTCAAGCTCCGATGCAAGCCACAAATCTACAAGACAAGCGTGAAGCTGATTTGGAAGCCTTAACCAATGTGAAGGTTGGCCATATTGAGATAAGGAAAGATGAAAAATATGATGCCACTCTTGAGCTAATGGTTGATGGATGCAATAAAAAAATGGAGATATTTTCTTTCCCATTTGAAGATGCTCTTTTTGATGAAGGATCGGTAGAGTGCAGTGATTCCCAAATTGATGAGGTAATCCCTCTAGATAGTTTCCTTGAGCTGCATTCTTCAAAGGCATACAAAGATGAGTTGCAGGAAAAAATGAAGCATAACTTCGTGCAAGAAATCTTGGATGTAGTAGAAGTTTTAGAAGACCCCGAGCTGATCCTTGATCTCTTCACTTGTGTCATGGACATATAAGACAAGTATGAGGTCACATCCAATCCTTCTATCAATACTCAAGAACCTCATAGTGGAGTAAAGGAAAAGGATAAGTCTGAGGTTTCTCATGGAAAAGAGGTCAATGAGCATAGACTTGGGAAAGAAAAGAATCTATAATGTTCAAGTAATTTGAACGAAAAGTAGCCCTGGGGTAGTGATAGCGTGCTCAATGAAGAATCATCTATGTGGATAAACATAAATGACACTATGAAACCAATTTAAAAGAGGATGAAGGCAATGGAATTTCTAAGTGAAGGCATGAGAATCAAGAAGCTCATGTAGAATCACTCATACCAAGTACACAGACAATTGTGAAAGCACATGGCTTTCATAAATGATTCGAGAGACGAGGCTACTTTCTGGAACCAGTCAATGGCTTCGTGGAACAACATCACTCAGTGTTTCCCACTCAGGGGTAACTTTTAAGGAATGAAAAGAGCTTCAGTGAAAGTGGGTTGTCCCCTACCTTGTACCATAGGTGATTTCTAGGTGTGTTTCCCTTCCCATTGTGTTTCATGTGTTTCCTTTCTGTCTGTGTGTGTGTGTGTGTGTGTGTGTATTTCCTTCTTCGCTCTCTTTCTCTCTTGTTATAGGTTGTACATGACTCTGCAGGCCCAATGGATAAGGCACTGGTCAATGAGTTATATGGTTTAAAATTAAGATTCTAACCTCTCGCATGTCATGTATTCACTGTGCTCAATCCATTTCATGTCCCCAAGCTAGAGCCAATTGTTGTCATGTAAATGTGCAACAGGAAATTGACAATTTCCAAGCACGACAACTATAGCCGTGTGCCAAAATTTTCATGTTTTGCCATTCCCAGCACACAAATTCCACCTAGTTAGTCCAATTGACCTCTCAAATAATGTTTTATCATCCCCCTAGGTGATTTAGGAAATTCCATTCATTCCCCCTAGGTGATTTTAGGAGTTCATTTACAAAGCTATAGGTAGTTATGGGAAGGGCTATCATTGGCCTTCCTAGAGCTAGAAACAACCTCACGGAGTAGATAAGAAGAGCCTAAGTGAACATGGATGTGATTTAAAGGTATTTGGACATCATGGAAATAGTTCAAGAATATTTTGGAAGGGCTTGGAGAAGTTGGGGCAGTTTTGCCAAAATTAGGGTTCACAAGCCTAGCAGTCCACAAGCCTAAAACAATTATTGAGCTTCAAAAGAAGATTTTAGGAGCTACGGATGGAGTTAGGAGTAAAACAAAATATCTCCAAAAATATGATTACAAGCCCTACATTATGGTGAAATCATATTTTTCACAACACTTTGGCGCATTAGGTCCAAGGAAGGTTTTATTAGGCACAAAGCGGAGTGCCAAATCACAATTATGATTTTTAGGGATCAAATGGATGAATCAAGACATGAGATACACACCATTGGATTCAAAATTCCATTTCTAATTAGGATCATATAAAATTTCACCAAGAAATTCCACCGAGAGCTCAAGTTATCATCGTTCCAAGTTACCCTCTTGGAGACAGGTTCAGAGTTAGTAAATTTTCGGGAGGACACATGTCAACACCAGGAGCTTGGAGGGATTTTATGTCCCCGACATCCTTGAGGTCAAGTACACCAACCTTGGAATATGATCTATTTTTGGAAGATGGCGTGTGGAGCACACAAACAGGAAAAGACTTGCGTGACACACATCGACTATTTTTGGAAGAGCGGCTATGGAGCGCTTTGCATGGATGCGGGCTAAAGATAGAATTGCTACTAACAGTTAACTAGGAGAGATCTATTGTTAGCGCACTTACATGTGTGGCTATAATTGTAAAGGCACATGGCTATTTTTAGCATGCGACCTATTTTGGGAGTAGATAAGCGGTGAAGGGAAATTCCCCACCCTTATAAATATGTAATGAACTATGCATAGTATAGTATAGTAGGGTATGTGAGAACTGAATTATTGTGAGGTTATGCTGCCAAATCTGATGTGTGCATAAACTATGGTATTATCTATTATAATGAGCTTATGTGTATTTATCATGTTTAATATAATGGAGTGTATTGGCTGAATCAGAGTGTTAATTCTGAGTATAATTGGATCTTACATGCTTGATTTCATCATGATTATCATTTAAGTATGTTATTCTTTAGATATAGATTTGAACATGCATTGTAGAATGATGTATTAATTATGGATCTGAATGCATTAAGTCTTCATCATGCTAACATCCTGCAACAACAACCCTAAAGAGGGGCTGATACCTTTGTGTGCTTTGGGTGAGCGCTTAGTCTAGGTTGAGTGATGTGCCAACGCACTTGGGATTTTTTTGGTAAATTCTAGGCTACATCATTGGTTCCATTTTCGGGACCTCTTTTTCAGTTGTTTTTAGGATGGTTCATGATGAAGACATACGGTTGACCCTAGCAAGTGTTGAGGAGTGGATACATGACCTAGAAGAAGAATACACACATGGAGGTTCAACACTGGATCTGAGTTTGATGCACACATGTGGTGGAGTAGAATCTATATGATTGTTTATATGAGAGCTTCTTCACTATATTTCCAGTAGAATTATATGAGTGGCTGGTTGCTTATGCATCTAAATGGAATTGGAGGTATCACACACTGTCTTGGACACGTAGGAAGAATTTCAGACCCTTTATGATGTTGATCTGATTTGGACTCGTGTTGTGGATATGTGGTTCCATGGTGTTTTGAACAACTATATCTTGGAGTACTCAATTTCCACTTATTCATGCCAGAGGTAGCTGAATTCCAATTTTTATGATATCCTAGGGAACTTACCTATAAGGCATTCCACTGGTGATCAAAATTTGATGGTAACCCTAAACTTGGAGAGAAAACCGATGGCTAACTAAACCCCACCATGCATGGGGGTAGGAGTAGGTTTGGTGAAAGATGGAAGACCTAGTGGCAGAGAGGAAGAGAGAAGAAAGGTGAAACTTAAGTACAATGAGGCATGTGAGAGGGAGATAGAGAAGCAATGTGAGATGTTGCAGAGTGGATGGCATTGAGGAGAGAGATGGATCAGAAGGATTTGAAGTTCATGTAGAAGACGTGGAACCGAGCATCAGAACTCCCCCATTTGGGAAAGCATGACAGGGAACCCTCCTCGGCCTCATGTAGAAGCGCACCAATAGAGATGACCTGGGCCATGGGTGCGCATCTAAATCTACCTGGAAACCTTTCCCTTGTGCTTGGTCTTCTAATATCTAGTACAAAAAATAGTCAATAAGCTAATTTAGGTAGGGAGAGTAGGAGTAAGTCATATAAAAAGCACATTGATGACAACACAAACATCTTCATTATTGTTTGGAGGTACCTTTTCAGTGTATCTTCTACACAGAATTAGGCGCACAAAATTTTGGACTCTCTTCTAGGGGAGTAGTAACACTTCGCAGACTATAGGGGTGTAATTCAATACTACTATTGGGACACAGGGAGTACATCTTTGGTCTAACTCTAGCTATAGGTTCAGGATTAGAGGTATAGGTGGCTCTAGTTTCTGGTGGATCTGGTGGTTTCTGGAGGTAGAGGAAACACAAGAGGTTCTGGATAGGTGGGCAAGGTCCGCACCAACCCCAAAATATTTACATGGAGATGTCTCTTCATCTTCCAGAGTATAGGGGCATAGAAGATGTTGTTGAACATGTGCACATGTGTGAAATATTTGTGGTGCCAAAGGAATCATGACTTCTGAGCATAGGAAAGTCAATTCACTACTACGTTACAAGGGCATGCACACATAGTTGGTATAGAAAGTTTGACCCTGATCAGACTTGTGTAGACTATGCAACTTTAAAATATGCTTTCCTTAAAGAGTTTCACATCCCTGAGTTTGAGAAGAAGAGTATAAGTGTGCTCAAGGATATTAAGCAAGGCACTATTGAGAGTGTTAGAGAGTATGATGCTCATTTCAAAATGTTTTTATCTAAGATTTCTTATGATATTCATGCAAGCCAACATGCAATGGTTTGTTGGAGGTCTGATTACACCTTTTAGAAGGGTGCTATCACATAAGACATACACTGATCCATGTGAAGCACTTGAAACAACCTTACGTGCTGAGGAAGTTGGAAGTATAACACTAGGGTGAGCCCATTTTTAGAAGCACAAGATCACAGCTATGGGAAAAGTAGTTGGAGAAGCTATTGGAAAATTCAACACATGAGACATGCACATGGATTTGGTGCATAAATTGTGAAGTGGAAGGTCACACAAAGGATAGTTGTCCCCACAGATCAAGTACACTCATTGTTGTTGTTGGACGTGAGATATGTCATTTAAACCATGATGCTAGCCACTACCCATTATTACAACGCACAATAAGGAAGAATGTCTCTTGTTACTGTAAAATTTATAGGTCCACAACTCATGACATAGAAGACTACCAAATGATTGGTCAGATCCATGATGTTATAGATATTGGTGTATGATAGACAAGAGTTTTAGATAACTCTAAAGGCAAGAATGAGCATCAGGATGGGATCACAATCAAGCACACTATGATGGAATGAAGGGCATTTTTAAGGTGGTTGTGGCAGAGGTCGAGGATACCATGGTGGATTTAGAGGATGAGGCCATGGTGGTGGATGAGGTGAGTTCCCTCACGTGGAACATGTTATACATGTGGATCTCCTGACCACTACAAGTGTGAATGTCCTCAAAATATTACATGTTCTTTCTGTGGAAAGAATCATAGTTATGAGGAATGCCCAAACTTGTATGAGCATCTTAGTAAGTAACATAAACAAGAAAACAAAGGCGCAGAGGATGGTTAGGATACAACGCTGTTGTGGAAAATCAGTGGATGCCCAAGTTGGAACCTAGAATCCGAGGCATTGCAAGTAAGGATCACTACCACATGAAGTGGCATGCATGCCAAAGAAGCATTGCAGCAGAAGCCTACCATCACTAAGGAGGAGGTTCTACATGCATGGTACCCAGATCCTACCCATCAGAAGGAGGTTTATCAGAAACCATGGAGGTACTTAGAAATATTTAGGGTGAAATACAATATTTAAAGGAGCAATCATGGAAGATGGAGCAAAAAGAAAGCATCAAGAGATGGTCCAATCTGATATGGATGACTTGAAAGAAGTGTGCAAAGATGTTGCGCTAGAGAATATCATTCCACTATTAGGGAATTGGTTAAAGGGAAACACTGCGTGCAAGTATTGAGACTGGATGACAGATCCTACATGTAAATCTTCCCCTCATAGCCTAGATTATGACAAGGAAATCACTCTAAATGTTGTTGTGGATGGGTGGATTTTGAGTAATATATTGATTGATATAGGTGCGGAAGTCAATGTTCTTACCTTAGATGCATGGGTACAAATGGGGAGACCTCCATTGCCATATTTGAATGTATTGTTCATGGCTAATCGACTAAGGCCACTCCCATTAGAGTTTTAAAAGATGCCTCCATTACCATACAAGGAGCCAAGTTCACTAGAGATTTTGAGGTCTTAGCACTAGCAAAGGTAGATAGCTTCCCAGCTCTACTGGGGTCATCTTGGTGCTATGCAAATAATGTTGATCTTTGGTTCAACAAGGGTTATATCATCTTTGAAAACAAGGAGGAAAGGGTTATTATCCCATTAACAGATGGAAAATATGCCCTATGTTGAGCCCTTGAGTGAGGAAGACCTGAATAGGATTTATGTACGTACGCATCGTCTGGGACCCAGAGGTGCATGAGCCATCTAAAGAAGGAATCCTTCAAGTGGGAGGATGCATAGTCTATTAGTCGATACTACAAGTGTTGCTTGTGATAATTGGGCTCATAACACTTATGAGTTGGTAGGGCGTGAAGTAAAGAGTATATTTTCTAGGGACAACAACCCGTTGTATCAAGAGAATAGGTAACAACTTGGTACCTCATTACACCTAGAGAAGGAGACCCTATGGTGTTCTACGATGCCATGGAGGAACAGTGGATAGACTAGTTGGAGAGATGGAATATGCTAGCATATACCCTATGTGGGACAACAACGCGCTGGTGGGTGGTTCACAAGGATAATCTTGTAGGATGGAATGAAATTAGGATTGCTCTTGCTACTAGGTTCTTCAGAGCAATGCACCTACTCAAATATGTACTTATCATGGTAATCAACCTATTTCAACACCACATTCAGAAGTGTGAGAGACTCTGGATAGAGGGGTAGGAAGCTTTACCACCTTCACTCTGGGTGCACAAGTTTTATTCCACTTTACAAGGTTGTGCACGTGCTTGGTATGTATATGCAGAACTCCATAGAGAGACTAGAAATTGGTAGGATTTAATTATAAGAATGACCCAGACATTTGACTTCTTCTCTACTAAACCTCCGGTGGAAGAAGCATTAAAGGTTATAAAGTGCTTAACTATGGGGGATAGTGCCAAGGTGGAAGAACTCATTCAAGAGTTATTTGATGAAGGAGACTCAGAGCACATTTTGTTGAAGAAACAAAGTCGATGCCACATTACTTAAACATGCTTTCCTTGAGAAAGAAAAAGGAAAAATGGTCTACTTAGTGGATGATGAAGAAGTAGAAAATCTGGATGTAGACCATTCAACAAGTAGGCGTGAGGTGTTGGACAAGTGTAGATAAGACCACACGTGCCTATCATGAACCTATGAAGACAAAGAAAGTGAATATTGGATCAGATGTTGAGCCTAAGGAGGCCATAATTGGAGACTATTGGTTAGACTCTGAAGTGGAAAAAATCATTGAGTTACTATGGGATTATCAAGACTTATTCCTCAGGGGTACCATGAACTTAAAGGCATGCATAAATCATTAGGAGAGATGAAGATAAAGCTTAAAGAGGGTGCACCCTGGATTAGAAAGAGACCCTACAGGATGAACCCCAACTTGCATGAAAAGGTCAAAGAAGAGATTGAAAAATGTTGAAGTCTAGAATCATCAAGCCCCTGAGGATGAGTCGAATGGGTTAGTCCAATGGTGATCAAGTATCAAGAAGGATGGTTGATTAGGATCTGTGTGGACTACATGGAGCTGAATGTTACATGTGTGACTGATCCCTTTCCTACGCCATTCACTGAGGAAATACTAGAAGGTGTTGTAGGTGTGAAATCTATTCATTTATAGATGGGTTCTCTGGGTATCATCAGGTTAGGATTGCCCAGGAGGATCAAGAAAAGACTACTTTTACTACTGAATGGGGCAGATTTTCCTATATTGTGATGCCTTTTGGACTGAAAAATGTGCATGTTGTATTTTCACGCATAGTTGTTTAGGCATTCAAAGATTTTATTCACAACTTCTTGTAGGTTTATTTAGATGATTGGATGGTGTATGGACTTGTTAAGGATCATTGTGACAATCTGCACTTAATGTTTGAAAGATGTAGATAGTTGAGTATCTCTTTGAACATCAAGAAGTGCATATTTCTACACCATTTGGAATACTATTAGGACACATAATCTATAAGGAAGGTTTGTTGGTTGATCCAACTAAGGTTGTAGTCATTATTAGCCTAAAAGATCCTACTAGTCAAAGTGAGGCATGGATTCTTGGGTCACACATGAGGTATTATAGAAAATTCATAAAGGGGTATGCCAAAGTTTCCACACCTTTGGAGGAGTTATTGAAAGGAAAAGGTACGTTCTACTAGGGAGAACCACAACAATGTGCATTCGAGACATTAAAGGAGAAACTTACTACCATGCCTATTCTACACTTTCCCTTCATGGGACCAACCATTTCATGTACATGTGGATGCCTCTGGCATGGCCATTAGTGTGGTGTTGGCTCATCCTAGAGAAGGTATTATAGATCATCCTATCTATTTTTCTAGTAGAAAGTTGACTCTTGCAGAGTAGAATTACACAACTATAGAGCATGAAAGCTTTGTCAATGATCTATGCGCTACATAAATTCAGACAATACCTGCTAGCTACACCATTTTTATTTTATACATATCACATGGCATTGAAGTATTTGGTAAAAAATCCCATTTTATAGGGGCGCATATGTAGATGGGTACTCTTATTTCAAGAATTTGATTTCACAGTTGTGGTAAAACAAGGAAAAGTAATTTTGGACTAGACCATTTATCTAGAATACAGTCAGGAGAAGAGAGCATAAGCCATTGAAGATACCATGCCCGATGCACAATTATATAGGTTACAACAGCACCATCGAATTAGAGGACATTGTTGTCTTTCTATGAACAGGTATGGTATGACACTAGAAGGAATGAAATCCTTAGAGAAGAAACAACTTGCTATACACGTGACACCCTATATGTTGATTAGTGGTGACCTGTACAAGTTAGGCTGGGATGAAGTATTATGCCATTGTGTACTGGAACATGAGTGCACAAATATCATGGAGGAAGCTCATGGTGGTATTGTAGGTGGCCACTATGCAGGTGACGCCACTGCGCACAAGATTCTACTCGTTGGATTATGGTGGGAGACCCTGTATAAAGATTGTAAAGCATATTGCAAGGCTTTGTGATCACTATCAAGCATCTTGGGAAACCAGGTCAATGAGATGAAATGCCTCTAAGACCTATTACTAGTGCAAAACCATTTGAGAAATGGGCTATTAGATTTTGTGGGTCCTATTTCACTAGCCACACATAGGACTGGATCACGCTATATCATTACTTGCACAAACTATCTGACAAGGTGGGAAAAGAAACACCTACAAAGGATTGTATAGCGACTACAACAACTAGGTTTCTATGGGAAAATATTATTACAAGGTATGGATGTCCTTTGAGTTTGACAAGTGATAGGGGCACACATTTTTGAATGAGACAATCAAAGATTTTATTGGATGAATTCATGATTGCACACCATAAGACTACACCATATCATCCTCAGGAAAATGGAACTACTAAGGCTTTCAACAAGATTTTGAGCCAGACATTGACAAAAAATTGTGATGTTGGAAGGAAGGATTGGGATGATAAAGTTTTTGCAGTACTTTGGGCATATTACACAACATATAAAAGGTTGAACAAATCCACACCATTTTAGTTAGTATTTGGTACAGAAGTAGTTCTTCCTATGGAATTCATGCTACCTTCTTTGTGTATTGTGTGCATGCTGGAGGTCTAGTTGATGAACAAGCATTAGAAGAATGGATTGAAAATTTAATCAAGCTGGATGAGTGATGAGAAATAACACGTTGGAGTCAAAAACAAGAAAAGGTCAGGCATAAAGCATGGCATGACAGCACATCAGGGATAAAAAGCTTGAGATAGGACATATGGTGCTTCTTTATGATTCTAAGTTTTGCACCATCTAGGAAAACTCAAAGTACATTAGTTAGGACCATATGTTATCACTCACATACTTGAAACATGCGCTTGTTAATTAGAGGCGCTTGATGGAATACGATTACCTGGATTACTTCAATGGGAGTAGGCTGAAGCCCTACTATAAATAAGTCTTCTTGGTGTTTGTAATAAGGTAGTGTTGCCATTTAGATTAGGTTTTCAATTATGTATTTCCTTAATGTATTTCCTTCTTCGTCACTATGCTTTGTCAATTTAGTTGGTGTGTTTTGTGTAATAAGCGTGTTTTACGCCATAAGCTAATTATTATTTGAAGAAATTTTTATGTGCAAAGGACTACACATACCATTAGTGTGGGGTGGATATTGATATCCAGGTACAAGACTGTTGAAAATAAGTACACATGAAAGGAAAAACTGCTACAGGTGTTATTCAAGTTGGAGAATTGTTAAAAAAGAGATTTCTTCTGGAAACAAGGACCATATGTGGAGATGAATGAAGAAACAAGTATAATGTGAGGTAAGCAGGGGCCATGGGAACTACCAAGGGAAGGCACAATGGCAAGGTACTTGGGTGCATGGAGGTGTGAAGAGAAGTTCACGTGGCTAGAAGGTAGGAAGGTGTGCTAGAAGGTTATAGCTTGGGCACGAAGATGTACCATGCGGAAAGAATGAAAATGGTCGATTAATGAGAGGATTGTTGGTAGGTGAAGGAGCAATAAATGCACTAAATTTTTAAAAATATATATAAGGATGGGATGTGAGTTCATTCTTACCATTGAAATTGTGAGAATTTGAAAAGAGCTAAGTGTAAATGAGCCAAGAGAATCATGTTGAGGTGTGAAGAGTGTGAAACTAGACATGGAGAGAAGATTTGTGCACAGGAGAAGCTTGTGTCCCCATAGGTGAAGGGTTTGAGTGAAGCAGACACATTACGAAAGAGCTAGGGCATGTGATTTCCACTAGGGCATGAAGATTCAAACTAGGTTTTAACTTGCTTGTTATAAGAGGATAGAAAGGAGAGATTTTCAAATGGCACCAAAGAAAGCACCTATAGTAAGAGTAAAAGGGAAGAAGAAGGTCGAAGTGGAAGAAGAAATTTCTCCCAAGAGTAATTTCTCAAAAATGTAGTATCTAGAGGGCGTTGATTGTGGGACAAGAATGGGATTCCCACATCCATAAATGTAAGATCAACAATTACAACCATCACACACTAGATAATAAGAAGGAACTAGATGCATTGTTGAGCATGAAAACAAACAAGCGCACAACAAAAAGACATGCCAAGTGTATGATGATGACTGGAGAGAAGTTGTTAAAGCAAATTGGAGTCTACCAGTTATATGAGCTGCCATACTTTGGAAAGTATGAACCATTGTATCGATGGTTGATGAGAAGAGTCCATGAGGACTTCTTCTACTTCACCGGATAGAGGGTTAGAATCACAACCACCTTAATTTCAATAGTAACAGGATTAAGGGCCTCAGGAGAAGATATGGAGAGTGACTTAACATAGATAAAAAAATGATCTGGAGACAAGGAAGGAGCTAGGATATACCAAGGGTCCGCATGGACATGGAAATTGATAAATTGAAGAAGTACCCAGTGGTACAAGAAGTTGCACATCTGATAACAAAGTTGAATGACCAAGAAAGGTGGTCGCAAGTGAATACAATGTGGCTACATGTTACAAGGAAAATGTCTCAAGGGGTGATCTACAATATCGCAGGTTACATAGTAGAGACAATCATTGCAGAAGTGTGTATAGGTGAAAAAATTGTTTTGGTGCTATTTTATTGTCTTTGGTGTTTATGGAGATTGGAGTGCCCGATGGGCCAAAGGAAAATATTTGGGAGTACCCCATGGAAAATAAATCTATAGTAGAAATATTTGATAAATAATTATGTGAAGGGACCATGGGTGGGCCCTTTAAACAGAGGGTAAAGATGTGGTATGACAGGCTCCGCGTGGTGTTTGAAGAGGAGTGGTGCATACCCAAGGAGTTACCTTTGGTGGTGGGTAAGGTAGTATAGTTTACAATCTACCAACATTTTTGCATCACACGATTTGTGATGAAGGATAGAGCTTGGAGCCCTTGGTGAAAACTACCATATGCCTTCACAACACGCTACTTCTAGGCATCAATTCACCTAGTTCATAGATGCATGCCACCTAAGCTTCATCACAGATAAGGTAGATTATGATTATCACACACTACGAGAAAAACATATGTATATCTAGGATGGACTGCCTATGTTGAGAGGCTTATCTCAGATGTAATAAACATGAATCTGGTAAGCTTGGAATTCAGAGAGATGTTAGAGCAGTGCTTGTGTATCTTCAACTCAAGCCCAAGCTAGAGAACAAAAAATATGTGGAAAATGAGTTCGCACTTCAGGGCCACCTAAGGGTAAGCATATAGTAGAGAATGTGCCAACTCCATAGCCTACAAAGACTATAGTGGTGGATGAAGAGGAGGATGAATGAGAAGATAGTGGTGGCTCTGGAGCATAGAGGATGAAGGCAACCTACAAACAAGGTAGGAACTGAGCGTGTGACTACACCACCTTAGGTGCAAGAAGGAGATGATGAGGACCTGGATTCAGTACAAGGAGAGCACCACTTCAAAAGGGTATTTAGAAGAACCAGAACCCAAGGTGCTACACCATATTTAATGTGTAGATCAAATGACTCTCTCCACAAAATGAGACAACTGAGAAAAGGAGGAGAAAGTTGAGGCTGAATGAGGAGGCGGAAGAGTATGAGGAGAGCGCACCCAAATCTCTAATGCCACCAGAGGACGTGGAAGAGCCAAAGGATGAAGAAATGAAGGATGGAGGAGTAAAGGAGGTAGATGGGACAACACAAGAGACTACTCAGGGCATATAAGAAAAAGCTCCAAATCTTGTGCACTCAAGTTCCTAAGGGGCCAAGATCGAAGAGGAAAAGTGGGGAGTATACTACACCAGTCATGGGCTACTCGAGGACACAAGTAAAATTGTCCGCGCCTGTTTCCAAAGCATAGTGGGCCTTAAGGAATTATATGGATGGGAGTTGATGGATGAGGACATGGCCACCGTGTGCACAAGGAAACAACTGTCTTGGTCAATGCAGACACATATGGATGAACCAGACTTTGACATATGTGAAGATTCTATGTATCAAGAAGATTGAAGAAGACACCTCAGGCCAGACACATAACAGTAAAGCCTACTATTATGTCGGATGAACAAGTAATTAATCCTTGGTGAAGGTATCTACAGAGGCGGTAAGGAATGTGGATAAAACTATAACCATTAGGGCACTGAAGGAAGAGATCAAGGCCAAAGATGTAGAGATAATGCACCTACGACAAGAGAATGACTTAGAGTAGAAGAAGAACAATGCTTTCATCAACATGGCAAAGGAAATTGGAGACCATGTCCTGAAAGAAAGACCACATTTGGAGTCCAAGGTACCTAAAAATTTCCTTCAGCAATGCATTATGTACATACCTTGGTAGATTTGGTGCTTGAGGATGGACCTATGTGCATGCCAGCACCAAAGGATCCTGAGCAGGAAGCAGAGCGAGAAAAGGCTTTAGTGATGAGGAAGATTGCATCTTATGAGGCATTGCTCCAAACCTTGCAGGAGGAGCTGAGGAAAGTAGACCAGAATTGAATATTTGCACAGCTCCAAAGGTGGTCATCAGGATAAGGACCATGGTAGAGGAAAATGAAGTCCTAAAAGTAATGAAGGATGAGACACTGGGTCGCGCAGAGAGGTTGACATTGGTAAAAAAAAGCGTGAGGCCCTTGCAGTAGCACAAGAACCCCATAAGGAAAGGTTAGATGAGATGGGGAAGATTATAGCACAGAAGATGGATCTGCTAGAAGGAAGAATGTCTGCAATGTCCAACATTGTTCTAGTTTTGTAGAATGAAAAGGGAGAAATTTCCCAAGATGAGATGGAGTCTATTGCGGTAGATATTCCAGAAAAATCAGAGGCCACACTAAGTGAGTGATAGACATTAGAGGTAGAGATAAAGGAAGAGTATCCAAAATTGATTCTTCCAGTTGAAGTAGAGGATACTACTGAGTAAATCATTCTTTTGTATAGAAAATTCTTTACTATCTTCCATTTATATTCTTTCTTATTCTTTGAACATTCAAGAGGTAACCATTATCGGGGTGACAATGCAGTTAGTGTGGGGTAATGTTGAGTAGACAATGTATAACACTTAGCAAAAGGCATATAAAAGATTTGCGTGAAATATTAGAGTGCATTCAAAGGTGCGGGAGGATCAAAAAGGAATCACACGTGGAGGAAAAAGATAGATTCGAGACTTAGCCATTTTCACAATTATGATCTATTTTTGGAAGATGGTGTGTAGAGCAAATAAACAGGAAAAGACTTACGCAACACACAATGACTATTTTTGGAAGAACGGCTATGGAGCACTTTGCATGGATGTGGCCTAAAGATAGAATTACTACTGACAGATTAACTAGGAGAGATCTATTGTTAGCACACTTGCATGTGTGGCTGTAATTTTAAAGGCACATGGCTATTTTTAGCATGCAACCTATTTTGGGAGTAGATAAGTAGTGATACACCTCTTCTTATTCTTACCTTTATCAAGTACTTAGGGGCATATGTGTATGTCCCTTTATTATTTTCCACGAATATGTTTCCTTACATTATATATGTCCTGTGTGTATATTAGTGGGGTGATTCTTTTAATATGTTTGTAAATACTAATAATACTATCACATATCTTCAATAACAATCGGTTCTATGCAAAAATTGAAATCAATATCAATCAATTGAAATGTATTTAGATAAATTAACCTAGGGTTTCCTATGACTTTGATGGTCCATTCACCAAGGATGATCATCACAGTTTTCTGGCCGCACGCCAAAGTGGGACAGTTTGAAGCACCTTACTATTTCATTTCATCAAGTTGGTGTGTTCTTGGTGAGATTCAACCTTTAGAGGCACATACAAACACATTTGGTGACTCGTTTAGTCCGAACAACCCATTCTTTGATTTTACATACCTTTCTTCCATCCATTTCCATTCATGTTTCTTTCCATACCTTTAATTTTTCTTCATTTCATGAAGTTGTGCAATCACGATTCATTCCCATAGTGGAATTCACACTTTTAGCAGTACAATCAGCCTTAAATGAGCTTATCAACTTTTCTAGATCAGCACTATGATCAGATTCAGAACCATTATGTTTACCCACATGAGTAATGCCAAAATCATTTTGGATATGAATCCTATCAAGGAAACATATATGCATATGACAACAACAATCAAATGGAGGATCCTGGCCTAGTGGAGAAGATCCAAAGAATGGAGGTGGTATGTTTCAAACTCGAGCTATGACACAAATGAAAGCATCCAAGATTAGTTGTAGGGAACCTTGTCCATGGGAAGGCCCTTTTCCAAGACACTATAGCCCACAGAAAAGCTTGATTTCTTGGATGAAATGTTTCCTGAATTACACAATGGATTGAGGGTATTGAAACATATGAGAAAATTACGAGACAACCTTGTCAATGGATAAGTCAATTACCATCTCTTTTTCTTCTTTCTCTCCTTCTCAAGCTTTACCATTTCAACGTTGTCAGGATTCAAGCCCACTATATGCTGCTCCAAGTGTTGAGTTCCCTTCCCCATTTCCTAGTCTTCCATCCCATCTCGATTCTTCTCGTCCTTTCACCACCCCAATAGTCACTCCCTTCATGAAAAAAAAATCCATTTCCTTTTCCACCAAAAATGGTTACAAATCCTATGGTAAACCAACCCAACCCCCTCTTGTTATCCCTAGTATATCCGGGGAATAAAATAGTACTAAAAGCGGTCAAGAATGAATAATTGAAGATTGGAAAAGATGGGCTCATAGTTTCAGGATTGATAAGATCTCATTTCTGGTTAAACCTAAGAAAGAGGTAGCCCCAAGCCCACAAGAAGAGGATCATGTGCAAACAAGAGAGGAAAATCTCCCTAAAGTGCAGGATGTTTCAATAGAATGCAATGACCTTCATTGTCCTGCATGCCTAGAGCTTGCTTCCTTGTTGGAAGGTTGCATTGAGCCACCACAATCATCAACATCAGTTGTGACCAACCTGTGGATAACTTCACATTGTGGAGAGGAAAAAATCAAATTTTGAATCCTTGGATGAAGAAGAGATCATTGGAAACTTTATATTATTTTAATGATAAAATTTTAGATTCTTCTTCTATTACATCTTTGCAAGGATCTAATTTTGTGGAGTTTGATCTCTCAAAATTTATGTTTGAGGAGGAAGAAGAATATGATGACAACATGACCAAATCAGTTATCATTGAATGGGTAGTGTGGGAAGAGGAAAAATTGTTTGTAGAGGAAAAACAACATCTAGAGCATGCTCAAGAAAACAATTACCTTCTTCGAGAAAGTCTGCAAAATGACTCCATTCATGGAGTTGGGATTCGATGGAATGGGAAAATCAAAAGGATCGGCCCACTAGTTCCCAGGACCCCATGCTCAAGAAAACATCCAACAACATGGGAACCAAGTGAGAAACCCACACTGGTCATGCTCATTTTGGGACATGAAGATGATCTTCAATACACCAAGGATCAACTACAACACCTCTGACCAAAAGAGGAACATCTAGAGGAGGTATTATTTTTGTTTTTTTATATCTTGGATAGAAGAGTGGAAGGTATCTTTCCATTTTTGTTACAGGCCATAACCGTTGTTAAATTAATTATATGGCCATGCTTTTTAAAGAAGGGAAGCTATTTCTCCCTACCTGTAGCGGGCTTTGTTTATATTTTCTTTGTTTTGGTTAGTGTAGGAGTAGGAGTAGTTTACTTTCAATAGAATAAGTGCTTGTGCACACTCTACATGACTCATTTGAGGCATGTATGATTTGTCTCTTTTGTATATAGATTTTTTCTGTATTGCTCCAAGTGGTGCAATGCACCAAGCCTTTCAGTTGTTGTAGAGAGAGATCCATAGTTGCATGTAAAAGTTGGATACTTCAAATCAAGTGAATACAAAGTAGCTAAAATCAATTAAGGAAGAATCTGGTTGGTTCTCTCTAAGAATAGTTGCAACAAGCTTCTACACCCGTTCAAGCAGTTAAGAGTTCATTCGGCAACTCAGACAATAATCAACTTCATCAGGGAAACATTGGAAATTCCAGAGAGAGAGAGAAATCAAAGCTTAATAGAGTTCCATGATGTAAAATTTACAGTGATTGACATCCAACCTCAATAGATGGCAAATTGTAGGAATGAGTATGATTCAAGTTGAAATAAAATTTTAACATTTTCTTATGAGAGTTTGAGAGTGCGAGTAGTGGGAAGCGAGTTCCATAAAGTAGGCAAAAACATTTCAAATCGTCGAGAATCAAATTTTGGATCAACTCGCAATGATGATATATAATCCATGCCCAATAGATAGATATAGGCAGCTAGTTCATTCCATTTAGTAGGCTAACAACCCCTATGAGTCACCAAATTATTATCCCATTTCATCCCCTTGTGAAATGGGACAACGAGCATCTTGCATTACTACAATAAAAGGATTCACTGTGGGAAAATAAAAATCTAGAGATTCATCAAAAATCTTCCCTTGCATCTCCAAATTACTGCAATATACCTAAGGAATCCTATGTCTCTATAAAATGTCTAAGGAGATCTAGGTTTGCAAGAAAGGCCCTTGAGCTCTTGGAATAGCTCATCGAGCTAGTTAAGGAAGGGAGAATTTCTCATTTTGGTGACCGAGCTAGCTAGGTTGTATTAAACAACGTTAGGCGAAGGAGAACTCGTGTTAACATTGAGCTAAGTGTGCGAGACAACTCGAGCTATTATATGGTCCCAGTAGGGGTCAAAATATTTCCCAAGACCGAGGGATTGAGCCCATTTCCATCATGACCCAAGCTTGTTAGATGGTAATTGAGTCATGTGATGCCTTGCAATGAAGGTCGAGCTACATAAGCCGATTACGATTTTAACATGGGCCGAGACCGTAACACTATTAATCGATCCATGCGTTAGGAGGAAGCATTGAGCTCATGAGTGAGCTACTTATGGGGAAGCGAGTTATTTTATATCCAAGTTCGAGATATATACAAGAGGATGCAAACTGAGCTATCTAGCCCCATCGAGACTCATTAGAAAATTGCATTATTATTAATCGATCTATACAATTAGGCTCGGACCCGTTTACATATGTACTAAGTTATTATCTAGACCGAGATAATAGGAAGGAACCAATAGGTTCGCAGCAGCCCCTTGCACACACATTCAAAGTAGTTCGAAGGGAATTTTCTCAAGCCGAGCACCAAAGGTCAAGTCATTTGGAAGCATTGCGAGAGATGTATCTAAGAGGTAGGCAAAAGCTCGGGCGAGCATTGTTATAGAAGCATCAAACCATCATTAAAGTAAGGACAAGGCTCGTGGTCACCACATGTCATCGTGGCATAAGTTCAAGTGACCAAGAAAAGGTGGGGGCTTCGAGGAAGCGCGGTGCATCCACATGGACAGAATTAATCGGGAATGTGATGTGATGTCCCCGGGGCCCACTAAGGAATCCACACGATGCGAAAAGGCTCAAGATTGCCACATGAGAAGAATGAAGGATGGGTTTAGTGCCCAACATGGAGACTTCACTTGTGGAGACAAAATAGACTCGACGGTTGGTCAACTCAATAGAAACTCGGCGCATCAATTCGGTGACTTAGTGAAACGTGGAGGTTATGGTGTGGTTGTGCATTGAATGGAGGTTGGCAGTATAAATACATTACCCGATACATCGACTCGATGCTAGGGAGTCATAAAAGGGTCGGTAGGATCCTCGGGGAGGTCGGCGTCCAAGTCACCGAGCTAGGATTCAATGAGGATCCTTTCATCTAAAAGTATGACTCAACATTAGAGAAAGGTAGGGAATCATTGGAACTAAGTAAGCCAAGCTAATAATAGAGCCCAAGGAGGAAATAAAAGAGCCATCTCGGTGATTTAGTGCCGAGCTGGCCAATATTTTAATACTCAGACATTAAAAAACAAGAAAACTCCTTCCCATGACATAAATGAAGAAATTAACAAAATGTCCCATCAATATTAAATGAAAAAATCATTCAAAAGATATGCAGAATGTTGGGAAGAGGAATTATTAAAGTTGTCTTTTCCCAACCAAAGATTAAATACATAGTCCGTGAAGACCAAATGCCTGAGAGATTCAAATTACCCACCTACACTCAGAAGGCCATAACTGGAGCATTTCTTAACAAAATTACACAAAATTGGTGTCATTGGAATCATAGATTTGAGGCCGATTCAAAACATTCAAGAAATTTAGGAATTAATGAAGATTAGATGTTGTATTTAGTAGAAAATGATACCAGTTCAAAGAGATAGTTGGAAAGTGGTTAGGAATGCATTCAATAAGTATGACCATCATTTTCTTTACTGCAGGTCACATGATAGAAGGAGGAGTATTTTACAAGCAAGGTGCCATTGATTTCACTCATTTATTGCATCTTACAAGTTGTTGGAAAAGAAATTTCAGATTTTAGACTCTCTCTCTCTTTTCATCATATATATTGTAATCTAGGTCTCATTTTCAAGGGAGTTAGTCATTTTTCTCTTCTACCCCTATTTCTTCTCTACTTGGGGTGTGATCTGGGAGCTCAAGCCTCCTTCCCAAGCTTTGTAATGGAATTTTTCTTTCCTCTTACCTATTGTTGTTGTATTGTGCACAATTTTGGAGCAATATAATATGCCTTATGATGCATTTTGTCCATCCTTTACATGTTTTTATTGTCTCTAATAGCCTTTATTCACTGTTGGTATACTGTGCATATTTCTAATGTTTACTATAGGTTTTGGAAGTTGTTCTTAATGAGTTTGAAGTGGTGTTCTATGTGAATCTATCTCTAGCATGTGGTGAATTTTTCCACCCTTTTCATTGCTCACCTTTTCCCCATTTTAGGTAGTTGGATTCTTGATTAACTTCTTTTTTTTGGTGCATCACTTCTATTAGTTTTGTGTTATGTTTTACCTTTTTACCCTCATCTCATACCATGGAGAAGAGCCATCTTCTTTAAAATCTGGAGGTCACCTTAGGGTACATGTCCCACTAACCTAAGGTTTCCTACGACTACGATGCTCCATCCGCCAAGGATGATCGTCAACAACCCCCATAACCAAATTAACCATTTTCTAAGTGTTTGAAACCACTTTGAAGAAGGATTCCACACTTTTCTGGGTGCCAATGTTTCTAACCAATCGTCAAATATTAAATAAGCAACATAAATCTTCTTGAATGAGATCTTGAGACATTTGAAATGAATATCCGACTCATTATAACTATAGGAAACATCAATACGATCATATTAGCATATTTGGTATCCTTGAAAGCTCCATAATATTTGTAAGAATCCTATGGTACCATTTCCCAAGCATTCATAAACAAAGGTAAGTTATTATCTTTTGTTTACATATTCATCTTGTCAATATATCACATTAAAACCGATACCAAGTCATAAATGGATTGTCTTAGATCTAATTTACATCCTATCGAAGAATAAATCCTTTTTAGAGTAACCACCAAATATTCATCTCGAATCATCGGAAACCATACGTAATCGATAGCGATCCCTATCATTTTAGCATTTTGATCAAATTTATCATATTCAAAATCAATAGATTAATCGATTTTTTTCTAACTGTCTATTTTCAAGTTATTTCTCTTTGTAGATTATTGTACAGATTAGGAACATCGATTAAAAATATAGATGACCTTCCTATCATATAATAGCTCTTTTTCGGGAGCAGTTTGACATTACACATGAACTCAATGTCTGTGCCATCTCCTTGACACCAAACACTCGAAGACATCGAATATCAACTTGAAATCATACATGTAGAACAAGACAACTGCTTTGCCGAACAAACCTGGTTTGATTACTTCCTAGATTTCAAGATGATTTTACAAATATTGAATTTGTAAAATCCTAGATATTTGAGTGTCAAATATGACACCTAAATGCTAAAGTACAAAATTGACACAAGCAATAAGATAAAATAATATGAAACCCTATGTGCAAGAGAGAGAATAGAAGAATTAGCTAATTTCACAATAAATCCCGAAGTGTCATGAATTGGAAAAATGATGAACAAGAGGAGAAAATTTTTACAACCACACTTAGAAAATTCCAGAACTTCTAGAATAGGTGGACTAGGGATCCCTGGTACAAGGCCCGGGGTGTCTAGGTGTCAAAGACCACTAGTAGGCATATGTGACTACATAAGAGATCATAAAATGATTTTATTATGTCATGCAAGGTGGTAACAAACCTTCATTGTTTGTTGCCTATATATTGCACTATGTCTGCGAGAATTCATTTTATGTCTGTAACAAAAATGATTTGCTACAAAACCCCGAAACACATCAAATCCTAAAAATAAAAATATGCAAATGGGGATTCAACATGACCCCGATGACCATCGATGACAGAGTGAACTTATGATCGATTGATGCACTATATCTAGAATCCATGTAGTTCTTGTGAGTGTGTGTACAAATCATTCCCCAAGAACATATTTTGCAAGATGCATTTGATAACAAGAAATAGTTCGATGTAGCAATGTAGATAGATGTGTGAATGGAAAAATGAACTTCCCCTCCTATTTGTGTATGTATAAAATTCAGTTGCTTGTCCCTTGAGTGAGTCCTATATGGATTCCTTGATGCTCTTAGAATTCCTTTGGATGCAACCTTAGGTGATGATAGTATATGTTTATAGGGTTTTTCTTTTATTATGGTCACATAGATTTTTATTTATATGATTCCCTTGTTTAAATTTCGTAATTGATATCTAAAATTTTGACCCATAAGAAAACAATATTCCCAAAAGATAAAAGGGGCCCAAAAGAGGTGAGTAAGATACAAAGAAGTCGGGGGTTCCCAAAGGATGGGGGTGCCACGCGGTGGCTCTTGGGTGGGCGCTAGTGTCCAGAGTCAAGAAAGATAAAGCAATGAAGATAAAAATGGGATGTAGGATGTTAAATAGAAATGAGGAAACAAGAAAGAAAGACACAAAATAGGCCAAAGATAGATGTCAATTACTAGTTTTCTCACTTAGGAATCATATGAGAAGTAGTATGTGATTGGGACCTAGAAGCTGTACCCAAGTGCATGATTTTGTGTCTAAATTTTCCCCACTTTATTATGTCGATTGAATACTCAATAACATAAAGTAGATAGAAGATGTGTACCTGATAATCATGTAGAATTTGATGGCGATAGCGTCTTTGAGGAGATAAGTGAAAGTGTGAAGTGATAAAAAGAAGCATGGAAGCTAAGAAAGAGGAAGTGACCCTAGGGGTGAAGCGTATGCATTGTGTCATGTTGTACTGTTTTCTTTGTATCTTGATGAAGGGTTGCTTCTTGTTACGTATTAAGGATGTGTTTCACCTAAAAGTAATGCAATAAAATAGATAAGGGTAATGGGCATAGGAGGAATACCTGCGAATAGTTGAGAGAAGGTTGCACGTGTTGTAGACATTTATTTAGACTAAATGTGAGAGATGATGAGGCCATAAATTGGCCATAAATTACCATTATTTTGTCCTTCTAAGTTACCTTTGAAAGTAGATTTAAATGTAATCTTGGAACTTAAGTTTGTTTAATATATAATATAGGATATATATCTTCTTCAAGTATTTATAAGTCTTTTGTTATCTATTTTGTTGATTAATCCTATTGATTATTTAGGAAAGATGCAAAGTCTTGTGTATGTAGACCATAAAGGAAAGATAATGTTAGTTTTGGGAAAAGTGGAATTGATAATGAATTGTATATCTAAACTCAAATATGATTTCATATCCAGATTCCTCTCTTGAAAATTATGCAAGTTCAAAAAAAAAGAATCATCTCAATCGAGATCGTGTGCAAAAGTTATATATGTTTTTAGTTAGCTTTGGAACAATTGGAGTTAGCTTCAAAACTTGTAGTTTTAGTTCCAGAACTTACAACTTTAGTTTTGGAAATATTGGAGTTAGATATGGAATAATGGGAGTTAGATTAAGAATAATTGCGGTTAGCTCAGGAACTTGCGTTTTAGTTCAAACTTGCAGATTTAATTCGAACTTACAAATTTAGTTTCAGAACTTGCATAAAACGAGGAATAGTGAATAATCAGAGAATCCAATGAGAAATATGAGAGAGGTTTTTTTTCATAGCAACATGTTTAACAAAAACCTCATTCATATTTTCTACAAGTTTGACCAATAAGGGTAACTCTAACTTTTAGTGATCTGCAGTCCATGGAAAAAGTGTATCAAATAAGCACTAAAAGTTCCATGACGAAAGCTTGAGAAAAGTCAAATGGAAAATATGAGAGAGTTTTTGTTCATAGAAATGTGTTTAACAAAAAAATTATTTAGATTTTCTATAGGTTTTACCAATAAAAAATAATATAACTTTTAGTGAGTTGCAGTCCAAGGAAAAAGTGTATCATATGAGCACCAAAAGTTCCACAAAAAGAAACAGAAAATTCAAATGGAAAATATGAGAGAGGTTTTTGTTCATAGAAATGTGTTTAACAAAAACCTCATTCATATTTTCTACAGGTTTTACCAATAAAAAGGAATCTAACTTTTAGTGAGCTGCAATCCAAGGAAAAAGTGTATCAGACGAGCACCAAAAGTTCCACACTAGAAAACAGAAAATTCAAATGGAAAATTTGGGAGAGGTATTTGGTCAAAGTAATTTTTTGAGGAAAAACCTCCTTCCAATAAAGTAGGAGAATAAAATCAATGTGATTCTTGTTACCAAAAAGCAAGGAGAAGATTTGGGAGCAAATCTTCCTAAAATAAGCGAGATAAGACTTTGACTCCAATAATATATCTCTCTCCATATTTTGTGGAGATGGAGATCTTAGTTGTTAGGATTGGAATAAAGATAAGATCAGATTGTATTTCCCAAAATAAGGAGTTGGTTGGATGCATGAATTATAAATGTAACCTCCCACACTCTTATATGTAATTTTCACTACCAAGAATAATATATTTGTTCTTCCTCATTAATCTTCTGAGAGAAATTGTTCTACAAGTTTTGAATTAAGTTTGAAAGTATGAATTAATTCCTCTTCCAAGGAATGAGTTGGCCACTCATTCCAAGGAAGAAGGATCAATGTTTTATGTTCTTTTCTTTCAATGTTTTATGTTCAGTTCTTTATTATGTAGTTTTCCTTTTGTTGTAAATTTCGATTTCATGTTATGTGATCTTTCTTTCCATACAATTTTTGTTGTGAACTTGCAGGTGTCTGATTTATCTTTCATTCATTTTAATTTAGAAATTTCATTTATGCAAGTGTGTTTCCTTCATGCAAAATTTATTTCTGCATGTGTGATTTATTTTATGCAAGCTTCGATTGTGTTTAACAGAGCTATTTTCCAAGCATCTTTTTTATTTTAATGGATACAACCATCGGACACCAGCCTTAGATTGACATTATTAATGGAGAGGATTGACGAACCTCATCAATACCTTCCCTTTGGCTAGAGGAACAACATGTATAAGAAACACACCAAAACCACAAGAGATAGTTAAATAGAATATGGCAAAGGATGGCATAGCAAATGCTAGTTCCGGGAAGTGTGATACTTCTTAGTTGGTGTCAATCCACTAATTTATCTATTTAATGAAAATGAATGCGAGAAGTAAAGGTACTATTGCTAAAACTTTGATTTAGGTGTCTCAAAACATTGTCATTACACTAGATTAAACAAAGTACAAAAATAAAAACTAATATAGTATTGGTAAAGGTTTGGTTTTGGTTGGGGAAGGTCGAGGTATTTGGTAAGGTGCGGGTAAGGTTTTGGGTGATTTTGGGCTATTTGGTGAAGGTTATGAGCTCGTTGTTATAAGAGAAATTACCAGTCATAGAGTCTCGGTATCATTTAGGTGACTGATGCCGTCTTGGAAAATGATCGACGCCTTGAGTTAGGTATTGATGTTGATAGGGGAAATATAGTGGAATTGTTAAAAATGGATGTTTTGGGTCCTAAAGATAGCCTAATTGTTCCCAGATTTGGCATGATTTTAGTTTTAGGTCCGGGTCAAAAGTGGGAGTTAATGTTAAATATAGCAAGAGAGAGGTTGGAGAGATAATAGGTCATAATGGTTAGGGTTAGAACAAGTCCTAGTTGGTTAGGGAGTGTGGGGACTTGGTCTTAGCCATTTAATGAGGTTGGAATAGTTCTAGGGTGAGGTTGCTAGGTGAGGTGGATATTAATCTAATTAAAGTAATTAAATTAATAATAGTGTGAGGATGAGGATTAATTTAATTATAGGTGATTAAATTAATACCAATGTGGAGAAGGGGGTCATGGCTAGGTATATGTGTTGAATTGATGAATTAAAAGGGTTAAAGGGATTGTGACCCAAATTTTTGTCTACATTTGCCCCTTTTTGTCACATAGCTTGTATTGATAAGCGATGCTGAAAAAAATAGGAGTGGTTTCCCTAGGTATGGGTGGAGATGAGATTGCGCCAAGTATGTGTGGAGGTTATCCCCCTCAAACAAGGAACTAATGAAGTGATAGGTGGAGTCGGTGATGGGTTTGATAAAGTGGTAGGTGATGTGAAAAATACACTAGGTAAAGTGTGGGCATGAGAAATTATAATATGGGTATAGGTAATAGGTGGGGGCATTTGAACACACACACATGTATAGAATGTGACAAGGCACTAGGCTAAAGATCTCACAAACTCTACATCATCAAAGGTTGATAAGTTTATCCAAACAAGGTTGATGTGATCTAGGTATCCAAGGTATAGGATATGGTCCTAAAACACAACTAGGCTAGGTGTATGAACGTGCATTAGGTGTGTTCCAAAACACCAAAAGGTGTGGTTGGAATTAATGACACTACATTAGGCAAGGTAAGGTTAGTAGGCTAAACAACACGAGTAGCGTCGTTACAAGGTATAGTGAGTAAGCGAATTCGAGTGTCAAATGGGCAGGTGTGGTTTGGGTTGATAGGTAAGGTCGTAGGCAAGGCCAAGGTAGAGGAAAAAACATGCCCCAACTGATAGTGTAGTTGGGTGTTAGGTAATAAGGCCATTAGGTTGTGGTTGTAAGAAAATGGTTTCGGGTAGAAAAATTGAGGATAAATTAGGTGTAGGTTGGTTAGAAGGTGTGACACCGATTGAAGTTGAACCAACACTTTGGTGAGGCTAACCAATGTCATCCATTAGGGCATGAGACCTATGTCAGTCAAGTCATATTGGGGGTTAAAAAAGTAAAAATTGTGCTTTACGAATTCATTTTTAACTTGTTACTTTTGGAAAAAATGTCAGTGAGAGCATTTGGTCGAGAAAAGTTATAAGGTGAATAGGAAGGCTGACTTGGCGAGTGATTAGCGGTTGATAGGAGTTGATTGGATAGGCTGTAAGATCAATACAAGCAATCAGATTGGTTGAGAGATGAGGATTGGATTTAGGCATGGCTAAGCTAGGAGAGGGAGTGGGAGGACCGCCAGTTCAGAGACTAGAGATCCCACCACAGTGACAAAGGTGAGTAGAGGTAGGATTTGAAATCCATTTGGTGTGTTTGATTAAAATAAGGTAGAAAAAGATTGAATTTTGGTTTTTAAAATGAATTTGAAATTTTTGGTGAAAATGGGGTGAAATCGGGTATGGGGAGGGTGAAATGTAGATTAATTAGGTTGTAAAAAGAATGTGGGTGGAATTTGGGTAATTTGGGGTAGATTTTAGGTGGTTTTGGTTAATTTTTATCAAAAGAGGGACACCGGGGTTCGAGATCTAAGGTTGTACTAGTGACCGGATTCGGTTGAGGTTCGGATGACATCGGTGGGCTAGCGAGATGTCGGTGGGAATAAAGGGTGACCGATACAAGTCGGGGTGATCGGTGCAATCTTTGTAAAAAGTGACTAAGTTCTAAAAATGAAAATAATGGAGTTATATGATAGATGATATAGTGGGGAGGTAGTGGTAGATAGTGTAGGTGTATAAAGCGGTAAAATTAGGTGGGCTTTTGAGTGGATAGAGGTATGAATGGTTGAGGTTTAGGTGTAAGTAGTGAAAAATTGGTGAAGGTAGGAAAGTAGTAAACTAGAATATGTGAGAGTGTTTTAGGAAAGATATAATCAGAGTAGGTGAGTTAATTCAGTAGAAAATAGATAGGCTAGGAAAATTGTGTGTGGGATGGGATTGGGTAGGTGTAAATAGATGATTAAAAAGAGGGAAGTGATTGACAAGTGTAATTGGTAATGAAGAAGGTATGTCACCGATTGATTATGCGGGATAGGTCTTGTATGATGGAAAAGTGACATGCGAGCATGGGAATCTACAAGTAACTCTTCCTCACACCCGACCTCCCGAGGTCATGCCGAGACAACCGGTGGGGATGGAATACACGTGGGGTGCAGATAAACTAGTTAGGTAATCTTATGTCTTCAACACGTAATAATGGGATCTGTGAATCTAAGGCAAAGAAGGCCCTCCTAACCTGAACCGGTGTGATAGATCGTTCGGTGAGGATAGCTGCTCGAAGGCTCCAATCAATATTGAGCTCTGCCATGATCCGATCTATGGGTTGTGGGATACGTGGAAGATGACTTGTGGGTGCTTCGTATATATCTCCCAACAAGGTCATGAAAATGGAATGGCTAAATGTGTAGTGGATCTTTTGGTATTTTATGGATGATTCTTTGGTCTAGTGCAGAAATCTTTAGCTTGATTAGTTGCTACATTTAATAATGATAGTTGTGTGATAATGTCTGGTGGGAGTGGAGAGGACCTAAACACCAACATTTGCAAGTTGGTGTCAATACTTGATTGATTTGTAGGCCCGTTGGGTTGTGGGACCTATGGATCACAATCTGTAAATTCATGGCTACTGTGAACCTCCTATGGTCATATGAAGATTCAATCCTTGATTCCGAGTATCCAAGTAATCATATGCCTTTTCGACCTCTACATTTAGAACTAGAAGTTACATGATTTTCTCGGAGTACCTAACTGGTGTTTTGGTAACTTAGATACGTAAGCTAGTGTCTATATCAACAAGGAGGTCTCCTACGTCTGGTTGTGGGACTAGTGGATCATAACCGAATGTTTACTCTCTTTCAGGTCCTTCTATAGTCATACGGATATCTATCAAGGCAATCTATAATTTGGCTGATTTGACCAGAACGTGTGTGCTTTGTCATCTTCTATGTTTAATCCTCTTAGTTGTGTGCTGATTTCTTGTAGGTCTATTATTGTTCGGAAGACCTGAATTCTAAGATTTTGGTCTATGTCAGTTAATGCTGCAACAAGATTTGGTTGAGGCACAATTGGCTCAAAAACGTATTCCCTGGGCTCCCTAGGTCCCGTGATTGTCATACAAGATCAATATAAATTTAACTGAAACAAAATAAACTAATTATGCAAGATATATCTACAACATATATATATATATATATATATATATATATATATATATATATATATATTCCTCTATTTTTGTATTTTTGATAGAATTTTGAATAGAATTGAAAGAGAAACTAATCTAATATATTCAGAAAATGACAACTAATCTAATAACAAAATTAAAACAAGCAAGGTGGCGGGTGTAGCTACTTGCCTATGCAGTTGTGAGTTTATCCTAAATAACTAGATAGCTGATTAACTTAATTGAAAGACTCTCGATCCTACCTCAGAAGTGAGGAATGAATCATAGTTTTTGAGAAACTATCAATCCCCACAACTTCCCCAGCAATATCGAAAGTGAAATTTAACTGAAATGAAATATTTCACTACTCTATTTGATATGTTTTAACTAGAACTTTGACAGATAAAACCTGGAATTTACAGAATAGTGGCGAATCCAGTAGTGTATGACTTTGTCCCCTCAGAATGATCTCCTCATTCCTTCATGTTCACGTGAATCTAGAAGAGTGTGTATATGCTAGCATCAACAAAAAAATTTATTTGAATAATGGCAGCTTTGGATATAGAGCAAATATAATGTGAGTAGGAGGGACAATGCAAGTGACGAGAGCTTGGCGTATGCAATTCGTAGCGGGATTTATTGTGGGAATATAACACAAGTGTACCGAGAGATTATAGAATCTACCTTCCGTGAAGAACACAACATGTAACTCTAATGAATTCAATCTACGAATAACACTACTCTGCTCTAAACTAATTTGTATGACGGCAATGAACAAGTGAAGCAAGAAGAATGAATAGCTTCTAACAAACAAAGGAAACCTAGCATGGATGTAAAACATGAAAACAAAATGAATTCTAAGTAAGAAATTGAAAGACTAAATAATGGAAATGAGAAGTTGAGGGCCATTTGCTTGAAAACAAGTTGTCTATTTATAGATTTCACATTCACCCAAAGGTGATTCCTATTAGAACTCTTTTACCATTAAATAATGAAGAAACACAATTCCAGGGAACATAAAACATTAATACAAGCTAAGGCGGTTGAGAAAAGATGGTAAATGTTGAAAAATTACACAAGTCGTGATCAAAAGAATGTGTTGGAGAATGTGTAAAGGACCGCCACCCGAGCGGGGCTGCGGTTATATGACCGCCACCCCTGGCGGGGGTGGCGGTTTATCTTGAAGGTCAAAAAGCTTAGAAAAAGAAAGGCAGAGGATAAAGTGAAGTACACAAAGCTTAGACAAGATGCTTAGGATGCTAACATACACTTGGTGAGCTTTCTTGGATTCTAAACACCTTGCGAGGTGACCTATATCATCATTGGGGCATGTGTAACATCATTACAGTGGTACGATGCACCCAACAACTTTGGAGTACGTACAGGTACCACCATTGTTAGTACTGAGATGTGAGCTAGTGTCACTGAGGATGAGTGGGACCATATGCGAGATGTCGGGATTTTTGGTGTGAGGAGATACATGCATATCATTTGAGATCATAGTTTGAATGTCATGATCATCGATAGATGGGAATCAATGACAAATACCTTCCATCTACCCACCAGAGAGATGAAAATTATGTTGGAAGATGTGTACAAGATTTTGTGGCTACTAATTATGGGGGAGACTAGTATGCCAAATTTCATCGATGAGGTGATGGAGACTATGATCGCAGTATTTGGTGAGGTGGTGGGTAACTTGGGTGAGCACAAAGTCGGCATCAACTATGGAGCCATGTATATTGCACATCCTCAGGAGACCAAGTTGATAGTATTGATGATGGTGGCGGTGGGATGTTATGCACTCCTAGATTCAGAGGGTGATAGATTTCCTCGAGCATTGATGGGGGTTTTACAGGACATGATGGAGGAGCGGGTTTGTTTTGTATGGGTGTTGACCTACTTGTAGTACGATTGTATAGGGAGCTATGGGAATATCGGAGGATTCGGTGATATGGTATTTGTTTTACATATTTACTCCCTCTGGGCCTATGAGCACATAGTTATTATGTGCCCATAGGGAATTCCGAGATACAATTGGTATCAGGGTGTCACTCAAGCTAGTTACAGGAGATGGGTTCCCGTAGGAGCTCATCCGTGGATAGAGGAGATTTCATGTGACATGACTTATTATCGGTGGATGTTGGAGGGATTAGATGTGATGGACATTGTATGGCAGCCATATGTGGATTTTCCATCTTATGAGGTTATGGAAAAAAGGAGTTGGAAGGGATTTAGTTGGTCGAGATGGGTACAGGGTAGGCACGTCGCTGACCACGAGATGATTCCAGTAAACAAAGTTTGACACCAATTTGGGCTACATTAAGATGTGCCCCTATCATTTCCTTAGTACCATCGTGATGATGTGGAGATACCCTTGTCTCCACCACATCCAGTGGATCCTACAAGGGAGGATAAGGTAGGCGATAGGCGTAACGATCATACATGCACCACAGACACATACAGGTGTTGGTGGGTAGGCTAGCTATGGGCAGCACCTCCTAGACCATAGAAGCCAAATTTGGCTATGGTGATAGTTGAGAGGATACACTACAGGGTTAGGTGACCACCCTATAATTACAACTCACACGAGCACATGCACAGTGGCCATTCTTGAGGGGTAAGTGGGGGGGTTACAAGCTCAAAGGGAACATAGGAACCTGTAGGAGATGGGGGATAGGTAGCAGCCTTGCAGGCATAGGTGATAGGGTTACATGACTAGATAATCACATTACAGGGGGCATCTAACAACATCACGAGGCACAAGTGGCTGCATTATAAGTGTTAGTAGCTGCACATGCACTAAAGAAAGGCACGAGAAGTGGAACAGGGTCCCATTATACATGCAAAAGCACCAAGACAAGGTCCCTTATTACAAGTAACATGGAAGGGACCAATGGTACCAATAAAGGGTCTACATGTAGGTGTCAGAGCGTTGACACCACCCTAGGTGATATCGATGGATAGATATAGGGATGATGTGAGGGAGGCCATATATTATAGGATAATATTTTAGATGTCAGCCTTCAAGTGATGATATATGCTGAGCACAATACCCAATAGGTAGCCAACGAGAGGACCAACTCATGGACCGAGACCACTAGCAACTTAGAGAGGCATCGGACACACATGCAGGGTGAGAGAGAGGTGGTGAGCGGGTGAGGATTGGGGCTAGAGGAGGAATCTTGGTGAGATGATGAGAAGATGGAGATCAAGACCGAGATGAGAAGAATGCTTGGTGAGACCATCGAGAGGTTTCGACCCTTCACATGGGTGAGATAGAGATGATATCTTCCATTGTGTCTTTATTTTTGACATATATCTTGCTCTGTGTGTCAAATATGTGAGATTATATATGAGAGTTTTGAGATTATTGTATTATTTATATACGTGTATAAATATATTGAAACATAAACCTTCTATTTATATAGTTTCGATGTGATTGATAGATGATGATTGGTTGATTTTCATTGTATTGTTTTCATGGAAACTAGATGTGATTGATGATATATGTTTTTTTATTAAAGTTCCATTATATTGATGCTATGGAAACTAGAGTTTTAAACAAGGTTGAGTTAGGTGTAGGTATGGTGGAGTTAGGTGTAGGTAGAGTTGAGTGAGGTATAGGCATGGTGGAGTCGAGGTGTAGGCATGGTTGAGTTAGGTGTAGGCATGATAGAGTCATGAAAATTAGAATATGTAGGTGTGATTGAGTCAAAAATATCTAAGTGTTGTTATTATGGAAATTATGTGTGGTAGGCATGGTTTAATTTTATTTTCCAAGTTATCGATTTTATGGAAACGTAAATATTTTAGGCATGGTTTGTGTTAATTTTGTTATGAGATGAGATGATGTTGTTTTGATTTTCAAGCTATTGTTTTTATGGAAAATAAATTATTAGGCATGGTTTGGTGGATGTTGTATGAGGTGATTTAATTTCCAAATTATTGTGTGTATGGAAACTAACTAAGTAGGTTTAGTTTGGGGAAAATGATGAGGGAAAAGAGTGGCTGAGCTAACCTCCAAGGGCCCCATGCCATCAGAATCTTGCCTACATAGCCTCAACGAAAGGGGTATTAGGCCGATGTAGTTCTCCCATAGGATAGGGAATAATAAGATGAGGTGGGTGAGTAGGTTGGTGAGTTTAGGTATGGTTAAATGGGTAAGGTAAGTTAGGCATGATTTTGTTTAGGTTGATTAGGCATGGTTGTGTCTAGGTTGATTAGGCATGGTTGTGTCTAGGTTATTTAGGTAAGATAGAATGTGTAAGATGAGTTGATTAAAGTAGATGATGAATGTAAATGTAGGTGAAAGGAGAAGAAATCCCAAAAATAAAGTGTTGAAGGTCTTGTCTTGTGTAGAAGAATCAATAAGTAAGCAAAGGGGTGAATGGTAGAAGAGGTGAAAATGCTCCATAAGTGGCAAGAACCATTATGAGCATACCAAAGCTGGATTATGAACTTAAGCCCCTAAAGGTATTGCATGATTGAAATTTCTAGGGGTGAAAGAAGTGGCATGATCACTATGTGTGAAGTACACGTATCATCCCTTAAATAGGCAGAAAAAGAATAAAAAGAGGTAAGGTGGAGGATTTTGTTTAGCGTAACCTTGTTGTGAGACATCATGCCCCTTCTGAAAGATACCTAAACCTGAATAGGAAAGTTTTGTATGTTTCTTGATTTTTATTTTCTTTTGTTGTCATAGACTGATCGATGTGGGAAGTCTATGTTGGGTTAAACAGGTTCTCCTTGAGGTCTTTGTGAAGCCAATCAATGCGGGAAACTTCAGGATAATTTTTATTTTATTTTTCACAAATAGTCATTTTTAATAGAATTTGTACAATAAGCTAACTTTTATATCTTTCCTTCGAGGGAGTAGTCTATTTATAGGAGCAAGAAAGAGAGGTAGATGTCATTTTTAGGGATTCATCGATTTGTGAAGAATTTTGACTTAAGGAGTTGAGTTTTTGTTATCCCATGTATATATATTTTTAATTTTTATTTTAGAACTTTAGGTCATGGACAAGACTATGAAGGAGTATAAGCCTCTTATATGAAGGAAAAAACATAGCACAAAAGAGGTTAGCTATGCAAGAGTGGTTTCAAGTGATGAATGACCATGGGATTCCATCCTAAAAAGAAAAAAAGTATCCATGAGAATCATGCCATGAGTAGATTGTGATACTCATATTAAAAATAAGGTTAAACGGTGTTGGATAATGACATATTTTTTTGAGTCGTTGGTCCTTGAAATAGGTAGGTGGGAGGAGAGGTTCTCTCAAGGGACGAGCATGTAAGTGACATAAAATTATGTAGTAACTTCTTCAACAATAGAACGGTTAAAGATGCAAGGCATTAATGGGCTCGAGTTTAGGTTTACCTTTGAGAGAAGATAAAGGATAAACATCTTATCCATAGGTATGGGTGACAATGTAGGGTCCAAGCTAATTAG
This sequence comes from Taxus wallichiana var. yunnanensis, assembly GCA_018340775.1. Taxonomy (NCBI): domain Eukaryota; kingdom Viridiplantae; phylum Streptophyta; class Pinopsida; order Cupressales; family Taxaceae; genus Taxus; species Taxus wallichiana. Next base: position 753,112,143 of record CM031242.1, read on the forward strand.
GAGAAAAATTTCCTCATTTACTTTTCTCTTATTTGGTTACATGTTGATTTTATTTTAGGAAAATATCACCGACCTTGAAGGTTTGTTCATGAACCCCTTTGTCATAGGCACATTTGATTCATATTTGGTATATTTGAAGGTGGTCGAGAGCATTTAAACAACATTCATCTAATAACTCAAGATGTGCCAAATGGTCTTAGCGAAAATCGTCATCATTGAGCATATCTTTAAGTGAGATAGAAAATAATGGAATTTGGACTTGAGAGGTAAAACAACTTTAGTACTATATACCAAAGAAAAATGTGTGGCAAGCATGATTGAGGTGTGAATGCTGGTGTGATAAGCCCATAAGGAAAAAGGAATGTGCGTGTGCCAATCCTTAATAGTATCATCAACCACTTTCATAAGAATTTTTGAGAGTTTTGTTAGTTGATTTGGCTTGACCATTTGTTTGAGGATAATATGGTGAAGAGAAACTGAGTTGAATACCGAAGTTATCACAAAGTTTTCATAGGGTTTTGTTTTTGAATTGTTTACCATTATCAGTGATAAGGTGATGAGGAACACCAAAGTGAAAAATGATGTGATGGTTGATGAATTCACATATTTTCTCAAATTTTGTAGAAATGAGAGGTATGGCTTCCACCCATTTAGTGTAGTATTGATCATGGTGATGATCCATTGATGACGTTGAGAAGAATGAGGGTTAATCTCTCCGACGAGATCTAAACCCCATTGTGAGAAAGGCCAAAATTATCTAGCGACTTATAGGGCATGACTTGGGGTATGATGAAGGTTAGCGTGTTTGTTACTTCACATAATATTTGATGTAGTCACAACAATCTTGGTTAAGGGTTGGCTAGTAATAGCCAAGTCAAAGAATACATTTGGAAACAATGTGACCACTGAAATGTCCACCACAAATCCCATCATGTATTTCTTTAATGGTGTAAGGAATTTCAGAACTAGTGAGGCACCATAGGAGGATACCATCAAAGCCATGTTTGTAAAGAAGACCCCCCATGACAATATAATGAGAGAAATTTTGGAGGAAGGATCACCTACCATTGCGAGTGAGATCTGGAGGTAGGATTGAAAGGGAGAGGTAGTTAATGTACTTCTTATACCAAATGTCGCATGGATTGGTTTTGACTTGTCCCAAAAATTTTACATCATGGAAGAGATAAGAAGGTGTTTGCAACCATTGTACTCTGAAAAATATTTTAGAGTCTGAAGGTGAGGCAAGTATTTGTGAGGCTAGGCAAGCCATGGTATCCACAAATTTGTTAGTGGATCACAGAATAGTTTGAATGTCATAATTATCAAAGGTATTCAAAATCATGTCGATGTGATGCTTATAATTTTGAATTATTTCATTATAACACTGGTATAAACCATTGAATTGGTTGATAAACAGTTGAGAATCACCAAAGATATTAATGGTCTTAACATCTAGGGAAATGGTAGTTTGGAGACCTAACACGAGTGCTTCGTATTTAGCCATGTTATTGGTACAATCAAAGTCAAGTTTAAAGGATAAAGGCATAGGTTCACCGTCAAGAGGAATGAGGATAACCCCTGCACCACCCCCATGTTGACATTTAGAACCATCAAAGAATAGGGTCATTTGATAAATGGTGTCATCAAGGGAGAGGGTAGCAATGGATTCATCAGGAAAATTGAAGTTAGAAGATTGATTTCTAGAAAGAGGTGCGTTGACAAGCTGATCTGCAATGGTTTGTTCCTTAACAAATTTTGATGGATGAATTCAAGGTCTAGGTTTACAAATAACACAACCCAACATGAAGTGCGTTGGTGTTGATAAGGCTTAGCATACATGTAATATAGGGGGTCGAGTGTTGGTGACGATGAAAGTTTTGTGGTTGAGTAGGTAGTGGCAAAGTTTAGTGGTGACAAAGACTAGGGCTAAGCAAAGCTTCTCAACGTGATTATATCAAGTCTTATAGTCTAAAAGAGTATGGTGTTGAAGAAGATATTTCTATAATGCTTCAAAAGATTTGTGACACTCGCCATTCCAATTAAAGGAGACATCCTTTTTAAGAAGATGATGAAAATGGTGACATCGGTTGGAAAGTTGGGAAATAAAACATCGAATAGATTGTAATTTTCCTTACAAACTATGGAGCTATCGAAGGTTAGTAGGTGGAGGCATCTCTAGAATAGCCTTGATTTTAGTAGGATTGACTTTAATGCCCCATAAAGAAACAATGAAACCAAGGATTTTTCTAGAGAGAACTGCAAAGACGCACTTCTTTGGTTAAAGGAGAATGCATTATTTGATGAGATGGTCAAAGATGATTTTGAGAACTAGGAGGTGTTCAACACGAATTTTGGACTTAGTGAGAAGATCATCGACATAATCTTCTAATATGTGATGCATGATGTCATGGAAGATATAGGTCACATTGCGCTGATATGTGGCACCACCATTTTTAAGGCCAAATGGCATCACGTGATAAAGAAGGTCCCCCAAGGGGTGATGAAGGTGGTTGTATTGATCTTCAGGAGAAAGTAATATTTGATTATAACCGAAAACCCATCCATGAGTGATAACATCTAATGGTCGGCTGTAAGATCAACAAGTTGGTCGATAGTAGGAAGAGGAAAATCATTCTTGGGGTAAGTGAGGTTAAGGTCGTGGAAATCCATAAAAAATTTGGAGTCCCCTTGTCGCTTTGGTGAAAAGAATGATGTTAGAAATCCATTGGACATAGTCAATGGGTAAAATATAAGAAATGCAGACAAGAGGCAATGGAGTTATTATTTCACAAGAAGGGCAATACATGGATGCATTTTTCACATCTTCTATTTCACAGGTTCAACATCATGAATAGTTAAGATATTGTGGACCACAATATTTGGGTCAATATTGGGAATATCATCATAAGACCAAGAAAAACCGTTGCTTTATGATCTCAAGGAAAGAGGTAAGGGATTCTGTTTAGTGGGATCTAAAGCGGCCTATCTTTAGAACTTGCAGTCGTCCCGAGTTTGAATTTTTATCTCTATGGTCAATTCATTCAGCATGGTTTGCATCTAAGAGGGTAACAATCGGTGAATGTAAGAATCCTCTAGACCTAGATAGGTGAGAATAGAATCATCATCCCGACACTAAACGATGTTTATAGAAGGTGTTCCATCATCAATCATGTCGGGATAAAAAAGAGGAATAGAAGAGGAGCCTCACCATCGTGTTGATAGGTTAGAGGTCCTAAGGAAGCAATGTTCACGAAAAAAAAGTTAGGAGGGATTGATTCTGGATCCATGGAATCTATAGGTGAAGGTGGTATGATTGGTGATGTGGAAGGAGAAGGCTTATCTTCCTCAATGAGGTCAATTTGAGATTTCTTAGGACTAGGTGGTATGGATAATCCAAGACCACATCAATCTTTATGTTTGCGGGTGGTGCAAGGTACGACCGTATGACGAACTTGCTCATAGAGACCAAAGCCAAATCCCTTATAGGAACAAGGATGGGGAAAGTATGGGGAAAGTAGAAATCAGAGATGTATCAAAAATCTGATGAGAACGATTTAGTTTGAGTGGGTGGTTCTGGAGAATATGAAGCTTTGTCAATTCCCCCATAGATCAAACCAGTTTTAAGGTAAGGAGGACCATATAAAAATGTCTCTCCTATACGTCAGTCATAATGCTGATGTTGGTGAAGGCTACCATACTCTTGAGGAGTAAGGATGGTATTAAAGTTGTAAATGTGACACTCCCCGAGTAAGGCATTGAAAAACACCCACTAGAGTAAGGAATGAAAAAATCATTAGAAGCCGAGAAGAAGGAAGCATTAGGTGTTTTTGAAGTAGATAGGTTGGATGATGGGCCAGCTGCGGAAGCTATGTAAGTAGTGTAAATAGAGGAGTTAGTTATGGAATATGTAGTGGTATAAGTGGTGGATGAGGAAACGGCTGAAGAAGAAGTGGTAGTGGTGGTAGATGCCTTAACTGGTATAAGGACATCATTAGGTTAATAGAGCATGTTGTAAGTTTTGAATGGTGAAGGATCTTCCAGAATGGTATAGTTTTTCCCTTCATGTTCAGATTTTAAACAACGGTGTAAGGTTAAAGGAACAAAACCCATGACATGAATCTAGGGTCGGCCAAGATGTATGTTGTATTAGAATTCCCCCTTTATGACATAGAATAATTCAGGAATAGTACGGGAGCCCACGTGAATGTGGAGAATGATAGTGCCGAGGGTTGAAGTCATGACATCTTTAAATGAATGCAACATAACTAGGTTATTATGCATACAATTGGAAGGGATGTGCATTTTCTTGTATGCATGGGAAGAAATGATGTTGATCTCGACACCTCCATTAATTGTGACACATTAAACACGTGTATTATCAATGTAGGCGAGAGATGAAGAGGGTGGGGTCAGGATCATCAGATTGGAGAGGGACAATCTATTTGTCAGAGAAACTAACAATAGAGACTTGATAGAAGGTAATGGGAGTATAAGATGGAGGTGGAGTAGTGAGGACAACCACATGATGTGGGGTAATAATAGCAACAACGTGTATGGGATCATTATGTGGAACCTCAATAGATTACAGGACCTCAATGAGGGCTTGACGATGAGACTTAGAGGTTTGGATGAGGTTGTACAAAGAAATTTTTAGGGCTAATTGGTGAAGTTTTTTGATCATGGTATGATGTGTGACTCCGTTAGAAATGGGATACGCTGACCCACAGATGGTGACCTTGGGTGCAGGTGCAAATGGAATGTTGGGTAAAGGTGTAGTGGATAGGTTGCATGTCTTCTCTTTTCCTTTATATTTCTATGCTCTAGTGGAAACTCAAACCATATTGATCTGAGGAAAAGAAGGAGATGTGTCATGAAAGGTATAATGATAAGAGGGACAAAAACCTAGTGTAGGATAAGAGCCTTGTGAAATGAGTATGACACACTGGAATTTTGGAGGGGGTTGGGCTAGCTCCCTAATCCATACCATATTGATCTCAAAGGTCAGAGGAGGAAAAGAGGGCTATGGAGGTGGAGGTGAAGGTCATTGAATAGATATGGGGCAAGGCTACGTGGCGACAAGTGAAGGTGGAATGGGATCTTCATCCAAAAGGTCATCTTCGTCAAAGAGATCTTTAGGAGAACACAATTGAAGAAGAATATTTTTAAGGGCCTTATAATTTTCAACATCATGCCCTGACACACGATGATAGGCACAAATCTTGGTATCATCAAATCCTTCTGGTTTAGGTTTGAGTGGACCATAAGGCACGAGAGGTAGTAATGAATTGGCGGAAGTTTCTAACAACCAAATAAGGATGTTAGTGTAAGAACCTTCCAAATGATCACAATGAGAAGTGGGAGTAGGTTTAGATGGAGGTTTGGGTGATTTGTTGTGGAAGAGGCACTATTAGAGGTGGAATTAGAGGTTGAGTAGGTTGAACTACCCTTTTGGTAGGTAGTGTGGTTTTAGGCTTGGGTTGTACCTTCTTGGGTAAAGGTGTTAGGGTAGTGTGTGAAGTAGAAGGGAATGCAATAGATGGAAGTGGATGGGTCAACCAAGGTGACGGTGGAGGTGTGGTGAAGGTGGTAGTAGGAGACGATATAGAAAGTGTAGGTTGAAGGGAAGGTAAAGGCTTGGGTGGAATGGGAGGTTGTGATAAGGATGTAGGTTGCTTTGTTTTAGTTTTACCTTGGGTAGGAGGCTGCTTGACCAAGGTTGATGGATGGGGACCTAAGATGGATGGAAGTGGCGAAGGTGAAAGAGGAGTGGGAGAAACTGGGGTACGAGTTCTAAGAGGTTGGGTCTTCCTCTTATGTGGGGGGATGGGCCTACTAATATTTTGGGAAGAGGTGGCTAAATTGATCTTCACGGGAGGATGGACTAGACTCGGTGTCGAGCAAAACCCCCAATGTAGTGATAGGTTTGGGTGTAGGTGAAGGTATGGGTGTAGGTAGTGGTTTGGGTACACGTGGAGGTATGGGTGCAAGGTGGTTATTGGGGTAAATCAGTAAAGGTTTGGGTGTAGTTGAGGATGATGCGAAGTGACTACTATAACCAACTCAGGTGTGATGGATTTAATTTTCTTGAACACTTTAGGATAAATCGTTGAAGTGTTTGTGGACAACATTTGCATTTGAGTCGATACAGAAGTCAAAAGCATCCCCAAAGCGTGGATTAGTCGATATACTCCAAGTGAACGGCCAAAAGGGGGAGAATGGTGTAGAAGTGGAGGGGGATGATGATTATTTGGTAGTAATCCATGTAAAGAAGTCTTATGTCTATGAGATAGGGAAATGGTTGGCTTCAGACTATGTGGGTAGAAGAGATGATAACAAATTGACAAGGTCTTTAAAATATATTGAGGAGTTGTCGCTGATAGGAAGAGATGCCAAAAGTGGATCTTTTATGGGAAGATAAGAGGATAAGGGGATGATGTAGACTTTTCCTTAGGTAAAAGATAGGATACGGTAAGCTCTTCCACAAATATAAGAATGGGTAGTACGGGTTGCTTGTGGTAGAGAGATGAGTGGGGTAGATGCCTCCGTAGATGAAGGGATAGATGAAGTGGGTTGCTCGGTAGATGAAATGGTGGATAAGGTTGAATCCTCCATAGATAGATGAGTAGATGGGGTAGACTCCTCCATAGGTAGAGGAGTGGATGAAGTAGGCTCCTCCATGGATGGAGGAGCTTGTGCAAGAATTTCCTCAATAGATGGGATGGGAGGAAATTGAGCCAGAAGAGCCAGTATGGTATCAAAAATGACATGAACCTCTCGAATGTTGGTATCATTAGTTGAGGTTTTTCGACTTGGTTGGATGATGGGGTGTGATTTGGAAATGACTTCTTAAAGATGTGGAGGTTTTGTTTAGTCGGTGCATTGGGGTTATCCAAGACAATATCTTCGTTATCTAAATCATGGATGATGTTTTTGAAAGTTATACACTTACCATCACCATGACCTCTAACACGATGGTAGTTACACTAATCATTCTCTTTGTACTATGTGGGTAAAATCGAGAAGGGTCAAAGCTAGTATGTGGTTTGAAAAGTGGAAGATTTATGGCTCATGTGTTTAACAGATTTTCCAAAACCGAGGAGTAAGGTTCTCCTATGGGAGTATATCATCGTTGTTCATGCCTATATTGAAAGTTTTGAACAAGAGAAAGAGTGGAAGGCAGTTTTGGTTGGTTGGATGGATGAGATGGACTAGCTTTTAGGACCACCATGTTGGCGGATCCTTTAGGTTTTGAATGATTGGTTTGTGGTTTAGAAGAAGAAGAAGAGTCATTTGATTTGAATGGAGTGCTCTTATTGCATAATTGTAATTTCTTCTCTTTGATAACATAGATTTAAATCTTCCGAGTCATTGTGAATGCCTCATCAAACATTCAGAAGGTTTGAACTTGGAGAGTTAGAGAGATATGTCTGGCACAAGCTCTAGTAAACAACTCTATTAGTTCAGTTTGGGGCAATTGGAAAGTGATTTGATTAATAAGGCTCGCCAACATGTGACAAAATTTTTGATAGACTCATCTTCATATTGGCATATTGAATACAAGTCATTCATGGTAACCTTCTTGAAAATGTTAATGGAGAAATGATCGAGAAAATTCTGAGCTAATTGATTGAATGAGAAGATAGAGTGCCTAGGTAAAGCACTATACTAGTCTAAGGAAGGTCCTGTCAAGGACATTAGGAAATTTCTAAGAAGCAATTGTCATCATGGGTAATCAGGTAACATACATGTTTAAAATATTGTAAATTCTGTTGGGGATCTTCCTTGCTATTAAATCGGTTAGACATTGGCATTTCCCAATGTGTGGGAAAGGATGAATTGGAATAGAAGGGTGAATAGGCTCATTAAAATTTTCTTCGTAAGTTAAAGAATTATGGGAGCCAAAACCAATGCTTCTAGGGTCTGCATCTTATCCATCATCATCTTGATAAAATCCATGGTCAGATTGGATTGAGGCGCACCTCTAGTGGTATAAGTAGGTAGATATGATGAGTAAGATATATAAGGTACACCCGTATATGGAGGTGCTAAGTAAGCAAACTGAGAAGGAGGGATATAAGTAACGACATATGATAATGGCCTTTACCCTAAATGGGAAGTGTAGGTGATGGATGGTGGTGAGACATGGTATAGGTAGGAGGATTTTTTTAGAAATCCTTGTAGTGATAGGTGGAAGAGTAGAAGTTATAGAAATGAAAAAACTTTGAAAGGGGTTGGCGTAACTAGAGGTTACGAGGTAATAACAATTGACGATATGGGAATCCCTACACTAAGGGTCATAGATGATGGACAAGAAGACAAAAAGATGTGATAGATGTCCTAGGTGTGGTAGATATCAAATATGTGGGAGTGATATGAGAAAGCGATGGGTGGTAAGGTAGAAGCAGTCTTATTACACTAGCGGTGGGCGATCTGAAGTGAGAGCCATAGTAGGAGGAATGGATACATGCATCTTGTATATAATTTTTCTGACGAGTCATGGGTAGATGAGTGAGAAAGGTAATGTTGTAAGGCTTCGGAATTGTGATCGAGGATTTTTGTAAATTCTTTGTCACCTTTGGTGGGTATAGAAATAGAAGAAGTGGGGTCCATGGGTGAAGAAATGGAAGGAGGTAAAGGACTAGGTGGTATTGGTTGGTGGATAGTGTGAAAAACTAGAGCGTTAGATTTCTGTAAGTCAAAACCATGTGAATGGTGGTAGAATAGGTAATTCGAGGTCGCAGATTGTAGAGAAACACAAGAAAAGAAGATAGAAGAAATCGGAACATGGAAAGTGGTCATTTTTTTGACAAAAAAATAAAAACTTAGAGACCGACATTGGTTGGTTAACCGATGCTAGTAGAAATGGGTAGCTGATGCCGATTGCTGAACCAATGCCAATTACTCTAAATAAATGGTATATTTAGGAATATAGAGATGAAGAACACAAATAAGGTGGATTTGAACTCTGTTAATGCTAACAAAAGACTCGAAATGTAATAAGTGACATAAAGAAGTCACAAAAATTATTTGGATGTGAATTGAATACTGTTTTGGGAGAAATAACCAAAATAGTAGGAAACCAATGCCGATGCAAAGAGGTAAGCGATGTTGGTCATTGGACCAATGATGATTACTATGGAATCGAGAAGATGATGAAAATTTGAATTTTAGGTGATTAAGTCACATGAAATCATCAACCCAAGAACAAAGTATGACAATAATGTGTCCTAACACACCCAAAATGAACGAGAATACACCATTCATGACGGTGGGTCATGAAGGATAAGAAAAATAGAAGAAACGACCTCACACCTCAAAACACAATTCAGGCAAAAACTAACAAACACGTAAAATCCTATGCTTCAGATTTTAATGTTATGTGGCTTATGCCATTTAAAACTGACTATGAGTAGAATAGAGTTTTTGGTCAACGAGGGTACCCTATAAGCAGTCTATGGCTGGTTTCAAGTAAGTTTTGGATAAAGGGACCCGATATGCTGTCACTATCTGGTCGTCACAACTCGATATGATGACTAGTCGAGAACACCGGTTGGATCCACCGCCAATCAATTTTTAATTTTTGACGATAATTACTAGGAAGGAAGATGTTTAAGAAGTGTGTAAATTGTTCAAGTGATTTGGATAGGGGTGTGTGTGCATAAAGTGTGAACTACGCTTAATTCCCGCCAATCATCAACTAGTCATGACCTCTAGTATATAAATTACAAATAAATTTAGGTGATCTAAATGCAACATATAAAGGATGAAATGTAGAGATTTTTAAGCCCAAATTGAAAGTGAAATTGGATGTAGAAAATAAATAATAGGTCAAGAGGATGATCTTTCACTAAATGTAGGTGCAAAAGAAAGTAATAATAATTATTTTTAAACACCAAATCACAAACTTCTTTTAGAAAAGTAGAAGAAGATAATATTAACCAAAGAGAAATTTAATGTGAATTTTTCAGAAAATAAAGAAACACACAATTTCCTATATGAAGAAAATGCAAATAAAACCCACAAGAAAAGGTCCCACAGCATGCAAAACCTGCTGTTTCACCTAAAAGTAATGTGATAAAAAAAATAAAGGTTATGGGCATAGGAGGAATACATGTGAATAGTCGAGAGAAGGTTGCATACGTTGTAGATGTTGATTCAAATTGAATGTGAGAGCTTCCCTTTGGCTAAGAGGAACAACCTATATACGAAATACAAAAAAACCAAAAGAGAGAGTTAAACAACATATGCCAGTGGACTACCTAGCAAATGCTAGTTTTAGGAAGTGTTATACTTCCTAGCTGGTTGTCAATCCACTTATTTATCAATTTAATGAAAATTAATACGAGAAGTAAAGGTCCTATTACTAACACTTTGATTTAGGTGTCTCAAAATGTTATCAATACAATAGATTAAACAAAGTACAAAAATACAAACTAATCTAGTATTGGTCAATGTGTGGTTCTTGTTGGGGAAGGTCACTGAGGTATTGGGAAAGGTTTTGGGTGATTCTTGGCAGTTTGGTGAAGGTTATGAGCTTGTTATTATAGGAGAAATTACCGATCACAGAGACCGGCATTGGTTAGGTGGTGATGTCAGTCTTAGAAAATGACCGAGCCGGTTAGGTGACCGGTGTCGGTAGGGGAAATATAGTGGAATTTGATTAAAATTGGTGTTTTGGGTGTCTCTTTGATTGCACAGAGAGTTGAGGGGGTTTGGGAAGGATGATATGAGTTTTGTTAAAGCTCAACAATGGAGGTAGAGGTGTTAGGATGGGTGAAATGGTTCGGAGTTGATGGAATAGGTGGTAAACGGTGAAAGGTGGTATTCAAGAATAGAGAAGGATCGGATGAAGGACGTAAATGAAAGAATTAAGATAAAAAAAGAGGTTAACAAATAAGAATGAATTACTTATCTAGTAACTATTAGTGCAAAATCACAGGACCCCAAATGAGTCATCGATTTGATTTTCTAAGGCAGAGTCATTTGGTGTGATCCACATAACATTGAGTTTTCTCCAAAGTGTGGGACTTATAAAATGAGAAAACTCTCTAGATTAAAGGTTGGTTCCTATTCCTCTGTTTAGGTGCATGCGTGAAAACTTACAGAGGGCCTATTCCTAAACCTAATCTAAGTTTTACCAAGGAGACAAGGATAAAAGGAATGCAGGAAATCAAACTAAGCTATAAGGTGATGCACCAAAGGAATGATGAACATTTGTTTTGCTAATAGACACAAACCAACAAAATGCATACAATAACCAAGCACAGATAACCAGATCTATAATGAAAGACTAGATGAAAGCAAAAGAGACAAGAAAGGATCTAAAATTGATCACAGACATGTTTTATTGCTCTGTAGATTGATACAATGCATTACAAAGTGGCCAAAAGGTAGAAAACATATTACAGTCTAGTGGAAGGTCTGAAACTCCACGAGTTCCTTTGCCAGAAGAAAAGGGGAGCCTACAAAATAGAAGAATGTCCAACCCTTTACAATGAGTCCCGACCTTGTATTTATAGACTCAATCAGAGAAAAGAAAGAGAGAGAAGCGGGAAAAGTAGGTCGAAGCCCAACCACTGCTATTAATGTATCCTATAAAATCTACCCCTAAATATGCCTTAGCTACATACATCTCTAGTTCAGAACCTTGAAGGAGGAAACGGCGGAGCAAATCGAATCTGATCTGGTTGTTGATGTAGATAGGTCCACATTAATGGCCCTGGAGAAATTTTCTCCATTTTCCTCTACTCAACCTCCCCAAACTTAAAGTTTCAGATCTCCATGGTGTGGGTGAAGCTGAGATCTTTCCAACGGTGTCAAATTTGTAATATTTTGAGCCCTGAGTCGAAAGATATGCCCCTTCGAAGTTTGTATCAGGTCCATACAAAAGGGTGGGAAAACCAATTTGAAAAACGGGCCCCCTTTTGACCTCTGGGACACGTGGAGGGATAGCACTTGTCTGAAGGTGACCTCTATATTTTTCTCTTGGAATAGCGTGGGGATGACACATGGCTTCCTCCACCGGTTCACTCAATTTATTTATTTCTTAGCTAAGCTCTTTGCTCGGCGGGGTCATATTCCTTGATCAGGGACATGCAGAAGTCTGGCACTCATTTGAGAACCCTCTCTTAATTTGATCCTTGAATTAGTACCATTCAGACAATTGGCTCTCTCTGATGCCTTCTCCATACTTAGCTGATTTTTGGACTCGTTCTAAACTATTTTGAGCCCGAAGACTTTGGATCTTCACAATTTCTTCCTTTTCTTGCCCCTGGCCTCTCCGTGACACTGCTTCTTCTCCTTTGACCTGCTACTCTATTTCGAGCCCACTTGTAGCATTTAAAATGGATTTAAAGCTCGGGTTCACTCAATAGAGCTGTTTTATGAATTTATTCTACGTAGGGTTGTTTGATCTTCATAGGCCTCCACCACTTCCATTACAGAGTCCTCTTACACTCTGTTTGTGAGAATCAAACGTGATTTCTCGAGTTCATTCGGTGCGAGGCATTCGATCCATTATTTTTCCTAGGGCCGAAATATGGATAACAATTTGGTGACTCACAGGGGTATCTTCCTGCTAGATGAAAAGACCAATTACCTTGTTGTATCCATTGGGCATGGAGTCGAGAATGATGGTCTGAAACTAGTGCCTTTGATTCATGAGCCCAAATTTTACACTCTCAATCTTCATAAGAATTTTTAAATGATGGTTTCTGAGAGTAGAAAATTATTTTGACTTAGGGCTTCATCTATTTCTGAATGAGTTGTGCAAGAGAAATAAAACAACACCACAACTATATACAAAATTGAAATCATACATGCTCCAAGTAGAGCATGCGAGTGTGCAAAGCACTTAGGAGAAAAGCAACCTAAACTACAACAATACAATGTGCACAAGCACTTAGAGGAATGAGAAACTAAACTAATATGTATAGGGTGAGAACCTTCCTTTTAGTAGTAGTGTTTAAGATAGATTCCGTTCACTAGAATATGTAACTCTTCACCATCCAATGTAGACAATTGGAAAGCATTGCTACTTTTACATTTTGTGACCATGTAAGGGCCACTCCAAATGACATCAAACTTGGAATGCCTTCCTAGTTTTTCCCGATCTACATCCCTTTTCAAAAATAGGTCTCCCTCCTTAGAGGTCTATGCTCTTGCCTTCTTGTCAAAGCATCTCTTTATTGAAGCCTGATCCTTCCCTATTGTTTGAAGCGCATGTTCTTTGGTCTTTCCAACTCCAAATCTGCATACCTGGCCTCCATTGGTTTGAACTCAGACATCTCCAGCTGCTTCATGAGTTCCAATGCTGGAAACTAAAGTGATATAGGCAATACTACCTCTTTCCCATAGACAAGTTTGAATGGAGAGTTACCTGTAGACTGTTTGAGTTTCGTGTGCTAGGTTCTCTCGATTTTCATCCAGAGTTCTTTGACGATCTTCAACAGGTTCTTGTTTGTAGAATCTGCTTCACCCTTACCCTGAGGGTAATAATTTGATGAAGTGCTTAGGTAAATCCCGTTCCTCATGGCCCATCCTATGATTTTGGAACCTATGAATTCCAATGCATTATCTAATATAATAGTGGCTGGCACTCCGAATCTGGTCACTATTCTTTCATAGAAATCTAGTATGCTGGACTCATTAGCCTCTTTTAGTGCCACCACCTCGGTCCACTTGGTGAAATAGTTTGTTGCCATCAAGATCCATTTGTGGCCTTGGATCAAATTTGGATTAATGACCCCGATGAAGTCCAATCCCCATTGCATGAATGGCCGATCTACTAAAATTGGATGCAATGGTAGTGTTGCTAGCTTTTCCTTGCCTCTGAAGAACACACATTTCTTGCACTTTTTGATCCATGCATAGAAATCACTAAACACTTTGGGCTAATAATAACCCTCCTTCATGATCTTGAGTGCTGTCACTCGTAGAGAAAAATGGCCTCCCTCTACGCTTCATCGTGGAATTCTGTAATACTCTCTTAACTTGATTTGTTCCAATGCACCTTAACAGAACACCATTGATGTCCCTTTTGAACAAGATGTAAATCAATGAGTGCATATGGGATACTTTGTAGTCTAAAATTTCCCCTCTTTGTTTTATTCATTTCGGAGGACACATGCCGTTTGAAGAAAGCACACCTTGTTCTGAGTCCAACAAGGAGTGGGCACATCCTCATTTTATTCCTCCCGACTATCCCTGTAGGACCAAAACAACTTCTTTTCCATCACTTGATTCTTCTTGTTGACTCGAGGCCGATTGTTCACATAATCCCTTCTCACGCAGACTAGCTTAGTGACCATGATCTCGATGTCATACTCCATGACACGAGTGATCCACCCTACACACTTTTTGTTCAGGTCCATGTAAAGAAGGAAGTCTTTAACTCCTGCATGGGAGACTAACAGTTGGATTTTATTATTCGAAACCAAATGCTTAAAATTCTTCAATCCTCTACGATCACCGCTTAGGACCTACCTCTCGATGAAGGAGTATCTCACCTCATAATCTTCCGAGACCCTATCTCGAAGAAATAAATTGATGCTTCGTGTCTTCTTTGTTCTGCTATACTAGGATTGTAGAAATTGTGTCACTGCCACCAAAGGAATATAATATGAAGTCCTTAGAAAATTCTTGATTTACGAGAGTTAGGGCTTGTGATATGGCTTCTTTGATAGGCTCAAAACTTGCTTTTCCTTCCGCTGTCTACCTAAACACCAAAATCTTCTTTAACATCAACATGATTGGCTTGATAAGGGTAGAAAAGTTTGGTACGAACTTGTGAACGAAATTGATTTTTCCTAAGAAGCTTTGAAGAGCCTTCTTGTGGCTTGACAATGCAATCTTCAACTCTTTCGGGTCAATTTTCAAGCCTTCTTTTGAAATAATGTGGCCTAGAAGCTTGTCCTCATGGGCCAAGAATATGCATTTTTGGGGTTTAATGATACCACAAATCTTCTACACCTTTGAAACACCCGCCTCGGTGAAAAAGGTGGTTTTTTCGCATTTCGGAGAACACATTAATTTCATCCGGGTAGATCAGTATTATTTTTTTGATCATCCCTTTGAATGCCATATCCATTGACCTTTGGAAAGTGGCTCCGACATTAGACAATCCAAATGGAATTTTTCTATAGGCATAGGTGCCCCATTTGGTGGTCAAAGCTGTTTTCAACTGATCATCTTCTTTCACCATGATCTGGTTGTACCCTGAGTATCCATCTAGGAAAGAGAATCTCTCCAATCTAGAGACCACTTGTAGAATTTGCTCCATTGATGGAAGTGGATAGTGGTCCTTGAGGGACACTCTGTTCAAGTCACGAAAGTCAACACACAACCTAATCTCTCCACTCTTCTTCCTGACTGGGACCAAATTTGTGACCCGACTTGAGTGTTTGATTGGAAATATAATACTTGACTCTATCATCTTGTTCGATTCTCTCTTTATCGAGGCTCAATATGTGGGTTGACTAGTCTCTACTTCTACCTAATGGGCTTAACGATTGGATCTAATTTGATTGTGTGTTGTGCTAACTTCAGATCGAACCCTATGAGGTCCTCATAGATCCAAGAAAATATGTCTAGAAACTCATAGAAAAGTTACATGAATTCATACCTTTCTTGCTTCGGTGGCCACTTTTTCAATTTGAAGAATTTTTCCTTCTCCAACGAGAATTGACTCGAATCTTTTCCTTTGATCCGTATATTAGCCTTTTCCTTTTAAACCAGATCATTGGGATTGAAGACGAGACTCCAATGTCACTAAGCCATTGGGAAGTGTTAACCATTTAACCTACCCGGAAGAAGGCTATATGTCAGACTAATGTTTTTAAAGAAATCCTCGCATACAGTGAAGATTGCTAAGGCCGAGAATCTGAAAATTTTCAATTTTCAAACTTGAGTTTTTTCTCTTTCAAAGTTTTTAAGTTCGGTTTGAAATTACTTTTGAAATTTTATAAAGTCCGAAACTCCAAAAGTCTGAATTTTTGGACTTTCGGGTTTTTAGGTTTCGAGACTTTTTGGCTCATTTTGTTTAAATCCCTCTTGGACTTCCGAAATCGAAACTTCAAAGTCCAATTTTTGACTTTCGGGTTTTGGGTTTTCGGAGTTCTCCGAGTCATTTTTAGGATTTTTACTTGAAGTTTTCCAAAGTCTGAATTTTGAAATCTCGAATTTTCAGACTTTTAGGTTTTAGACCTTTTAATTGCCAATTTGTCTTTTTGCTTTCCATTTTTCCGAAGTCCGAAATCCCAAATTTTCATAATTTCAGATTTGGGTTTCGGAACTTCAGAAATTTTGTGCATAATTAATTTCCACCTACCTCTGTATGGATCAGATTTTTACCATTAATATCAAGATTTCTATATAAACTCATATTTTTACTTTTCATTTTTACCTGACACATTCGCTCTAACATTCCATTCTTGTACTTTGCGATGTCTTTTTCAAGGTATGTTTTTTGTTTAATTTTCTTTTGGTTTTAGGTCTTTTTCTCCTCATTTGGGTTTTCTTTTGTTTTCCCTCCGTGTTTTTGTGATGTCATTCTTTTGGTTCACCATGTTTCATTTTGTGAGTTTCCTCCAGGTTTTCAAGGTTGTTCAAAGGATATTTTTAGGCCCCTCGTACTTCCTTCCGTTTTGATGTCTTCCTCCACTTCAAAGGGAAAAGAGAAGATGAAGTACACATTTCTTGGGGTTTCTCCCCAATCCTACTTGACCTCGACTTAGGAAATATTGGGGACACTGATCTAGGAAAAATTGATCTTCTTGAGTTCTGGGAAAGATTAAAGGCCCCAAACAAGAAGCCATGGATGTAGGCCATCTACGACAAAGTGGTCTTGCCCTTGCCACCAGTTTTCTCACATTTGTACAATGCCCGAGTTTGTCTTAGCTGCAGCACCCACTACGACGAGGACTCCATGTCAATAAGGGATAGTGATGATAAGGTGGTGATCCATTTGGACCCAGATTTCTTCGAGGACTTGTTTAAACTTCCAGACATTCAAGATTACGCCACAATTTCACCTGAAATAGTAGTGGAACACTGGGATAAAAATAAGAAGTATGCTCAAAGGTTATGATGAAATCCTATCTGACTAAGAATTTCACCAAGTTTCCCAAAACTATACATCGATCGGATTTCATTCAGGAAGTCAACGATCTCATTGTGCTTTTAAGTAGAGTTTCAGGTCTTCCTTCTGCAAAGGAATTCCAAGAATGGATGTTCTTGTACATAACAACTATCAAGAAGAATGACAAGTTTATCTCGATGGGGTGAGCATATTAGTAGCAACATTCGCTATCAGTTGGGCAAAGTGTTAGAAACTAAGAATTTCTACATGACATCTTTTCTAGTATATGTGCTCTGTGTTATGGGGATTTTGCAGATTGAATACTAGGGGTGTTCGCAACACCTCCCAAATATATGAGTTTTATCCCCAACTCACTTTGGACGAGGGGAGAAAGAATTTCGAAGAGTCAATGATGCTTTCTTCGCTATTTTCCTCTATCATTTTGACAAAGAACTATATAATCAGAGGGTTTCGATGAGGCTTTCCAAGAGGTGTGAGAATGGGGAGAAATCTACTTTCAATTTCCCACATTCACCTACATTCGGATTCCAGTTTCATAGGCACCCCAAGCAAGTTGCTAAGGTGCCCCACTGACAAATGGATTCTTTTGGAATTGGTTGGCAAAAGTTGTTGGATTACCATCGAATCCAAAATAAGCGTCACAAGGTGGGAATGCATTTCCCTATTTCGATTGGTAGGTATTCTTTCCCAAATATCCATAAGGAAAAAAATGTTGATGTAGAAATGGCTGAGGTAACCCTGTGGACCTTCCATCCACGAACTAATTTTGACTATTGGGGTAAGTTTGGGGAGACAGTCGGTCCAGTGCTCATGTACCCCAATTAGAAGATATATGGATTCATTGTCGGACGAATACATTGTGCGACAAAGGGATTATGAAAGGTTAACTCTTGATGAAGTGTGATAGTTTGGATTGGCTGATGTGCCAAAGGACATGTAGGACAATGATGAGGTCCTAGATCCATCATACAAGAGTGATAATGTTGCCAATCAACCATTTCCATGGGTTGATTGGTATGTGGAAGAATGCAACAATACTAAAGAAAGGGTGGGACCCATTCTAAAGAGAAATTTCAGTTGGTTGGCCACCTTGGGAATCTCACCCAAAGGGGAAAATCAACCTACAAATACAGGGTCTACATCAACAATAAACCAACCAACACCCACAAAAGGCAAGAGGTCGACTCAAAGGGTTCCTACCAGTTCCAAAGAAGATCTCATTTGTGGTTAGTGGCTCATCTCTCTCTAGGTTTGCTGCTCCTAAGATTACAACATCTACAGTGTCAGTTATAGAAGTGGTTGAAGCGAGTGACTCTACTGGTGTCATTTAGGATCCACACATCTTCCCCTTCCTCCATTATCACTTCTAGTATCGATTCCTTCCACTTCCACCATCATTTCTTCCTTCCCATCCCCTTCCATGGCCTAAGTCTTTTCGTCACTTCTAGTTCTATCGGCTGGGGAAAATATTGGGTCACCCATTTCCTCTTCACTTCCTTTCAGACTCCCATTTTCTTTAATTACAACCCCCAACATTGATTTTTCAATTCTTATGGCTTTCCTCACACCCACACCTTCCATCATTGCTACCTTTGATCAGATATCAGTTGGAATTTCTAGTGATCTTGCTCTAACTGATGCTTTAGGTATCGGATCTGCTACTCCATCTTCATTGGCTCTAGCCATATGCAGTGGTTGTTTAGAAAGAATCCTAAGAAAAAGAAAAAGGTTCCTTTGGGAGATGTTATAGATATCAGTATATTGGAGTCCATGCCAAAAATACAGGCTAAGATACCAAGAACCATATCAAGTCTGACAGGTTAATCCATCTGGAGAGCGTGTGATAGAAGTGGCTACCCCTGTTGAGGGGAAAACTAAAGAAACCATCACAAAGCAACAGATTACCGGATATCAAAGTTCTCATTGGGGAAGGCTACTCATGAAGGAGCCAAGTAGGATGTACACACTGCTCTTGGGGCCCTTTTGGAGAAATACGACAAAGACAAGGCCACCAAGGATGAGCTTAAGGCCAAAGTCAAGTAGCTCACTGCACTGCTGTGTAGAGTAACCTAGCCCACTCCATCCACTGACATCTCAACTACTACGGATATGAAAATTTCATCTACAATCGATGATATTTCTTATCATGAGCTCGAGAAGCTAGGCCTAGAAAGGGAGAACAATGAGTGGATGGATGGAAAGAATCTTGCAGAAGCCAATCCTTTGATTAAGGAAGCCGTTGAGATTTATAATGATTTGCAGGTTGCAAAAACCACCATTGCTAAGATGGACGAATCTTTCTCCAAGGATAATAATAATTTAAATTTAACTTTGGCAACATGGAGTGACATTAGAGAGGAAGATTCTGACTTGCTTCTTCAGGAAGAGGTGATTGATGATGCCTCTAAATTGTTCGAATATCAAAAGGCTATGGAATTCGTGTCAAGTATTACAAGATCTGATTAAGAAATTGGAGGAGAAGTGAGTGGAGATTACAGATGCCCTTAATGATATCTCGAAGAGTTTGAAAATGCCAACTACAAGTTCTTCAATGAAAATATCGATGCTCTTCCCGAGGACTAGATTAAGGAAAATTTCAAAGATTTGGTGAAGCGAGATGATGATGTCACAAAGACTTTCAATAGTGACTCCATTGATCGACTGGTCTTATGTCATAATTTCATAGGGAGACTAAATAAAGTCACAAATAAACTTTGAAGGTTTCCAACCAGGATCACGAAAGAGATCAAGACAATAGACGTAGTGAATCACTATGTGTGTGGACCTGGAGATGAAGAAACTCAAGGTGTTATCAAGCACTTCTTTGAGTACAAACACCGAATGGCTATATGGGAAGAAGGAAAATAGAAACTTGTAGAGAAAGGAGATGCAGGTGAATCAGGCCAAAGCTGAGTGGCCATGAAAGGACAGGTTCAAGCTCTGGAATCAGTCAAAGTTACAGGGTTGACTTGGTCAAACTTTTGTAACAAATTTGCTATTTTCATGGGAGCATGTTCCCTTATATTAATGACATTACTATTTTTAGTTAAAGGCCCAGCTATAATGGCTTAGCCTAGGAACTTATAAATAGTGGAATGCTTCCATTATTTGATATACATATTTTTAGATATTTTGGGGAAGTTGCTCTTCAAGCTTGGAAGAGTGCTTTCAGAGTTTTGTTGAAACCTTTTAATTATATTTAGAGTTTCCTTGCACTTGAAGATCTATTTTATTGTGTTGAATGATTAGTCATTGTATGCTTTGTGAATGCGATTCCTTGGCATTATTGATTAATTTACCTTTATTTCAGATTATCTGTTTCATATTGTGAAAAGAATAGTGTGGTTACCTTTCGTCAGTTGTGAAAAACTATTTTCCTTCTGTTGATTAAGAGTTGCATTATTATTATCACTTAAGTGGATACTTGACATGTGCTTGTGATTATCCTCTTGATAAATTATCTGTGTATCAAATCAAAGCTGATCTTTCTATTGTGTATGTTTAAAGTTTAACAAAGGAACATGTGCTTCCAATCTGTGGTATTTTGTACCCTTTCTAAGTTGCAATAGGTGAAGGTGGCCAATGATGTGAGCATCCTACCCACATTAACCCTTCCGAAGTTGAACATCCCTTTTCTTGGTGCATCACCACTTCTAGCATAGATTTTATTTCCTTGCATTCTCTCTCCCTAATCCCATGAAATGTTAGCATAGGTCTAGTTAGCCATCTTTCTTGCATCATAAGTAGTGTTGTGTTTAGTTTAGGAAGAGGAAGTTGACCTTCTCTAGAGGTTCACCTCAAGCGCAAGTCCCACAGCTTGAGAGGTGATCCCATGTGTCCCAATCACACCGAATGTCATGATTAATTCCCAAGCCATTCAGGGGTGCAATGATTTGGAGATAATAGGAAGTTTTTGGTGTGCACTGCACTACTCGATCTCCATACTCTTGCTCTAATCTACTTTGATTCCTAGATTAGAACTCAGCTTCCTCTTGAAATTTTTTATGATCAACTCGATCATTCTAGAACACCTACCAACATATGTTATTATCTGGCATTGCTGGCCTCACAATCACATGGATATGTGGTTGTTCTTTGTGCCTCTTGATGTTGTTGACCACATCAAATGTTGCTCCAACTGCCGCAAGCCTATCAATAGCTTCATTCTCCTTTTTGGGTATGGACACAATGTTGAAGGCTTCGAAATCTTCCATGAGGTCCCATACCCTACTCTTGTAGCTTTTGAGTAGGTCATTTTTGACAACATTTTGTCCTTTGACCTTATTGGCAACCAACTCATCATCACTAAACACTTACGGTGTTCTTGATTCCTCGTATTCTGGTCTAATGCAATCCATGGACCAAAGCCTCATATTTTGCAGTGTTATTTGAGCAGGAAAATTGAAATATGAAGGTTGAATAATACTTCATACCTTGGGGGGACACAATCATATCTCCTCCTCTGGCTCCTTGTCTGCTCCTCGAACCATCGAAGAAAAGTTACCATACTTCATTTTCATCCTTGTGCTCTAGCTTAATGATGTCAAGAAGAGGATGATTCTCCTCATACAAGCAGTAGACTCCTAGTTCAGATTCTTCCATCTCCTTATAGGGATCAAAAGCATGTCTTTTGACTGCCCATTCATCAAGAGTCAGGTCCAGGATACACCCTACTTTGGTATCTACCTCAAAAGTGGTTAGGAGGTTCTCCTGATCAAAAGCCAAATAGTTTGCATTAATTAGGCTAGGCGCATAGGACTCAATGTGATAATCTGTTATGGGCTCAAATTTCATTGTGGTATTCTCTCCATACCTTGTTCTAAATAGCATATGCGACTAGTCAGCAGACAAGTAGCCTCTAATTTTGGTAGTGAAGTCCCTGGACAAACACAACGCAAAATGTGGTGGCAAGTCTATGACTGACACGTTCTGCAATACAGTCACATTAGGGCAGGCATGTAGAGTGAGACTCAGATCCTTGATGACTCCAACAGTGGTCACTGTTGTCCCATCCAATTGTACTACTCCTCTAGAGATGACTTCATACTGGAGACCCAGTTGATCAACTATTTATTTGGGCATTACAAAACTACTTGCCCCTAAATCAATCATGCAATTGTGCACCAATTTATCTCCAATGATTAATGAAACATAAAATGGAGGAGGCTTTGATTCTTACCTCATTGTTCTCCATGGTTTCTCTCAAGTTGAGCTGCATTGGTAAGCACTTTCTCTTGTTGGTTAGGGGGTTGACTTGAGCTTGACCAATTGGCCATGATAGTCTATAATAGATCCCTCTCTCTCTGGAATAGCCAGTGACTCCCATAGCAAAATTTTCACACCTGTCCTCTTCATTTGCTTGATGATGTTAAATGAACTATCCTTCTCACGCTGCCCCTTCCCCGGCATATTTTTCTCCCGCACGTGGGCTGTTACAACCGGTGCCTAAGTAGATTTGGAAGGTGGCTTGGATTGACTCTACACATTGGGAGTTATATTTTGAATGTCAATACCTTGTGGATAAATGAAGGGTTGAGGATCACCTAAGCTTGGTGAATGGCCCTCTCCAATATTTCTCCTCTTATATTGTGTATTGGTAGCTATACTTTGAGAAGGAGTCTAGTTCATTCCACAGAAGTCTTCAGCCTGCCAATTGACAAGCATAGTTTCACTTGGGGTCACTCTTGTTGAGTGCTTGCTTGATGAATTTCTTCATGGCTAGGTTCTTGTGACATACCAATGGTTTACACCATCAAAGCCTGATTTAGTGCACCATTGAAACACAATGACTGATTATGTGGCTGATAACATGGGAAACACCACTCATACTCTTGTGCCATGTTATTCTATGTTAGAACCAATGCCCTTGATGTTGAAGTTGTATTTGGGTCATATGACCTGAAAGGTCTAGCAGCTTGAGGTTGCCCTTGGTGTTGGCTCTGGTTTACAACCTGGGTTGGTGGTCTATTTTACTGATACGGGGTCCGGCTCGATACTAAGCTTGGGGCTGATATGGCCTAGAACTCGAGCTTGCTGTCTTTTGATGGTTACTATCTCATTTCCTAGGTTTTGCAGTTGTTTCATCACTTCCTAAAGCTCCTTTGAGGTGTTAGATGATGAAGTGGAGGCTTCAGCTGAACTTTGACTCTGGGGGTGGGTATAGGAGCTAATGTGGGCATTTGGATGTTACCTGGGTTTCCTAACTCGGGGTAAAGAGGCATGGATGGCCTAGGGAAAGTTTTCCAGCCTGAATCAAATGGTTCTCACCTCTTATGGAAAGACTATAGGCTGCAGGTAAGGTTGTGCCGCCCATTGACTGAATCATCAAAGAAATATCAAAATTTAAAGCTCTAAGGAAGTATAAGAAGGCACCTTCATTAGTGGGATTTACTATTGTTGGAATCCTATCCCAGGTCCATTGAAATCTGAGGTTGAAATCCATCAGTTTCTCATTCAGATCTCTCTTGATCGTTGTCAGTTGCTCCAACAAGGATAGGTTATCCCCCTTTTCTCCAAACTAGTTGTGAAGAGCTATGCACAAATGGTCCCAATTTTGAATAGATCCTACTTCAAGGCTCCTGAACCATTATGAAGCTTTACCTTTGAGTGAAGAGGCTAGCAACTTGACTGTAATATCCATCTCATTGATCTCATGGATTATACAGACATTTACAATGTCTTGGACGTGGTCACCGGGACAAGTCTGGTTTTCTCCAGTGAAATATGGGATGCTCTTCAATGCTGCCACCGGGATTGGGTTTTGTGCATTCAGAGAAAGTGGGCTACTACCAGTGAAGTTGACGTAAGGATTTGGTTGTTGGTGTGCCATCTTGATCAGCCTGAGTACCCTTCTTGATTGAAAGAATGGCCTACTAGGAGGAGGTGTTGATAAGGCTCTGTTTGGTGGAGATATAGACTTCTGGGATCTTCTTCTTCTCCTTTTGTCTGGAGACAAGTGTATGTGTACAAAATGTCCTTCTTCTCTTGTTCTAGACCTTGTTTGTATCCTTCTCATGAACTTGGGAAACTTGGACTATTGGAACCAGTGGATTCTGTCCCTTTTGGAGTCATCAGATGTGTAGTTTTTTAAGAGCTTCTTAAAAGCTAGAATCACAACAAGTGCACATCAACCTTACTGTAATAAATATGGAGACTTCTTAGTCCCACCGGGCATGCCAAAAATGTTAGTGTAAAATCACAACACCCCCAAATGAGTCGTCAGATCTACTTTTCTAAGGCAGAGTCATTTGGTGTGATCGCATAACATTGAGTTTTCTCCAAAGTGTGGGACTTAGAAAATGAGAAAACTCTCAGATTAAAGGTTGGTTCCTATTCCTCTATTTAGGTGCATGCGTGAAAACTTACAGAGGGCCTATTCCTAAACCTAATCTAAGTTTTACCAAGGAGACAGGGATAAAAGGAATGCAAGAAATCAAACTAAGCTATAAGGTGATGCACCAAAGGAATGATGAACATTTGTTTTCATTGATAGACACAAACCAACAAAATGCATATAATAACCAAGCATGATAACCAGATCTATAATGAAAGATCAAATGAAAGAAAAAGAGACAAGAAAGGATCTAAAATTGATCACAAACATGTTTTATTGCTTTGCAGATTGATACAATGCATTACAAAGTGGCCAAAAGGTAGAAAACATATTACAATCTAGTGGAAGGTTTGAAACTCCACGAGTTCCTTTACCAGAAGAAAAGGGGAGCCTGCAAAATAGAAGAATGTCCAACCCTTTACAATGAGTCTTGACCCTGTATTTATAGACTCAATTAGAAAAGAAAGAAAGGGAAGTGGGAAAAGTAGGTCGAAGCCCAACCACTACTATTAATGTCTCCTACAAAATCTATCCCCAAATTTACCTTATCTGTATCAATCTCTTGTTCGGCACCTCGAAGAAGGAGGAAATAATGGAGTAGATCGAATCTGATCTAGTTGTTGAGGCAGATAGGTCTGCATTAATGGCCCTGAAGACATTTTCTCCATTTTTCTCTACCTAACCTCCCCAAAGTTAAAGTTTTAGATCTCCATAGCGCAGATGAAGCAAAGATCTTTCCAACAGTTTCAAATTTGCAATATTTCAAGCCCTAAGTCAAAAGATATGCCCCTTCAAAGTTTATATCAGGTCCATACAAAAGGGTGGGAAAACCAGTTTGAAAAATGGGCCCCCTTTTGACCTCTGGGACACGTGGAGGGCTAGTGCTTGTTTGAAGGTGGCCTCTATATTTTTCTCTTTGAATAGCATGGGGTGACACATGGCTTCCTCCACCGGTTCACTCAATTTCTTTATTTCTTGGCTAAGCTCTTTGCTTGGCGGGGTCATATTCCTTGACCGGGGACACATGGCAGTTTGGTGCTCATTTGAGAACCCTATCTCAATTCAATCCTTGAATTATCATCATTCAAACACTTGGCTCTCTCTGCTGCCTTCTCCATACTTAGCTGATTTTTGGACTCGTTATGAACTCTTTTGAGCCCGAAGACTTTGGATCTTCATAATTTCTTCCTTTTCTTGCTCGTGGCCTCTCCATGACATTTCTTCTTCTCCTTTGACCCTGCTACTCTATTTCTAAGCCCACCTATAGCCCGTAGAATGGATTTAAATCTTAGGTTCGCTCAGAGCCATTTTCTAAATTTATCCTACACAGGGTTGTTTGATCTTTGTAGGCCTCTGCCACTTCCATTACAAAGTCCTCTTGCAATCTGTTTGTGGGAATCAAACATGATTTCTTAGGTTCCTTTAGTGCGGGGCATTTTGATCCAATATTTTTCCTGGGGGAAAAATATGGATAAAAATAACTTGTAGATCGAAGGTGGTTGATGATTGAGAAGCATTCGCGGGAGATACAGGAATGTGTCCAAAGTGTCAAGGCAATGAAGCCTATGTGCTCGATGTGACAATCCAAAGTTGTGGATGGGATGGTTGGATCTTTGGTGAAGACTTGGTGGGCTCTGGTTTGTCATCGTATCTTGAATACTCAAGAGTTTGAATCCTAAAGCCCGAGTGAGTGAATGAATTGGAGAACCCGTGCAAAGAGTTATAAAATCTTATTTAATGGTACCGAAGGTGGTTAGGGAACTGACACCGGCTGAGGGAAAACTAGTGTCAATTAGGGAGAAATGGTCTAATTTCCTAAAGATAGTATAATTTTTCCCAGATTTGCCATGATTTTAGTTTTAGGTCTGGGTAAGAAGTGGGAGTTAACGCTAAATATAGCAGGAGAGAGGTTGGAGAGACAATAGGTCATAATGGTTAGGGTTAGAACAAATCCTAGTTGGTTAGGGAGTGCAAGGACTTGGTCTTAGCCATTTAATGAGGTTGGAATAGTTCTTAGGGTGAGGTGGCTAGGTGAGGTGGATATTGATCTAATTAAATTAATTGAATTAATAATAGTGCGAGGATGATGATTAATTTAACTATATGTGATTAAATTAATACCCATGTGGAGAAGGGGACCATGACTAGGTATATATGTTGAATTGATGAAGTGAAAGGGGTTAAAGGGATTGTGACCCAAATTTGGTGTCTATAGGATGATCTACAAAAGAAGAGAAAAAGAATAGTTAAAGTTATGTGTTACAAAAACTCTGTAAAAATATTTAAAAGTATGTAGAAATGTGAAAAATAAAAAAGGAACGTGTGCACTTGATCCATGATTTGAGTGAAAATGATAGAAAGTGTCCTAAAAATTATGTAGAAGAGTGAGATTTTTGGTGATCTCATGCCAAGATAAATTTTTTTGGTGATCTCATGTTAAGAACATTTTTTTGGGTGATCTCACGCCATGGTAGAAGAGTGTTGGGGAGAAAGGTCTAGTTTTATTCTCCATCCCTAACTACTTCCTAAAATTTATACACCACTGTAGATGGTGTGATCTTGCTTTGTTCTATGCTTGTTCTAGTTCAATCCAAGGAAATAGAAAAAGGAGATAGAATGCATTCTGATTGTTTGAGGATAGTGCACGTACCCTATGAACTACTAAAATTTGAGTTGATATGAGAAAATAATCAGAACTTCCCTTGGTCACAGTGCCTAGGTGCTAGTGTGTGTATCTGGGTGTTGGTGTATGTACTAAACTGAGGACCCAAGTTAGAATTTGGGTCGTTCCTCTAACCATAGACTGCTTTTGTTCTGTATTGTGCACGTATGAATTTTAGCTTTATACTATTGTATGGGGTGACTGATGTACCCAATGTATGCCCCACTTCATTTTGGGTTCATGTGACATTCATAGGAGTATGCGGCCCAAAGAGAGGACCTAAAAATGATCGATTTAATGTCAAAAGGGATCCCTACAGGGGAGGGGATGTGTATGGTATAAACCAGGGCACATGCAAACAAAGTGGCTAGATACATGTGTTAGTATAAAAGTGACAAACATGTTATTGAAGACAATGTGAACAAGCAATAGTACAAACAAAGTATACCGTAAAAATCTAGTTTTAAACATGGGGCATTACTCACAATGTCACAAGACAATCGGGGCCAAAGTGGCCAAAAGCATACAAGAAATGATCAAGCAAGACATAGGGAAAAATCCCACAAATAATGGCATAAAATGGAAAATAGTACCAAATGAAGTATCGATAACCATGGTGGAAAATACTTCTTGTAAAGCAATTGTTACACATGAAGCACCCATTAGCATGTTCGAAAGATAAAAAGTATGTTGAAGTGTGTAGGTATCAATGGAACAAGTAGTATTCTAATAAAAATAGTAAGTAGAATAAAATGGAACAATAGAACTTGTAGTGTATATGAAAGTAGATGCCCCAGGAGCCTAATTGGGACTGGTAAGAGGTACAATGCCAAACATCTATGCTGCATGTAAAGATATGTGTAAAGTCTTCATTCACAACTAGAGAACAAGTGAACATGCATGTGTATGTATAAAATATAATGACATACAGAGTATCTGTCTAGCATGTGAAACAAAGTGTACATGTAAACATAAGTAAGCAAGAGTAAGTGTAATCAAGATATGCAATATGATGTGAATGAGTGAGATATAATGATATGAAAAATGTGAAGACCAAAGGAATGATGTGTCTTCCACTTTGGATGTATATATGAGATGAGGTTCATTTATTAAAGATCCCTTGACGAGCTTAAGAATGAACCATATATTAAGAGTGCATCATTGGGAAATGGTTTGAAAATGTGTGCTAGATAGATAGATCAATGAAGCATAGAATGTAAAGAGTTATAATGTGGTGAGGTTCATTTTAGATTTATACCCTCAACAATCGAGTATGAACCATGAGACTAGAGTGCATCATAGGGTAGTGTGATGTATGTGAATACAATGCGAGTAAGATGTGTTTTAAATCATAGAGTGTGATATGTTCATTGTGTGAGGTTCATGAATGTAGTATGCCCTTAATAGTCAAGTGTGAACCTTAACACAAGAGTGCATCATAGGGTAGTGATGATACAAGTGTATAAAGTGGTTTGAAAGTTCTTATAAAAATTAATCATGAATCATGGAGCGTTAAGTTTGATAGTAGATTGTTAGAAATAATTGATAATACTAGAAAGGGAGGGAAGTGCAATGCCCCCAAAGTGTGACAATTATGGAGAGCTATGTGATGACATGAGAGATTCCATGCCATTGTGGGAGAGTGTTATCCGATTCATTAGAATAGAGAGAGTCAACAAAATGGTGGGTAGAAGTGTTGGGAGAGCATGTCATTTATGTTGTCATTGATGTCAAGTGGTCTAGGTTAACTATGTGTGTTGGCTAGGTGATCTAGGCAATTTTTCTAGGTGATCTAGGGGTCTCCATAGTTGCATAAGTATGGCTTGAGTCTCTCAAAAGTGGTATGAAGGTCAAACAAGTCCACTTGGTCTAGTCAAGTTAAGTCATTCCATGTTGGGTCAATTGATGTCTTCTAGGTGCATGTGAGGCTTGTAAGTCTCTGTGGTTCAAAGTGCAGCAGTGAATTGCTTGGATCATGTGTATAATTAAGGCTCAGAAAGTCAAGAAACAAGTTTTGGAGAAACATATCATCTTTAGCTAGAATTTCCTTTTGGACACCCAGTTGTTCTCTAAGGAAAATGAGATTGGGTAGAGCCAAATATAAAAACTCAGGGATAACCACCACATGGAAGGTATAGAGGGGTGTATTGTAATGCTCCAAGTCAAATTTCATCATATTATGTAATGGTATTTTTGAGCTATTCAAGATTCACTAAAATAACCTTCTTGAGAAGTTCATCTGGAGCTGCCTGGTTTCTTAAGGGTAAAACAAAAATATGGAGACTCCTTTGAATAAATAATAGAAGTAATTTTTAGAGTAAATTTTCCTAGAAATCATGTGCAAAAAGTGTTTTGTCAAAAGGAGGTGTATTTGAAAAGATATGAGCATTTTTGTGAAGTAATTTTTCTCTCCAAGACTCGTGCTCGAATGGAGAGGAAAAAAGGTCAAATTTGATCTTCAATGGTTAATTTGAGCCTCTACAATCATTATTAGAGATGTTATGATGATTTCACATACTTCTTGGGTCATGGTTTGGTGTTTGAGTAATCTCTCAATAGGACAACTAACATTCTCCACCACATGCAGTGATTGCATAACTGAAGTCAGGTTCCATTACACTATATCTATCATAAAGGAGAGAAAATGAACTCATTCATGATGTAATAATAGTGAATCCTTATCTTTAAGGTTCTAGACAAGTTTCTTTTTAAGGTCTTCTATTCATATGTATAACTGTACAACTGACTCTCCTTCTTAGCTTCTAACAATCATTTATTTAAGCATTTTTAGAGGTTCTCTTGACACAAAAGTTAGTTAAAGATGATAGTGCTCCTTTCCAAGTGCCCAAATAAATTTAAATTTTTGAGTTTCATATAGCCTTGCAAAATAATTTGAATTTTAACTTCTCTCATGCATATGACTGGTAAATACCCTAAACTAGGGTTTTGGCAAAAGAGTTTTCTTGATGAGGATGTTCTACCTATTCAAAATTCATGAACTTGGAAAAATCTAGTATATGGTCATTATGAATCTACTAAAAATCTTTTTTTTATTGGTTACAAATTGGGGGAGATTTCATCGAATGAGTTTTCCTATGTCGTGCAATCGGGTGTAATGGAGTCTTTCACATATTAACTCCAAATTCAACAATTTTAATCCAAGTTTTTGGTTGTTTCAAGTTACAATGGAAGTGTTAGATCTTTTCATAGCATGGTTGAAGGTAGTTGAGCTCAAATAACAAAGATCTAATTCTTGAGTCTTACAAAATTGTGAATAATGCACAATCGATTTGTAAAATTCACTTGCTTTTTCAGGTTTCAAGAAAGTTTGAGAAAATTAATCTACATTTCTTGTTGGGAGATTATTTCAAGCAAGTATCTAGGCTTTGGAGAACCTTCTAAGGGTGTAAAAAAAATTGGAGGTCTTCATGCTCCAAGATAGTGAAACTGCAACAACGTATTTGCCATGTTAAAGGAGTCTTGAGAATAGTGTTAGTGTTTTGATCATTTTCATAGCTTTTTTTTTTCTGATTCATGATGATATCAAGAGATTGTCAAGCCCTTAGAGAATATTCAGTAAGATTGAAAAAGTACATGCATGTTCTCTAGTGCAAGATTCTTTCCAAAATAATGAACTAAAACAGTGGCAGTGGAAAGGATGTTTATTGAAGATTCGAAAATTCTTGAAAGACTTGTTGGTTGAAGAGTCATGAGGCCAAACGAGTACAATTGTAAAAGATCAAAAGGCATAAGATATTGCATATATGAACTAACCTATTACCCTTATCTCCGTAAAGAAGATGTAAAGTCTCTGATTTGTTTCTTTATGAAGTTGTAAGAAGATAAAGAGACAACCTAAAGTAGTTAAGTTAAGAAGTTGACAAGTCTTTGCAATGTTTTGAAATAAGAAGCTCGAGGTGGAAGTGCAAGAATCATCCTTTGTTTTTTTTTGAGATTGATTGTCTCTTGAAGTCTCAGGGGTAAGATGAAGAGTCTTTTGCTCTCTAAAAATAAGTTGAAAAGTTTGTGAAAGATGAAAAGAAAATTGAATGGTGTACAAAAGGGAGATGATTTTGTTAGTGTAGGTTGTAGTTGAAAACCCCTTTATCTTATATTGAAGAAAACTTTGCTATAAAGAAAAACCCTTGGGCATAGCCCAAAACCCCTGTAATTTTCTTCTAGGCTTGTAGCTGGTTGATGTGGATTATAGAAAATGAAGTCTCCATAATGAAAAATTAATGAAGGAGAATGGTCTTACTATTTTGTAGCTGATTACCCTTGAGTTCTTGTTTGTGTTTTGTAAACTACGATAAGGATCAAGTCTATGTACTCTATTATGAATATCAATAAAGAAGATCTCTGAGTCTATTCAATGTTCTTGTCATGAATGCATGTTATGATAAACTATATCAAATTGTTATCAAGTACTAGAATAGGTGATTCATAAGGGTGTAGGTTCATTGTTTGAAGTAGAAAAGAAAAAATTTAATTAAAGGATTGATTCACCCCCATCTCAATCCTTGTCAATTTTTTTATTAGCGAGAAGACAATGCGAGTAAGATGTGTTTTAAATCATAGAGTGTGATATGTGTAGTGTGTTAGGTTCATGAATGTAGTATGCCCTCAAAATTCAAGTTTGAACCTTATCACAAGAGTGCATCATAGGGTAATGATGATACAAGTGTATCAAGTGGTTTGAAAGTGCTTAGAAAAATTAATCATGAAGTGCCAAGCATTAAGTTTGATAGTAGATTGTTAGAAACAATTGATAGTGCTAGAAAGGGGGGGAAGTGCGATGCCCCCAAGTGTGCCAATGATGGAGAGCTATGTGATGACATGAGAGATACCATGCCATTATGGGAGAGTGTTATCCATGTCATGAGAATAGAGAGAGTCAACACAATGGTGGGTAGAAGCAACAATAGGACCATGGTGATTAAATAAAATATAATTATTTTAGTGTAATCTAATTCTATAGGAGTGGTAAAATAACTGAATAAATGAAGTAATAAAATACTGAAATAATACCCAATAAAAATAATGTAGAAAATATGAAACCCTAATGTGAAAATAGGGTTAAGAAGGGCTTAGCTAATTCGTAGACGTCATGGTAATGTGTCATGAATGTAGAATAGGTGAATAGGAGGAGGAAACCTTCGTACCGGGGCCTGGAAAAGTAAAGATATGGACTATTTGGATATCCTAGGGTGTTTGACGAGGGATAGCGACACCCGTGGGTGCCCTAGTCTGAGATCTTGGCACCCTAGTCTGTGGAGATGACCAAAAACCTCCTATGAGGTGTCGTTAAGTGTTCACCTATGTTTTCTTCCTATCACATGAATGTTGTTGTATGATCACCGAAGACCTTTGGTAAACTTGCAAGTGAAAATCATCCTGTAAAACCCCAAACAAAACATCAAAACCCTAAAAAATAAAGATGCATATGAAGGGGTCAGATTGTCCTCAATTGCCAAATTGATGGAATTATCACTAAGCATTGCACTACATCTCAAACCCAATGTAGTTCTAGGTGTGTGTGTGTGTGTGTGTGTGTGTGTGTGTGTAATTGTTCTCGAGGTGCTCTTATTCCAGTCATACTTTATGAAGTAGCGTGAAAATAAATAGATGTAGAATGTAATAAATGTGTGCATGGAAACAATATACTTCCCTCCTATGAAGTATGATGCAGATGAACCATCCTTGTGTGTATTGTTATGGAGCTAGAAGGATGCAAATGTAGCTTTATATTCCTTTAATGGATGTAACCTTAGGTGGTGATAATAAGTTCTTAGTGCTTGGTCCCTCATTATGGTCACATAACTTTATATTTATATGGTTCTCTTGCTTTAATTTTGTAATTAACCCCAAAAAGGCCGACCACAAAAATATAAGAAACTCAAATGGATAGAAAGTGCCAAAAAGTGGGAGGCAAGTACAAAGAGGACTAGACGCCTATAGGAGACTAGGGCGCCTAATCTGACCGGGCATCCCAATCGAAATAGGGAAAACATAGTATGAAAATAAAAACTAGGAAAATATTGTTGTAAGATCTAAAATATCGACAAAAAGCAATGCAAAATGGATAAATACATGGATTAGTTATTACTCTTTTCACTTAAGAACCATATGAATAGTAGTATGAGACCGGGACTAAATAATGACTCAAAGTGCATGATTTTATTTCTACATTTTCCCCCACTTTATGTTGGTGAGCGGAAATCTCGATAAAATAAATAATATAGAGATGTATACCTGATAATCCATGTAGAGTGATGTTAAATACGTGTCAAGGGACTAGACAAAGCGTGGAGTGATAAAAACCTGGAGTGTGGAGACTAAAGATGCAAAAAGTTTAAAAAGTGATGAAAGTGAACCTTGGGTGAAAATGCGTGTGTATACCCCATTATGTGTAGTGTACCTACAGGGTTAGTATTGTGTGTGTGATGTAACCACCATGTGTGTGTTTTTTTGACTACTTACTTCCCATACAGACGGACTTGCAAAAGAGAAGACGATCAAGTAGTCAAATACACATGTATATGTGTAATGTGTAAAAATGCATGTATGTATATAAAAAGCATGTAAAGAAAAGTACAAAAATGAAAAAGGAACATGTGCACCTGATCCGTGATGAGAAAAAGGGTGTAGAAAGGATCCTGTCGATGTCATGCAAGATTTTTGGGTGATCTCACGCCACTGGCCGAAGAAGTGTAGGGAGGAAATTTTGATTTATCCTCCAACCTATAACTGCTTCCCAAGAGTGAAGAGATATATGTACTATCTGGTTTTTGGGGGATCCAATGTCATGGAAGTGTAGAGAGGAAGGTCTAGTTTATCCTTTATCCTTTAACTACTCCCGAATGTGCTAAAGACACCTTGTCCTATAAAATCCATTATGTACGAAGTTTGTATACTGGTCTGAACCCACTCCATTGTATAACCCACTATGTCATGGATACAAAATGAAAACCGAATCGTACCAATAGTTTGTGTAAATCCAAATGATGCCCTCTCTTTGGGGGCACATACGTCATCACGAATAAGAGCATACAAAGCCTAAAAGAGAACCAAACGTGGATACTGAAATTGTGACCTATAGGGGAGAGGGGATGTACTTAGTAGAAAGAAAGGCACAAAAACAAGGTATCTTGAAAACAAGTGTTAGTACGAACATGCATGTAGAAAATAAGTGTAATCCAAACAAAGAATGTATAAGCTAGAACATAATCGGATAATGTAAACACCCAAGAAGACAATGTAGACCACACAAAGTGGGTCACAAACATAGGTGTTTCACCTGATTCTAGATCATTTCTTCGAATGTTGATGAAACAGATAAGGGTAAAGGGCTAGGAGGAATACTGTCAAAATTTTGGTTGTAGGTTGTTGCGCTCGTATGACTTATTGATCCACTGTTTGATCGTGAAAGCTTCCTTTTTCTTGGAGGAACTACGAAATGGAAACAAGACCACCAAATAAAATTTAAATTGTATATGTGAGTTTAGATTACACTTATTTTCTACATGCATGTTCGTATTTAACCCTTGTTTTCAAGATACCTTATACAAAGTCACAAAGTTTTCACAAGGTTTTATTTTTGAATTGTTTTCCGTTATCATTGATGAGATGATGTAGAACACTAAAATGACAAATAATGTGATGGTTGATGAACTCACATATTTTCTCATCTTTCGTGGAGATGAGCTATATGTCCTCAACCCATTTTGTGTAGTATTCGGTAGAAGTGATGATCCATTGATGTCGTTGTGAAGAATGGGGTTTGATCTCTCTGACGAGATCTAAACCCCATTGAGGGAAGGGCCAAAGGTCACGGGCGACCTGTAAGGCATGACTGGGTGTATTATGAAGGTTGGCATGTTGTTAGCACTTCACACAATGCTTAATGTAGTCACAACAATCATGGTTAAGTGTCATCCAATAATAGCACTGGTGAAAAATACGCTTAGAACAGCAAGGCCACTGAAGTGACCTCCACATATGCCATCATGAACTTCCTTAATGGTATAAGGAATTTTAAAACTTGTAAGGCACCGTAAGAGAATGCCATTGAAGCCGTGTTTATAGAGGAGGTTGCCCATGATGACGTAACGAGTGACCTTTTTAAGAAAGGCCCATTGTCCATTATGAGTGATATCGGGAGGCAAGATGGAGAGGAAAGGTAGTCTAAGTATTGTTTATACCAAAGGTCACTTGAGTTAGGGGTAGTGGTTCTAATGGAGTAAATTTCATGAGGTAAATAAGAGGGTGATTGGAGTCTTTGTATTGTGAAAAGATTTTGGAATCGATGGGTGAAGCGAGTATTTGAGAAGCCAAGCGAGGCCATGGTATCTACAATTTTGTTGGTTGAATGGGGAACGTGTGAAGGTCATAGCGTTGAAGGTGGTCAAAAGTATGTCCACATGATGTTTATACTTTTGAAGTATCTCATTATGACACTGGTATATACCATTGCCCAATTTAGAATCACCAAAGATATTAATAGACTTAACATCTAAGGCATAAGCAACTTAGAGACCTAATACGAGTGCTTCATATTTGGCAATATTATTGGTACAATCAAAATCGAGTTTGTAAGATAAAGGCATGGGTTCACCATCAAGCAAAATGAGGATAACACTTGCCCCACCCCCACACTAACACTTGGAACCATCTAAGAAGAGTGTCATTTGGTAAGCGGTTTGTCCAGGAAAGGGTAGCAATCGACTCATCGAAAAGTAAAATTTAGAGAGTTGATCTCTGGAAATAGGTGTGTCGGCCGATTGGTCGGCGATAGCTTGGCCCTTGATGAACTTTTGATGGGTGAATTCGAGGTCGAGGTAGGCCAAAAGCATGAGCCAATGTGCGGCACGTTGATTTTGGTAAGGTTTGGCATACATAAAGTGTAAGGGGTCGATGTTAGTCATGACATAGGTTTTGTGGTTGAGTAGGTAATGACCGAGTTTTGTGGCAACAAAAACTAAGGCTAAGCAAAGTTTTTGGCATGGGTGTATTAGGTTTTGTAGTCTAAAAGAGTATGATTATGTAATAAACCACCTACTCCTGTGTTGTTCATCACGATGAGCAAGCAAAATTTTAGTAAGCTAGGACACAGGACCGATGTCGGTCAAGGTCAAACCATCACCGGTCAAGTCGAGTAGGTTATAAAAATAAAAATTCCACATTTTATAGAATCATTTGTCATTTGCCAAATAGGAGAAAATGATAGGAGAAAGAGGAAAAGGTGGAAAGTGACAAAGGGAGATGGAGGACTGAGTTGGCGAGCCACGTGGCTAGTGATAGTTGGTCGATAGGTGGATCCACGAGCTAGATTGGATCAATTGGATTGGTTGGAGAGTGAGAGGTCATTCGGTGATGGTAGAGGTAGGAGAGGGATCAGGTGGACCACTAGTGCAGTGGCATGATGTGCCACCATGGTGGTGGTAGTGTGATGAGGTAAGATTCAATATCCCTCCGTGTAGATAAATGGATAGAAATTTGGTGGGGGAGATGGGTTTGGGGGGAAATGAAATTTGAATGTTAGGGGGGAAATTGGATAAAAGAGGGATGGGGAGGGTAGGAATAGGTAGTATGCTGGGTGGGAAGGGTTATAGGTAAGAATGGGGGTGGGGAGGGGAGAGATGGAGATAAAATGGGTAGATCCAGGGCTCACTATCGCGGGTTGTCACCGCGACAAGAATGGCGAAGGTGGTCAATGGTGGGATGATGTTGGTCGTGTATAACTGGAATTGGTCATGGATGAGGTAACCGATGCCAATTGTGGAAATTGTGGTCGGTCTAGGAGGATCGGTGCGGTCGAGAGGGTAGAAAACATAGGCAAGGGTTAGGCAGTTAGGGCCAAGTGTTGAGACTTGTGGGTAAATAGGTAATGTCGGGGAGTGTATGTAAAGAGGTAGGGTGACATGGGGTTGGGTAGGTGGTGGGTGAGTAGAACAATTGGTCGGGTTTGGTTGGGTAGGTAGGGAGGTTAGGGTAGGGTGGTTAGTAGGTTGAAAGGGAAAATGGGTAAATTTTAGTTGGTAAGGGTCGGGGTATGGGTAGATAGCTAAGGTCAAATGGTAGGAGTAGAGGGGTAAATTGGTGGTGGGTATGGGTGAGGATAGATATGGTCAAGTTTTAATAATGTAATTGTGTTGTTGGATATAGGTGAGAGCCCAGTGCGAATGAGAGACAGTGGTACCACCCCGCTCTTACCAATTCATGGGGCTATGCTGATCCAGGAGTGGAGTCATGTCGCGGATGTTGGTCTGATCGGAGTTAGATGCTACCGGCATGTAGTCCGATAACCGAGCTTGATGGTCACTCTCATCAAAAGATGGGACTTGGCGACCAACACATTCCACTTACGAGATGGGTGAGATGACAAGTCACCCAGAGGATGTGTACAAGATCATGTGGTTACCGATATTAAGGACGCATGTGTATTCAATTTCCTCAGAGGCATCCGAGGAGTTGATGTTGACAGTGTTTGGTGAGGGACTGGTGGAGATGACATTCCATAGTGTCAGCATGAGCTATGGAAAGATGTACCAGGCCCTTCCAGAGGAGACAAGGCTAGTAGTATTACTGATAGAGGTAGTATGTTGTTTTGCACTACAGATGCGGAGGGTGGGAGGTTCCCACGATCACTGATGGGAGTGTTACATGACATGGTGATGGACCGGACCTGCTTTGCATGGGTGCCAACATTCTTAGCACATTTATACAGACGATTATGGGTGTATGGGTGGCTTTGCAGATTCAGCCTATGTTGTACCTTTGTTCTTCATTGTTGGGCATACGAGTAAATTGTGTGTTCATCCGATCGGCATGCCACGGTGATGAATTTGATTCGGGTTTGGTGCGGGTGGGTTATAGGCACTGGTTGCCTACTATTAGAGAGCATCGAGTAGATCAAGTTATTGATGATGTAGCGTATTATCGGTGGTTATTGGAGGGATTGTCTAGTGTAGACATTATCTGGAGACCGTATGTGGGGTATCCCTCATACAAAGGGATGGCAGAGGAGTGGCAGGATTGCGATTTATAGGTGGATAGAGGATGCCATGTAGGGGAGCATGAGATGATCCCATTTGATAGGGTCAGATGGTAGTTTGGGCTACCACAGGATATATCGCCACCCCCTCCCACAAGATGGGAGGGATGACGTGGAGAGGCCATTGCCTCTACCACAACCGACAAAGTGCGATAGAGGCGGGGAGGAGCAGTGCAGACCGGTAGATTGATGATGCCGGAGTAGACAGAGACATGTATAGGCAAAGTGGTGGGCAGCCCATCTATGAGTAGTACCTCCCAGGATGGGGCAGCTAGATTTAGCCACCATCATTACGTGAGAGAGACACCCTATAAAGGCGAGATGGTGACCCCGATTACCTAGTTGGGGATGGTACAAGGGAAGTTAGCAGCTTTAGAGGTAGAGGTGGCGTCCAAGCCCGAGATGGCCGTGGTGGAGACAGAGATGGAGATGAGGAGTAGGTAGATGCCCTATAGGCGCAGTTACCAATTTGCATAGGCAGTTGGCCTCTACACAGTGTAGATTCGGGATTTACAGTGTAGTAGCAGTGCAGCATGGGTGCAAGGCCGATGGCACCTCCACGAGCACCGAGATATGGTCCCCTGTTCATAAGTAGGGGTAGGAAAGGGTCCCATAGACGCAGTATAGGGGCTGAGGCCGATGGGGCCACCACAGATAGTGCCCCTATCCCAGTTACGGGATGCCCTAGGTGAGGCCAGATATTATCAGGATTAGTTGATGGTGGTTGGGATAATTTCTCTATCTTATGGAGAGTACAGGGAACAACAGACCTTAAGTGAGAGGACCAGATCTCATACTCACAGCATGGAGAGCACAGAGGGCCATCGAGCCCTGAGACAAGATCAGGGTGAGGCCACTAGCTCATAGAGGCCAGCTCTAGGTGATGTACAGTAGGGGCCTGACCACGACCTATGGCGGGCGATGAGAGGTTATCGTGCCACGGCCAGAGCCAAGGAGGAGACATGAGAGACTGATATGGAGGATGTCTAGTAGGATGATGCCTGATGCACATTCCTTTTTTTGTTCTATTTTATTCATTATTTGATATATACTAGCCTACGTGCCGAGGAGAGTGAGGATGTATAAGAGTTTTGCATATTTTTATCATATACCGGCCTACGTGCCGAAGATGGTGAGGCTGTATATGAGGTTTTTGAGAGATTTGATTATATGTATTGGCTGCGTCTTTGAAGATATTTGAGATTGTGTATATGGAGACACATGTTTGGATATTTTTATTTATAGAGATGATGATGATTATGGACATTATCTGTATACATAGTTGTGGTTATCTTGTTATGTTGATGTGTATATGTTATGGAAATTAAGTAGTGTAGGCATGATAGAGTTAGTTCATAGGCATGGATCGAGTTAGGTTGTGGTCTAGGCATGGATTGAGTCAGGTTTTAGGCATAGTTGAGTCAGGTTGTGGTCTAGGCATGGATTGAGACTAGGTCCTTTAGGTATGGGTGAAGTGAGTTAGGTTGTAATTCATTAATTTGTGCAATGAATGATGATATGGGTCATGGTTAAGATGTTTTATAGTACATGCATGATAGTGGTAAGGAAAGGGTAGACATAATGGATGTATGTTTGATGATGATAAAGGTGGAAAACAATTTGTTGTTTGATGGGTTTAATTTCCAATTATTGATATAAAAGGAAAATAAATAGGGTAGAATGTGATTTAGGAAAATAAAAGATTAATTGGTTAGGGTAGAGAGTGGCCGAGCTAACCTCCAAGGGCCCCATGCCCTCGAGTGCTTCCTACATAGTCCCAGCAAAAAGGGACCTCAGGCCGATGTAGTTCTCCCATAAGCTAGGGAAGAATGTGAGGAGGTATGAGTATGGGTGGGTATTTTATAGGCATGATTGAGTCTAGGTCTTTTAGGTATAGGTGAATTGTGGGCACATTGGTATGGGTGATTTTGAGTTGATTACGGTGAAGGAGGAGAAAATTACCCAAAAATAAGTGTCAAGGATCAAGTCCTGTATAAGGTAATTAATATGTAATGAAGAAGGTTTAAAATATAAGAGGAGGCAAGAAAGTGACCTGATTAGTAAGGATCATAATGGGCGGATGAAACCTTAGATGGGATGATGAATGTAAGACCCTAAAAGCATGGCATGATTGATTATTCTAAAGGTGAATAAGTATTCACATTATCACCAAATGTCATGGTACAATAGGTCCCTTGAGGTGGTAGGAAATGAATGTGTGAATGGTGAGAGGGTGAAAAGTGGTTAGTTTCTATATGGTACTAGGTAGCATGCCTTTTGGCAAGAGATCCAAGGTAACAATGGATAAGTCCATGACTAAAAGGATTTTTGTTTTAATCGATATTTGAGATAGACTTATTGATGTGGGAAGTCTATATGGGATGAGGAAATTAAATCCTTGAGGTCTTTGCAAAACCGATTGATGCGGGAAGCTTGATTCTCTCTCTTTCTTCTTCTTGTTCATTTTTTTCTTAAAACAAACTTTTATATAGCTGTCCTTTGAGGAGCATCTATTTATAGTAGAGTTTTAGGAGAAAGATGTTCTTTTTAAGGGAGTCATATTTTTATTAGAAGTTTGACTCAAGGATTTAGATCCCATGTGAGATCTTTTGATTCATGGACAAGAATAAGGTGAAGAATCATATTCTTGTTCAGAAAAGCAAGGTGGAATGACCATGGGATCTCATAAAAATAGATGAAAAGTATCCATGAGAACCATGCTATGTGCAGCGCCGTGGTACACATATTTAAGAGAAGATAAAAAGTGATGGGTATGCACATGATTCTTGTTTAATCATTGGGGCGGTATAGTGAAGGGAGGAAATTGAAAAGCACTCAAGGGACAAGCATGAAAAGAGACAGAAGGTGAGGTAGGACTAAAAGTCAATAATAGAATGGTCGAAGATGCAAGGCATTAAGGGGCTCAGGTTCTAGTTTACCGTCTAGTGAAGATAAATGATAAGCACCTGATCCATAAGTATGAGTCACGATGTATGGTCCAAGCCAATTAGGAGAAAATTTTCCCCATTTAATTTTTTCTGCTTTAGTTACATGTTGATTTTCTTTCAGGACAAGGTCACCGACTTGGAAGGTTCGTTCATGGACATGTTTTTCATAGGCACGTTTGATATGTTTTTGGTAAACTTGAAGATGGTCAAGAGCATTAAGACAATGTTCGTCTAATAACTCAAGCTATGCTAAATGGTACTCAAAAAAGTCATCATCATTAAGCATGTCATGGAGATAAATGCGGAGTGAGGGGATTTGGAATTTGAGTGATAGAACAACCTTTGTACCATAAACTAGAGAAAAAGGTGTGGCAAGTGGAAGTGCAAATATCAGTGCAAAGTATGCCCACAAGGCGAAAGGAATGTGTGTATGCAGTCCTTCCCAAAGTATCATTAACCACTTTCATGAGATTTTTTCAACATTTTATTGGTGGATTTGGCTTGGCCGTTGGTATGTGGTTAATAAGGTGACGAGAAACTTAGTTGAATGCCGAAGGTGTCGTAAATTTTTAAGTAAGGTTTTATTTTTGAATTGTTTTTCGTTATCAGTGATGAAACGATACAGAACACCAAAATGATAAATAATGTGATGGTTGATGAACTCACATATTTTCTCAGCTTTCATGGAGATGAACGGTATGGCCTCAACCCATTTTGTGTAGTATTCGGTAGCAATGATGATCCATTGATGTCGTTGTGAAGAATGGGGATTGATCTCTCCGACAAGATCCAAACCCCATTGAGAGAAGGGAAAAAGGTCACAGGAGACTTGTAAGGCATGAATGGGTGTATGATGAAGGTTGGCATGTTGTTGGCACTTCACACAATGCTTAATGTAGTTACAACAATCATGGTTAAGTGTCATCCAATAATAGCCTAGGTGAAGAATACGCTAAGAACAAAGAAGGCCATCGAAGTGACCTCCACATATGTCATAATGAAATTCCTTAATGGTATAAGGAATTTCAGAACTTGTAAGGCACTGTAAGAGAATGCCATCGAAGCTACGTTTATAGAGGAGGCCACCCATGATGATGTAACGAGAGACCTTTTTAAGAAAGGCCCATTGTCCATTACGAGTGAGGTCGGGAGGCAAGATGGAGAGGGAAAGGTAGTCTGAGTATTGTTTATACCAAAGGTCACTTGGGTTAGGTGTAGTGGTTCTAATGGAGTAAATTTTATGAGGTAAATAAGAGGGTGATTGGAGTATTTCAGATTGTGACAAAGTTTTGGAATCGGTGGGTGAAGCGGTATTTGAGAAGCCAAGCAGGCCATGGTATCTGCAAATTTGTTGGTTGAACAGGGGATGGTGTGAAGGTCATAGCGGTCGAAGGTGGTCAAAAGTATGTCCACATGATGTTTATACTTTTGAAGTATCTCATTACAACATTGGTATATACCATTGACTTGGTTTATGACCAATTCAGAATCACAAAAGATATTGATAGACTTAACATCTAAGGCATAAGCAAAGCATGGAGACCTAATACGAGCGCTTCATATTTGGAAATATTGTTGGTACAATCAAAATTGAGTTTGAAAGATAAAGGCATGGGTTAACCATAAAGGGGAATGAGGATAACGCTTGCCCCACCCCCATGCTAAAACTTTGAACCATCGAAGAAGAGTGTCATTTGGTAAACGGGTTCGTCTAGGGAAAGGGTAGTAATTGACTCATTGGGAAAGTAAAAGTTAGAGAGTTGATCTGGAAATAGGTGCGTCAGCCAATTGGTCGGTGATAGCTTGGCCCTTGATGGAATTTTGATGGGTGAATTCAAGGTCGAGGTTGGCCAAAAGCATGAGCTAGCATGCGACACGTTGATTTTGGTAAGGTTTGGCATACATGAAGTGTAAGGGGTTGGTGTTAGTCACAACATAGGTTTTGTGGTTGAGTAGGTAATGACAGAGTTTTGTGGAAATGAAAACTAAGGCTAAGAAATTTTTTTGGCATGGGTGTATCAGGTTTCATAGTCCAAAAGAGTACGACTTATGTAATAAACCACCTGCTCCCTGTGTTGTTCATCATGATGAGCAAGCATGGCCCCCAAGGAATGATTGGTAGCTGAGATGTATAGGTAGAAGGGTTGATCGTCTTTAGGTGGAATGAGTATGGGTGGTTGGAGAAGGTATTGTTTTAAGGCCTCAAAAGATTTGTGGTAGTCATCATCCCATTTAAAAGAGACATCCTTCTTGAGAAGATGATGAAATGGTTAACACCAATCAGATAATTATGAAATGAAGTGGCGAATAGACTGCAACTTGCCTTGTAGGCTACAGAGTTGCCTAAGATTAGTGGGCAGAGGCATTTCAAGAATGGCCTTGAATTTAGTAGGGTCAACCTCTATACCACGTAAGGAAACGATAAACCCCAGGAGTTTTCCCGAGAGAACCATGAAGACACACTTCTTAGGCTGAAGGTGAATGTAATATTTAATGAGGCAGTCAAAGATGGTTTTTAGGACAGTTAGGTGCTCGGAGCGGCATTTTTATTTGGAAAGGAGGTCATTTATGTAATCTTCCAATATACAATACATGATGTCATGGAAGATATAAGTCATAGCCTTTCGATATGTTTTACCAAAGCATTTTTAAGGCCAAAAGGCATGACTTGATAGCAGAAGGTCCCCAAGGGGTAATGAATGCAATTTTGTGTTGATCCTCTGGGGCAAGCAAGATTTGGTTATAACTAGAGAAACCATCCATGAGTGATAGCATCTCGTGACCAGTAGTAAGGTCAACCAGTTGGTCAATACTAGGTAGGGGAAAGTCATCT
This sequence comes from Taxus wallichiana var. yunnanensis, assembly GCA_018340775.1. Lineage (NCBI taxonomy): Eukaryota > Viridiplantae > Streptophyta > Pinopsida > Cupressales > Taxaceae > Taxus > Taxus wallichiana. Next base: position 753,156,070 of record CM031242.1, read on the forward strand.
TTTGGGAAAGCTAGATTGAGGTCACAAAAATATGTTCAAATGCAGAGTCCCCCTATCGCCTTAGTGACAGGGACAATGTTAGAAATCCAACGCGAATAATCAATGGGTAAGATGAAGGAAACCGAAAGGAGGTGTTGAAGTTCTTCTTTGACCAGAAGAGCAATGCGAGGGTGCATTTTCCTCAGCTTTTGTTTAACGGGTTTGGCATTGAGAATGGTTATGATATTGTGGACCACTATAGTGGGCCCAATACCGGGCATATCTGCGTAAGACCAAGTGAAAGCATGGTTATGGTTTTTGAGACAAGAAGTGATGGATTCTTATTCAGTAGCATCTAAAGATTGTCTGATCTTTAGAATGTGTGGGTCATCCTGAGTACGAATGTTGATATCAATAGTCGATTCATTCAACATGGTTTGCGTCTCAAATGGTAACGATCGATGAATATATGAGTATTCTACACCAAGGTAGGTGAGTATAGATTCATCATCTTGGCATTGAATGATGTTAATCAAAGGTGTATCGTCATCGATCATTTGGGATATAGGAAGGGAAGAGAGGAAGGAGCCTCACCCTCATGTTGATAAGTCGAGGCTTCAAGGAGATGGTGTTTATGAAAAAAATAGGAGGAATGGATTTTGGATCCATCAACTCTATAGGTGAAGGAGGAGAATGGATGATGTCCTCAATGAGTTCAATGCGGGCCTTCTTGGTAGGTGGTTCAGCTATGTAAGTGGTAGCCTCAAGTCCCCCATAGGTGAGATTGGTACGAAGGTGGGGAGGACCATAAAGGAGGCACTCTCCTATAAGGTGATCATAGCAAGAAGGGTGCTGGTGAAGAATTCCATAGTCTTGTGGAATAAGGAATGTTTTAACACTATATAAACGATACTCCCCTAAAGTGAGGCATTGAAAAATTGTCTTCTAAGGGATCGGTGATTGATATGTGGGTAGCTAGGATAGATGATGTGTCGAAGGTCAAATCAAAGATGGAGCTAATGGATTGGGATGATGATAGTTTGGAGGTTGCAGCAAAGTGGTAGGAATGGAGGATGTAGGTGTGGTTGAGGTAGCGGCGAACACTGGTGAGTGGAGGTGTAGGTGAAGAGGCAAGTGGTTGTGGAGGTAGATGCTTTAATAGGTATGAGCACATCATTGGGTCGATAAAGCATGTTACAAGTTTTGAAAGGTGATGGGTCATTTGGAATGGTATAGGTGTGTCCCTCATGCTCAAACTTTACACAATGATGCAAAGTGGAAGGAACACAACCCATAACATGAATCTAGGGTCTACCAAGTAATAGGTTATATTGAAATTCCCCCTCCAAGATGTAAAACAACTCTAGAACTATGTGGGGACATGGAGGATGATAGTGCCAAGTGTAGAGGTGATAGCATCATTGAATGAACACAACATGACGGGATGTTTATGCATGCAATTGTCATGTATGCACATTTGAGTGAATGCATGGGAGGAAATGATATTAATGTTAGTGCCCCCATCGATCATAACACGTCGTACACGTATATCATCGATGTGGACAAAGATGAAGAGAGATGGATCTAGGTCATCGGTTTGGTGTGGTGCAATCTCTACATCTGAGAAGCTAAGGGAGGCTACCTGGTGAGTAGGCGGAGGTGCAGATGACGGTGATAATTTGGTGAGAGAGGTTACATGATGAGGTGTAATAATGGAGGCTACAGGTGTAGGGTCATTGGGTAAAACCTTAAGAGATTGAATAACCTCCATGAGAGTTTGACGATGGGATTCCAAGGTTTGGATGAGGTCATATGGGGAAATTTTGAGGGGAGATTGGTGTAGTTGTTTGAGCATTGTGCGGTGTGTGACCCTATTAGAAATAGGATATGTGGGGCTGCAGATAGTGATTTTAGGTGTGGGTGCTAGATGGTATGTTGGGTATAGGATTGGTTGGTGGGTTAGTTGCCTTTTCCTTGCCTTTGTCCTTCTGAGCACGGGTAGCAATGTGGATCATGTTGATTTGAGGTGGGGAGGTAGGTGAAGTAGGTGAGCCATGAAAAGTATAGAGACAAGAGGGAAAAAGCCAAATGGTGGGAAGGAACCTTATGAGATGAGTGGGCACACCAACATTTGGGTAGAGGTTGGGCGAGATCTTTGATGCGAACCATGTTAATTTCAAATCTCGGGGATGGCTCTAGGAGTTGTGGGGGTGAAGGTCTGGGTCATTGAGTAGGTAGTGAGGGAAGAACTATGGGAATGAGTGTTGGTGAAATGGGTTCCTCATCGAAAAGATCATCATCATCAAAGTTTCCTTTAGGAGGGCATAACTGGATAAGAATGGTTTTCAAATCCTTGCGATTACAGTACATCGTGCCCTGACACACAATTATAGGAACAAATTTTGGTGTCGTCAAACCCGTTTGGTTTGGGTTTGAGAGGGTCATAAGGTTTGAGTGGCGGTAATGTGATGAAAAAAGTCTCAAGGAGGTTGGTTAAGATTTTGGCATAGGATCCTACTAGTGGATCACAATGGGAAGTGAAAGTGGGTTTGGGTGTAGGTGCGGCTGACTATCGAGGAAGGGTATTTGCATGAGGGGGAGTGGGTTGAGCTATGGTTTTAGGTGTTGGTGTGGTCTTGGGTGCTTGGTCGTGTTTTCTTGGTAGGGGTTAGCACCATGTGAACAAATCTTGGCGTGGCAAGACTACATTCAGTAAATGACACAGAAATATAGTAAAAATAGGAAAAAACAAGTGGTGGTAGGTGAATTGGAGCTAAGATGTTAGCTGGAAAAATTACAAGCTAACCGATGCGGTTAGGAGTAACCGCGCGGTCATAGTTAAGCTGTTGTCGGTCACTGTGGAGAATGGACAGTTTGTCAAAACAAGGTAAAAGGCCAATAATTTGCCAAGTATGCAAGTTGCTGATGGAATTTACTAGGAAAATGAATATGATAAGAGTGACAGAGACTCTGAATAACAAAGAAGGTGAAACAAGTGTCCTTTTGGGTAGGTTAACCAAAAGAACAGTAAACCAATGCCGGTTGGGTGAAACTGATGATAGGTAGAGGATAACCGATGACGCTCGCTAGTGACGACACTAGTCTTGTGGAAATTGGAACAACGATGAAGAAAATATGGTTGTGAGTTAAAATTATATGTGGAATCAAACCAGAATGATGAGAATATGGTCCAGGCACACTCAGATGAAGCTAGAATACACCAACTATGATGAGGAGCGTGTAAAGGGGAAATAAGAAAATGAAGAATGAATCCTCTCACCTCAAAACATAAGCCAGGCAGAAACACTAAGAAAAATACGATCCTAAGAGTGATTTTTCTATTATGTTTGTTTAGCTTATGCTATTTAAGGATTGACTCATGAACTTTAGAATAGAATTTTTGGTGAGGATGGCTTCCTATGAAGAAGGAGATCTACAAGGAGAGGTTTCAGGTTATGTTATGGTGGGGGTGGGCCATCCTTTGATGGGGTATTGGACAGAGATAACCAGTGGGGTGCCCACTGTATCGTGATCGTGTGATCACCTACAACTTCTTCCGGGTGAGATGTTGTTTAAGAATGTGTATATATTTTTAATTTTGTGATGTTTGGTAAGACTTAGAGAGAGAAAGAGAAAGGAAGTGATTTTCTATGATTCATTTTTCAACCATCAACTGGGCATGACTTCTAGCGTATAGGTTTCCCTTAATTAATGTGAGCTAATGCAGAGAAGTAGAATGAAATGAAATGATTTTTAAACCCAAATTGAAATGTTGAATTCGATGACACAAAAAGATGAATAGGAGAAGGGATGCTCTTTCACTAATGTGATACTAATGAAAGGGAAGAAGTGTTCTTTTTAAAGCACCAAAATACAATTGCTTTTAGACAATAGAAGAAGAGAAGGTTCCAGAGGAGAAATTTTAATGTAAGAACCTTTTAGAAAGGAAACAAACATGCAACTTTTCACCTAGAAATGAAATAATGCAAAAGAACCTGAATGGGTCCCATTGCAGCAGCATGACAAAATGTTTCACCCGATTCTAGAGTGTTTCTTAGAATGTTGATGAAAGCAGAGATAAGGATAGAAGGCTAGGAGGAATACCGTTAGAATGCTAGTTGTAGGTTGTTACACGTGTATGATTTCTTGATCCATAGCTGATCGTGAGAGCTTCCTTTTTCTTGAATTAACTACTCCGAAATGAAAACAAGACCACCAAATAAAAGTTAAACAAGTATATGTAGTGGAATGACTAGCATATGCTAGATCCGGGAAGTGTGATACTTCCTTGCATTTATCAATCCACTATTTAAAATAGCTTGATGCTAACAATAAAGGAAATCCTACGTAGTTAAAATGATTTAGGTATCTCATTCGTCTACAATAAGAAAATTCATTCACAATGAAGGCTAAGCTATGACCGAATCGAAGTTCAAAGTCTATGTCATAATACAGGTATTGGTTAGGGTCAGGTTCTAGGCCATTTTGGATATTGGGTAGAGAGTGAAAGATTTGTTCTTGGTTTCGGTCAAAAACACGGTGACCAACATCGATCGGTATGATAGGTGTTGGTTTAGGTTAACTGGCGATGGTTGTGGGTAGCCGGAATTGGTATGGTTGGGGTATAATAAGCTCAATAAAAAACTTGGTCAGGTGATAGATCTGAGGCTAGGTGAAAATGGAAGGGAAATGGAAAGGTTTATGGGGGTCTTAGATATGCACAGGGATGATTAAGATCTAGATATGGGTAGTTCAATGGTGTGGGTGAAGGAATGGTCCAGTTTGCATGGAGGTAGATGGTGGGGGAATGGAAATGGGAGCAGAAACTAATAATGAAGTAAAAGAATCTACCAAATGATAAATGGAAAAGTGTTGGTTAACAAAGCACTTATTGTTTGTACGAGCTTGATGTCTGGTTTGAAATGGCGGGTGATCAAATGGAAGGAACTTGATGTGGTGATGAAGCTTCCCCAGATGCTCCCACAAAGCAGATTTCTCGTGGGTGTGCTTCGATGTTGGCTATGGGCACTCGATACACGTACAAATGCTCGTTCTTCTTACATCCAGCTCTGGTTTCGTCTCTTGTTCTCAAAAGATGTGTCAACCTCTCAGAAATGTGCCAACCTCAAAATAAGGATGTTTTTGGGGTTAAATGGTAATCAACAAAGTGGTTTTGGTTGGCCGGAGAGATTTAGGGTAATCGGCGTTTGTTAGGGCGGGATTTCCTAGGTTTACTAAACTAGGCAGATCCCCTTGATTTTCTGGGATCTCGTTTGTTTTTACTCACGGATTAGAATGGAAGCTTCCTTCTAACGTGCGGGAATGTGGTTAGAGGGAATGTAGGATTTGATTTTTAGGTTTTTGGTAGGTCTTAGTTAGTTATGGCAACATACTAAGAATAGGTCTTAGGGTGAGGTAGATATGAGGTTATTATCTCAATTAGGATATTTAAATAATAAATATTGTGAGGATAATGAATTAATTTAATTTAATTAATTAAATTAATATTAGAGTGAGATGAAAGGGGCCATGGTTAGGTGAATGTGTTCAAGGTGTTTATTTGACGAGGGACCAAGGGAAGTGCGACCTAATTTTGGTGTCTACAATGAGACAATACTCATGGTGTTACAAGAAACTCAAGGCCATATTGGCCATAAACAAGTGTGCAAAAAGACACAGAGTAAAGCCCACAAAAAATAAAAAGCAATAATAGACAATATAATTTTATCTTTGGGTTATATTATTATATCACGATTTTGATAATTTTTGATCTCGATACTATTGTAACATCTAGATTTTGAGCCTTTTTGTACAAGGGTATAGTCCCTTTCAAAAAACTATTTACCAATAATAAAAAAAAGCAGACAGTATAAAAAAAAAAGTATGGAAAAAAGTATCCTTGCATAACAAATGCTGCATATGAAGCAACCATTAGCATGTTAGAAAGATAAAACCTACGCCAAAGTCAAGTATAAACCAAAGTAGTGTGCTATGAACAAGAATGAAACAATAGCACATATAGCGTATGAATGTGAATTCCCCTTGGAGCTGTTATGGGACTCATAATCAAGCATCCATGCTGTGTGTATGATAATAATAATGTCATAGAAGATATCTATCTAGCATGTGTAAGAAAATGAACATGTAAAAGCAAGTACAAACAAGATCAAATGCAACTATAACATGCATTATGTTGTGGATGGATGGAATGGAATGCAGAGTGAATGATAGGAGCCATGTGCTCCCTGAGTCAATGGAATTGTATACAATGAGGTTTATTTTGTATATCCCCTCAACAGTCAAGAATGAACCATAAATGAGAGTGCGCCATAAGGAAATGGTCAAACTATGTGTTGTGTGCAACACACATTGTGATGAGTTTGAAGTGATGATATGTGACCTAAATATGAAGTATGCATGGCTCTATTGATATAATTTGAGGATTCTATTAACTACATATTTAATTAATTAAATTATACAATATTAATAAACTATGCAATATTAAATCAATAAACATCACACTATATTGCATAATAAACAAAGAAATACTTACAGAAAGTAAATAACAAATGACACATGATTTATAGTAAAACCCGAAGGTAAAAAATCACTGTGAAAAGTAACATTTATTGTAGAGAACCCTTTTACATCTAGTAAATTACCTCCTCCTTTAGAAACCCTAATCACAAGGGTAAAAACACCTTTGATATATATTTTCCAATATATCAAATGAGGACTGAAGTCCTTTTTATATGAGGTGATCGAGTATGTCTCTCGACCCACCTTTTCAACCTAAATGGTTGACACATATACCAAGGTTTAAAATATTTAATAATATAAATATAACTATTTCTTATTATTAAATATTTAACCTAAAGTATATCCCTAGGTTTGAATATTTAATAATATAAATATAAATATTTCTTATTATTAAATATTTAACCTATAGTATAATGTTGGACCCATATTTAATTAAGGGTGGCCAACCCACTTAACCATTATGTTCCAACACTCCCCCTTAATGTTAAGTGGGATAACATATGCCAATAGATTACCTACCCATGGTACACTACATGATTTACAATCCTTAAACCATAAAGGTTTCATGATAGCATATAGGTTGAAGGAATTATAACAAATTCATCATACTCAAGTTACCTTTTAGTAAAAAAAGATTTAGAATCCCAAAGATTATTCCATGATCAGTGGCTAAGTATGATTTTTAAGTTTTAAATGTTATCACACATTCTCGTAAAAGGTTACTTGAAACTAAACATATAGGATCCTCTTATAACAAAGGTCCTCCTTAACAATATGCTTACACTGGATGTTTACTAGTAAACTCAATAACACTAAAGAGTTTACTGAAGACTACCTTTAAGGTCTTTCTACACTTCTTTCTAAAAAAATCCGAGGAGGTATACACATGCCCAAAGGTCATTTTACACTTTCCTGAAGGTCTTTTCACTTGCTTGAAGGTATTTTGACACTTTACCGAAGGTCTTTTTCACTTTCTTGAAGGTCTTTATTACAATGCATTTTTCATTTTACAAATACCAAGTTCCATTAGGAGGTGACATTTTCATGCACACTCCCCCTCAATGGAAACTCCAAAAATCTAAGTTTTTCATGAAAGTGACAAAACTTTATAGCACTCAGGGGCTTTGTGAATATGTCAACAATTTTATCTTCAATCATCACAAGCTTGAGATCTATCTCACCACTTAACATATTCTCATGGATGAAGTGTATATGTATCTCAATATGATTCGTCCTCTAATGTTGTACTAGATTATGTGCAAGATATATGGTGGTCTAGTTGTCACAAAACAAAGGAATACTACCTTGATCTTTAACTCGGTGAACAACCTATTTAGCCATAGTGTGTATTTTATAACTTCCATTGCACTTCTATACTCTCGGCTTGATTAAAGAGATATAAATAGTTGGCTCCTTTTATTGCACCAAGTAATGGCACCTACACCAAAATTAAACACATAACTACATCACCAACATGATCAGAATAAAAAAATCCATATAAGTTAACATTTTCATCCTTAGTATAATGCAACCCATAATTGATTATACCTTTAATATATCTAAGAATTCTTTTCGCAATATTCCAATGATCTCTATAAGGTTCCTGCATAAACCTACAAGCAATTCCTATCGCATAGGAAATATCTGGTCTAGTTATAGTTAGATAAATCAAACTACCAACTAACTACCTATATAAAGTAGGATCAATTTTTTCGCATGCAGGTTTAGGATCAAGTTTTATTCCAACTTCCATAGGTGTAGAAATTGGTTTACAATCAATCATATTAAATTTTTTTAGTACATTGGTTGCATATTGTGCTTGAGAAACAACAATAGAATGCTTATCTTGAAATACATCCATGCCAAGAAAATGATGTAAGAGACCTAAATCAGTCATTTCAAAGTATTATTTCAATTTTTCTTTAATCCTATGAATTAAAGCAGGACTATCACTAGTCATAAGTAGATCATCCACATATAGACATATAATGATAATGTGAGAACCTTCTTTCTTAATGAATAGATCATTGTCAGAATAAAGATTAAAAAAACCTAATTGTTTACGAAAACATTAATTTTCACATACCAAGCTCTTGGAGCTTTCTTTAAACCATACAAAGATTTTTTCAACTTACAAACATTGTTTTCTTTACAGTTTCTTCAAAACCTTTACGTTGAGACATGTAAAGTTATTTTTTTGAATCACCATTCAAAAAATATTTTTCACATCCATTTGGTGGATTTCCCACCCAAACTGAGAAACAATAGTAAACAATGTCCTAACAAGTGCTCATTTTAGCTATAGGGGAAAAAGTCTCAACATAATCTATCCTAGGTTTATGAGTGAAACCTCTAGAAAAAATTATAGCTTTATATTTTTCAATACTACCATCAACATTATATTTTACTTTGTATAACCATCTAGACCCTATAACACTTCTTTTCTCAGGAGGTGGAACCAACTCCTAGGTTTGATTTTGAATTAGGGCATTATATTTAGCCTACATTGCATTGATCCACTTCTCATCCCAAGAATCTTCTTCAAAACTCTACAGCTCGGGTTCATACAAGGTCATTAATGCATGGTACGTATGATGGCTTCTGGTCATTTTCCTAAGGTCAATAGGATTAGAACTTTCTAACACAATTTGAGCCCATTTTGGTTTCTTAGCTAGGGAGACAAGAGATTCAAAAACATCCATAACATTAACACAAGAAACATCATCATGATCTTTTACCATATTTTCATTATCAGAACTAGAACCATCATTAGGAATATTGACATGATTAAGAATATCATTACTATTTGAAGATGAACAAAAATATTTTTCTAAAACAATAACATTATGATTTTCAGTTACTTCCCTTTTTACAAGGTCGTAAATCCTTAAACCTGCAGTGTTAATACCATATCCAATGAAAATACAAGAAAAATAAGTCATATCAAGTTTTTTTCTTTTCTTTTTAGGGATATATAAGGAGGCAGGACTACCAAAGACTTTTAAATGTGATACATCATGTTTTTATTTGACCATTTCTCTAAGGGGGTCGAAAGGTGAATAGCTTTAGTAGGGACTCTATTTAGAATGTAGATTGTTGTGTTCATTGCTTCTGCCCACATAAATTTGGGAAGACTAATAGAATGAAGCATAGTGCAAGCCATATCTAGAATAGTACTTTTTTCCTTCTGCAACACCATTAGACTGGGGAGAATGGGGAGAAGTTAATTATCTCTTAATACCACAATCAATATAGATTTTTTCAAATGCCTTGCTAACATATTCACCCCCATTATCTGTTCTAAGATTCTTAATTTTATAATTTGATGAATTTTCAACAAAAGCTTTAAATTCCTTAAATTTTCCAAATACATTAGATTTATTTTTAAGAAAATATGTCCAAATCATCTTGGTGAAATCATCAATAAATGTCACAACATGCAAAGAACCATTTAACGAAGCTACTACAAGAGGTCATCTAACATCACTATGAATGAGTTATAGTGGTGAAGAAGAACTCTTCTCAGGATGTAAGTGAAAGGGTTTAGCACTTTGTTTTGAGCGTAAACACCCTTCACAAGCATCGTGAGATGAAGACAAAACATGCAAACCTTTAACTAGATTATATCTAGAAATTTCATACAAGCTTCGATAATTGATATGTCCTAACCTTTCATGCTATAGTTTTGAATTATTCAAACTTTGAGATACAAAACAAGATGCAAAAGAAAAATCATCAAAAATATACAGACCATTTCTTTGAATTCCTTCAACAATTATATTATCATTACTATCTTCGATGTATCAAGTATCCTTAAAAATTTGAATAGACAAACCATCATGAGTTAGTTGTGAACATGAAAAAATATTCTTTTAAGCTTAGGAACACATAAAACATTATTCAAAATACCATTTGCAAATTTTACTTTTCCTTTCTCTATTGCTTATAAAGATGAGTTATCACCAAGATACACACGTTCATTGATTTTTGTAACATCAAATAAAGAATTGGAAATACCAGTCATATGATTTGAAACACCTGAATCTAGAATCCATTCAAAATTAGAAGAAGATTATAAGGTAACATATAATGCAATAGTTTTAGGAGAAACATTAGAACTACCCTTTTTCCTTAAATTATATTTAGATGAGGCAAGTGATCTCATTTCGATTTTTATGGATAGGTTTCTTAGATTTACACTCTTCCTTTTTATGCCCAAATTTTCCACATTTGTGACATTTACCATTAAATCTTACACACAAATGTTTAGAAGTAAAAATTTCTTATCAAAAATGAAGATTTAGATCTAAACTTCTGATCAAAGAAGGGCTTGTGTGGTTTGAAATTTGAATTCTGAGAAAGGAGTGCCTGCGGGCATTCTCCTTAGAGTCAAAGTTCATCATCACTTGCTCTTCCTGTATCAAAAGAGAACTCAAAGTATTTAAATAAGGTAATTCATCCTCATTATGATATTTAGAGTTTAGGATAGAAATAAAATTCCTAAATCTTTCATGTATATTCAACTGAACAATAAAGTAGATTAATTTTTCACCAATTAAGTCACAATTGCATCCATCTAATTTTGCTTTGATATTTTTAATATTGGCTATAAAATTAAATAATTTTTTATCTCCTTTCATAGCTTGATCATAAGTAATTATAAAATAAGTTTAATAATCTTAGATAAGCGCGTACCTTCATGCATGGATTCTAATTATATCCATACCTCTTTAGGATGTTCGATATTACCAATGTGTAGAAGATATTCATTGTTCACATTTCACAGGATCATGGAAAGGGCCTCCCTGTACGCTGTGAGAATGCATTCATATTTTCCACATTCACTTGATGACCGGTGGGTGCAAGCTTAGTTCGAGAAACATTCGCCCGAGTTTCATCACCATAAGTTACGATTTGACCCCTGATCTTCCAGATATTATAATTTACTCCATTTATGATTTGGAATTTATTGATGTAAAAGAAAAAAGATGCCATTTTCTTTCAAATTTCTTGAAACACATACTCCATTATGATATAATGCACCACTGAGTTAGAAACATAGTAATTGAAATAATGACAATACCCATATTTTATGATAAAAGAAACTTGTATTATTTCATTAAAAATCAAGTATTATATAGTTTTAAAAAGAAATAAGTAATTTATTTAAAAATCAAGCCCTATTAAAGGAGAATCCAAAGGACACGGGCATATTATTTTGAAAAAAAAGGTAAAAATAGTAAGAGAATTTTTACCAGTGCAAGGAGATTTCGAATCACATGTGAGTAAAAATTAACTTGGATATTTACTGAGGGGGAATGTAATTACACCGACCAATGAAATAATTTGAAATCCCTATTTTCATGAAACTTGTCTCCTCCCTTCATTTACCCTACACACATTTAAAACTATAGAGAAATAGAAATATTTCATATATTAATCTACCCTTACGTTTATGTGATTTATCACATGCATGTAAACCCCTTTCACATGTGCACATGCACATTAATTCCTTACAAAACATTTTTAAAAAATTAGATTGCAAAAAAATTGGGGAGAAGGGGGCCTGATGATTTTTAAATACCCTTCCGAGTTGGTTGAAAAAACCCGTACAAAATTAAATAAATTAAATACAACAACATTTGATCTAATCTATTTAATTTACCTTGCTCTGTTACCATGATAGAATTTGAGGATTCTATTAACTACATATTTAATCAATTAAATTATACAACATTAATAAACTATGCAATATTAAATCAATAAACATCACACTATATTGCATAACAAATAAATAAATACTTACAAAAAGTAAATAACAAATGACATAGGATTTATAGTGGAAAACCCGAAGGTAAAAACCACTATGAAAAGTAACCTTTATTATAGAGAACCCTTTTACATCCAGTAAATTACCTCCTCCTTTAGAAACCCTAATCACAAGGGTAAAAACACCTTTGATATATATTTTCCAATATATCAAATGAGGACCCGAAGTCCTTTTTATATGAGGTGATCGGGTATGTCTCCCAACCCACCTTTTCAACCTAAATGGTTGACACATATACCAAGGTTTAAAATATTTAATAATAGAAATATAAATATTTATTATTATTAAATATTTAACCTATAGTATAATGTTTGACCCATATTTAATTAAGGGGTGGCCAACCCACTTAACCATTATGTTCCAAAAATTTTAGTGCATATCACGACAAGATTTATAGAAGAGGAGTGGTGATGTAGCCTAAAGATTATACCACTAAATGGTGCAAGAAAAGGTGATGATGTAGCCTATCACGAGATAATGGTAGAAGAAGTGACCATGTAGCCTAAAATGTATATCACTTAATCTAGGTATGTCACATGAGAAAATATTGAATGATGAACATGTAAGGGTGATGCGGTCCATTTGTGATGTATACCCTCAACAAGTCCAGTATGGACCATGAGACTAGATTGCATCATCCGGAAGTGAGTTCAACGCGTAGAAGAGAATGTGAAACATGTGTGATGTGTGTAGTAGGGTGTATGGTATGTAATGCAAAATGCGTAGATGACCTAAGATGTGCATATAAATAGTAGATGTAAGATGAAAGACGTAATATGTAAGGTGTAGGATGTAAAATATAAAATGACATAAATAATGTGTGAAACACACGTAACATGTGATGGCTATGGTGTAGTGTTTGAAGAATGTGTAGAATGTATATAATGTATGTAGGAAGACATGTAATGTGTATAGCCTATAGTGTAGTTTGTAATGTGTAGATGATGTAGGATCGTATGATGATACGTGGTGCCTAAAGGGGGTCCATTATTAAAAATGATGGTAGATATTACTCCAAATTGTATAATGATATGATTGGTAAGGAAACCACATATGTCCATGCCATTGTTGTTGTTCGTAGTGGGGATGCTTCAACCCATTTGGTAAAATAATTTGTCGCAATAAGATGAACTTATTTCCATCAGTAGATTCCAGATTTATCATACCAATCAGTTCAAATCCCCAAAGAGAGAAAAACCACGTGGGAGCAATAGGTTCGAGGTCATAGCCAGGTGTGTGATGGAGGTTGCCATGCTTTTGAATTTTCTCGTAGTGAGTAGCGTATTCGAGAAAATCTTGTTCCATGGTAGGCCAAAAATATCCTTGACGTAAAATATTTTGAGACATGGCTTTTCTTGAGAAATGACCGCACATGATGTCATGTATTTATGAAATGGAAATAGGGATATCGATAGGCCCTAAGAAATGCAATAGGTGACCATCAATTACACATTTGAACAACTATGTGCCAATGAGTACATAATGAGTGGCATCACGTCGTAAACGAAGAGCTTCACGTGGTTGTAGAGTAACAAGAATGCTTTTTGTATAAGAAATTGTAAATGGGAGTAAACCATTTAGGATAGTCATGATTCGCACGTGATGGTGCAAGCTGCAAGAAGTAAATCATAAATGGAATGAAGTCACAAGTATGAAATGATAAATGTGGCCTGCTCATCAAGTAATATCTTGTTGGATGATTGACACCGCACTAGCCATAGCATTTGCATGACAATTATCCTTACGAGGAATGGTAGTGATAGTGTAAGACTCAAAATTTCCCAAGAGATATTTGACCAACATGTTGTATGGGATCTAGTGTTCTTATTTTGTATTATATGTATCTTTTACTTGATTGATGAGAAGTTCATAATCACCATGCATGCATAGATTGCGAATGAGTAATTTTTGAGCGGTGAGAAGGCCGAGAATAAGGGCTTTGTATTCAGATATGTTATTTATACATGAAATCCCTAATTGATATGCTAATGGAGTGGATCATCCTTTGGGGTGATGAAGATTATCCTAGCCCTTACACCAAAATGATAAAGAAACCCATTAAATTACATTGTCCATGTGTCATAATCAATAATATAGGTAGTGAAATCGTCATGAAAGGAGTCAGAAATAGGAGATGCATCAAGAAGGGGTGTTGCGGCTAATTGGTGTCGCTGATGACGTGACCTTTAATTTCATTTTGTGGTATAAAATTAAAATCAAATTCATTGAGAATCATAACCCAACATGTTAGAGTCCCCGATAGATGCATACGGGACAAGAGGTATCGTAAAGGATCCACCTTGGTGATGATATGCACCTCATTGTTAAGAAGATAATGACGTAATTTATCTGTGACAAAAATAAGGCCGAGGCATAGTTTTTTGATGTAACTATAGTTACATTCATAAGAGAGCAATGTTCGACTAATGTAGTAGATTTCTCTTTCACGCTTACAATTGTTGTGTTATGTGAGTAGAGCCCATAAGGCATGAAACATGGTAGAAATGTACAATAAGAAAGGTCGGTCAACTAGTAGAGGCACTAAGACTAGTGGTTGTAGAAGATATGCCTTTATGTCCTCAAATTCTTGTTGGAATTTCTCATCCCATACAAATTTAGTATCTTTCTTCATGAGACGTGTAAATGGTTGAGTTTTATCAGCAATTTGTGTAATGAATCACCAAATAGCTTGAATTTTTCCTTGTAATGATCATAGTTGATGTAGATTTTTAGGTGGAGGCATGTCGACAATGGCTTTAATATTATTGGGTTCGATTTCAATGCCATATTGTTAGATGATATATCCAAGTAGTTTATCATTTAGATTACTGAAAGCACGTTTTTTAGGATTTAGGAAGATGTGGTATTTACATAAGCACTTAAAAAATGCATGTAGATCTCATGCATGGGTGGAATGATGTTTGGACTTAGCTAAGATGTCATCAACATAATATTTGATAATATTGTGAATATAATCATGAAATATATGCATCATTTCTTGTTGATAAGTGGCCCCGACATTCTTAAGGCCAAAGGGCATGACAAAGTGTAACAAAATGTTCCCCAAGGTGTGGTAAAAGAAGTCTTCTCTTGATCAACGGGGTTGATTTTGATTTGATTGTAGCCTGCAAAACCATCCATGAAAGAGAGGATATCATAGCCAATGGTAGAGTTAATAATAATATCAATACGAGGTAAGGGGAAACTATCCTTAGGACAAGCTTTATTTAAATTTCAAAAATCATGTGCAAAAAAGGATGTGGCCATCTGGTTTCATTATGGGTACAATGTTAGATACCCATTCAAGATAATCGATAGCTTGAATAAAACTAGCATCGAGTAGCTTTTGGATTTCTTCCTTGACTAAGAGTGCCACCTTTGGGTGCATTTTTGGATTTATTTTGGATGGGTTTTTCACCGGGCCTAAGGACAATATTATGCATTGCAAAAAATGGGTCAATACCCAACATATCATTGTAGTCCCATGAAAAATGTCAGAGAAGTCGTGTAATACTTGCTTGATATCTTTTTGTTCAATAGGTTTGAGAGAGGAAGCTAAGAAAACTATGTGTGGATTTTCAGATGTGCCTAGGTTATATTGGATGGTTTCTTCATTAATAAGGGAAAATTGATCTTCAATGTATGGATCAGTAGGAATATTGTTAGGAGATTTGGTATTGTGAGTATGTGTATTAGGATCTCCAAAATAGGTGGTAGTTTTAAGCGATGGTGGATAATGCATTTTATGGTGAAAATAAGGAAATTGATCATAAATGCCCATGTGTTCTAAGAGATCATCATCGGTAGAAAAAGTGTCTAAAGTATCCCAAATGGTAGAAACATTATCACTGATGAATTCTAGATGGATGAGCGGAAGTGAAGAGGTGTGTAAGGTGGTATAAGATTTGTAGGGGGTATGGGTGAGGGACGATACCCCAATCCAAATTTATTAGATTGCATAGGAAAATCAAACATGTTGTCATTCCAATTTCTTGTTGATTTGAATTTGTATTGGAGAAATAATAGTGGTGTAAGTATCCATATCCTAACCCATATTTAGAATTTTTTTGAGTAACATCGGAAGAACTAGGAGTATGACTATATTGTTCAATAGAATTACAATACGTAAAAGGTTATGGATCAACCGAACATCATAAAAACTCCCTGATAACAAAATTTAAGTCATGTATGTAAGGTAGAAGGGACCACATGCATGGCATGGATCCATGGCTTCCCAAGAAGAATGTTATAATTAAGGTTATTGGGAATGACATATCATGGAATAGTGATTGTATATGAACCAACAGTGACAAGATGGCTAATAGTACCTAAGAAACACTTGGGAATGTTTTCACAACCATGAATGTAGAATATTGAAGGCACTAAAGAACTTTATGAAAAACCTAAGTGATGCAGAAAGGTGATATTACAAATGTTAAGGCCAAACCCATTGTAAACTAAGGCATGTTTGACCCCGATATTATTAGTATAAACCTGAATATATAATGGGGTCCATGCTCTAGTATTTCTTGACAGGGTAGTTCATCTAATGTGAAAGTGATTTGATCCTCATTAAGAGATAAGGCTGAAGTAAACTTGTGGTATACATATTTGGGTGATGTGTGAGGAGGAATATAGGTAGTAGCCAAATATGATTTGAGTCTATTAATACAATCAAGATGATTATGCAAATAAGTATGGATAGAGATATTCATGAGGATAATATTGTAGGATGATAAGTAAATAATGTAGATCCTAAAAGCGTGAAGATCGAGTACGGGTTCACTAAAATGATTAACTAAAATATAATTATTCTAGTGTAATCCAATGTTATAAGAGAAGTAAAATGATTGAATAAATGAAGGAATAAAATACTGAAATAATACCCAAGAATAATAAGCTAGAAAATATGAAACCAGAGTTGATTCGCACATTTCACAGGACTGTGTCACAGTGTAGATTAGGTAAATAGGAGGAGGAAACCTTCACACAAGGGCATGGAAAGGTGTAGATCTGGACTGTTTGGATAGACTGGGGCACCTGAAGAGGGATAGGGGTGCCCGTGGGTGCCTCGGTTTGTGGAAATGACCCAAAAACCTCCTCTGATGTGTCACTTAATGTTCGCTTGTGTTCACTTAATTTTGCGTGAATATCATTGTATGATTTCCAAAGCACTGGTAAACCCATAATGGAAGAATCACATGGAAAACCCCAAACAAAGCATCAAAACCTAAAAAAGAAAGATGCATATGAAGGGGTCAGACTGTCCTCAACTTCCAAATTGATGGACTTATCACTGAGCATTGCACTACATCTTAGACCCAATGTATTTCTAGGTGTGTGTGTGTAATTATGCCCTAGGTTCTCTTGTGTTAGTCACACTTTGTGAAGTAGCGAGAAAATAACTAGATGTTGAATGTACTAAATATGTACATGGAAACAATAAACTCCCCTCCTATGAAGTGTGATGCAAATGAAACAACCTTGTGTGCCTTATGATGAAGCTAGATGGAGGAAAATGTATCTTTAGATGCCTTTGATGGATGCAACCTTAGGTGGTGATAGTAAGTGCTTAGTGTTTTCTCTCTCATTATGGTCACATAACTTTATATTTATATGGTTCTCTTGCTTTAATTTTGTAATTAACCTTGAAAAGGTTGACTACCAAAAATAGAAGAAGCTCAAACAACTAGAAAGTTCCCAAAAAGAGAGAGGAAAGTAAAAAGAGGATCACGGTTCCCGGAGGGGACAAGGGCACCCGAGTCCCTGGCTGGGCACCCCGATCTTAAATAGGGAAAACACAATATGAAAATACAGACTAGGAAAGTACGGGTGTAAGATCTAAAATAACAACATAAAGAAATGCAAAATTTCCAAATGCATGGGTTAATTTTTCCTCTTTTCACTTAAAACCATATGAATAGTAGTATGAGACCGACACTAAATACCGACTCAAAGTGCATGATTTTTGTCCACATATGCCATGATGGCAGAGCTTGAAATGTGTCTTGGGCATAAATTATTTTTGTTTGAAAAATGAATTGGAAATGTAAGTGGAGTAGGGTGGGGAGGTATTTTTAACGGTGGAAATTGAAAGAGGCATTCTAGAGTTTGTTAGTCTATCTTAGTGAGTGGTTGCTTATTTTGGATTGGTAACGTTGCAGAAGACTTGATAGGAGAAGAGGGTGGACTGATTTTTGGAGGCAATTGCTTAGTTTGACTTGGTGATGTTGTAGATGACTTGAGTGGAGGAGGAGTTAGACTGATTTTGAGAGGAAGGTGCTTAGGAGGCTCTTGAATTACATTAGTAACGATGGTATGATTCTCATGAGAAATAGATGAATCAAATTTAGGAACCCAATGAGATTTAACAAGTAAAGATGAACATGTAGCAACATTTTGTGTAGCAAATGAAATAAGACCATGATATTTAAGGTAGTCAATTTATCGTTTAATATCATAACAATCATTTTCATTATGTCCATTGATTTTATGATGATTGTAATATGGATGACCTTGATATTTTGCAAGATGATAAGGAGGATATCAATGAGTAGGTGGCAATTTGATCAATTGATGAGTGAGGAGATACAAAAGAATGTCTTATTGCTTAGCATTGAGATCAAACTTGAGAGGCACGGGGAGTGACAAGATTTGAGGTTCATTGATATGAGCACATGTAGAAGACATTGAATTACGATGAGATGTGGAAAGAGAATGACCATGAGCCTAAGAATCATTCTTGAGATATTGAATTTCATATTTTAGAGATGTAATCGTTGATTCCATAGATTGAATTTTGTCCTAAAATAAAGAATAAAAATATTAAATTGACTCTAGGATGGGATGATTGGATGGAGGATCACAAAGGCTAAGGTTTTTGAAGAGACGATTGAAAATGGTGCTTATGTGAGGTAAGGTGCATTCATTTGAAGTAATTCAAACAAAGATATTTTACGAACCTTAGAGGCCATGAAATAAAATATGATGTGCCAAAGAAATATCCAAATGATCGATCATGAGTGGGGTTCACTAAATGATTTAAAAAATAATGAATTTGTAAAATCATAGATATTTCAGAGTAACATATGATAAATAAACAATAAATTTAAAAATTTAAACAAGAAATAAGATAAAATAATATGAAACCCAAGGTGTAAGAGAGAGAGAGAATAGATGAATTAGCTGATTTTGCAATAAATCTCTGAAGTGTCCTATACCGCAAAAAATGATGAACAAGATAAGGAAAATTTTGCAACCACACTCAAAAAATTATGTAATTTTCAAAATAGATTAGATCAGGGCACTTGGGATAGTATTAGGGCACCTGGTGCTAGAGACAACTGGTAGGTTCATATGACTGCACAAGATCTTAAAAACTGATTTTTATTGTGTTGCAAAGTGGTTGCTAACCTTCGTTATTGGTCTCTTCGCATGTCACAATATTTCCATATAATTTTCCCGTAACTTATAAAATAAATGATCTCCTGTAAAACCCAAAAACACATCAAATCATAAAAATAAAAAGATGCAAATGGGGAGTCAGACTAACCTCGACGACCATCCGATAGAGTGAACTTACAACTGATATTTTCACTACATCTCTTACTCCATGTAGTTCTTGTACATGTGTGTATAAATATTGTGTTGGGAAGATCTTGTGCAAGATGCACTTGATAATGAGAAATATCTAGATGTAACAATGTAGATAGATGTGTGAATGGAAAAAATGGACTTCCCGCTATTTGTGTTTGTAGAAAATGCAATGCCTTGTCCCTTGAGTGAGTGTTAGATGAATACCTTGATGCTCTTAGAATTCTTTGGATACAACCATAGGTGCTGATAGTAGATGCTTAGATATTTTTCCTTTATTATGTAAAATAGCTTTATATTTACATGATTCACTTGTTTGAATTTCGTAATTGACAACTAAAAGGTTGACCCATAAGAGAACAAGTTGCCCAAAAGATAAAAGGGGCCCAAAAGAGGTGAGTAAGATACAAATATGTTGGGGGCACCTAGAAGGACGAGGGCACCTAGACGTAGTTGTCATGTCTAGGCACCTTTGGTGTCTAGAGTCAAGAAATATAAAGCAATGAAGATCAGATTGGGTGTAGGGTGTGAAAGAGTAATGAGGAAACAAGAAATACATAAAAGCGGGTAAAGATAGATGTCAATTACTAGTTTTCTCACTTAGAAATCATATGAATAGTAGTATGTGATTAGGACCTAGAAATGTATCCAAGTACATGATTTTGTGTCTACATAATCTTTTCATAGCCCTTTGTCTGGGCCACCTATCACACGCAATAGGATCTCTCTATCCCTTTAGATTTGTAATCATCCAATCTTTGTCAATTACTTTCATGTCACTGTCACTTGATTGTAAAATGAGTTGACACCCTTCAAGGAAGCCCTTTGATTCCACGGGATCAACCTTTACCGAGAAACTCATCATATCCTTATCTAATATCTATCTTGTCTAGTCATCTTTCTATGTGTAGGTTTATCTCATTTGTTGGAAGTAGGAGTCTTGCATCATTTTTGCATTTAAACATCTCGAAATTGCATTGTTGATGTAGGTATCACTTAACCCTACCACATTATGAGTTTTTTTGTTTATCATATTATTAACGAACCAAAATTCACTTCAAATGTTTGGCACGCCTAGTGGGACCATTACTCCTCTTTTGATCAAATTTTATTTATTTTTGTTCTCTTTTCTTATTAAAGTATCTAAATTTTTATCTTGAGGTACTTTATTATCGCTTGTTCAAAAATATATATATATATATATATATATATATATATATATATATATATATATATATATAAGAAAAATAAAAAAGAAATAATGAACACAAGTACGCTTCTTTTCTTTCAAAGCATCACATTTTTTTAATCTATCTTCTTTGAGATCAATCTTTCCTCTTGGGTCTTAAAATGAACCTTTATTTTTCTTACTCACGAGAATTTAATCGGGGTTAAATGGTTGCGTTGAAAAAAATACTCTCACACACAACAAAACCACATGATAAATCAAAATTTTATCTAAACAATCTCTTCCATGCCTACCTACTTAGATTTGATCACCAAGGGGGAAGATGAATCAAGAGTGTTTTGGGTGAGTATAAATAGGTAGTGGGCCGTATATCAGCTAAGAAAATGACACCCTTATCTCTTTGGGACCTTGAAGTGAGGGGTTAGGCCCAAATACCACTGCTCATACCGACACCAACAAAAAAATGGGCCTCACGTACCTTTGGGTATATCGAGGACTCCAACCTTAACTCACATGAAACCAGCCTTAGCTAGCCTTTTTCCTAGTTATTTTTCATCTATTTTTTCATTTCAGCCTTTTCTCAAGTTAATAAAGATAATATAAAATGTTCTTTTGATTGTGTGGTTTTGTTTCTCTTAAAAATATCTTTCCCTTCTTTAATTCTTATTTTTTTCAGTTCATGGTTTTGATTAGACAACAATCTCTCCATCAAAACATATCAAATATGACATATCCACTTCAGCAATCCTTAGAATCAAATTGGTATCATTTTAAAAGAATTCCAAACATGACAGATCCATCACAAACACCCTTATAATTAGATCAGAACCTCCGCATTCTCCCGCACTCCAATCGTGACATCATAATTTATTTTCTTTGACGCTCCACAGTTCTTCCAGAGTGGTGGCTCAATCTTTGAAAAATCTTAGACTCTAATTTGATTTCCCTCTATAACTACCTTACTGCAAAAGGTATTTGGATCAGTTATCCCCTATCAAAAATACATGCTCTGCCTTCTAACGTCGACACTTGCGACTAATCCAAACTTTATGACCTTGACTACTAACCCATTATTGAGAAAATATCTCCTTACTCCTCTACTAGTGATATTTGGATGTCAACATTCACCTCATCCAACCATATTTCTAGTTTTGAGATTAATTTCATATCATCATAGGACAAAAATAGCCAACAAACACCTACATCATCGGCTTCCGATCTAGCCCATAGGATACACAAACTCCCACTACTATCTCCCCACCCATATACATCCACACAACCTCTCGTCACTCCTCCTCCTCATTTAAGCTAAGTGAATGTCCCTCTCTATATAAATCCTTTGATCATGTATCAATATTTTTCATCACAACAACCTACGTATTTGATTAAAAATATAGTCATATCCATCCCTACATCTATACCACCTATCAACACGAGTTCCATTTCTAGTACTCTACCCTTTTCACAACAAGCATCCACTACACCTATCTCACAATATAGTTACATATCTTCTCAATACATCCCACAACCATCACAACCCCTATCAATGCTTCGATTCCTTCTCCCTATCAATACATCTAATATTCATAACCATTAGTCTCTTAATACACTTATAATATCCCAAAAGTATTCCTCCTCAAAATATTCCATTACCATATCACTTGTATCAAAAATCAAACCCTCACACCTATAATCAATCCACTAATTCCTCTTTGAATGTACAACCATATCAAAATGATCCCATGTAAGAATTGTGAAGAAAAATAGCTATCCTTCAAGCGCCACTATAGGAACTAAAAAAACCTTTCATACGATTTTTTTGCAATAAACCTATTAACCCATCTCGTGTCTTTTAAGGCATATCCTCCACACCGAGAACTCCTTAAATTCATCAAGTTTTATAGAAAATAGGACCCTCAAAAACATAGCAGTCCCTTTTGTCATGCGTGTTATCTTATCACTCATGACCAGGATCTCATGTTCATGACATTCCCATGTCCTTATTTATCCTTGCCCTTGGTTAGTACAATATTATCCCACAACACTCCCAAAAATTATCCTTCAACATAAATCGTAAGATATCCATCACCGATATATATACCATCAAATAGTTTGAGGAGAATTTGCATCACCGATTTTGTAGTCAAATGGCGAGGGATTATCAACCAACCTGTCCTTCTCTCTTCCACAAACTGAGCTGATTGAGTTGTTTCCTCGATCATGCGCTAAACATATATCATTGACTGTTCAAATTCAATCCTTTCAAACATTTGATGAGTAATTTACCATGTCCAGAAATAAGAAATCCATACCCTTGAGGATGGTAAAGTCAAACTTCAATCTAAGAAACAAAAACCTTAGTCCTCTTTTAAAAATTCTTCCAACAATGACAAATCTAAAGGTTTGAAAAACATGATTATTTTGAAAACTACATCTAAAGGACATTTAGACTCTAAACATCTCAACCTTAACGTAATTACACACCTTTAGGAGACTCCTATAGAACTATATTTGAAAAAAATTAGCCGATAGTATGATTAAGATCCCTCAAATCAGACTAATCGATGAATCACCCAAGCCTTCGTAGTATAGATAAAATGACTATTGTTAATACCATGAAGTCTAAGGACACAAAATTGAAAGGTGTCATTCATTCTAAAACATCCTCCAAGGCCTTATTGACCAAGGTAAATTACAACTTGATAACCTAAATTCACTTCATAATCATGTATTAGAAATGTTTTAATAACCTTTTCCAAACCACTCCGCATCAAATAGTCAACCTTATAAGATATCATCACATCATCAATATTGTCAATGACTTCACACCCATACTTATAGTACCCAATATTTCCACAGATGAAGCACCAACCAAACAACATCATTCCTCATATCTCCTCATTGTCAATATTTTGAGTCCATCCACATCAAAACATCTAGAGTATTCTACGTCTACTCCCATAAAAGCATCCTCTATCATCCCCTCAAGACCTCAAGAAATGAAACCTATCATTGAAAATTTGAATAATTCTTTCCAATACTATGTCATCCAACATCAAATCAAAAATCTTAGTAATCTAATTCAACATCCCACAAATCATTCATCTAGAAAGATAGAAACTCTACCAAATATTCACTAGATAACCATATGACCCCTACTCGTATTTTGGGGCCTCATCCTTCATCCAAACTTACAATCACAATCACATTATCTAAGTTTGTTCCTTGATCAACACCTAAATGTGCAACAAAAACATGAATCTTGTATATTGTACCTCTAAATCATAAAATTATTACCAAAATATGTCTCTTACATCGTCCTCTTAGTAACCCATGATAATATATTACACTAAAATCCTTGAGAAGCTTATCTGATCATCAATCATAACACTACCACCTAATAATCTATATGATTCTCTAGGGTGGAATCCCTCTCAGTATAACTATGAGTCATTTTTACTTATCATCAAATGTTGGGACACTTCATCGAGGAGTGTAAAGCCATCCATTCCATAATTCAAAGTATCATTAGAAAGGAAGTCTACCGCAAATAATAACCATCCATCCTTTGATCTTAATATAATTAATTCTAGACATCAAATCAGACCTACCAATCAAATCCCTAAACACATTGGTTATAATCCCTCACTCAACACCATATTTAATAAAAGCAAGGCTTTCTTTATTAAAGCCCCTCTTCACTAGATAGATGTCGTCCATATAACCCAACAAAGACACACACACAAGACCCTAAATCTCCTAGCCAAATGGGCCCAAAGTCTCTATCACCGTTGATCCCTCCGAATCACCTAATCCATAATTATCTAAATCCGAGGTTTCATCCTTGCGGCACCATAAACTCAATCTATTACATCCATACTAAACATTGTCATCAAACAATTACATTAGGATCCTTTAACATGACTCTTTACTATCTTGTTCAAAATTCTCCACAACATGAAAATCCATGATTGAATCTCTTCAATCTTTTAAGTGTCATATGACGACCCCCAACCATTTTCTAACATCGTTGGCACTCTTAAAATGTCTATTGCTATCAGATTTGAGAACTCGAAATTCCTTCCTTACATCCCGAATATTATGATCTTCCTCTCTTTATCACCACCAAAACCAATGACACTCGTATCAAAAGAGTGACGATCGATAATGACAATAGAATTAACGTAATATAATATCATGCATTTAAAAAATGTAGCTACTCGACACCATAGTCATCCAATCACCTTCCATGCTAAGTTCCTTCAATGAAACTACCCCCACATTAGGCATAATAATTTTACTTATCAAAATTAGTGTTAAAAGTCTTCACAAGATCTTCTATCTTGTAGAAGGAGAGTTCTGATATAACATGGTACTAGGACATCCTTAGACATGTGTTATGCATTATATCCCATTAACACTACATATATTTGTAAAATATGAACATGAGGGTAAAACTTCACCATCCCTACTCGACCCTAATCCCTTTAAACCCTCTCAAATAACGTCATGAGACCGAATGAGATACTCCTTCCATTACAAAACTCCATGTTGTTGGATTAATCTTCAAAAATTATTCCATCCCCGATCCAAACTACCAGACAATCAATCCTTTGAAGATGACATGGGAACGTATCTTGCTGGGAGAATATCACCTTCTAGCTCTTAACACACTCTATATGCATACAATGTATAGGAGACATGGAAAACAACCACTCTATGAGCCCAACATAGGAAATGCAATTTCTTTTGGCTCCCTTTCCTTTGAACACGAGATAGTGTACAGAGGCATTGACCACCCTTCATTTCATCTTGATGATCAACCACCCACAAAACCATTTTCCTCAAAATTTTCATTCTTTGATAAACCTCGAGTTTTCTTAGAATTATCTCCACCACCTTTGTGTATTGAAAGGCTTGATGCGGGTTGATATGAGTAGGGTGCATGACTTACCCTAGAAACCCTTACGAGAAACATGACCTCGATTCAAAGTACCTTCTTCTAATATATTACCATCAATATCAAAATTACATCCATACTCATCATCATCATCATCATCAAACCCATCCTTTGACGTTGGTGACACCATATCTATCCCTCCTAACTTTTTTAGTTGATGTTATTACACTTGGACCTTTGAATTATCAAGATAATGACAGAAATAAAATTATCCCTCTCACGTTATCGCATATTATAGATGAAGATTCACTTATTATTGACATTCTTTATTTCCACAATGACGAAACTATCCTAACTTACATGGGTGTTGAGGACATCTATCTTCAAGAAACCCTTCCTCCCGAAACAGATACACTTATTAATGAATCAACCACTGATGTTAATATCAGCACACTGCAAGAGCCACACATTGTCAAAAGCATACATTCCTTAAACTCACGTGAACTCCAAAAATTCATGGATTTATTATCCAAACACAATAAATACTTCACATGGTCCTATAGTGACATGTGTGGTATAGAACCTAACATCATTATCCACAACATCGTTACCATCCCAAATGCTAAGCCCATGAAGCAAAAACTTTATAGGATGCATCCTCATGTTGCACTACTACTAAAATAAAAAATTTGGCATCTTCTTTCAGCCAACTTCATGCTACCTATTGATAATCCACAATGGTTTTTCTAACATCATACCCGTCACTAAAACCAGCGGAAAATCATGAATTTTCATGAACTTCCGAGACTTGAACATCACCTTCCATATAGACGATTCTCCTCTACCCAACATCAAATAACTCATCGATCTAATAATAGGCCACGTGATGTTGTCTATTATAGATGCTTTCTCTAGTTACAATAAAATCCTCCTCACACCATAATATCATCACAAAACTTCCTTTATCACCCCACTGGGAACCTTCATGAGTAATTCTCTTTGTCCTTAAAAACATAGGATCTACTAATCAATGCATCATGACTTACATATTCCTTGAACTCATCCAAAAAAATTGTAGAAGACTATGGCAACAATCTCTTAGGTAATTCAAAACACCGAAGAGACCATCTAGTTGCTCTTGACTTGATTTTTACATTTATTACAATTCTTTATCTGTTTTAATCTTGCTAAGTATTTTTGAGAGTTCTCAAATGAAAACTCCTTGGGTTTATTGTGTCTATTAGGGGAATTGAATTTGACCCTACTAAATTAAAATGCATTATCAAAGTACCCCCACTATCTAATCTCAAACAACTTCATAGCCTTCCAGAAAGCTTCAATCCATTTTTGCTCCATCTCTCAATTATTAGATCACTATCAACCTTTCCATCACCTTATAAGAAAATACACCCACTTCAAGTGTGACAATAATTTTCAACGGGCATTTGATGCCCTCAAATAGTATATTTTATCACCACTAGTGCTTATGCCTCAACGCTAGGGGATTCGTTCTATGTTTATATATTTTTACTAACCATTCCTTCAAAGCCATGTTGTCGAATAGAGATGAATAAGGCAAGGAACAAGCGGTATATTACATAAGCCAAACCCTTCACAAATATGAAACTCGTTATTCTAAAGTTGAAAAGTTATGATTTTCCTTGTACTTCACAACTTCCTAACTTCATCACTACCTTCTCAATCACAAAACCTACACTGTCACCAAATTTAATCCACTTGAATCCTTGCATTCTATACTTTGAATCATAATGATTATATAAATAGATGGCTCAATCTAATGACTAAATCATACCTCAAACTTGTCTCTCAAAAATCCATTAAAGAGCAAGTCATCATCTATCAACTCATATAATATCCCCTTTACTCTAAATAATTACCTGCAAACACTTTCTTGGAGAATCTATCGAACTATCAACCATGAAAATACCTCTCTTATAATTAACTTGTTCTTTGATGGGTCTTAATGTCGATAGGGAAGAGGTGTCAAAATAGTCATAATTCCTCATTGGGATACTCCTAAACCGTTATCCTTCAAATTGAATTTGTAATGCACTAATAACATGGTGGAATACGATGCATTCATCATGGGAATTCGAGCGCCACCTTTATCCGTGTATAAATCCTTGAAATTTATGGAGACTCACAACTAGTAATTAATCGATTAAATTGATCTACCAATGTAAAAAGGATGTCCTACAAAAATACAAAACAATTGTCAAAGACTTACAACTCTTTGACCACTATGAAATCCAAAATACCCCTTGATAATCTAAAAAATTTGTAGACACAATGGATTCACTTGCCTCTTTCATCCTTTTATCACAAGATGATTCCAAAATCTTCATCATCGTACATAAACTCAATCAACCATCCTATAGCAGAAATGATCTCCCAACTATTAATGACATAGAAGACAACTCATCTAACACCTAGTATATATACACATATGACTATCTTTCCACTAGTAAAATACCTTTAGATCTATCCAAAAATGGAAAAATATCTTTTCAACAATGTGCATCTCACTATGTCATAGTAGGGGTATCCTTTACAAAAGAGGATTCAATGGCCTCCTCCTCTAGTGTCTTAAAACTCCGGAGGATCGTCTAGCTATCCAAGAATTCCATGATGGCATATGTGGTAGACACTTCAATGGTTTGGATGTTGCTAAATGCATCTTATGCATGGGCTACTATTAGCCCAAGATTAACAAATATTGTTGTGACTATGTCAAGACATGTGTCAAATGTAAACAACATTCTAATCTCCCACATATTCCTAGCCACTCTATTTAACTAACACAATATCTTTGGATGTTTACAAAATGGGGGCTTGATCTTATTGGACTTATTAACCCTCATTCATCATAGTGATAAAATTTTATCATCACAACTGAATATTTCAATGAATGGGTGGAAGTATTTCCCCTTATCTCCAATAAAGAAAATAAAATAGTTGAGTTCATCTATCATCACAAGGTATATTTTCTTTGTTATACCACATAAAAGCATGTAGTCATTTTTATGTACTCTGAATACAACTTTCTAATCCCATGCGCATCAGCCTATCACCCAGTGGGTGATGGGTGCCCACCTGAGGCACGCGCATGCACCGATCCCCTCCTTTATGTGAGCATTGTGAGAAGATCTTGCCATTGTTAGAGGATTAGTTACAGAGAAGTGAATATTCATGTAAAAGAGAAACATGAGCTATCATATCCTTATACCCAAGATTTTAATAACAAGAGAAACATCATAACATGAAATATAAAGAACATATCTGCCATGAAATATAAGGAAATAACACTAGGGTTTGCACCCATGAACTAGATATTCAGTAACAAAGCCATATAGTTATATTGATCACAGTATTAGTAACCACATTACATTCAAAAAGGGTCATAACAGACCATACATAACAAAATACTTCAGACTTATCTCTTGCAGATCCTCCCTGGTGTGATATTCTAACTAATCCCTCCCATTTCATCCCTTATTACATATTCTAATGCCATACAAAGGCCTATTACATCCATTATACCCCTTAGCACTAATGCTCTAAATCCTAGCCTTACTGCAACATCATACTCTTGATGCATTCCCTTATGATCTCACACTTGTTGTCTGTTGGCTTCTTATCCATTCAGTTGTGTATTACTTTCTCTTAGAATATCTCTATAAATAGGTTTAGCACCCACCGCCATGCCTCCATATAGAGCAGATTACTTGCTAAGTGTCCATGTGGTCCTCCAATGGAGCATGTTTATTCTGTTTTGAGCTCTCCACTTTTTGTAATGATGTCTTTCGGGAACCTTCCATGCATGGAATATTCTTTCCTTGACCACCAAGTCTCTAGGCTATCACCTTATCTATTCAGCATGCCTAGTCAAGTCACATTTTTCCTCAAGTGTCTTTAGAACGCTGAATATGACTAAGTCCTTAGACCCTTTGCATTTCCTTGCGCATGTGCCCTGGTTTCTCCTAAACCCTTCTTAAACCCTTTTCATGCACACTTTTCCCATTGCATGCCCTTCTTCTTCCTGGCCCCCACACACACATGTTCTTTGGTACTTAGCCAATATTTTGAGGCCCAACATCACCCCACACTAATATTGTTCTCCATCCTCAGAAACATACTGATCCTCTAAAGAATAAAGAATGGTGGGACTTAGACAATTTGAATAAAGAATGAAGGAATGAAGAATGAGAAATGGAAGAATGAAGAATGAAGAATGTTGTTATTGTTGTAAAAGGAGTGGGAACTCCTTCCTCATTTTGCCTTGATTTTCTCCCAGGAATTTACTTCACCTTGTGCTGCTGGAGTAGGTTTCCCACTAGAGTGCTCACCTCTTCAAAACTTAGTTCATCTCCCTTAGCATTCAATGTATCAACAATCCCCTCCAGCCTACTTGCTAAGGTCATCAAGCACATCCATTCTTCACGTGACCTGGGGGTACAACTCCTTGAGCCAATTTTTGACCGAACCTCGCAAGGTTTCGATTTCTTCCATTTTATTTTCAACCTCGACAAGATCTTATCCCACTCTACCCTGTTTCCTTGGTTCTTCTGTTGTAATTCTTTCAGATTTACCTCATGTGTAGCAACTAATATACTTGTTACTCTATCCCTATTAATATAGTTAGCATACAAGGCCTCATCCATGCATGCGACGATTTGGACAAATGGTAAGGAGTTTGAAATATCATGTCACTATCTCCCCAATCTTCATCTTCTCTTCTTCTTTCTGGTGCGCCAAAATATCTTTTGTTGATTCTAAAGTGAGTGGACGCCTTTCCATGGTGAGGATGTGTGTTAAGTCTTCCAAGAATTACAAGGTTTACTCGTACTTCGATCGGTGGTGCTAGGGCTAGGTATTTCGGGATAATGGCATTCATGATCATTTCAATTTGCTTGTACACCTCTCACACCTTCACCTTCTCGTCCTTTAGTTAACACCTTAAGCGTGTGCTAATTAGCTCTTCCTACTTTAGGTCCTTTCTCTTCTCAATGAGTTCCTCCTTTTTCTTCTCTAGTTCTTCCTCTAGGAACCTTACCCTGTCATTCCTTCCAAACAACCTTGCCTTAACCTTAACTGATACCTTATTGAGGGCGTTGCAGACTTTCTCATTTGATAATTGTTGAGTGTTTATTAGTAGGTTTATTCCTTTTTTCTCTGGTACCTTCATCAGTTCTTCTTGACTAACCTCGAGCTCGGGATCATCAACATGGGACTCAAAATCCAAAGATAGAATCTTCCTCCTTCATGGGTACGTGCCTTCTTCAAAGGAAGACCATACAAGGAGTTGGTCTATGGGCACAATACTCTAGAAGCGCATGCATAGTACCTTACTTGGATCATTTATGTAACTCATCCCCTACTCTTGTGCTACTACCATGCTCTTCCCTCTTGTGCACACTACCTTTGGAAAGCTTATTGCTAAGCTGGGATCTCTGCCCATGCTCCCATATTCTTTCCCTACACTTTCCTCTTCTATTTCTTTGAGTATCTCATTAGCACTTTGCTCCACTAACTCCTTTATTATGCCCACTACTTCTCTTTCCACGACCTCTTATATTTTCTCCTTGGTGAGGCTTGGGGTCCTTTGATCCTTTGTATTCACTTCCTCACTCTCCCCTTTTCCTTGAGTGCCTTCCTCTTCTCCATCCTTTTCTTCATCTTCGGAGTCGTGCACATTGTACACCAGATGGTATTGAGCCTCTTCATGCTCGTCATCATCCCTCTCACCTCTGTAGGCCTCCAGGCTCTCCATTTCTTCTGAGTCAACCTTCTCTACTACCTTCTACTTCTTCCTAACTAGTGATTCCAGTATAAGAGACTCTTCCTTTTCTTCTTCTTCAGTAGGTGAATCCTTCCTTGGCGATTCTTATTATGTAGGAGGCTCTTCTTGCTTGGAAGCTCTTCCTCAGTGATTTCCCCTTTTGCTTAACGAGTGAATTCTTCCTATGTGCATATGTGTTTGGCTTCGTGCTTGACTTCGGCGTGCCCACAGATTGTGATGGGTGCACACTTGGTTCTTTCTTCTCTTGAGCCTCTTCCCTATCCCTATTTCTTGGTGCAACATTATTTCTTTCGATGGGGTATTCTAGGATGAAGAAATCACTCTACAAGTAGGTGCCCTTCTCAAATTTGGGCCTGATATGCAGGTACACCCTCACCGCGGTCCTTCCAAAAATTGGAAACGCACCAGCTTTTTTCATGTGCACCTCATGAGAAACATACTTCTCCACATAAGCGCACTTCTTGGGATATACCAGCCTTCCTTCATAGGTCACAAAGTGGTCTTGGTCTACCTTACCGAGGTTGAACCTTACTCTTTTGTCCTCTTTGAAGTGATTGACTCCTACTTGAAAGTATTGGGTGGTGAAAGAGAAAGGTAGTTTTCACCATGAACTCTCGGTTCATCTCTGTCAATGTGAATCTACCTATGTAGAAATGTTGGTAGATAATGAACTCAGCCTTCTACTTGTATTCTCCATTTAGCTCTGAATGTGTTGTAAATCCTTTGTACCATTTCTCCAGGTGCACCTTGTGGGAGGCCGTCATGGTGTCATAAGTGTACTTTTAAAATATTTTCATGGGGGAGGGGTCTTTATCTAGATACTCCCATACAAATGTCTTTGGCCCATCGGGAAATCCAATCTCGAGAATACGGTGGTGAGGACGACATTCCCAAACATGATCTTCTCTCTTTCATGCACAAGAATAATAATTTCTTTTGCAATGAAGGCAGATAGTTATAGATGGTTCCTTCTAAAATATTTTGGCACACATTCAACCAAGCCTTGTTTATCTGTGTCCACATTTTTTCCATTCAACTTGGATACCAAGCATGTGGCCATCCTCATCACTGGGTCAGAGATATATGAAATATCAAAGTAGTGTGAGCCCTTCTTATAGTCATAAGCCTAGACTATCTCCTTAATAGCTTCCTTATCCTCCAATTCATCATCCAGTGGCTCCCCTTTGTAGACAAGGCCAGTAAACTTAGAGATTAGTTGAGGGGTTATGTGAATTTTACGGCATGTGAAGTAGAAGTGGTCCTCATGCATGTGTGACATCAACCATTGGTATAGTCACTTGGGTTTTCCAAAGTAGGGAAACTCATAAAGTTGTAGCAACCCAACCTTCTCCAATTTTACCTTCACTTCATCATCATAGATCGACATTCTTTCGGTGTCCTTTTATCTATCAAGCGAACTAGTTCTAATGCCATATCCTTCTTTGTGGTGCTTGTGCGATGGTTGTAATCACTCACTACCATCTTCCTTATATGGGATACCCATTCCTTTGTAAGTAACACTCCATCTAGGTATTACATCTCTACATACCACTCTTTGTTGAAGCTGGTGGCGGTAGTTTGTTTCCCCTTTCCCTTGCCCTTCTTTGGTGAGACAATTTCCTTCTTTGGTGCCATTTTCTTGTCAGGTTAAAAACAAATTCTTCCTTTCTCCTCTTCCTTGCTCTGCTCAAATATGTGGCTCAACTTCACAAATAATCCCTTTACTCTCGTGCCCTAGCTACAAAACCCTAACCTGGACAATCCTTCCACAAGATGATGTACTCTTTTGAACCCTTCTTCCCTATGCCTGTGTACTCCTTCCACTTTAGTTCACAAATCACACTAGTCACGCACTTAGATTTTCACAATTCCTCCTTCACACAAATATTTCTTTGTAGATGCCCTAGTTCAAAAGACCTCCGAACACCATAATAGCAAGGTAAACAATAATGTGCCCAACCTTTTACTTATATATTTTTGCTCATCTCCCATGATAAATGTTATGCCACCTACCAACGTAATTAGCATTAAATGTAGCTTTTCCCACTAAATTTGATCTTAAGTGTTCTTACCCACGTGCCCAATCCTGTGTGAAAAATCTCTACAACCTTCGGTGTGTAAAGCTTCTTATCGACCAAAGACTCTTACACACATGCTTGCAAAGATCTTGAAGGCACTTATTCTACCCTTGACCTTATTTTTGCCCTCGCCTACCTCATGTTGTTCTTACACTTCTCATCCTTTGTACGTGGTCATTGTAAAACTATCCTGACACCAAAATTCCTCATCCACCTTTTCCACATGTGCTCTTCCACACTATGCACCTTCAATCCAAGCCATATCCTTCAATTTGGGCCATTGAAACACAAATTCCACTACCAAATTTTATTTCACTTCGCACTACTCCACCCCACACTAAAATAGATGCATGGTCCTCTACACATACATAACCTTTTGGAAGTAATAAGTGGTTACCGGTGTACAAGGTACACAAAACAACACAAACAAAAAGAATAAGAAAAGAGAAAGGAAACGTAAGGAAAAGAAAAATGCATAAAAGGAAATCCTAGGATAAATGGAAATACTTCCTTATTTACAAACACAAGGAAGAATTATTTATAGTAGGGCTTCAACCTACTCCCATTGAAATGGCCTTGTAACCATGTTCCATCAAGTGCTTGTAA
The DNA here is from genome assembly GCA_018340775.1 of Taxus wallichiana var. yunnanensis. Taxonomy (NCBI): domain Eukaryota; kingdom Viridiplantae; phylum Streptophyta; class Pinopsida; order Cupressales; family Taxaceae; genus Taxus; species Taxus wallichiana. The sequence continues at coordinate 753,190,606 of CM031242.1, forward strand.
CTAACAAGCACCTAAATCAAGGATGTACGAGATGATATATGGCCCTAACCAATGGAATTTCAGTTTCTCAACATGGCGCAGAAACTTGGAATCATATAACAAAACCATCTACCCAACCTTGAATTGTTTTTTTAATATGGCGATCATGTCATGCCGTTCTATTCTACCTTTTAAGTCTTCTCGAATCCATGTAACAAGTGATCACCTTTCATCCAGTTGTATTAACTTCTCCATGCACTCTTGAATTTCTTGTTCATCAGCTAACCCTCCTGCGCACACAATATATAGCGATGGTAGCATAAATTCAACCGGTCAAAACAACCTCCACGCCAAAAACCAACTTAAATGGTGCGGTTTTGTTTAACCTCTTGTAATTTTTCTGTATGCCAATAAGAAGAATAATACCTTGTCATCCTAATATTATCTTCCCACATCAAAAAAATTTGTAGGCATGTGACTCAAAAAAATTTAAACACCTCAGCTAGTTCCATTAGCTTTTGGGTGATATGGGGTAGTCTTATGATGGGCCATAATGAACTCTGACAACAAAATCATGACTGTTTCATTCAAAAAATGTGTACCCCTATCACTAGTCAAGCTTAAAGGACATCCATACCTACTGATTATGTTCTCCCATAAGAATCATGTAGCTTTCATCTCTGTATAGTCCTTTGTAGGTGTTACCTCCACCCACCTTATTAAATAATCAGTGCAAGTGATGATATAGCGTGATTCAGTCCTTCACGTGGTAGGTGAAATTTGTCCTACAAAATCAATTACCCATTTTTCAAATAGTTATGGGCTAGCTTATCGACCTTAAGGGCATTCCATCCCTTCTTCCTGGCTTGCCGAGGTGCTGGAAATGGTCACAAGCCTTACAAAATCAATGTAATATTGGTATATACTTTCCCACCAAATCCATGTGAGTAGAAGCTTCCACGTGATGGCATTCCCTTCATAGTGTCCTCCTGCAATCCCACCATGTGCTTCTTCGATGATTGCAACATGCTCATGTTCTAACACATGCATCGGTGCAGAACCTCATCACGACATAACTTGTATAAGCCTCTGCTAATTGGCATGTAGGGCATGACACGTATAGCTAAATGTTTCCTTTTTTAACTTTTCATTCCTTCGTGCCACACCCATTTTGAGAAACAAAAAAATATCTTCTAAGTCAAAGGGCACATGCCACAATCTAAATAATTGCACATTTGGCATAGAATCCTCAATTCTCTGTGCATCCTCCCCTAAGTCAATTCTTGACAAATGGTCAAGACCTGAGTTAATCTCTTCTAGTTTCACAACAACTGTATAATCAAATTCTGAAACAACAAGACCCATCGACATATGTTCCCTTGCAAAATGGGCTTGTTCACCAAGTACTTCAAGGTCATGTGATTTGTGTAAAATATGAAGGGTGTTGCCAGCAGATACTTCCTGAACTTATGCAACATGTAGATCATCAAAATTCCTTCGTGCTCGGTAGTGTTATAGTTTTGTTCTGTTGGTATCAACTTCCTACATACAAATAAAATATATTGATTAACAATACCTTCTCCAGTTGTGCTAATATTTCTCTAATGGTTGTCCCTAAGGCATCAACATTCACGTGGAGAGGTTTATCCCAAGAGGGAAACCATAATATAGGTGCAATGACAAGTCTATCCTTCAAAGTTTCAAACACCACCTATTGTGCCTCTCCCCAGTGAAAGGAACTCTTGTGTTCTAGTAACTTCTCTAATGAAGTGACGATCTTGGCATATCCCTTGATAAACTTCTGGTAGTACCCTATATGCCCAAGGAATCCACGCATTGTGCTTTGACTGGTAGGCTCCCCCAACCCCACAATAATAGTAACTTTGGTAAGATCCACCAGCAAACCTTCCTTGTTTATGATATGCCTCAACATAGTCCCAAATGGAGTAGCAAAAACAAACTTCTTAATGTTGAGGGATATCCTCATATTGCCAACATCTCTCAAATATCAGTCTCAAATTGTCACAATGGTCTTTCACTAGTCCATATATTGTCTAGTCATCAAGGTAGACTTACAGAAGATTATGGATAAAATCCTAAAATGTCTGGACCACTATACGTGAAATCACAACTAACGTGTTCTTCAGTCCAAAAGGCATGATTGTATAGGTAAAAATTTCCCATTCAGTGGCTAAATTTGTCTTCTCTTGGTCTTCTTTAGCAATTCTAACTTGATGGTATCCTAAGAATCCATCTCGTGAAGGAATATATTTCATACCCGACCACTCCTTCCAGAATCTCCTTAGTAAAAGGGGTTGGAAAAGGATCAATTACACATACTGCATTTAAGTCCCTATAGTCAACACAGATCCTTATCCTTCCATCCTTCTTAATACTGATGACCATGGGGCTTACCCATTCTGATTCCTTCATAGCTTCAATGATGTCTAAAGCAATCATTTTATCTATCTCCTCCTTAACCTTGACGTGAAGATTCAGATTCATTTGATAAGGCCTTTCCAGATTGGGCACGCACCTTCTTTCAACTTGATCTTCATCTCCCCAAAGAGTGGTGAATACCTTTAAGCTCATGGTAGCCACGTAGAAATAAATATTGAAACTCACACAATAGATCAATGATCTTTGAGACTTCCTTCTCCAACCAATAGTCTCCAATAGTGACCTCCTTAGGTTCAGACCTCCGAGATAATTTTAATGTTCTTTATTTTCATTAGTTCATGGTAGGCGTGAAATTTCTCACGTAACTATTAATAACTTTACGTGTACCTTTAGTATGGTTAACATCCAAACTCTCCATCTCTTCACCATCTATCATGTAGACCATCTTTCCCTTTTCTTTCTCCATATACGCATGCTCAAGCTACACCTCTTATGAATATTCTTCATAAAAACGTGGTTCCAAACCAAGTTCACCCAATAACTCAAGTATTATATCTTCGACATGGCACTATCTCCCATCATTAGGCACTTAACAACCTACAATTCCCTATCCACCGATGGTTTAGTACTCACGATACTCGAAAGCTTGAAGGAGGTTAGCCATCAACTCCTACCAATTTCCTTTCTAACGGCACATTTTGGAGTGAATATACCATGTGTGCGCACATCCTTATAAGGTGGAATACAACTTATGCACCCATAAATAAGGTGGTAAGGCCTCTATGCCTTCCATCCATGCTTTCTCACATGCTTGGACGTGAGATGAGGAGGTTTCCTTCCATGGTAGTCTTGTATTGCAATGGGTGCATTGCTTCGGGAGAACCTAATAGAGAAAATGATTCTTACCTTGGGCCACTCTAGAATGCTATTGTGATGGGTTGCCCACCAACACAATGTGGTCCCAAGAAAGTTATAGCTGATAATCCCTCTTCTTTCGATCTCATTTTTCCACTAAGCCTCCATTTCTCGTAAGATATCATCGGGTTAGCACCTCTAGAATAAATCAAGTAACTTCTTTCCTCTCATGCACTTGACTAAGCATGCCTTCGTTACCCTTGTCATAGAGCCTCTTAGCTATTACCTAATTAACTCATAAGTCTCGTGCGCCCAATTTTCACACGCCACACTAGTTATATCACTCATGGACTAAGCATCTTCAAACTGAATAACTCCCTTTGTAGGGTGAATCACCTCAAGGTCCCTAATAGAGTGTATATAGATCATGTAGAGAATTTATTCTCCCAAGGGCTCAATATATGGTGTTGATTTTCCATTGGTTAAGGGGATGATGAACCACTCCTCGTTTTCAAAAATTATGTATCCCTTATTGAACCTTAGGTCAACATTATTCTTGTAACACCAGGGGTGCCCAAGTAATGTTGGAAAGTTGTCTGCCTCGGCTAGTGCCAAGAATTTGAAATCCCCAGTGAACTTTTCCCCTTGGATAGTGATAACAACATCCTTCAAGACACCAATGGGCATTTCCTTTATCTTATTAGCCATATACAACACATTTGAAGATGGTTGTAATGGGGGCCTTCCCATTTGATGTCATGCATCTAGAGTGAGAACATTAACCTCTACACCCATGTCAATCAAAATATTGCTCAGAAGCCACCCATCTACAACAACATTCAAGGTGATATCCTTGTCATAATCAATTTGTGGGGATGACGGTTGGCATGTATAACTTTCCTCTCGCACCCCTCTCTAAAGACGTGGTACCTTCCTTCGTAACCATTCTCCTAGAAATGGAATGGTATTCTCTTTCCTAAACATCTTGCATACTTCTCTAACCTCATCAAAATCCCTCTTTGGAGCCTCAACATTCTTCCTTTTCTCTAACTCTGTCTTGACTACTATTTCGTGCACTTGATCTCTCCTTGTAGACTTAAAATAAAATCCATGATTTCTTGATATACCTCCATCTGATCAGTAGGGTCTAGATACTTTCTATGCACCACCTCTTCTCTAACAACCAACTATATTTTCCTTGGTACTTCCCTCACGTGCGCAGCCTTAGCTCGCATCGTAACTAGTATTGGTTCAAGTTCTGACTCGCGTGCCACACTTGCCATCCATTATGAATCGACCTTCCTCATGCTTTTAATCTTGGTGCCTTTGTCTTTATGGTGCTATTGGATCATGTTCTCAAATAAATTCAGGTACTCCTCATACTTTTGCTTCTTTCCACACCATAAACATTGTGGTAGATTAGGGCACTCGCGTTTGTAGTGCTCCATGAATCCATAGTTGTAACACGTACCATCCGAGAACTCACTTATTCCTCCTCTAAAACTTGTTCCACATGTCCTTCCATCTATGCACCCTTCATAGTGATGACATCATCCTTAGAATTGTTTGTGAGGCTAGTTTGATGCACCCCAATATCATGGCATCATGTATCGGTAAATCAATCTACAATCCTTGGTGTCATGTATAGTAGAGGTGCGGTTCTTGCAATAACATGACACATTCTTGCAAATCGAGTGTTGCAGAGTGGTTACTTATTTGCATCATGGTCTATGTGGAAAATTTCACGTTTACTATCATGGCGCACATTGATTTTTGTGAGAAACTGTCCTTTGTATTCCCTTCTACCTCACAATTTGTGCACTATAGACCATTGTGAGTCTCATGCACCGTGTTTGTAGATAGATTCTCTAATTACTTCGCCATTATAGAAATATGAGCCTAAAGTAAGGGAATAACACCATTATCCATGCTTCCAATAGCCTCAGCATGTAGAGCATCCTCCAAGGTGTCGCACGGGTTTGTGAAATTCTTGTGCAAAAGCGATCTCTTAAATGATGTTATCAATCCTCCAAAAAACCACTAAGCATGTTGAGAGGGTGAATATCATAGGATAGATTTGATAAGAGAGTATTGAAATACGTGTCATACTCCTACACACTCTCTGTCATTCCCTACTAAATCTCCTTCAACGCATTGATGCTCTTCTGTTCAAATTCAGGGATATGAAATTCAGCCAAGAAATCATTCTCGCGATGACGGTGTAATCTACCACTATCTCGATGGTAGTCATATTTCAGTACCATTTATGCATGCATCCTAACAAAGTCATTGTAAACTAACTTGCCTTCCACTCTAGGGTGGGAACCCCTTTGCGTATCATAGAATTTCACACTTATGTACATGCTCTGTAGTATCCTCAACACCTTTGTAGTCTGGTAGGTGCAAAGACATATCAAAAACACTTGCTGAGGTGGTTGAGGTCCTTGTCCACCTGACCCAAAACCTTGATTCCCTCTAGTGTTACCTCCACCACTAGATCCAAAATGTCTTGTTCCTCCCGATCCACCAAATCCACCAAGTCCTCTAGTTCCTATACAACTAGATCCACTTCCTGTATTAGGTAAAGGTCCTAAAGTGGTCATGCCTAGCATTCCTAATGTCCCATTGAACTACGTGCCAATAGTATATGATACTACGTCGCTATTAGATGTGTGTGCTATTATGCCTCCTAGATGTGTGTGCTATGCCACTACTCCAAAGAATATTCCTCTAAACACAAGAAATGATTGTGCACCCATAGATGTACCAAATGAAAAATTATATCTCCTAGGCGCAGATCAGTCACTCCCACCGATACCAACTATGTTAACAACACTTATCTCTCTAATTTGAAAGAATAAGTGCTGAGGTTGGTCACCGGGTGGATTCAAATGTGCATCGATGGATATCCTTTCCCAAGTGATGAACACTCATCGAAACCAAAGGGATATCTCTTCCATGCTTGCCGATATGGGGTAACACAAACTACTCAAGCTCTACCTCATCCACGCCAACCTCAATTCCTTCCCACAATGTCTACCTCCATAAATCCATCACTCCCGTAACCTCGCATTGTCTAGCCAGCTCCCTTTCATGTACTTCACTATACTTGAGTCATCTCTCCTCTCTTTCTTTTTCAGCCGCAATGTCTACCATCTTCCTCCACCTTAGCTTCCTTTCCCAATTCTCAGAGAAGCATAGCCAACCATAGGGAATGCTTCCAAACTTAGTGTAATGAGTAGGATATTCATGGCTAAAGGGATAACACACAAAAATGATCTTCTATAAGCAACCTCAAGACAAGAATACATAGAAATAGTGTATTCTAGGGTATAACTAGTTAGCACTCTCTTCCACCAATGATCAACAACATATGTCCAAGTTATATCAACATCCTGCAGCCTTTGATATTCATCTTGGGTCCAAATGTGAGATCTATAGTACCATCTTGATCTCGATGCATATGCGGAAATCCATTCATACAACTCTACTAGAAAGTAGCAAAAGAAGGTCTCATATAGCTCATGATACAGGTGTTCTTCTACCCATTTGTGTGCATCAAACTCAGGTCCAGTACTAAATCTCTAAGAAAATCATCCTCCATGCTCTTAAACCATGCTTCAACACTGTCCAAGGTCAAGCGCTGTCATCACGCATCATTCTCACAATAGCTTCAAAAAGAGGTCCCAACAATGGAACTAAGATGTAGTCATTTTTATGTACTCTTAATACAACTTTCTAATCCCATGTGCACTACCTATCACCTAGTGGGCGTTGGGTGCTCACCCGAGGAACGCACATGTGCACCGAGCCCTCCTTTATGTGAGCATTATGAGAAGATCTTGCCATTGTTAGAGGATTAGTTGCAGAGAAGTGAATATTCATGTAAAAGAGCAACATGAGCTATCATATCCTTATACCCAAGAATTTAATAACAAGAGAAACATCATAACATGAAATACAAAGAACAAATTTTCCATGAAATATAAGGAAATAACACTAGGGTTTTTAACCCTAAAAAGATATTCGAGAATAGATCCATATAGTTATATTGATCATGTATCAGTAACCACATTACATGCAAAAAGGGTCATAACAGACCATACGTAACAAAATACTTTAGAATTATCTCCGAAGATCCTCCCTGGTGTGATATTCTATCTAATCCCTCCCAGTTCATCCATTATTACATATTCTAATGCCATACAAAGGCCTATTACATCCATTATACCCCTTAACACTAATGCTCTAAATCCTAGCCTTACTGCAACATCATACTCTTGATGCATTCCCTTATGATCTCACACTGCTGTCTGTCAAATTCTTCTCTATTCAGGTGTGTCTTCCTTGCTCTAGAGCATCTCTATAAATAGGTTTAACACCCACCACCATGCCTTCCTTCAAGATTAGATCACTTTCCAAGTGTCCATGTGGTCCTCCAATGGAGCATGCTTATTTTGTTCGAGATCTCCACTTTCTGCAATGATGTCTTTCGGGAACCTTCCATGCATGGAATATTCTTCCTTGACCACCAAGCCTCCAGGCTATCACCTTATCCATTCAACATGCCTAGTTGGGTCACATTTTTCCTCAAGTGCCTTTAGAACACTGAATATGGCTAAGTCCTTACACCATGTGCATTGCCTTACACACACGCCCTAATTTCTCCTAAACCCTTCTTAAACCCTTGTCCTACACACTCCCCCAGTGCGCCCTTCTTCTTCCTAGACCCACACATGCACACACCCTTTGCAACATATCTAATATTTTGAGGCCAAAAAATCATCACGAGATAATGAAAAATCCTTCAAAAACAAATACAAACATAAACTTTGTGAAACTTACAACATCAATCTCACCTTTTCATTTTTTTATGATCCACAAGATAACAGCCAAGAGAAAGCATCCAACAAAATTCTCATGAAAACTATTGACCAAGACGATAGAAATTGGCATCTTAATGTTCCATTTGCATTATGGGCATATCAAACTATCTTTTTAAATCATGTGGATGTTACACCCTTCTCCTTAGTATACGACATCGAAGGAATTCTTCCTCTCAAATTTTAGATATCATCCCTACGCTTTCTATCAAAGACCATACATGATGAAGAATATTTTCAAGAACACCTATCACAACACAAATGGTTAGATGAAAGCCATCTAACTTCCCTTTAGCATATCAACATCTAGATCAAGAATGAATCAAACAAGCCTATACTAAACATCTCAAACAACATGACTTTAACATTAGTGATCTTGTTCTCAAAGAAAACAAACATGTCACTAACATGGAAAAGAGAAATTATGGAAAGTTTTCTATAAACTATCCTAGACTGTATATTATCACTCATAAATGCAGGTCTAAAGCTCATCTTTTAGCCTCCCTTAGTGGTAAACCTAAAAAGAACATCTTAACACCGTACACTTGTGGCCATTCTTTTGTTAAAAATCAACTCATGAAACTTTAGTAAATTATTGTTATCCAAATAACTCTCCTAGTTATTTGTTTAACTTGTATACATCTTCTAGCTCTAAGCTCTTCATTACAATATTGTGCATGCTCAAGTTCCCTTGGCACACTCCCTTCTTTTCCTTGCATGCCCTTGCATGCTTCCCCTTCTTCCCTTGCTTTCATTTTCCTCTTTTTTCCATATTCCCCTTGCACGAGTCTTTTGCACATTCTCCTTCTTCTTGGCATCGTTCACCCTACGCACACGCCTTGTACGTGCTTTAATAAGATAAGTCTTTGGATCTCATGTGCACCCACACATCATCTTGTAATGGTTGTGCCTTGACCATGTGTTCTCTGCTCACCAGTTTTCCTCATTTCCTCGTGTGCTCGCATGTTCTTCCCTTCCTCCTTCTCCTTGTGCCTCATTCTTCTCGTGTGTATACCTTTTATCCCTCCTCTGTAACATTTTGTGCCACATCATCCTCTGACATGCTTGAGTGTGCCACACGTAACCCATCAAAGCACACCAACAAGGAACTAGATCCTTGCAATAAATCAATGAGTGACGTGTGGCAGAAATCACAAAACATTTGCATAGTTGGCCATTCTTTCGGTTGATCCACGTGCACCAAAATACTCGACAAAATTATGACAACCATATCTTTTGCTTCATATCTCCAATCGACATGCACTGGACTTGTTAGATTTTTTTGATGTATGCTAGAGTGTTAGACATTCAAATTGAAATTCTTGGCGGATCTGGTAGGTGAGAAATGGGAAAATGTCTTTCTGAGCATTGATGAGCAAAGTTTATTACTCTAACCACCCGATTTGATATGATCTGCCCTCCTTCCTTTTCCTAGAGAAGTGCATTTGACATATTTTCAGTGGATTTGTAGGCATTGAATGCTTCTTGTTGGTGGTTACTTTTTAAATTTAGTTTTCCCTCCTTTTATTCATCTCTCATGGATTCATCTATTAATTTAAGATTTGGGATCATTTTTAATGTTGGATACTCTGGATCCTTACGCGTTTTGGTAAGGACTTCATATTTTCTACAGTCTGAGTTGCAGACCTCTAGATCTGGCTCATGCATGTGGATATCATCCTCTTTCATCATTGTAATAGCTCTGTGCATTTCTGGAAGTAATAGAAGTGCCATTTTGTGACTATTCTCTTTCCTAACATGTTTGCATTCCTTCTTCTTTCATTTTCTTTTACATTGTGTTCTTTTTGTGCCACTTCACGTCCCTTGCAGTTCCTTATTTAGTTGTGTTCCATGAGAATGATCTGGTAAATGCATTTTTAGTTGTGCTACTCATGCCTAGCCTCCTTTCATGCATTCCCTTTTCATTCCCTCTCGTAACCAGATATTTTTCAACCTCTTTCTTTAGTGATATCACCTTTTAGTGTAGTTTATTTTCATGTTATCCTTCTATCCCTGGTCCCTTGGCATTTATTAGCTTAGTTTCCTTTTCAGCACTAGGAGTAGCAGTAGTAATAGAAATAGATAGAGGAACTGGCCTTCTCTGAAGATCTGTGTCAAGTGCGTAAGGTCCCACAACTTTGAGATGGTTCCATTGTGATCTCAAACATCTCATCTCTTATTGATCCAAGACACGGGTGCAAGTTTAACGACCTACAATTTTTGGCATGCCCGGTGGGACCAGCAATGAAATCTTAAATTTCATATTGCTAAGTTCTGGTGTGTGGAATTAGTATTTCAGATTTGGAGTCTCATTTCAACACATATGATGACCTCCAAACATTTCTAGATCTCCTATTTTAGCAATCTGAGAACCTTTCATGAGAAGAGTGCATACAAGAAAAAGTACAGCAACTAAGGATTCTTTCGAGTACCTCCAACTATCCCTAAGAAGGGTTCATTCCAAAAATTCTATGCACGCATCTCCATCTCTCACGTGTCTCACCCATTCAACTCTCAAAACAAACAACTCAGTGCGCCTTGCAATGGCACATTAGCCACCTCCTCCACTAAGGAACTTTGCTAACTTCACCAGAGGGAGTCCCTTAGTGATGGCCATGCAAAATGACATGCCAAATGGCGTGCTCAAAAGTATTCCATACTTCACTAGTGAGAATCAAGTCACCCCTCAGGAGCATATCCAGGATGTAGCAAACATGTGTTCACTCTATTTGATCACACATGATGACGTAGAAGTAGGTCTTCTTACAACCTCTCTTAAGGGTAAAGCACTTCAATGCTACCAAGGCTTAAGACTTGGATCCATTTCCACACAGGATGAGTTGGGAACAAATCTTTGCAATTATTTTGAAGTTAAGTCAGATCACCTATCTTTGGTGGAGAAACTGAAAAAAACAAGATGGGTTCCTAATGAGCAGATGACTGATTTCAACATCAAATTTCAAAAGACTTGGGATAGAATACCTCTTGTGGTAAGACCTATAGCCCAATACAATTTTCTATTTTATCCAAAGGTGTTGAACAATGATATCTCAATCATGATTCAATCCATGGGAGGTAGGACCTTACAACTGATTATAATATTACCAGTAAGGGAATAAAATAGTCTTATTCACGTGGGAAAGATAGCTCCTATACTACCTATGCCCTTGTTCCCAGAAATGTCACAAGCGCCTCAACCTTCTATGGCCCCTATTCCTATTCCTAAACAAAGTGTGTAACTAGTTACATCTACATCCTACTCCCAAAGTAGCAACAAAAGGAGGATGAAGAATCAAAATCTTTGATCAAAAATTTATCAAAGTCATATCATTAGAAAAACATTAGGTGTAAGCCTACGGAGGAAATTCTAATCAGTTGCATAGCCAAGGCAATCAACCTTGGTAGAATCAATATAGAAACCAAAGATACGTACCCAAGCGGTAAAATGATAGATGGAATACTAACATGCATTTTCCCTTGCAAGTTATTCCTCCTACACCCTCTCTTCCAATACCTAGTACAAGTTAGGCACTCATTCTAGTTCAAAACAATTTGGCATAAGAGTCAAAATGGTGCTTCCCTTGCAACATGCCTCATAGTCAACATTATTGTGTGAATATTGCATGCACCCAAGCCTACATGATCCAGAATGCTTCAACCTGCGAGATTTTAACAATTTACTTTGAAGTAGAAAACCGAGGAAGACCAGAAGCTCCTCTAGAGGAAAATTTGATATTCTTTGGTGCCGAGGACTTCTGTGTAATCAACCAAGTAGCAGATGATATAAGAAGACCATGTTCCCAAGTTGTGTACAACACAAGATATAAGAAGAGAATGTTAGAGTCATGCACATACGTCACACTCCCAAAAACACATACCAACCCTCAAAAGTAGAAAGAAGTGGCCAAGGCATCTAGTAGTAAGAGCGCTCAAGTCCCTACACAAGAGGTCCCATGAAAGGATCTTAAAGTTACGTGTGCCCCTCCTTGGTAGGTTAAGCTCCTCAACCGGCTAAAACTCTTGCTTCGCACTGCATAGTCAAAAAGGGATGTTGTTCCTCAAATGCACTAGTCGGTGGGTCTTCCATTGAACATTTTTGACTAGATGAAGAAGACAAATATAAATGTCAAAATTTGAGATGCCTTGACTATTCCATCTTAGCGGGATCTCATTGCATGAAGCTCTAGTGTAAGTCCCACTTGCTGATCTAACTATGTAGAAGCCACATGCTTCTATCAAATTTGCCGAGAAAATGAGAAGCAAGTAAGGTTGTTAAAACCCTACCCTTCTATATGTCCTTGTTCGTAGGCAAACATCTTGTCCATAATTGAATGATAGACTCGGGCACTAGTTCCTCTATTATGCCCAAGAAGATAGCTGATTTCCTAGGTCTTAAGTATAGCCCTTTGTCTACAGGATTCCTACATCTCGACAACTCAATTGTCACTACCTTAGGAGTCATCAAGGATCTTGAGTTGAACCTTCATGCATTTTCAAGTTTAACAATTACTTAAGATGTGTCAATCATTGACTTACCTTCTTTGTTTTCCCTATGTCTATCAAGAGATTTCACTGCTCAAGTGGGTGGTTACTTGTCTTCGATTAGTCTCATATGTTACTCAAGACAAGGTATGGTACCTAGTTTACCATACAAGTTGAGCCTATATTTTCCTATCATGTAGAGCCATATGTCCCATCCCCTCTCTAATCCAATTGTCTAATCCAAGAACAAGCTTTAGTTCCTAAAGAGAAACCTCTTCCACCCTCTATTCCTAACCTAGTACTTGATGAATGGGTGGAGAGGCACCATAAATTTGATCCATATACTAAAGAACTAGAAGCTTATGAAATTGGGCTTGGTACTTACTGCATTCTTGAAGAAGAAAGTGCTGTTTGCCACATGTGTTCAAGAAAGATAAAGTTGAACCTGGTCTATGGATGTTATATTTTTATGGTTCGAGAAGTAGAAATGGCACGAGAGTAGGAGTGGTTCTCATTTCCCCTAGGGATGAGAAATTATTCTTCATGAACATGATGTAGTTTACCTATTCTAACAATGTGGTAGAATATGAGGTGCTGGTGCATGGTCTACTGATTGCTGAAAAGAAGAAGATTAATGCGCTACAAATATTTGGGGATATAGATTTGGTTATCCATCAAGTTATTAACAAGTTCTTAACAAATAATAAGCTCCTCAAAGCTTGTAAACATAGAGTTTTGGACCTCCTTGATAGCTTTGATGCTCTAAACCTACAGGTGGTGTCACGTAAAATAAACAAGAAATTTGATCAAATGGCCACACTCGGTTCATGCAGTTCTCTCCTGCTTAGGAATTTTTCAAAGGAAACACTCAACACATTACGATGGTGATCAGGAAATCCATTCTAGACAACAATATTGGTAAATTTTTGACAGTGACACGTATATTTTCTAGTTAATTCAAAATGAAGCAAAGTTCTCATCAAGCATATAAGCTAACTTGCATGACAACTATGGTGACCAAGCAATACAACTGAAGACAAACAAGTTTCCTAAAGGGATGATCACCTTAGAACAAATTTTTAGCCCTGATCATGAGTTTAAGGGTGAAGAAAAGTATATGCATATTGCGTAATAAGACTGCTCCTAGGCATTATTGTGTGCGGAAAGGAGTTGCTTTCTGCAAGACTTGTGCGTATGATGAAAATCAAACCTTCATATATCTTTGTCAAAAATACAGTGATATATTTTTTTGGCAGTATGAAGACCTCAAAGGTTTTAATCCAAGTGTTGCTCAACACTCCATCGACCTTGACCCACGATATCAAGCTCAGCGACAAAAAGAGCAAATAACCAATCCAAAGATAGAGCCCCTCATGAGAAAGGAGTTATCCAAACTCATTGAGGTGAGAATTATTTTTCCCATCAAATACTCTACTTTGGCCATGAATCTAGTTCCAGTGTGCAAGAATAATGGTGAAATCAGACTTTGTGTTGATTTCAAAGATTTGAACAAGGCATCTCTAAAGGATCATTATCCTTTTCCTTCAATGGAGCAGATTATGTGACGTGTCCTGCAAATAGAGGTTATCAATGTTAGATGGATATTCAAGATTCAATCAAATCTTGGTCAAAGAAGAGTATCAATTCAAAATGGTGTTTACAACAAAGTGGGGAACATATGCATATCAGAAAATTCCCTTTGGTATGTCAAACACATGCGTAACTTTCTAGTGTGCCATGGGTATCGCCTTCAAAGGTTACATCGATGAGTTCATCTTGGTTTACCTTGATGACATAACAATCTTCTCAAAGGAGTGTGGATCATATGGTGCACCTGGATAAAGTCTTTGAGAGATGCAGAAAGTATGGGGTGTCTCTTAACCCCAAGAATTTAAATTTTTCTATGGCACAAGGAAATCTCTTGGGCCACATGGTTTCAAAGAATGGTATCATAATTGATCATGAGCACGTTTCATCTATCCTGTCTATTTTCCTACTGGCACACAAAAAATCCCTATATTCTTTCCTCGGTAAGATCAATTTTATTAGAAATTTTATCCCTAACTTTGCAGGACTAATTTGACCCATCACCCTAATGTTCCAGAAGGGCATAGCCTTCAAATGGACAACAAAGGGAAGAGAAAGATTCATAAAAATAAAGAAATAAATTTCTCGCATGCCAACACTCACAACCTAGATTATTATAAGGATTTAATATGTATGCTTATGGTGCTGATACTAGTGTTGTTGATGTCCCGACACAAGAAAATTAACAAGGGATGGAACAACCAGTGGCTTTCTTCAGCCAAATGTTGAAGGATTAAGAATTAAGATACATTCACATAGAGAAGTAGGTCTTTGCCATCATGTGTCCACTCAAGAAATTCAAAATTATGCTCGCACAAAATCATATTAAGGTGTTAGTATCCCACTCTTATGTCAAAGACTTCATCATGGGGAAAAGATCAATGAAAAGAGAGTATGATGGGTGACCAAAATCATGGAATATGATGTGACTATCAAAGCCATAAAAATGGTAATAAGTAGTGCACTCTAAAGATAGATTGCTCAGGATGCGTATAAATAATATGAGACTTCATTATTTATGGATGAAGGTTTCCCATGCATAGAACTTGAACATAATACGAGATCTGGTGCACATGATTGGATAAGGGACATGATCACATTCCTTTTCGAGGGAGTATACCCTCTTGTTCTAAACAAGGCAAAGAGAAGACATTTGAGGTTACAATCTATCCCTTATGTTTTTATTGATGGAATTCTCTTCAAAAAAATCTTGATGGTGTGTTGTTAAGATGTATCAATGGCACGTAGACTGAAAAGGTGTTAGAAGAATTTCATGATGGATTCTCTTGTGGAAACTTCTCTGCCAAAACTACAACAATGAAGATCATAATGGCAAGTATATTTTGGCCTACCTTGTTTGCAGATGCACACAAGTGGGTCACAAAATGCAAGGAATGTGATTTCTTTACAGGAAAGAAAAAATTGGTAGTGCTTCCCCTCTAACCAATCCAAGTGGATCATACTTTTGCACAATGGGGTCTCGAATTCATAGGCATGATCAACCCACCTTCAAGCACTAGACATAAGTGGGTGTTGACAACTATAGAATATTTCACAAATGGACATAATTTGTTGCGCCTCAAAGAATCAATCGAGTTAGTCATCCTTGACTTTCTCGAAGGTATAATTACAAGGTTTGGCGTTCCTTAGACCATTATCTCTGATAATGCAAAAGCCTTCCTTGGAACTAAAATCACTATTTGGGCTCTAAACCTGGGCACTTATCTGAAGACCTCTTCTAACTATTACCCCCAAGGAAATGGTCTGATAGAGTCAACAAACAAGAACTTGATCAGGATAATGAAGTGCACAATGAATATCAGCCAAAGAAAATGGCATAAAAAGGTCTTCGCGCGATCTGGGAAGATAGAATTACAAAGTAAAAAAGGCAATAGGAACTTTTACTTACAAGCTTGTCTATGGAAAATAGGATATCCTTCCTTTGATGCTGGAATTGAATTCATTGGAATTTTCCCAAGTGAGCTGGAATTTGAAGGTACAAACCAAAGAGAAATTAGAATGGAAGAGCTGGTCAATCTTGAAGAATCAAGAAACTCGACATGATCAAGCTAGAACAACATCAACAAGAAACAAAGAAATGGTTTGACAGAAAGGCCAGGCCCCAATATTTTAGAGTTGGGGACTTATTTCTAAAATGGGATGCTTGTGACAGAGCTAAACTAAGACACCATTAAAATTTTGATGCACTTTAGAGTGGCCCATTTATCATTAGTTCATGCAAAGAAGCTAATTATTTTGAGTTAATTCATCTTAATGGAGGCATACTGCGAATCCCAATAAATGGGATCTATCTCAAACCCTTCCATTAATTTTCCTACATGATTATGTATATATTAGAGTAGTTTTAGTTCCTCTAAGTGTGTTGCACACACATTGTTTGTTTGTACATAGTTCTTTCCTTTTGTGTGCTTCCCATACATGCTCTTATTTTGCTTCTAAGAAGCTAGAATTGTCGTAGCTTACAAGATTCGGAATCGAGTAAAAATGATCCTTAAGTGACTTCAATGACAATTATTCAAATGAATACATAGTAGACTCCATGCCCAATGGATGCTTCATGATACTGACCTCCTTCATCCGGTAGGAAGACGGCCTTAAAGTCACCAAAACTGTTATCCAAATAACTCTCCTAGTTATTTGGATAACTTGTATACATCTTCTGGCTCTGAGCTCTTCATTGTAAGATTACACATGCTCAAGTTCCCTTGGCACATTCCTTCTTTTCCTCGCGTGCCCTTGTGTGCTTCCCCTTCTTCCCTTCCTTTCCTTTTCCTCTTTGTTCCATCTTCCCCTTGCGCACATCTTCTCGCTCATTCTCCTTCTTCCGGTATTCGTTCACCCCATGCACATTCCTTGCATGTGCTTTAATCAACTAAGCCCCTAGCTCTTGTGCATTCCCACACATCATATTTTAATGGTTGCACCTTGACCATGTGTTCTTTACTCACCATTTTACCTCATTTCCTCATGCACGTTATGTGCACCTCCCTCCTACCTTGTCCCCATGCCTCATTCTTACTCGCACATATACCTTTGTGCCCTCCTCTCAGGCCATCTCATGCCACACCATCCTCGACATGCTTGAGTGTGCCACACACGCAACCAGTCAAATCGCACCAACAAGGTGCTAGATCTCTTAACAAATCAATGAGTGACACATGAAAAAATGACAAAACATTTACGTCCTTGTATTGCATTGTGTTCTTGTTGTGCCACTTCACGCCCTTGTATTTCCTCATTTAGTTGTGTTCCATGATAATGATTTGGTAAATGATTTTTCAGGTGTGCTACTCATGCCTAGCCTTCTTTCACACATTCCCTTTTATTCCCTCTCGGAATAGATAGTGTTCAACCCTCTTTCTCTAGGGATTTCATCTTTTAGTGCATTTTATTTTCATGTTATCCTTCTCCCCTGGTCCTTTGGCATTTATTATATTAGTTTCCCTTTTCAGCACTAGGAGTGGCAGTAGCAATAGAAATAGATAGAGGAACCGGCTTTCTTTGGAGATTCATCTCAAGCATGCAAGGTCCCACAACTTAGAGATAGTTCCATTATGATATCAAACATCTTGAATCTTACTCATCCAAGATGCGGGTGCAAGTTTGATGACAAATAATTATGATCTCCATTCATTATCCCACACACACTATAATTTTTGTAATGATTTGTAGCTATGTGGTCTTTTGTTAGTACACTACTCGTTACCTTGAATATGGGCATCACGCCTCTAATCATAACATGTTTGCATAGACAAGTTCCCTTCTCACAATTAGGGAACCCCAAAATCATTAATCTTACTGTCTCCTATCTCATCCTACTTAACGAGATGAAAAATACATAAGTGTAGCTTGCACACTTATTTATCCCCTTCTAAAGTGGTTACCCATGTTCATTCTCACTTTTATATATATATATATATATATATATATATATATATATATATATATATGGGATGTATACAATTAAATATAGACTAATCCCTCAAAGGATGGCTACCATAAAAATAATAAGTTAATAAAATTGTAAACCACTCCCTTGAAGGATGATTACCAAATTAAAATATACAAAAATAACTTCCCACATCAATCGGTCCTCACATCAAAAAAGGATTCACACATCAATCAATCCTCATATAAAAACAAAAAAACCATACTAGGAAACCTTCCTGCATCAATCAGCTTTCCCATCAAACGTAAGCTTCCCACATCAACAATGTGTGTTGTATATAATAAAAGCTGGGACAAAATCTTAGGACCTATAAAGAAGAACATGTTTCTCCATGCTTACTACAAACAAACCTTTCCCATGTCAAGAAATAGGATAGACAAAATTATCCCACATCCATCAATTATCCTAGTATGACTAACCATTTTGAGTCATACGTTAACATTATTTACAAGGCCGCATGTGCAAAAGTATCATACATATAAAACAAGATTACCATTATACAATATATGTGTCGTAACAGTAAAGAAGAAGCATTTCACATTTTTTTCCTATCCATCTATAGTGTATCAATCTAATAACAAGATCACTATTTGTCCCAATCACATCTAAGATCATCAAAATTACATCAAACATCTCTAAACTAAAAATATAAAGTTCACATACAATCATAACTCATCAAAATCATCAACTAAAACATCATCTCCTACTACATTTATCATATTGTAATCATTAAAGAAACTCAAATAATACCTCAAACATCAAATCATGTGTATATATATTAAAAAGTGTATATATATCATCAAGGTCTTCAAAAAATTAATATATCATATGTCTATACATCATCAAAAATTTATTCGAATGAGCCTCATACATCAAAAGTTATCTACAAAGCTATCTAGTTAATCGAATGTCCATCAATCGAGACACTCCTATAGGTGTTGTTCCCGGATCATCATCCGGGCCTATGGTTGTTTTCACACTGGACCTCTAGGTGGCTAACCCACACTCATGGAACTAAGGGAACCTTCCATTGATGAGCCAAAAATACAAAGTATAACGAGGCTCATCTAAAAGCCTCTTCCTTAATATATCCTCATAATATCGAATATCATCACAAAAATACTAGTATTTCGCCACACTCACATCACCAGGTGGCCCCCTCATACAACTAGTATGAGATTTGGCTTCTTTTAGTTGAGCCCCTAAGATTGACGTGCCTTTCATTCCAAAGGCCTTCCACAAGGCCTCTCTATCTCACCTATATCTATCTCTCATCGGATCTATCTTGTGTGATCTCTCCATGAATAGTAGTGAGTTGGTAGCTCATCCCATCTATCTCGCTAGTCACACTATGTCTCTCACCAATCAATGTGAACCACTCAAATAGCAATGTGACCTTCTTGGTCTCTAAAATTTCTATAGTGGTCTCTAATAAAGTCTCCTATCACCCTCTTTTCTCCTTGGAACCACCCTATGGTGTAACCTCTACATGGGCCCATACCCACCTCTCAAAACCATATAACTACCCCTACCACCATGCAACGTAAGCCTCTGTCACTTCAAAATCATCATGCCCTTTCACCACTCCCTAAGCATTCACACTCAATCCTTCTACCTCCTCATCTACCATGTTAACTACCTCCCGAGCATTTGGTAGTACTACATATGAGTGTACATCATCTCATCGAAATTCCACTATTGCCTCCGCACATCCTAAATCAATCGAATGTAGCCTAACATGATAAAATATGATCATCTCCTATTTATTCTTCCTTCATCACATGCATCCCTTCAAAAAAAAAAACTAAGAAATTAGAGTTTGTTTAGTCTCGTAGGTTCTCAAATTGCAATTGTACCAAATGAACCTCCAAAACGCTTTTTATATCAAAAAACCTTTCCGTGCACCTCAATCATTGTCGATTAGTCTAATCAATGATGATTCTAGTCATATCACCAACCCTTTATCCCAAAATCATTGATTGGCCTTAGAGCCTCATTAAATCATCAAATTTTCATCATTCCTTGCAAAAATTACATGTTTATAAGTGTTTTTATTTCTTTTGAGCCCCAAGACCCTCTAAAATTCATCATCAATCAATCTATACAAAGCCTTCGCTTATCAAATCCATCTTGGATTTTTTAGCCAGACTTTTGGGAACCTTTATCCCTTCCACCTTTTTTAATTCATATGTCTATAGGTCAAGAACCCATTGGTTCTCTTATCACCTGAACTCATGGCCGTGTAAGCCCACCTTTGTGGAAACATCCTTTATCTTGAGCCTACGTTTCCTAATACACTGGATACTATATGATTTTGGGAATAGTTTTCCATAGCTACTTCGATAAGTCACATGTCTATAGGTTGAGAATCCATTGGTTCCCCTATCACTTGAATCTTTGGTTGCACAATTCCATCTTCGTGGCAATTTGTTTTGCGCCCAATATTCAAGCATCTTAAACGGAAACACAACATCATACAATCTTATCTCATTCAAGTAACCTATTCAAACCGGTGATCATGGAACTTTTATGATGACCCCGGTTTAAGGTGGACCACATATCCAACACAAATATGATAATTTCACTCATTTTGTCTAACATCTTATCCATCACAAACCACTTGACAAAAAGGGAAAATGTAGACACATGTTTTCGGTACCCTACATTGTTTATCTAGGATCCTCACATTCACACTCAAAACATTAAAACCATGTCCTCACCCTCATAAATCTTATCTTATCCCTTAGTAAAAACCTATTCTACCCATCCTAAGTTACCTAAACCACCCTAACCACCTAAAACTCATCCTAGCCCATTTTAACCCTAACCATCTAACCTCCTAACATCTTCAACCTCTTCATAACCATATTCACTCACCCCCATACCAAAATTAACCATTTTGGAAATGGTTAAAACCAATTTGAAGGATTTTCCCCACTTTTCGGGTCAACAATGATTTTAACCAATCGTTGGCAATTATATAAGCAACATAAAACTTCTTGAATTAGATCCTGAGACATTTGAAGTGAAGCTATGACTCATTAGAAATCATGGTGACATCACTACACTCATCTTAGAATATTCAACATCCTTGACACATCCTTGGAAGTTTCATAATCTCTATAAGAATACTACGATACCATTTCCAAATCATTCATCAACAAAGGTAAGTTCTTATATTTCGTTTCCATATTATGTCCTGTTAATATATTAGATTACAACCCATACCAAGTCGTAAATTACTTGTCTTGGATCTAATTTGCATCCTATAGAATAATCAATCCTTTTCACAAGAATCGCCGGTGATTCATTTGAATCTCTCGGTGACCGTGAATAATCAATAGCGATCCCTTTCATTTTATCATTTTGATCACATTTCTCATATTTGCAATCGATAGATCAATTTTCTTTCTATATCTAACCTATATATTTTCAATTTATTTCTCTCTATAGATTGTTGTACCAAGTCAAACACATCCAATTACAAACATATAAGAACTTCCCTATAATCTAATAACCATTTTTCTAGGAATATTTTGACATTGCCCATGAACTTAGCCTTTGTTCCATCTCCCGACACCAAACATTAAAGACAATAAAGATCAAATTAAAATCATATACAACGAATAGGAAGTGGTGAACAATCTTGGTTCAATTACTTCCTAGATTTAAAGTTTTTGTAACACTCTCTTAGGACACCTATCATGTAGATCGGGATCTCTCTATCAATTTGGATTTATAATCATCCACTATTTGTTAATTATTTTCATATCATTATTACTTAATTGTAATATGAGTTGACACCCTTCAAGGAATCCCTTTTGTTCATGTGATCATACTTTTCCAAGCAACTCATCATATCCTTATCTAAAAATCTATCTTATACAGTCATCATTCAAAATGCGGGTTTCTCTAATTTTTCTAGATGCAGGAGTCGCGCATCAATTTTTCATTCACACATCTTGACATTTCATTATCATCACAAGTATCACTAAACACTATCATATTCGGAGTTTTTGGTGTTTAGCATATAAATAATGAACTGAAATTCACCTCAAATAGCTAGATTATTCATCTAAGATCCTAAAGAGTTCTCCATTTTGAACTTGTGCCTCCATATTGAGTTAATCCTTTAGAAACCTTTACTATCACATTATTGAGCTCGAGATAGTTCTTCCATTTTATCCTTGTTTATAACTTATATGTTGTATAATTTATCCTTAATGAGCTTATTGAATTCATCTTCGAATTGATTTTTTGAGTTCCTTTGGGATGATTTATCCTTTAAAATATCACAACAGAGAGCTCATAAATATATTAATATTTAAGATTATAATGATTCACCTTTTGAATAAAATTTTGAAATTATGTAGAAGCTTCTTCGAGAACTTTCATTCTACATTATACATTGAGGGACCATTTACAAGATATATTTTTCTTGGAATCATCAAATATATTCTCAAAGGGAAGATTTTCTCATCAAGTATGATCCATTATGTGGAGATCTTGAATGACATCTTCCCAAATTTGTAATTCTTTTTCAATTCTCTCTACTCATGAGTTGATCTAATTTTGAGTTGAGATAATATTATCATAAGTTTTTTATGCTTCATCAATGAACTCTAATTCTGTGATAAGGATTTTCTCCACCCAAATTTCAGTTTCCTTTCCCATAGTTTCGTATTCTTGTTTCATTTTTCTTATCATCTTCTTTTATAGGTTTCTCAATCTTATTGTCAGTCTCTTTCTACTTTGTCTTTCTTTACATATACTTTAGTCCTAGAATCATTTTGAGAAGAAGTAGAAGATTAGTGAGAATGAGTTTCTTGTTGGGAAGAAGTTACTTGCTTTGAGATAAGTTTCTTGTTGAGAAGTTTTAAAATCCACCATTTTCTTCTTAAACCATTGTCTTGTGCTTAATAGAATAAGAGCATTGAGATCATCCAGATTATCTTTATCCTTTTGAGACTATTCAATTATGGGAAGAGAACTTAATTGAACAAAGTTGGTGAATTTAGGAGAGAGAAAATTAGAACCATCATCAACCATTCCCTTTGGCACCTTTTGCAATTTGACATCTTAGATTTTTTAGAGAGATAACTCTGTCGTATGATATTTTTCTAACCTCAAAATCATCTTCACATTCTTCTTGGTAATATTCAATTTCAAGCACAAGTAGATAATATAGTTAGAGGTTGTTTCTAATGAATTTCTTACCATCAAAAGTTATCCTCTTCTAAAAAGGATGCAAGTTAAATGGAGAGATAGTTCTCTCAACATTTTGAGCATCAAGATAAGATTTACAAGTATAATTTCCCAAGGATATGGGAAACTAGATGTGAGATACCTTTTTATCTCTACAAGACTTGTGAAGAATATCTATCTATCTGCAAAGCTCAATCAAAATAATTTTAGCACTGTAATAAGTAGGAAGTTTATAAGGATTTCCCTTAAAACCTATTACTCTAATGTATGAGAATTTACGAGACTAGATAAACAAACTACCATAAATAACTATCAACTGTTTATCTATTTGATAAACTATGCTTGTGACATTTCCTTCTAATAATCTAACTAAGAATATTGTGAAAGCATCATTAACCCTCCTGTGATGAATCTTAATATTTTCGTAAGTCAACCGAGCATAAAAATAAAAAATTGGAAGATTTAATATGTTACCTTAGCTTGATAAGACAATCCATGTTATGTACGTAGTTATTGTTTAAATCAAATGGAGTTATATAAAAGAATTGTCGATGAACAAGGGTGAGTTGTTGGATCAAATTTTTGAAAATGACCTCTCCCAATTTAGAGTCTATTTTACCTCAAAAAATATAATCGATAAAGATGCACATCCAGTCTTAAAACTCTTTTGTGGAGGGAAGACCCATTACCCTAGCAAGCAGTGTTATCATATCAGCTAATTCACAATAAAACAAACACTATAGATAATTCTAGACAACCTAGATGGTCCCCTCTTTTTGACCTTCAACCAATACTTGCAATCATGGATTGATACTTATTTAGGTCAAGTCAAATTCCTTCTATGCATCATCTATAGTTAGGACCTTAGATTGATCAAAATTAGGAATACCTAGGGCCAAGTTAATATGATGTGCATCAAATTGAGTAATTAACTTCCCTTGAGGATCTTTTAATTATGTGGTTTTTGGGTCAAATCTAGAAGCATAAGCCAAGATAGTATTGAAGCACATTGAAAAAATTAGGTAATTATCTTACATGATCTAGGCCATTGCCTAGGATTCTTTGGGCCAATAGGGTTAAATTGGCATCTCTAATTCTTGCCTAGAATTCATCCAGTCCGTATGCTTGATGTCACTATCCATAATTTTAGGGATTGAGGTCTCCATGGAGGAAATGGGTTCATACCCAACATATTGGAATTTCATTTTGACCAAATTGAACACTTAATCAAAGGTAAATGGGCTTTCATGAGATATTTTAGAGGAAATTGAGAGGAAGGACACCAAAACAAGAAAAATCTTTAAAATCGAGGAAAACAATAACAAAACAATCTTTCATTTGGATGGAAAGGAATGCGACCTCTCAACATTCACAATACAATCGCAAATTTTTAATTTTGCCTAGAAATGAAGGAGAAATTGACAGAAAACAACTTTCAGGATGCGGGAGGAAAATGACACGAAAGAATGATTTGTAATTGTGGGGAGAAAATGGAGTGGGATATGGTTTATATAGTGTGATGTGATATTCCCTTGATTTTTTCCAATTTTTTATTAAGGCAAATGAATCAAATTAGAGAAGACACGAGGGAACACTGTCATGAGGGGCTTAAGATCCTAGTTTACCAATAGAAAATTTCTATATGAAGAATTAGATTAGCAGAGAGAATAGGAGATACATGGGAACAAGTTATCATGGTTATCTTCGGGCATGAAATATCCAACTTAGGTGACGGAGGTGAGAAACTTTGGGTAATCATAAATATGGAGAATAAATGTCTTGGGGAAAATTGCTAAGTGTGTCAACAAATCATGAATTATCTGATTTAGCTGATGGGGAAGACAATTTGGTAAACCAACGCATGAGGGGAACAAAAGAATAGGGTAGAAGATAGCTCGAGGCTCGAAACACCCAACTTAACCAATGGAGTAGATATGGTGGTAACTAGGGAATATGAGGAATAATGGAACAATTCCTCTTGTTCCTCGAGACCCAGCTTTTTCGATTACTTCACAAAAATGCAAAAACATTCTTCCTCACTTTCTTCCTTCATTTACTCACTCAACTCATGTCAGAGAGGACCAAAAATATAAATTACTTACCCATTGCACAAAATTTTCAAAATTTTCAACATTTTTCTAGTCCACAACCATAGTTGGCTCTTTCGGTGCTTGACTTGGATTGAACAAAGTACAAAAAAAAATTATTTGAACTCCATAATATAAATATTTACAATACCATTACCTTATCCATATGGCCATAGAGTCAAATAAAATACAGAAGAGAACTGGGACAAATGGAAGACAAATAAAGGCAACCAAAGAAAAGCCAAAAACATAACTATGTACAAAGGACAGACACCCACTGAACACTTATACAATTTGAGGTTTTTCATGTTATATGGAAATAGGAGGGGATTCCCATCCATATAGGCCAAGTAATATGTATTTTCTCAACAAAATTGTTGAATGGAAAAGGACCAAGCCGAGGGAGTCAAAGTTACCGTGACTTCGTCGGGATCTCTTCTCTTTTCCCACACCGAATGAGATATCCAACATGGAAATCATGAAACCTAGTCTTCTTATTAAATGGTTTCTTCACCTTCTACTAATGTGATGAAATATGATCCACCACATGTACTCTTTCTTCCTCTAGTTTCGTAAGTATATGATCCTTTTTTTCAAATGCATATCCGAATCGAATATTTTCAATAGTTTTGGCAAGATGCAAGGTAGGAAAATCAAGTGTAACTAACAACTTAACATCCATTCCATATAATAACTGAAATAGGGACATTCTAATCTCTCTTTTTGGTGTTATACAATTAATCCATATGACATCATATAACATTTTGTGATAATTTATTTTTCATTCATCAACTATATTCCTTACTATATAGCTACTAGATTTTTATTATTTTATTTTGCATGTCCATTTTCCTATGGATAATAATCAAAAGAATGGGAGGAGAGATGCCATACCCATAAAAAAAAAAAAAAAAATGAGTTCATAAGATAACACTTATTTCACTAAATATGGACATATTCTAGTAAAACGGACTCTAGTATTTCAAGTATTGGAAGAAATCCATCTCTATTTTTGCATATATTGGATTCCATTTTTGTCTATATTGGATTCCATTATTACTATTATTGGAATCCATTAGTAGCAATATTGGATTCCAATATTGTCATTATTGGACTTATTCTAGTTCCAATTTCACTATTATTGGATTCCAATTTCGCTATTATTGGATTCTAATATCGCTATTATTGGATTCCAATTTGGCTATTATTGGATTCTAATATCGCTATTATTAGATTCCAATTTCACCACTATTGTAATCCAATTTATAAATCCCGATTTTTGGATTTTAATTTCACTATTTTAGGATTTCTATTTTGTTATTATTTGATTCCCCCACATAAGCCAAGCAACCACTATCTTACATAAGCCTATTGATTGCTAACCTACATAAGCCCAGTGGCCGAAAACTTACTTGATGAAAGTGTGTGCTAGGTGAAATAATCCTAACGACGTTAAAGTTACATCTACCTTGCGGCCACTAAGTTACATGTGACTTGCGACCACTAAGCTACATAAGCTTTGTGACCATTAAGTTATAAATGGATAATAAGCCTAGGAGTCCCTATCTTACATTATCATATAGGATGTTAACTTACATAAACCTAGCGGACACTATCTTACATAAGCGTATAAGTTTTTAACTTACATAAGCCTTCAGAGCTGCTAATTTACACAAGAGTATATTCACCTAGGTGAAATAATCCTACTGGCTGCAAAGTTACACTAACCTATCGGTAGCAAGTTTCATAAGCCTACCCACCGCTAAGCTACATAAGCCTAGTGGCCGCTAAGTTACATAAGCCTATCTGCCACAAAGTTACATCAGCCCAGGGGTTAAATTTGACGGCCACCTATGCTTGTCAAAAAATTTTTAGATGATGGTAATTTTACAATATTTCCCTTTAAAAAGTACAAAATAGTAGTTATTTAAATACTTAGATTTATATTTATTTAATAATTTATGTATATTATATATTTATATAAATCTATATAAAAATGAAGGTGATATTGTAAATATGCAAGTTACGTGATAAATTCAACTAATTTTATGCTTTTCCATTTTGTAAATCATAAAGAATAATAAAGAGTTGAGAATTACATTAAACAAGTTGTTTTGAGGAAATGGATTTGAAAATGTATTTCCATAGGCAATCAATCCTTCAAGAAAATTACATTGAAAATTACATAAGCATTGATCCCTCACAAGGGTATTAATTATTGTTCTTGAATTTGTGCATATATTGCTAAATAGCATCGTGACCCCAATTCAAGTATATTAATTTGATCTCCTTTCCATATATTGCTTGGAATCCATGCCCAGATGACACCGCCTATATAAATATTTGATTTGTCCCTTGATTTTCACCACCATTTCCTTTTCTTTAAGAATTCTTGGTACCTTTATTTTTTGTATTTATTTTTCCTATGTGTTCCCACTAGCATACCCTTATCTTTTGAGCCTTTGTGTGAACATCTGTATTAGAATTTGTTCTACCTTGCCCATCCATATAGGTACATTATCATCAGTTGGTCTTACTAGTATCATCTTCTCAACATTCACATCCACTACTAGGTTGAATTCCTCTTGAGGTCTATCACAAATAGGCCCAACATATATATCCTTATTTGAAATGAAATTTTGACTATAGTAGTTATCCATGTCAAGATGTGGTGCACCCACTATCTGATCATACATTGCGCTATCCTGAATTGTTTTTGGCTAAAAACAATCTCTCCTCATCATGCTATAATTGACAAAGGGATTCTCTAGGGCATGTAGAACATTTTTCCAATACACAATCTTCTTAACTTAGTATGCTTCTTCGCCATCTGTTGAACTCTTTTCCCAGTGTGTGATGTATGCCTGAATGCCTCTTTGCATGTCTGCCATCTCTTTTAGTTCTTTGAAGGGTGTCAATGGAGGATCCCATTTAGGTAAGAAAGGTTTCCCATCCACTCTTTTCTAGATCTCAATTGAGTGTGACCATTCGGACTCCATGATTGATGCTTTGAAATCCATGACAGAATGCTGATTTGACATGGATTTTAAACATCTTTAGTTTGTTGATACCCACGATCTTGTGGTTTCCATCTAGCAAGTGTGGTTCCGAAAAGGCCTTAAAGTCATAGAATTCCTTGATAAGGTATGGAATGAATGTGATGGAATCCTCTTTACATGTTCGTAAGTGTCATTATTTATGGTAAAGAGAATGTTTCCAATTTACACAAGGCTACCGATAATGGTCGAATGTCACATCTATGTCTTCTTCGTGTGACCCACTAGAAGGAAACTCATGAAAACTATGTTGAAAACCCTTCTAGATGTCAACATGGATGCAAACAAAAACAATGTGTATTTATTTTGTCACTTATAGCATTATCTAGAACTACAAGTACAAAATTGGTTGTTGTTTTGTAAATGAACTTGAACATTTTTACAGTATTAGTTGTATAAGCACACTCATTTTTCTACTTGTATTCCTTACACTTGTCATATGCATCATTTTGCAAAAAGTGCATCACTTAATGGGTGTTTTGAAGTCCCAATACTATATATCAAATCACCATACGATTTGTAAGTGGATCTTCTAGCTTCCAGGATAGATAGTGCCAATGATGTTATTGTGAAGTTTTCTCCTCACTCAACAAAAGGGATACCAAAATTCATGAAACCCCCATTTTATGCACATGTTTTAGCATACTAGTTAAGGTTATGGGGATATTAATAACATTGCTTATTGATTTTTCTTTTCTGCCCATCCTTGGTATTACATTTTTCATCTTGTCCATTATTTCATGCACAATGCTCAAATAACTATTAGGATTTTGTTTTGATTGCACTTTATGTGCATAGTAATTTAATTGAAAACTTTGAATGTAATCATTGTGCCATTTCTAGTGTTGATCTATTTGTGTCAATGTTTCGGACATGAGTTCACCGCACGTTTGTTCTTAATTTTTGCACTCGTCACATTTGGAAAAGAAGTTTTCTTTGTGATTGAAACATGGGAGAAATATTCTTCCAATATTTTTCTGAGATTTTATTGTGATGTTGAAGGAAGGTCCATCAATGAAACACCCTCGTTACACATTTGTAGGATGTAAGAAAACTATAACATGTAAGCAACAGTCTCATTGTTACTTTAGTACCATCTTGTCCCACTAAATGAGACATGTGTGGGGATATATCAGAATTCCTCTCCACCATTTTGGATATCAATGCAATAGTTGCGACATAATGTTTGGCATTTGTTTCCTCTATTTCAATTTATTGCCCTCCTCTCGCTATTAATCCAATATTGTCTATATCCGTAATATGTGCTTTTGGGTTCCATAACATCTCGTACCATACATTTCGTTCCAACACACATCCCTTCCACATAACTTGAATTTATCTATATTATATTCAAAATTTTGACCTTGATCACAACTACTAGCATTTGTGGTGAATGTATTAAGTACAAAGATTTTAATGGTAGGCTCATTCATATGTAGATTTAAATTCCAAATGTGATATAAAGCACTTAGAGATAGATTGGAGAGACATCCTTCCTTACAACAAGGTTTTTCTCAACTTCAGAAAAAAATTACTCTCTTGTTTTTTCATCATTTTCCCTTGCATTTGGTGTACTAGATGGAGTAAAATTTACCTTTTGGTGTTTATAGGCATTCTAAGGTCTTTTATCAATTTTTCATTACTACTACATATGGAGGATTCATATGAATTTGGGTATACTAGTTGAGAAAATGGATCTTCAAATGCACTCTACATTTTTACTAACCCTTCTTCGGAATTTATTTTTAGCCTTACTTCCATAACAGAACCATCTTGATGGGCCAACTGGCTGATAGGCCATTGGATGAGATATCCTTCTGATATGGAGCAACCTTGCAAAAAGTCTAATTAATTTATCAACATGCACCCCAAATGTATTTCCATATAATTTTTTAAAGTGCACCATGTCTCCTTCACAAACATTTGTAATTGTTGCTTCTGCAAAAAAATTGTGTTCTTTTGAACAAAAATGTATCAACTTGGTAGTAACCCCCTTGAACTTTAAATTAAAGTCAATGTTTAATGTGGCGGTTGTTTCTTAGAGTTCATAATTTCCATTCACATGAAGTGCAGTTCTTGTTTCTAGATAAACTAGGTTTTTGATTGGCCAAGAAACTTTGTTATTACATTGTAGACTTGGATAGAAATCATTACATGTAGTTATAATATTCTCCACAAAAACACCAAAGCTGTGTGGGTCCCAACACTAATCCCAAAATCATATGTTGTTCTTATACCAGGATATAAACCCTTTAGCTATGTCACCTTCTTTCCAAGAACACTTATGTTTTAGCACCATGTAGGTTGTAGAAAATTCATCCCTATCTTTAGGAGTTGTGAAATAATGGCTATCACTGTTAGAATTCAAACCCTCATCCTCATTAAATGTATCCTTTGGGTCACTTCTAATGATGTTTTGAATTCCATCACCCCCACATGTGAAAATTTTAAAACCACATGCTTAATCATTTGCTTCCTTTCCCATGGGATAAAGTATCCCTTGTTTTCAATTTCTATCAGGGTTTCACAATCATTAATTGTGTATGGTAGTCTTGCTCTTCCATTGAATACAATACTTATTGTGACAATGAATAAGCTAGACCCCACGTCTCTATAATGGAGTGTATCTTTGGATGGATAAACTAGTCCCTCCGTAACTTTCACACCTTTAGATAGTAAATCCACATGTGCTCCATATTCAAAAACAAAGTTCATTTTAAATTGTATCCACAAATAAAAAGAGAAAATTAGTACTAAGGACACTTAAATATTTAACATTACTATGGAGAATTGAAATCAAAATGAGAAAATAAAAATATACATCTTATACGAACATATTTAAAACCTCATTTAATCCAAATATTTAATGAACATATAACAAATGGTATTACACCCTTAGATCCTATTGTTGCATGTATATTTTTATCCATAAAACACATAGTGTAGGGGAAAGGAGCCAATTATTGTGAATCTAAATGTAGGAGGTTATTAGAGTTACTTAACTATCATATTTTTTAAAATACCCTTTAAAAGATTAATATTTTTTAATGTACATATTTTCTTTTGTGGATTTAAATTTTGTTGAAAATTTATTTTTAAGGGATTTAAAATAGGTACTTTTCAGTACAAAGAAAATTAATATTATCCCTTGTGAATAAAATCACCTTTTTGGGACAGCTAATGTGTCACCTTTTTATTGGTTGATTTGTACATGTGACTTGATTTTACTTGTGTTATTGGCTACCTTTTTTCTAAATTTTAAGCATAAAGTTTATAAATGTTGACTTCGACTTTTACAACTATGGTACTATACTTCACATTACCACTCACATTCATTGGCTTATGCACAATCATTGACATCTTTCCCTTATGGTTTTCAAATTTTGAATAGCCTAGTGGCTACTATGACTTAATTTTTTTCGTACACACTAAAAATAAAATATTGACTATAATGGGAGGTCAAATTTTGGTTATCACACTTCAATGTGCGAGTGGGTGTGCGAAAGTGAGTGCAATTCCAAGTTTTAAAATTTTCACTTGGATGTAGTAGTGATCACTCCTCATAGTGCGAGAGATTTGTGGCTTCATACATCTATGAAGTGTGATTCCTTACACATCGAAGTGTGATCCATTACATGACGAAGTGAGATACCTCACACTTCAAAGTGTGATCCCAGCACGTCAAAGTGCGATCCCTCACACGCCGCAATGTGATCCCTTAAATGATGAAGTACAAGCATTTTCAAGAAAACTGCAAGCATTCACACTTGGAATAGTGATCACTCACATATCGAAGGGCCATCACTAACATTTTCACCTACCATTCTAGTCAAAATTTGTCTAGCCTAGCGGCCTCTTGGAATTAAATTTAGGGTCATTAATATTGTGTCAAAGTAAATCATTCATGTATTTAATTCTCTAATTGTATAGTTATGTTTATTTTATGGTATAGAGTTCAAGTTTAGTCTTTATTTGATTAATGATGGTGGTATATGATTTGATTCAATTATGTGTATTGATTGTTTCAAAGCTTTTTATATCTTACATAATATTTTAACAATATAAGTTTATTTTTAATAATTGTGTGTAATATTGAGTATAAGTAACCCATGCTACACAATTTATTATTAATAATTGTCAATATTAAAGACTTAATTTCAATTAAATATGTGTATGTCAAATTTAAGTTTCAAACAATGTTAAATTTTATTTTTCATACATTAAAATTATGTTATAGAAATCTTACCTTAATTCTTTACAATAACAATTACACTTTTTTAAGGTCAAATGTTACCTAATTAATATTGTGCTTCCCTAAACATTAAAAGGAGATTAAATCATATAATGTAAAATCTACCACTTGAGAGTATTTTTTTCAGACGTATTGCATTTAATATTAAGTGGTACAATATTAAATTTAAATCCACACAAGCTTTGTCAACATCTATATTTTAATACAACAAAATGGAAAATTGTATACTCATTTCAAGGCAAAAATACCAAGACAAGGAGAACATACACAAATGGGGGAAGAACACGATTACGGAAAATTAAAATAGGTAAAGCATTGTTATTTTATTTTGAATAATTTCATTTTATACACCCATTTCACAATGAATGTAAATATTGCATTTGTTCATAGGTAATTAACCAACTTTCAATGTTTCTCCACATGTTTTGATTCTATGAATTTAAAGAACGTAGGACCCCTTGTATATTTATTATTATAAAATAAAATAAAAAATTAAGTTTAGATAAAATATGTAGTACACAAATTGTTTCATTTGTGAAAGTTTATAGTAACTAATAAATTATCATGACATTAAAAAATCACCATTTTCCTTGTTTTCACATTTCAAATCTCAAGTTCTCAAATCAACTCCAAGAAACTATGAAGATAATATGGTTGTTTCAACACAACTAAGCAACTTTCATGTAAAGGACTTCTACATGAAAAACTTAGATGGAAATAGTGTCTCAAATCTGTAAGAGAATACAAGGGTGCACAAAAATTGCATCCTTACATTCCACATTCACAAATAGATCTAAATTATCCATATATTGTTGATGACGTTTATCATTCAAAATTGGAGGAAACATTTTCAATAACCCATAAATATGACAGAGATAGAAATAATGAGGAGAAGATGAAAGAATATAAAGAAGAGTTGTGATCAAAATATGTTGTGAAAACATTTATTTCAAAATATGAAAAGGCATATGAAGATTTAAAGCATGGAAAAGTTGGCAAGAAACATTGGGATAACATAGAAGATGCTTTGAATTAAGTTTATGGAAAAACATTCACTGGGATGTAATGCAAATAGAAGATGAAAAGGTTGAAGAAAACCCTCAAGTAGGAGAAACAATTGGAAAACACAACATTGGAAACACATTCAACATGGACTTTCTATGAAGACATGGATTGTGTTACAAAGAAAAGACACAAGGTTATTGGTTTTAATGGAAAAGAGAGGGTTAATACTACCACTTCTACTTTTGAAAAATACATCGAGAGGGTAATCGAAATCCCTTCTATCAACATTGAAAAATTTGGAAGGAGCAAACCAAGAAACCCATTTGAATAAAAATGAAATTCAGAGCAAAGGTGCAAATATAAAAAGAAACTCTTATGGATATTTGAACAAGGTAATAAAAATAGCATGCATCTACGCAATGACAATGAAATAAATTGAGCAAGCAAGACTTCAACTTGAACGTGAAAGAATGGAACAAGAGAGAATTCTAATGGAGAAAATATTGGATGGACAAATTCAAGTCACAATTATTTTTACCCCAAGTAAATTATAGTTTTTTTAACCATAATAATATAGTATTACATCATTCATTCCATTATAAAATATGGTATACATTGTGTAAGAAAAAATATCATGCATTTCAGTTAGCTAGTACTTCTCTATTTTGCATTCTTCTTTTTTATTTCAAAACAATTCCAACAATCAACATTATGAGTGCAACCAAGATCATTAACACACACATCCCAAGATACTATTTGTATAAAAAAATATTAAAAAATATTTCAGTAAACATGTATATTTTTTTAGGACAATATGATAATTCAATCTGTGAGACATCAATGGAACCACATATCATTGGTAGTATAGTCAAAGTATGGAATACTCATATACTCTCACCGTAATTTATAGATGATAATATTGCCAATGAGCATGGTGTTATTTTTTTGATAATATTGATACTATTTATGTGTGGCATATATGGTTATTATTTTCATGTGCCATTAAACCGAGAAAATGTAAAGTTCATGTGATATTCAAAATATAATAATTCACTATGTGAGACATCAATTAAACTACATATCATTGGTAAGGAATACTTATATACTCACTATGTAATTTAAAGATGATAATATTAACAATGAGCATGGTGTTCTTTTGATGATAATGTTGTAAATATTGATAATATTTATGTGTGGCATATATGGTTAATAGTGTGGTTCCCCCAACATTAAACCGAACAATGTAAAGTTAACATGATATTTGAAATATGTGCATCATTTGATAGCCAATAATTAGCAATCAAATATAAAAAATTAATAACATATTCTTGTCTTTTGTAATTCGTAATCAAGAAATTGGTGGTTGGAAGTGTCGGTTCCATCTAACTATAGATTGTCATTTATTAGTATATTTTAAGGACACTTAAATTTGTGAAGATTTTGGCAAGAACATTGACATAAGGTCAAAACTTCGTAAGTGTAAATTCATTGGAAGATATGATCATGGTTTTATTTTTAAAATTACAAGCACGTTTTGTTTTTGTGAAGGCTTCAAAATCAGTATGCATTCTCACCTTTGCTCCTTCCAAATTTTTTAAATTATATGAATGTAGAATTTTCGTAGCCTTTTTAATAAAACCCTATATTTTTCGCTTCTAGTACTTAAATCTGTCTATTCTTTAATGCTCTTTCAAAAACACTTCTCAATTGATAGGGTTTGACATCGTTTTATCATTCTATCTTATAATCCCTAAATGATTTGTTAAATATGTGTGTACCCTATTAGTGAGTATTGTAAAACATGTTATTGGTATTTTTTTGAAGAGGACTAAGAAATGATTCATAAAATACCCGACATGGACATCAATGATTACTAGAAGTAAAAAAAGGGTGTTGTTAAATTTTTTGAGGAAAATAGATTTTGTTTAGTTAGGATTGTTATTCATTTAAGGATTTTGGACCGCTAGTGGCGGTTTTTATAGACATTTTGTTATAAATTAAATTGTAGTAATGAAATAGTGATAGTAACTTCAAGTAGATGAAATAGTAATATTAAATCTTCATCACATGAGTGCTTGAAACTCTTCATTATATTCATTAATCAAATATAGTAACCAAAATTACATTAAAAAGGGTTCCATCTCTAGGAACATTCATAGTAGCAGAGCCTTTATACATTATAGATCTCACCATTACACATTACACATTACACAACACCTTTATATTATTCTTTCTCTTTCCCTCACCTACATATACACACATACTAACTCATCTCCTTCACGCGCTACTATAAAACCATCTTATGAATAACATAAGGAATCTCCTCTTAACCGCTCATCATTACCTGTGAGATCTTGAACGAATCCTCTCATGATTTCTCTACCATTATGCGCGGGAATATGACAGGTTATTGTCATGTGTTTCCCTCAATCAAGTGCCTTTAACATGCATGTGCCATCTAATCCTTAACAACCTCAACTCCTTATCCTTTCATGATTACCATATTGATGCCCTATAATATCCTTTCCTTGAGCTGTAAGTCTCCGTAGATTATCCACGTATGTATCTGGTCACTTTTCCATTCACTCCCTATGCACATCTTTTCATGTTGTCTAAAACTCACTAAGTCCCAAATCCATCTTGCCTGGGCATGAGCCTTCACACCTCTCCAAGAACTACTTCTTTGTATGCCTTCACACCCTTCTTCCACATGCCACAAGGCTTCTCGCCTTAGGTACTTAGTTATTTTAGAGGTCTAACATCACCCCACACTAAACTAGTTGCTGCCCCAAAAATCCTTTGGGCTCCCTGCACAAAAAATTATCGACCTAAATTTGCTAACATAAGAATGCTTCTCTAAAGAATAAATAATAGTGGTTTGGAAAGAATTTGAATAAAGAATTGAAGGATGGAGGAATATGTTATGTAACCAATTAGAGGAGTTCAGGGAACTCCACATATATCCCATCCTTCAACTTTTCCTAGACCCTCAATTCTTATAGGGCATTTCTGGCGCTTATCCAATGATGTTGGGCACCTATTATACGATGATCTCTTTAACCTTCTCCTTGCCGCATTGATATCCACCCCCAACTCCATACGAGACACCTTCAAACTCCTCTATCCATTCAATGATGGAGTCTCAAACTTCATCGATTCTCAAGTCCATCTTCGTGCACTTTGTCTTGATTTTCTCCTTCTAGGAAGTGGTGTTAACAACCAACTGTGTGTGCTCTACCTTTTTGGTAGGGATGGTATCTTGTAAAAACTTGAGGGTTTCCTCATCCTCTGTCACCTGCACATCAATAATTGGCTCACATTTTCTACAGTTGTTGAAGCCCCTATCTGCTAGTATATTTTCTTCCTTGAGTTGGGAGAGCAAGTCTGCAACTCGGTGATCCGAAGCTTCAACGTCGACCTTGTTCTCATCTAGCTCGTAGTTGTGAGTCCTA
The DNA here is from genome assembly GCA_018340775.1 of Taxus wallichiana var. yunnanensis. Classification (NCBI taxonomy): domain Eukaryota; kingdom Viridiplantae; phylum Streptophyta; class Pinopsida; order Cupressales; family Taxaceae; genus Taxus; species Taxus wallichiana. The sequence continues at coordinate 753,227,819 of CM031242.1, forward strand.
TGTCATCCTTGATGTTAATAATTAGCATCCCCATGAGGTCCTTGAGGTACTCCATTTCATCCAATTAATTAGTCTGGCCTAGCTTACCAATTCCAAAAATTATCCTGAATGCTCTTTACTACGGCATCACTCGGTCATACACCTCCTTGGCTAATGCTTGTTCACGCTTGATCATTGGCACAATTTTTCTACTTCCTTTTCCTTCTCTTTATTTTTCATGAGCAACGTTTGAATAGTGGCTCTTGCATCTAAGCTACATTGAATCACCTCTGCGGACATCTTCTCGCAATGTATCGCATGCCCGTTGTATATTAGGTGGTTAGGATCCACCACCTTATATGTATATCATCCTTTCTTCTTCAAATGAATGGTCTCGATTATGTGATCATTGACCTTGAACTTAGGTTCCTTGGAGTGGCAGTGCATGTTCCAGTTGAGCATCTTCCTGGTCTTGGGCACACCCCCGTCTTGGTCCATCAAATCCCAACCATGCAAATTTTCTGGTGGGAGGGTGGCCTAGAACCTTGCACGCAACACCTTCATGGGGTCATCCATGAAGTCCATATGTGGGGACATGGGGGTCCACTTCTTCCTCATTGCCTTGCACTTGGTCCTTTTCTTCTTTGATCCTGGGGTAAATCCTTTATCCTCCTTTATAGTGAAGGAGTCCCCTTTATCTCCTCCTCCCGGGCTAGTGGTGCGTGCTTTAGGAGGCCTTGTGCATCGTATTTTTCTGGTTCTCAGATTTCTCCTTCCCTTTCTAATGCACCTCGCCTCAAACCCGAATCTAGCTTTGGCTTCCGATCCTCAAGTTCTACCTCTAACTCCACCTTGAAGGTGGTGTTGTCCTCCTCTTCTCCTTCCTCCAAGCCTGTAGCGGAGCTCGATGCATCTTGTGTTTTTCTTCTTTTCTTTAGGATCCTCCTCTTCCTTCCCTTCCTCGCACCTTGGTAATGAGGCCTTAGTGCTACCTTGTGAAGTGTTGGCGCCCTTGCTCCCATTCGGTGCATGTAGTACTTCCTCTTCCTAGAAGTATCTAACTTTCCCTCATCATGTTCCTCTTCTTCTTCCTCTTCTCCTGCATTGCTTTCATGGGTGGGATTGGTGTCTCCCATGGATTTGGAAAGGGAGAGTCTATAACCTCCACCTCAATCCCCCTCATGTTTTGGGACATAGGTACACAAACACTCGATGGACATAGCCCTTGATGGTAACACTAACTTGAGGGTGTAAGTCTAGACAATATGGCTCTAAAAATTCAATGTAAGAAGGTCAAGTGCCAAATTTGTATTTTGTGCACAATGTGTGGACATCATAATCTACTTTATCTGCATCAAAAACCAACTTCTACACATCCTTTATCTAGTTGATGGCACATTTCAAATATTTGGTAATAAATGCGAAGGGGTTTGCACCATGGCCCCATCTCTCCCTTGGCCATTATAAATTTTTCTAAACAAAAATGTTGTGTAGCAAAAACTTTACCTGGTCCCCAACAACTTGTGGTAACTAATGGGGATGTGCCACTTGTTCTCAAAAGATTCATTCAATTTCTTGAACCTCGTTTTCATCCCAGCCTTGTAAGCACTTGAGATGGTCCCATTATAGGTGAAATTTATGAATTGTACCGTAGGGGATGCATGCGCGGGTAGGTGAACCCAAATATTCCTAAATTGTCCATTTGGGACACCAATATTTCATAACATGATCAACAACAAGACGGACACCCTTCTAATATTTTCTCCCGCCTGTTCTACACTCACGCTTCCTCAACAATGCCCTTCATGCTGAACTCTACAGAGTTATAATGTTCCCGCTTGGACACTCTGTAGGACACATATAAAAACCTCTTGTTAATGTATATCCATCTCTCTGACACACCCAATTTGTAACTAATGAGCCATGAGGTGAATCTCAACACTTTGGGTCTAGGAGATCTAAAATTACTTGTGCCTTACCTCCCTTCTCGTAGTTCAATTTCTTTGCTAGCTCCTCAATCTTGGAAGTGGCACATAAATCGAGTGCCATGTCCTCGCTGGTGTTTGTCAGGCTTGTAAAAGTCCTAATCAAGTGGCATGATATCCTCATCCTTCACCCCACAAAATAAAAGGAGTCCTTGTGTACCCACAAAATTAACCAACTGAATAATAGGGTGGGATTCACAAATAAAAGAAGCTCCCACAATTGCAAGAATATAGTCTTATGTAATTCTTGTTGTCTCGAGTCATCAACCCTAGGTTTTTTGAGCTCATCTAAAACCAATTCTACCCTCATCAACTTCTCATTTTCACTTTTCCTATGGTTATACTCACTTATTTTTCATCTGTATATCTTTGAGCTCCACTTTTCTACCTTGATAACTCCAGGAGGGTACTACATTTCTGAGTAAATTTCCATGGGATCCTCCTTTTCCACCACTAGTCTCTTTGTATGGGCCTTCTTTGGTGTCATCTTCCTCCTCCTTTCCTTCATGCCCTAGGTGCTCTTAACATCTCCTATGTCTGCCCAAACTCGATGACTTCCATGCTTCTCTCTCATGCAACCCCTTCCTGCCCTGTTGTCTCTTTTCCCTCTTGTTTTCACCAAAATATTACTCCATAGCTTTGCACAATCGCACTAGTTCATGACAAGTTCCTTGCTCTCCTTCACAAAACCCTCATTGCACTTCAAGCTCGTTAGCACACAAATAAATTCTCTAAGGAAAAGTAGTCAAAATGACTACCCTTACCCTTCTATTTATACTTTTCCAACACCTTAAAGTTCTTCCGACCATGTGTCTCAACATCTCTTTTTAATAGAGTACTTTATTTTACTCAACTTAACTTTTGTGACTTCCCTTCATGCATCACAACTATAACCTTCTAGTGCTCCAACACTACTTCACTATCAAAGACCTCCTTTGTGCACATCCATAACCTTTGGGATGACTACCAATTAGTTTCCCATGGTGTTTCCTACCTTATGTTATATTGCATGATCTTTCTCCTCTTCGTGGTCTTCAAACTTCTCTCAACACATGTTTATAACCACCCAAATCCAAACACCTTAATCCACCTCACCACCCATTCTTCTATCTTCAAAATGAGTTTCCCAATAGTCCCTTATCAAAGGAATTTGTTTAAACATATCCAAACATATCTGCCAATCCATCCCATAAAAAAATACATGTGCGGTCATCAGCACATAGAACCACTTCTAATACAATTAGCTACTGGCGCACCAACATGTAACACAAAACCAAAAAATGATGATAAAGGAAACAACAAAAGGGGAAAGCATTAAGGGAAACCTAATCTAATTGGCAAATATTGACTTATTTTATAGACACATAGAAGCCTTATTTATAGTAAGGCTTTAGCCTACTCCCATTGAAATATCCTAACAACCTTGTCCCATCCAACACTTGCAACTGGCACATGCCTGAATCAAGGATGTAAGACACAATGTACAACCTTAACCAATGGACTTTGAACTTCCCAGGATGGTGCAAAAACTTAGACTCATACAAAGTAGAACCATCTACACAAACTCAAATTATCTATTCTTAATGTGACGATCATGCCATGCTTTTGTCTCTCTTTCTCGGTCTTCTGATTGCGTCTCGGAAAGTGATCACATTTCATCCAACGCATTAACTTATACATGTGTGTTCATCAGTCAATCCTCCGCGCACACAATACACAGAGATGGTAGCATAAATTACGGCAAAATGGCTTCCTCACCAAACACCAATTGAAACGATGTGGCTTTGTTCAATCTCTTGGAGGTTGTTCTATACACCCATAGCATGGCTGAGACTTTGTCATCCCAATATTATCTCCCAACATCACAAATCTTGGTCAACATGTGACTTAGTATCTTGTTGAATTCCTCGGTTGTTCCATTAGCCTGAGGGTGATAAGGGGTAGTCTTGTGATGAGCCACCATGAATTCTACCAATAAGATCCTAACTGTCTCATTCAAGAAATGTGTACCTCTGTCACTAGTCAAACTCAAAGTGTCACCATGATAGGAATATTGTTGTTATGGCCATAGTGTAAGCCCTTATAGGTGCTGGCTCTACCCACTGTGTTAAGTAATCAATACAGGTAATTATATAGCATGAACTAGTCCTCAGTGTGGTAGGTGAGATGGGGCCTACAAAGTCAATCACCCACTTCTCAAATGGCTCAGTGCTGGCTATCAGCCTTAATGGCATTTCATCTCTTTTTCCTAGTTTACCAAGGCACTGGAAATGATCACAGGCCTTGCAAAACTTGATACAATCTTAGAAAATCGATTCCGCGTGGTGGTATTTCCTTCATAGTGTCCTCCTGTAATTCCACCATGTGTTTCCTCCATGATTGTAATGTGCTCATGCTCTAGCACACAATTGCATAAGATCTCATCACGTCCTAGCTTGTATAAGTCTACACCAATCAACATGTAATGTGTAACATGTATTATCTATTTCCTTTCCATAATCTTCATTCCTTTAGCGCCATACCTGTTTTGATAAACACCACAATATCTTCTAAGTTAGAGGGTGCACACTATAATTTAAATAGTTTTACATCGGCATTGTTTCCTCAATGCTTTGCGCTGGCGTCCTCCTTGAGTTAATCATTGATAAATGGTTAGGTTTGAAATTACTCTTAACCCATTTCACAACAACCATAAACCCAAAATATGGAAAGAACAAGACCCACTCGCATATGTGCACTTGTAAAATGGGCTTGTTTACCAAGTACTTCAATGTCATGTGGTCCATGTAGAATATAAAAGGTGTTGCCAATAGATACTGCCTAAATTTTTGTAGTGCGTAGATCATTGACAATGCCTCACACTCAGTAGTAGTATAGTTCTATTATGTTGGGGTTAACTTCATGATTGTGAAATAAAGAGGGTTGTCAACAGTTCCCTCACCTGGTTGTGCTAACACTACTCCAATTGCCATCCCTGAAGCATCAACATGCACATGAAATGGTTTTTCCCAAGAAGGAAAGTGTAATATGGGCACAGTAATAAGTCTATTCTTCAATGTATCAAATGCCATTTGCTACACCTTTCCCTAGTGAAATGTAATTTTGTGTTTTAGAAAATTTTCTAATGGTGTAGTGATCTTGGCATACCCCTTAATAAGTTTTTGGTAATACCCTGTATGCCTAAGGAATCCACGCACTGCGCTCTAGCTGGTAGGTTCCCCCAATCCCACAATAATGGAAACTTTGGTAGGATTCACTAGCAAACCTTCCCTACATATGATATGCCTTAACAAGGTTCCAAATGAGTAGCGAAAAACACATTTCTTAATGTTGAGGGATATCCTCAAATGTCAACATCTTTCAAACATCAGCCTCAAATTTTCACAATGGTCCCTCACTAATCCATATATTGTCCAATCATCAAGGTAGACTTGAAGAAACTTATGGATGAAGTCTTCAAATGCCTGCACCACAATGTGGGAAAACATAACACGCGTGTTCTTCAATCAAAAGGCATGAATGTGTAGGAAAATCTTACCCATTCAAAGTGGCAAAAGTAGTCTTTTCTTGGTCCTCCTTTATAATTATAAAGCGATGATATCCACGAGAATCCATCCGTGAAAGAATAGATCTTTTGCCACGACTACTCCTTCTATGATCTCTTTAGTGAATGGGGTTAGAAAAGAGTCAATAACACATACCGCATTTAGATCCCTATACTCAACACAAATCCTTATCCTCTCATCCTTCTTAATGTTAATGACCATTGAACTTATCCATTCTAATTATTCAACATCCTCAATGACACCTGAAGCGGTCATCTTGTCAATCTCTTCCTTGACCCTGACTCGCAAATTCAAATTCATCCTGTAAGGTCTCTTCCAAATTAGGTGCACTCCCTCCTTTATTTTGATCTGCATCTCCCTAAAAGAGTGTTGAACTCCATTATGCTCATGGTACCCACACGAAATAAATCTTGAAACTCGTGCAATGATCAATGATCTTTGAAACCTCCTCTCGACAAGTAGTCCCCACTAGTAGACTCCTTCAGTTCCACCTCTAGACCAATGTTTGTAACACCCTTGACAATTGTTATTTTTCTCCTTTACATTCAAGTGTTGACATGTGATTATCCTCATAAGGATATGTTCTTCTCGATTCTTGGAAATCATGCTTGTTATGGATAAGTCTTTTCTACTCTTAAGGTCCTTTGATGAATTGGAATGGCTTCCATGAATCCATTTTTTTCACTTCAGTAGGTGATTTGCAACTGGTTTAAGAGTTGTAAATTTATCTATTTATCGATTCATCCTTGGATCAATTTTAGTGATCCAAGGAATGTTTTAAATCTGCTCGATCAAGCGAATGGTAAAATTGACATTCCATGAGTTAAGATACACGTTGGACAAAAAAAAATTTGCAAGTTTTTTTATTTCTATGTGAACGTACTTCCATTCAAAGTGGATTGTTTTGCTTGGGTCATTGGAGATTGACCATGATAGGTCATTCTTGATGAAAATGGAATTGCAGCTTGTTCACAACATAAGAGAGATTTAGGATCCTATAGAGGACTAACCTACGGGATCCTAGGCTAGGTAAAAAAACATTTCTACCTAAGCTATGTCACTTTATAGAACTCCAATTCTAACCTAAGCCCAATGCTAATGGAATTGGAAAGGTTACTAGGTAATAATTTAACCTAAATACTAATACATCTGCAAGGTATTATTGTAACCTAACCTAGTGTTTTAAAACTATGGTACTTTGAATTATTTACCTTTGTGGAAATTATCTAACCTAATTACTAAGACCTATGGTTGAGGTTAGTTAGTGTTATATCCTAAGGTATGAATTTTAATCTACCTAAGATCTAACCTAAGTAATCTAATCTATCCTAAACTAATGGATATGAATTGGGACTTAAGTGGTCGCACATATACTTGGGTGACGGTTCCTAAGGCATTTATGTTATTGATAAGGATGGTGAATGCATATGGACTGCCAGCTTTGGCAGGGGTTAGTTGGCTTGGCAGAGGCTTAGGTGGCAGTATCACTAAAAATGGAAATACATGTTATTTTTGATTTGATGATTGCTAGACTTGGCAGGTGGTGGCAAGGAAGATTAGGCGAGAGATATGGAGTTAATGAAATTAATTATTTTTGGTTAACGAGCCCAAACTGTCTTGGTAGGCATGCCAAGTGGATTTTTGTTGGGTTGTTTCATTTTTCATGTTCTCCGATTTTCATTTTGCATGCGCTCTGGTTTTTGAACCAGTTGATTAAACTACACTTCATGGCTATTTTTAGGTTTCGAATCTATTTTTGTTTCGTGGAATGTATAAGAGGAATTGTGGAAGAAGTATCTAGTTGTTTGATCTTTCGTGGAGAAGAGGAGAAGAAGTGAGCTTAGTTGGAGGTCTTCTTTGATTTTACAGAGACACTATCAGGCATGATAGGCTCTGACTGTTAAAATCTCTTGCTTTCCTCTAAGTGTTTTCATTAAAGCAACTCTGCTCTATTGAGTTTTGTGCATTGCATGCTCTATCTGGTTAATGGGTTGTTGGGTTTGGTAAATCTTGCATCCTGGGTTTCATACCCATAGTCTATATGATTATGTTGGAAAAATTATGTTGTATTATCTTTTTCATAAAATAACTATGCATGCGAGAACAAAGTTGGTAACTCTGTTAACCTTTTCGGTTGTTGGAAATTTTTTTAGTTTCGACCACTTTTGTTGACAATAAATTACTAGCTGAGTTTTAAAAGGAACTCTGAGTTCCACCTGTATTTATTGAGAATGGTTTTTTGAGAACTCAAATTGATTTATGATCACAAGATGGTAAGGAACTTCTATTCTTATTAAACTTGTATGCAAGTTCGAGCTTCTGTTGGAAATTTGTTTGGTAGGAGAGAACTGTAGCAGAGAATCTCGATTCTATGGTGCTTGCGGTTTTATTTCATAGTTAAATGGGACTGTGGATAAAACTATATATGGATTGGTTTTCGTGTTTCACCTTGTGAAAAATTTGACTATTGTTGAAATTTGCATGCACTGGATAAACCCGTATATGGCTTGGTTTTTGTATTTCATCTTGTGAAAACTTGACTGTATTTTTAAACTCGCATGCACTTGGAACCTGTGTTTTACTATCTTGGATAAATTGTACTGTTGATTAAAAGTCTACTTATGGCATGGTGCTTGTGAACTATTGTCCTTATGACTATTTAACTATTATTGTAGGTTTGTTATGAACCCGGATTTCATGTTTTGTTGTCGTTCGAGCTCTGTTAAGAATCTTACATTCCGTATGAAACAGGGTTTGATAGGATGTTAACTGGGAAGGGAAGCTCTTTTCTTATTCTAAACTGTTTATAAGTAATTTCATTGTACTCGGTCTAGCATTACGGTGCTGGTGTATTTATGAGTTCATGATTGTGATATTGTGATGCAACACTGTACAATCAATTTGTTACTTGGTGTTTTTAAAAGAAATGGTAACCTGAATGATGTGTTGGTTCAGATATTATAGTCTTTTGACTATTTTATAAACTAAAGAGGGAACATGTTGTTACCCAAACTTGTTTATAAGCATTTGAATGATCTTGATCCTTTGAGGGAGCTTATGCTTTACATTGTGTTCGGATTTGTAATTCGAGTCTTTGATTGAATGTATTTTAATAAGTTTTTTGATCTTGTCATTTAAATTGAGTTTATTACTAGATGGAGTGGTTCTAAATTCAGAATCCTTTTGAATAAACCACATGCGTAAGGAGAAAACTGGAAGCATGGCTTAGTAGGTTGTTAGATAAACTCTTCAAGATTTTGATTGGAATCACTTGTTGGTTTGTATTTTTATTGGAATCCCAATCTGTAGTTCTTATAGTGATGAGTTGAAATACTGTCAAGATAGTTCTGTCTTGACTGAACTATTGGGAAATTTTGAGTGTTAACATCTACTCGGATTTCACATTTCTTGTTGAGTCCAATGAAAGAATGTTAAGTCTTTGAAAGATGAACTGTGATTCTTTACTGTCCGTGGGTGTGTATAAACTTCATTGTTATAATGTTCCTAATGGAAAGTAGAATTCATGCATTATAATGGGAAGATTTGAAAGGAAGATAGCATTAAGTTTTCTCTTTCCTTGAAGATGTTCTTGTTCTCTTTCTCAGAACTCTAGCATGAAATTAAACTAAATGTATAAGAAGAAGTAAAAATGTTAAATTAAGTGAAAGAAATGATTACAAATTTGGATCATATTCTGTTAGGACTCCTTTTCTAATGCAATTGGGTTAAGTTCATTGGTTGGAACCTTCTGATTTTTATTCTTATTGGAAATGAGAATCAGTACTTAATTAGTCTTTTTATACTTGTCATTTGACTGAGATGAAGTAGAAAGAGATTGATGTCTGGTGGGAAAAAAGAAATTGCAAACTTGTTGTTTGACTGCTAATCCATCAGTTCTTCTTAGATTTATTTTATATGGATCTGTTTGGATGAATACCTTAAAATGTTGAATTTTAAAGTAGATGACCTTTAAAGGAGATAGTTTAAGTCTTGATATGCACCTGTTCTTCTTTGCGGATGTTAAATACTTTAGCATAATGGGGATGGATTCTCTTCTTCTTTACTTGAAAAATTAGATGAAACATCCTAGAGAGAATATCTTTGTAAACACTTCCGTATATTAAATAAAGATAAGTGTTGTATTATAATTTGGTAGGTTTGGAAACAATGATATGTTATGATTTGTTGGAAAAGATAATTGATAGGATCAATTATACCTTAAATTTGTAAGACAAATTATATGATTATATTTTGTTCTTCTTTTTGTGAATTGTAGTTCATTAATGCTCTTCTCTTTATCGTTATTACTTATGCTTAGGGTATGAAATTTTAATTGTTCATTAAAGCATGGTTGTTTTTATTGGAACAATTAGTGGAATGCACTTCATTTTAAGACTTAGTACTTATCATGCTCGAGTTCATTAAACCGACTCGTCTTTAGCAATTTTTGCGAGATGGATTTCGTAAGTGATAAAAAGAAGGCAAAAACTTATTTGATCCATTGGTTGATCTAAGTTTGATTCTTGTAAAGAGTTCGATTCATTTTTAAGTTGTATTGAAAAAGAAAATTTATTTTATTTTGAATAAAGGTTGTTGTCATGCAAAGTATGCCTAAAGTGCATAAAGCTGTAAATGTATAAGTTTTGAAAATGAATTGAAGGATGAGAAATTACTTGCATGGGTTGTGTAAATTATCTTGTACCTTTATAAAAGAAATGGAATCCTATCTTATTGATATTCTTCATGTTATTTATATGTTTAAATGAATATTATTGGATAAGTAGGAAAAAAAAGGATTTAGAGTAATTTCCTAAATGAGATGCAATTAAATAAGTTGCATTTAATTCAATGTTCTTATCTAAAACAATTCATATTATTAAGGTAACATGTAATGAACTAAAATGAAAACTTTAGAATTTGTAAAGGACATAAAGGGTGTGTTAAACCCTAGAAATTAACCATGAAGAGGAAGACTCTTCCTCTCCTATGAAGAGTAAACAAAAAAGAAGTTATGATTTATAATCATTAGACTTCATTTAATAAAGTCTATTAAGTCACAATCTAGGTGGTTGTTACACTTCCTTGAATGGTTAAATTACATTAAATGGAACTTATGAGGTTGTTGTCCTCTCCTTTTTGTAATTGTTTGTTAAGCCAAAATTAACGAACATCAAAAGCAATCATAAGTTAAGGAAGTTCTATTAATGGAAACTGATTTGGAAAATAACTTAGGGAGAGTTGGATTAGGTCAGGCGGGCTTCCGAAATATGCTTTTATGTATCCAAATGAATTAAACATTAATAATCTCCTAGGGGTATGTACATCTTGACAAGGTTGTTCTATAGGATGTTGGCACATGTCAACTGTAGGGTTGTACCTTCGAGAAGATTAGGATCTTCTCAAGAATACATCGTTACGGTCGACATGTGGCAACACCCTTCTGCATTGATCATCTAGATCTACACACTTGTGGACTTGAACTTAGTTTTCTCTAGCACCGGGTAGTAGCATAGCTATGTTATGAAGTAGCCCTCTAGGACTCGGGGTACCAAGAGCACATTGTGGTTGACCTAGGTTGACCAAAGATGCCAATATATTCTAAGTCTTTGTGAGTCCCTTCCTAACATAACCTATGTTCTTAACCGTAACTAGGGTTAAACCTTAGGCAAGAGGACTGATGGAAGTCGGTAAAGGACATTCTAGATAAAAATAGAGTGGGGGTGAAGGACGTATTCGGAATGACGAGTATGCCATCATGGAATAAGTAATACGAATAGTATGTTAGAAATCTTTGGTGTGAAGATCAAGTTTGCTTTGGTTGTGTTGTCCTATGGCACCTAGTCTAAGGATCATGATGTAGATGAATATTGGTAACAATTATTCAGTTAGGTTCCTTAGACAGATCACTCAATACCTAGAACGAGTAAGAGAACAAGGAATAAGTAGTATATAGGAAAGTATTCAATACTTATAGTTAAACATGAATAGATCGGTGGTTCACTTTGAGTCATGAAATGAATAGATCAGTAGCTTATCGAGTCAACACAATCGTATATGGTTATCTATTATAAGAATGACTGTTATGGAATGTGTATTCTAAATTACGTATTTAGAATAGAGAACATTACAAAAAAAAAATCCCTTGTTTCTACAGTCTTAAAATAGGAATGTTACAATGTTAGCCTTCTTGGTTTTCGGGGTTCATGATGTACGCACATGCTTTCTCATCAACACTATCCATAACCTTGTGGATACCCATAATATGGGTAACATCCAAGTTTTCCACCTCTTTACCATCAATCACATAGAAAAAAATTCCTTTCTCTTTTTCTATGCATGCGCGCACCCAAGTTGTGTTTCATATGGCTCTTCCTCAGTGAAGTGTGCTTCCTAGTCAAGTTCACCCAATAATTCTAGTATTCTATCCTCCGCCATGGCACTATCTCCCATAGTTAGGTGCTTAACAACCTGCAATGCCTCATCCACCAATGGCTTAGTACTCTAATATTCAAAATCTTGAAGGAGATTAGTCATCAACTCCTGCCAGTTTCCTATTTGATGGCGCATCTCTAAGTGAATGTACCATGCGCGCACACAAACCTTGTCAGGTGGAGTAAAGATTATACACCCATAAAGAAGGTGACAAGGCTTCCGCACCTTCCATCTATGCCTTCTCACATGCTTGGACGTGGAATGAGGCAAGTTCCTTCCCATGATAATCTTGTATAATAGTACATGCATTTCTTCTAACAAAACTAACAGAGAACCCGATTCTCACCTTACACCACTCTATAAGGTTATCGCGATGGGTCATCTACCAACATGTTTTGGTCCCAAGTAAGGTATAGCTAAGCATCCTTCTCCTTTCAATCTCACATCTCCATTGGGTCTCCATTTCTCATAGGAAAACATCATGGTCAGCTCCCCAAGATAACTTGACAACTTCTTTCCTCCTAGGTGCTTGACTGAGTGCGCCTTTGTTACTCTCGTCATAGAGCCTCTTAACTACCTTCTAACTAACTCATATGTCTTGTGCACCCAATTTTCACATGTCACACTAGTTGTATCACTTATAGATTGAGTGTCTTCCCACTAAATAACTCCTTTTATTGGATGCACACTTTAGGGTCTCTGATAGTGCACACATATATTCTATCTAGATATCCTTCTCCCAAGGGTTCAGTATAGGGTGTTGAATTTCCATCTGTTAATGAGATGATAATGCATTCCTCCTTATTCTCAAAAATTATATACCCCTTATTAAAATGTAAGTTGGTATTGTTCTTATAGCACCGAGGGCACCCAAGTTATGCTAGAAAGTTGTCTGCCTCAACAAGCACCAAGACTTAGAAGTCTCTAGTGAATTTCTCCCCTTGGATAGTGATAGTAGCATCCTTCAAAATCTAATAGGAATTTCCTTTGTCTTGTTCACCTTATATAACACATTCGAAGATGTCTCAGTAATGGGGCTTTCCTATTTGATTCCACATATCCAAGGTGAGAATGTTAACTTTCACGCCCGTGTCAACCATAATATTACTTAGGATCCATCCATTAACAATTGCATTCAAGGTAATCTCATCGTCATAGTCAATAATGTATGGATGAAGGATAACAAACAAAACTTGCCTCGGCACTCTCCTCCAAAGTGTTTGGTACCTTATCTATGAACCAGTCTCCTAAAACGGGAATAATATTCTCTTGCCTCAACATCTTGCATACCTCCTTGACATTGTTCATATCCTTTTGTGGAGCCTCAACACTCTTCTTTTTCTCTAGCTTATGTAACTTCTCCTTCAGTTATTACATCTCTCCTTATAGGCTCGAATAACATCCATGGTCTCCTGATAAACTTCCTTTTGATGAGCGGTGTCTGGATAATTCCCATACACCACCTCTTCTCTTATCACCGATGGTCTCTACTTTGGTATTACCCTAGCATGTGCAACCTCAGCCTTGAGTTGTCACCAATACAAGTTCTAATTCGACTCACGCGGCACCCTTGGCATCCATTGCATGAGTCTTCTTTCTTCACGCTTACCATCCTAGCACCATTTTCTTTCCATTATTATTGGCTCATGTGTTCAAATAATTTTGGGCACTCCTCATACTTGTGATTCTTCCCACACAAAGATCATTGTAGCAGTCATCAAATTTGTGCTTGTAATGCTCTATGGACACACGAGTTATAACAAGTTCGTGAGGGAATTCACTTCTCCCACTTTCGCAATCGCCATGACCTATAAATCCTCCACGAAAGCCTCTTCCACAAGCTCCTCCATCCGTGTGCCCTTCATAGTGACAACCATCATCCTTGGAATTGTTTGCAATGCTAGTCTAGCACACACCAATATCAATGGCATCATGTATCTGTTCAATCAATCTACAATCCTTGGTGTCATGAGTAGTAGAGGTGAAAATCTTGTAATAACAAGACACATTCTTACGGATTGTGTGTTGTAGTAGTGGAAACCTACTTGCATCATGATCTCTGTCAAAATGTCATGATCTACCATCAAAGCATGTACCGATCTTTGAGGACAATTGTCCTTTGTATACCCCTCTACCTCATAATCCATGCACCATAGGCCACTGCGAGTCTCATGTGCCGATTTTGCAGATAGCTTCTTGAACTACTTTTCCATGGCAGCAATCTGAGCTTTAAGAAAATGAATAACACCGATACCCATGCTTCCCACATCCTTAGCACATAGGGTATCCTCCAAGGCCTTCGCATGGGTTTGTGAAAGTCTTATGTGAAAAAGCTCTCTTAAAGGGAATTATTAATCCTCCAAAAAACCATTGAGCATGTTGAGAAGGATGAATATCATAAGATAATTTTGACAAGAGATTCTTAAAGCTCACATCATACTCTCGTACACTCTCTTCCATACCTTGTTGAATCTCCTTCAGCGTGCTAATGCTCTTCTATTCAAACTCGATAATATGGAATTTATCTAAGAAGGCATTATGTAGCACGGTATAATCTATTGTTGTCTAGTGAGGTTCATACTTCCAAGTACCAACTATGTGCATGCCCTTATAACATCGTTACAAACTAACTTTCCTTCCATTCCGGGGTAGTGATCCCCTTCATGCACCATAGCAACTCACATTTGTGTACATTCTCTATAGAATCCTCAACACCTTTGTAATCTAGCAGATGCAAAGACATTTCAAAGAACACTTGCTAAGGTGGTTGAGGCCCTTGTCTACCTAATCTAGAACTTGGATTCCCCCAAGTGTTGCCTCCACCACTAGATCCACTAGATCTACCAATTCCTTTTCCTCCTAACCCATCAGATCCAACAGTCCACTAGTTCCTACTCAACCTGACCCACTAGATCCACCTCCCGTAGTTGGAAAAGGTCCTGAAGTGGTCGCGCCTTATGTCCCCACTATCACGAGAAACTACATGCCAAAAGTCTATAATATTTCACCACTACTAGATGTGTGTTATGCACCACTTCCAGACATTATACCTAAACTTTATGTACCCATAATTTTTCCAAATGTTGTACCATACAATATACCTCCAAACACAGGAAATGATTGTGCAGTCATGGATGTACTAAATCAAAAATTATACCTCCTAGGTCTTGATCGGTTAGTTCCACCAATACCAATTGGGTTAGTAATACTTATCTCTGGATTTGGAAAACTAAGCGCCAAGGGTTGGTCACCAAGTGGATTCAGATGCGCGTCAATGAATCTTCTCCTTTCTTCATATGAAAAGCTCTCTCCAAAATCTGAGGGGGTTTCTCTTCTATGCTTGCCAAGATGGGGTAAAGCATATAGCAGATGTGTCGGGTTCCATGTCCTCTGAATGAACCTCAAATCATTCCTGCAACGTCTTCCTCCATAAATTCATCACTCTTGTAGCTTTGTGCTATTTTTCCAAATCCCTCTCCCAAGCTTCATTACACTTGAGCAATCTCTCTTCCCTCTCCTTTTCAACTGCAAGGTCCACCATCTTCCTCCACTCTAGCTTCCTTGCCCAGTGCTCAAAATAAGCTCATCCGGCCATGGGAAATGCTTCCAAACTCATTGTAATGATCAAGATCTCTATATCTTAAGGGATAGCACATAAGAATGATCCTCTTGGCTCCCTCAAGAACTCAAACTCAACATCCTTTGGACAAGAATACATAGAAATCATGTACTCCAAGGTGTAACTTGTCAACACTCTACTGTACCAGTGATTAACAACATGTGTGCAAGTCAGATCAGCATTATGTAGCCTTCGATACTCATCTTGGGTCGATATACAAGGCATATAGTATCATCTTGATCTAGATGCATACGTAGAAAGTGATTCATACAACTCCACCTTTGGAAAAAAACAAAAGGTCTCTTACACTCATGATACCGATGTTTTTCTACCCATTTATGTGCATCAAACTCAAGTCCAATATTAAATCTCTCGAGAAAATCATCTGTGTGCTTTTAAGCCATACTTTGACACTATCCAAGGTCAAGCACTTTGTCATCATGCATCATTCTCACAATAATAGAAAAAGAAGTCTTGGTAATAGAACCAAGATGTAGTCTCTTTTACCACTTGCTTTAACAACCAACCCCAAACGCATAAGCATATCATCCAGATTGGTCTAGAATCTCACTTGAGGTTTGCATGGCACTAAGCCCCTCCTTTATGTGAGCTTTGTGAGAATTATAACACTTAGTAAGGGGTGCTTGCATAAACAGGGAATGAACATACCCATTTTGGGAATTGAGATAAAGAACTAGTCCTAGTCTAATGCATCAGAGCATGGTATAACATGATCAACTAAATGAAATTAGAATCAAACCATGAATAATATCAAGAAAACTAGTAACACGCACATGAACATAAGGGAAATTTACAAATCAAGATCCATCACATGAGTGCTTCAAAAACTCTTCATTATATTCATTAATCAAATATAGTAGCCAAGATTACATCAAAAGGGTTCCATCTCTAGGAACGTTCATAATAGTAGAGCCTTTATACATTACAGAGATCACCATTACACATTACACAATACCTCTATATTTTTATTTCTCTTTCCTCGCCTACATCTACACACATACTAACTCATCTCCTTTATTCACCCTACTAGAAAACTATCCTATGAAGAATGAAGGAATCTCCTCTTAACTATTCATCATTACCTGCGAGAGCTTGAAGGAATCCTCTTATGATTTCTCTACCACTACCTAGGAATATGCCAGATATCATCATGTGTTTCCCTCAATTGAGTGCCTTTAGCATGCATGTGCCAACTAATCCTTAACAAGAATGACTCCTTATCCTTTCATGATAACTGTATTGATTTCCTAGAATATCCTTTCCTTGAGCTAGAACTCTCAATATCTTATCCACATCTATATTTGGTTACTTTTCCTTTTTCTCCCTATGCACATATTTTCCTATTGTCGAAAACCAACTAAGTCATGAATTCATCCCGCCAGGCGTGAGCCTTCATGCCTCTCTAAGAACTACTTCTTTACATGACTTCGTGCCCTACTTCCATGTGCCACAAGGCTTTGCGCCTTAGGTACTTAGTTATTTAAGAAGTCTAACATAAATAGTATGAGAAATACATAAGGATTGATCCCTCTTTAGGGTATGTAGTGCAAAACTTGGCTCCGCAAGGGATAGTCCAGCCAATATAGTACAATTATAAATAAGTAAAGAGAGGTATATAAATTCGTGGAACAAACTAATCAGAGATAAGTAAATTATGACCCCTAAATAAAACATGTAATGAAAATCTTTTCTCAGTTAAATAATAGATGTCTAATAAATGATTCCTAGTGAACACTAAGCTCAAAATATTTTGTTGATGTTGATCATAGTGACCGCTAAGCTTGTAAATGTTTTGTTTGACTAACCTTAGAGACTATTAGGAAAAAAATTCTTATGTGTTGACCCCTCTATAGTGAATGTTTTATGCTCTTTTCTCATTGCATTGATATTTTCTTGGTAATGATGCCTAGCACCCACTAAGCTCAAAATATTTCTATATTTTTCTCATTGCATTAATATTTTTACTATTAATGAAGCCTAACGACAACTTAGATTTAAATATTTCATTATAGCACATATTAGTGACGGCATGATGAGTCTAGAATTTATTAGTAAAATGCCAAGTGCACTTTGGCACATCACTCAGCCTAGACTAAGCGCTCACCCGAAGTGTGCAAAGGTACCAGGTCCCTCTTTAGGGTTGCTGTTATAGAATGTTAGCATGTTGAAGACGTAATGCATTCAAATCCTTAATTAATACATCATTCTACAATGCATGTTCAGGTCTAGTTCTAAAGAATAACATATTTAAACAATATCCATAATGAAACCAACCATGCAAGAACCAATTATACTCAAAATTAACACTTTGATTCAGCCAATACACTCCATTATATTAAACATGATAAATACACAAAAGCTCATTACAATAGATAATACCATCGCTTATGTGCGAATCAGATTTGACAAGATAACTTCACAGTAATTGATTTCTCACACACACTCTATACTACACAAATCATTACATATTTATAAGGGTGGGGACTTTCCCTTCACCACTTGCATAATTCCAAAAATAGGTCACATGCTGAAAATAGCCATGCACCTTTACAATCACAACCACACATGTAAGTGCACTAACAATAGACCTCTTCTAGTTAATTGGCAAAGTAGCAAATCTATTCTTAGCCTACACCCATGCAAAGTGCTTCATATCCGCTCCTCCAAAAATAGCCAATGTGTGTCACACAAGTCTTTACCTAGTTTGTGTGCTTGATACGCTATCTCCAAAATAGTCTCAGACAAGTGAATATGGCTAAGCCCAAAATCCACCCTTATATTTTGCACGCATGTTATCCCTATCCTTCCACACCTTTGACTACGCCTTGCTCTCTCTTGCACGAACCTTATGTTTTCCTTCCTCTCGCTAAGTATTCCACTTTTATCCGCTCAACATTACCCCACACTAAAGTTCATTGTCACCTCGACAGCTGGACACTCCTCGAACAATAAAGAATGAATTAATGGAAAGAATGTGAATAATTGTTATACAAAGAATAGTCATTTACTCGCATCACCTCTCGCTTATTTGGAAGAATGAGCCTTGGATATTCTTCTTTATTTTTGCCTCTAATGGATGCCACTCACTTAGTGTGACCTCTACTTTTTTGGGATATTCACTGCAATAGACTCCAACTCATCTTGGGAAATTTCACCCTTTTCATTCTATAGTACTAACATAATGTTAGCCATTGCAGACATTATCCCCTCCAGCAAATCCATTTTCTGTGCGATAAGTTTTCCTAGTTCACCCAACTTGTTCTTATGGGGCTCTTGAGCCACTGTAAAGGGCCTCATGCTTTTGTTTCACCACTTCAGTCTCTCCACGCACCCCAATGTTTCATACTTCATATCTTTTAGGACTTCATTATCCTCTACCATCGTCCTTATTCTGATGACTTCCTCCGAGCTGTATACATATTCAATGAATGGTCCGCCTTCTTCACTCTTCCCGAAGGGTTTGAAGCATTGCCTCATATGATGAAATTTTCCTAATTACCGTAGCCTTTGCCCCTCGCCTCCGATCGGGGTCTTTTGGCATTGGTATTCAAACTAGTCCTCTTCAAGAACCATATCAACCAAAGTACGCACATAGTGCATAGCCAAAAGAAATGTTTTGGGTACCTTGGGCTCTAAGTGTGGTCTTGCTTGGAGGACATGATCCCCGATATCCTCTTCCATGCCAATAAGAACCCCATTATTTTTCTACTCTAGGTCCTTTTCTTGTTTCAAGTGCACGATCTCAACATCCTTGGCCTTAATCTCTTCTCTCAGCGCCTTGATAGTGGAAAATTTGTCTATGTTCCTCCGTGCCACCTCTGTAAATAACTTCACCAAGGCATTGCTTACCTACTCTTCAAACATAATAGAGGGTTTTATGGTTATATTCCCGGCTTGAGGTAACTTCTTCAACTTTCTTGATACACAAGATTCTTCGCATACGTTGAAGTCAAGCTCATCCATGTGTGTGTGCATAGACTAGGATAGCTTCTTCCATGTGCACATAGTGGCCATATCCTCATCCATTAGCTCCCATCCATATAACTCCTTATAGCTCACCATGCTCTGGAACCAACGCAGAATTTTTTTCTTGTTTCCCAAAGATAGCCCAAAGATAGAACAATAAACTCTCTCGCTTTTCCTTTTACTTCTTGGCCCCTTAGGAACTAGTGCACCAAGATTTAGAGCTAGATCTTCAGTGTCCTGAGTACTATCTTGCTCTGTCCCTCCTTCCTTTATTACTTCTCCTTCATTATCTACCTCTTCATCTTTCATTTCCTCATCTTTTGGCTCTTCCACATCCTTTGGTGGTGTAGGAGATCCGGTGCCCTCTCTTCAGACTCTTCCGCCTCCTCGTGTAGCTTCAATTTTATCCTTCTTTTCTTAGTTTTCTCCTTCTGTGGGGAGAGTTGCGGTGATCTCCATACCACCGTGTGCGAAGCACCTTGGGTTCTTGTTCTCCTAAATACCCTTTTGAAGCGGCACTCTCCTTGACTGCCTTCATCCTCTAATGTCCAGACCACCACTATCTTCTCGTTCTTCCTCCTCCATCACTATCTTCTTGTTCTTCCTCCCTCCACCACTATGGTTTTTGCACGTTTTGGAGTTAGAACCTTCTCCATTGTGTGCTTACCCTTTGGCAGCCCTGGGAGTGTGAATTCATTTTCTACATATTTATTACCTTCCAACTTAGGCTTAAGTTGAAGGTATACCAACATGGCTCCACTATCTCCAACTGCCAAACTTACAGGCTTCATGCTTATCATATCTGAGATTAGCCTCTCAACATAGGCAGTCTGGCCTGGATAGACATAAGTTTTCCTCAAGGTGTGGTAGTCACAGTCTACCTTGTCTACAATGAAGTTCAAACGACATGCATCAGAAAAATGGTGGATTGATGCCTAGAAGTAGCGTGCG
This sequence comes from Taxus wallichiana var. yunnanensis, assembly GCA_018340775.1. Classification (NCBI taxonomy): domain Eukaryota; kingdom Viridiplantae; phylum Streptophyta; class Pinopsida; order Cupressales; family Taxaceae; genus Taxus; species Taxus wallichiana. The sequence continues at coordinate 753,248,338 of CM031242.1, forward strand.
TTATGAAGGCATATGGTAGCTTGCACCAAGGGCTCCAAGTTCCATCTTTCATTGCAAAGTGCACTATGTTGAAGTGTTGGTATATTGTGAACTATACTGCCTTGCCCACCATCAAGGGAAACTCCTTGGGAATGCACCACTCTTCTTCGACCTGCCGCATTGAGCCTATCATACATCTCCTCCCTTTTCTTGAATGGCCCGCTCATTGACCGTCACACTTGTATTGGCAAAATATTTCCAGTAGAGACTTATTTTCCTTAGGGTACTCCCAAACCTTGTCCTTTGGCCCATCGGGTACTCGATCTCCATAAATACAAGGACAGTAGGATTTCTTGAAACTAATCCTCTCATAGGTGCATGCTTCCTCAACTATGGTCTCCACTATGTAGCCTGCAATATTATAGACTACCCCTGTGACATCTTCTTTGTGACATGAAGCCACATTGTGTTCACCTGTGACCACCTCTCTTGATCATTCAATTTTTTCAATAGGTGTCTAGCTACTTGTACCACTAGTTAATTCTTTAGCTTATCTATATCCATACCGAGCGTAGCCCATGTATATCCTAACTCCTTCCTTATCTCCAAGATTTTTGCTTTATCTATCAAGTTACTAACTAGATATGTTCCCGAGGCTTTTAATCTTGTCAATGTCACAATTAGTGTTGTAGTAATTCTTACCCTCTCATGTGAAATAGAAGAAATATTCATGTACCCTACTCATCAACCATTGGTACAAGGGTTCATACTTGCCAAATTATGGGAGCTCATACAACTAGTAAACTCCAATCTACTTCAACAACTTCTCTCCCGCATCATCATACACCGCATATCTTTAGTTGTGCACTTGTTTGTCTTTGTATTCAATAACGCATCTAATTCCTTTTTTATTTGATGTGTGGTGGTTGTAGTCACTGATCTTACATTTTCTGATGTGAGAGTCCCACTCTTATCCTACTATCACACCTTTTGGGTACTGCATCTCTAGAAATTTTCTCTCGGGAGAAATTTTGACTTCCGCTTCTATCTTCTTCTTCCCTTTTTCTCCTACAAGCAGTGCTTTCTTTGGTGTCATCTATAAATCGCAATGTTCTGTCCTCAAATGCTCATTTTCTAGCTTCTGCACCATGCAAACTCAAACCCTAGCTCAAATTCACATGCCCTATTTTAAAAACATGTGCCCTAGCTATTCCAAAGTCTCGCTTCGCTCAAACCCTTCACCAAAGGGGATGTAAGCTTCTCCTACGCACAAATCTGCTTTCGCATCTGGTTTCACACTCTTCACACCTCAACACTCTTCACTTAGCTCGGTCACACTTATCTCTTTCAAATTCTTGTGATTTACAATGGTAAGAATGAACTCGTATCCCTCCCTTATATAGATTTTCAAAAATTTGGTGCATTTATTTCTCCTTCACCTACCAACATTCCTCATTAATTGACCCTTTTCACAATTTTTCGTGCAGTACATCTTCACGCCTCAGTCATAACCTTTTAGTGTGCCTTCCTACCTTTTGGCTATAAGCTTCTCTTCGGTGTGATTCTATGTGCCTGAGTACCTCATCATTACACCTTCTCCTAGTAGTCTCCACGGCCGCCGCTTACCTCACGTTATACTATTCCTTCATTTATCTCCATCCATGGTCCTCATTTGGAAGCAATCTTCTTTTCACCAACTCTTCAAACTTTGAATAACACATGTAGTAGTTTGTTCCTTTATGTGTACCTATTTCTCAACAACCACCCCACATAAATAGTATGTGCAGTCCTCTGCGCATAAAAATATTACAAATGGTAATTAGCTTTAGGTGCTCAAATGCGCTTATTACACAAAACAACAACTAAATTAACAAAGCATTATGACAAAGAAGTAAATACATTAAGGGAATACATAATTGAAACCCTAATATAAATGAAAATATTTCCTTATTACATAACTCTAAGAAGACTTATTTATAGTAGGGCTTCAGCCTACTCCCGTTGACTTAACCGGTAACCGTATTCCATCAAGCATTTCCAACTAAAAAGATCTTGTTTCAAGTATGTGAGTGATAGTCTCAACCAATTTACTTTGAGTTTTACTAGATAACACAAAAACTTAGAATCATAGAGAAGTATCATCTATCTGATCTCAAGATTTTTGTCCCAAATGTGCCTATCATGACATGCTTTCGCCTTGCTTTTTCTTGCTTCGAGTCTAACGTGCTATGCTTGTCTCTCATCCAACTTAATTAACTTATTGATCCGTTCTTCTAAGGATTTATCATCGTTGACACCTCCAACACACAATACGCAAAGAAGGTAACATGAATTCCATAGGAAGAACTACTTCTATGCCAAACACCAATTGAAAAGGTGTGGCCTTGTTTAACCACTTGTATGTTGTTCTATACGCCCAAAGTACTACAGAAACGTTATCATCCCAATCCTTTCTTCCAACATCAAAAATTTTGTCAACGTCTAGATCAAAATCTTTATTGAAAGCCTCGTAGTCCCATTTTCTTGAGGATGATATGGTGTAGTCTTATGGTGTGTAATCATGAATTCATCCAACAAAATTTGATTGTCTCATTTAGAAAATGTATGCCCCTATCATCGGTCAAAGTCAAAGGACTGTCATACCTTGTAATAACATTTTCCCATCATGGAAACTTGGTTGTTATAGCCAATGTATAATCCTTTGTAGGCATTGCTTCTACGTACCTTGTCGATAGTCTCTACAATTGATGACATAGCGCGATCAAGTCATGCACACGGCTAGTGAAATAAGACCCACAAAATCAATAGCCCATTTCCCAAATGGTTCTCGCACTAGTAATAGGTCTTAGAGGAATTTCATCTCATTGACCTGGTTTCCCAAGCCGATAAAGTGATAACAAGCCTTGCAATATGCTTTATAATCTTAATACAAGGTCTTCCACCACAATCCAAAGTGAGTAGAATCTTACAAGCAAGCATGGCGACACCTACATAGTGGCGACATGTAATACCACCATGAGCTTCCTTTATGATATATGTGCACTCATGTTCCAATACACAATGGTGTAATACTTCATCCCGACCTAACTTGTATAGGTCACCACTAATCAACATATAGGGTGTCGCACGTATAGCAAGTTATTTCTTCTCTAAGGATTTCACTCTTTCGGTGCCATACTTGTTCATCAAAGACAACAATGTCATCTAATTCGATGGCGCGTGTTGTAACTTTGTATAATTATGCATCGGGCATGGTCTTCAATGGCCTATAATTCTTCTCCTAACTATATTCTAGATAAATGGTCTGGTCTAGAATTACTTTTCCCTGGTTTGAACACAACTTTGAAATCAAATTCTTGAAATAAGGGTACCCATCTCGTATATGCACCCTCGTAAAATGGGCTTGTTTACCAAATAGTTCAATGCCACATCATCTATATAAAATACAAATGGTGTAGGTAGTAGGTATTGTCTAAATTTATGTAGCGCATAGATCATCGACAAAGCTTCACGCTCTTTAATTGTGTAATTATACTCTATAGGAGTCAACTTTCTACTAGCAAGAAATATAGGATGATCTATAATACCTTCTCTTGGTCGAGCCAACACCATGCCAATGGTCATGCTAGAGGCATCCACATGTACATGAAATTTGGTTGGTACCATGAAGGAAAGTGCAAAATATAAAAGGAACGATAACCAAATCGTACTGCACCAAGAACACAGATGCTAATGAAACACCACGATCTATAACATGAAAGCAATTCTCCATAATAACTTTACATAAAACCTTTGCAAACAAATTAGCAGCAATATCTTATATTATTATGGAACTCAATGAATTACAATGAGAATGGGCCTTGCTTATATAAGCAAGGAATAACAATATAAGAACGATTCAAGGTCTTAAATCAAGCCATAAATCAAGGAAATAACTAGTCATCAAAGAACTAGTCAAAACCATAGATTTAGGAGAGAACTAGACATCAAGGATCTAGTCAATACCATAGATCAAGGAAAGAACTAGTCAATGACATAGTTAAAGGAAAGAACTATACCTAACAACTAGATAATATCTCCTAATATCTAAATAAGATAAAAGAAATATCCACACACATAAGTGGGTGACGATTAATACAATAAAGGTAAATAAAGTAACTAGGTGAACATGAGCTAAGGTAAATACCTACTCTAATGAATAGGCATGGTAGTAATTTTCTCCTTCAATGTCTCGAATGTGTGTTGTTGTGGTTCTCCCAGTAGAACGTACCTTTTCCTTTTAGTAACTCCTCCAAAGGTGCAGCAACCTTGGCATACCCCTTTATGAATTTTCTATAATATCCGTGTGACCCAAGAATCCGTGCACCTCACTTTGACTGGTAGGCTCTTTTAGGTCGATAATGACTACAACCTTAGCTAGATCAACCAATAAACCTTCCTTGCATATTATGTGTCCTAACAGTATTCCAAATGGTGTAACAAATATGCACTTCGATGTTTAAAGAGATACTCAACCTGCCTACATCTTTCAAAAATTAAGCTCATATCATGACACGCTGATCCTTCATAAGTCCATACATTGTCAAATCATCTAAATAAACCTGTAAGAAGTTGTGAATAAAATCTTTAAATGCCTAAAAACTATGCACGAAAATATAAGAAGGTGCGTTTTTTAGACCACTGAAGGCATCACAATATAGGCAAAGCTGCCCCATTTAGTATTAAAAGTAGTATTTTCCTAATCCTCTTGGTAATCCTAGCCTGATGATAACCAGAGAAAACATTTGTAAATGAATAGATTTCACACCCTACAATGCCTTCTAGTATTTTCTCAATGAATGGCATAGGAAAGGTATTAGTCACACATGCAACAATCGGCCCTCGTAGTCCACGCAGATCCTAATCCGACCATCCTTTTGTTATCGCCTAATTTTGACTTTGCAAAATTATTAAAAATAATTAAAAAATGATGAAAATTTTGAAAATTTTCTAAAGTGTTACTTTGCGTGGTTCATTGCCCTCATTGCAATCGTCTCATTTTCGTGATCGCTTTGGTCTTTTTTTGGTCCTTTTCGGTGAGAACTCTTCCCGCCAGGCTTTAAATTTCGTAAAAATACATTAAAACTAATTAATTAATATTTAATTAGTTAATCGCTCCTTGTTTGATAAAATTAACTTTTAATAACTTGAGAGTATTTAATTAAATAAATATTAATTAAAAGTTCATTCGACAAATTTTTATTGCCGGGGAAGTAAGCTTACGCTTCCAACTGAAGCCAATTTGGCTTCCCGAACCCGGATTTCCCCATTCTTGGCAATCTTCTTCAAATTTCCCGAACGTGGGATTTTCTCTACCAATTGCCAAATCATGGATTGGCTAACAGCAAGAAATTCCCCAATTTCCCACATGGGGAAATTGAATGGGGATTGCCAACCCACTTTTCCATTCACATTGGTAATTGGATGTTGCTTTCCCCATTTCCCCTTGACACTTAAGCCCACTACCCGGGAAGAGAGGAAGTTGAATTAATCCCCATAACTTCCTCTGTCAAACCTGTTGGAAAAATTCATGCGAAGCTTTGCTTCTTATTTCTTCTGAAGGACATAATATTTTGTCACATCCAACAATCTCCACGCATTTGTCAGGAAAGAGCAACATTTTTTAAAGAACAGATTTTAAAATACCAAGACAACAATTTCCACGCCTAGGAGAGAGAAGAATTCAAGGAAGAAGAAGTTAGTTTTAAATAAACAAAGAGAAAGAACAAGTCGTAGCTTGAGTAAAGGAGGAATCCACGTTTTTGGAAGGACGTGAAGAAATCAAGAAAATTTCTTTTCATGCATTGGGCAGAGGAGAGGTGGAGCTGTCCAAAACATTTCCACGCATTACCAAAACCAAATCAAAATCCATGTGGAAAGGAGGAAGGCCAGAAACCTGCGCATGTTTAAAAAAAAAGAAAATATAGCAAAGAGGCCACACATTGGGCAAAGAAAGGAGCAGGAGACCACCACCGGAGGAAGGACAAAGCAAAGCCGTGCCCATCCCGAAGGATACCACACATTGGGTAGAGGAGGCGCTAGGGATAAATAAGAATAGTTTTTTTTTTAAAAGACTAAAGGTAAATACATGTGCCTAGCAAGGGGAAACTTTCACGCACCCATCCAAGAGCTCCCACGCATGTAAAGGACATAATCAAGTTTAAAGGTTCAAGGTAGGCCGTGGGGAGAGAGGAAGGAGTTTTTCCAGCCAAGGAGGATAGAAGGAGAATTCCATGTAGAATTTTTAGCTAACGAAGAGATAAAGAGCTGTTTTCAAAACCCATGCATGCCAATAAAATAGTCAAAAAAGAGGTATTTGTTTTGATCCCACGCATGGGCGAGAGGAGGTGCTAAAGTATAAAGGAAAAATTTCCCATGCACCTATCCACACAAGCCATGCATTGGGCAGAGGAAGGAGCAGAAAACCAAAATTCCTCTCCACCCATCTTAAGGAGAATCCACGTGTGTTTTAAAAAGAAGACACAAAAAAATTTCAAAACACACACATTAGAGGAGGCGCCAGGAAAAGAAAGAACAGTTTTAAAAAATAAAGGCAAAGCTGCCCCAAGAAAGAGGACAGAACCACGCATAAGGAAGAAAATGTTCATGCATTCATAGGCAACTTAGAAGATCTACGCCTTTTTCAAGGAGAGAACAGTTCAAAACAAATTTCCAGAAAAATATCCATGAATAGATGTCTTAAAGCATGCCCACACATTCACCAAATCAAAGCCAATTTTCAATGCCTATGCAAGGAAAGAAGACAAGAGACTCATCCAAAGCAAATTCCACGTGGATCAAGAGGGTAAAATACCACATTGCAGAAGCTAAGACAAATACAACACATTGCATTAGAAATCTTGACGCATTACCAGTGGAAATAGTGAATCAAAAATATTAAAATTCATCATGTGCGAACTCATTTAAAATTAGGAGAATTAATATATATATATATTCTTATTGCGATTTGGAACTCGAGCTTAGTCTCGATGTGTTTGTATTGACATTTTAAAAAAAAATTTAATTCGGGATAATTATTATTATTATTTTTAAAATAATAATAATAATACTATTATAACGGAAAATATTTTTCTTGCATCGACGGGTTTTTGGATACTGAGACCCGGTCCCATTTGCATTGTCTTGCGTGCCTGATTCGCGTTCTTTTGTAAAATTCATAATGGCAAAAAAATCCAAATCTACAGGGAGATCGAGGAAGCCAGTGGAGAAATCTAACAAATCCACCCTAAAATATGAATTCCAAGGAATTATCCTCCTGGGCCCATTAATTCAAAGATATGACAACATCACCGATACAAATCTAGGTCACATCAAAGTGTAACAGGTTCTACGAGTGGGTGAAATCAAGGCAAAACCATTTTCTCATATAGACTTTACCATAGTGGTCTACCCCAAGCAACAACATTCCCTATCTTAGTGTAGTGTCTGGAATTAGTTATTGCTTACGTGGAGCATTATGACCCTAAGAGATGAGGAATTTTTAAAGATAATCGCCTTTCCTCTTAATCACACCAGAACACATTGAGGAATTGCTCGGGATACCCAACTTTCCCGAGAATGAAGATATCACTCACCAGACAACACAAGAATTCTAGGATGAAGAACCCCTGAGATGGAGTAAGATGGTTAACAACAACTGGTTAGTAACCAAGATACCTCGAATTGATAGGCTTCCCAAAGAACTATACCGCATTGAGTTCGTGGAAGAAATCAAAGACATGATCACTCTCCTAAGTCGAGTTTTCGGTCTACCTTCTGCTAGGGTTTTCCATCCATGTATGTACCGGCTTTATCTCGTATCATCCTAGTCAAGAGGGAGTTTGTGGATTGGGCCACCATCATCAGTAACACCCTTCACAAACAATTGATAGAAGTTAAGATGACTAGATGCTTCTACATGACTTCATATCTGACCTATGCAGTAGCACGAAGAAAGCTATTTTTGAGACTTGAAATGAGAGGGGTCATGGGGCCATCGAACAGTGTTTTTCATTATTACCCTTAACTCAATTTCAAAAATAGTTCTCACCATTTTAGAAGAGTCAATAATGCATTCACCTTCCACGTGATCCGGAACTTGAATCGAATACTCAAGAAAGGTTTTCTAAAGAAGTCATGAGTTTCATTTCCCAATGGGGAACCGGTTTATACAATTTTAATCTTTTTCCTACATTCACGTGAGTGGTTTTGCTAGGACCCCGTGGAAACTTCCCAAGTACATCGGTGATGGGATGGGCGTTAATGGACATGGCACGAAAATTATTCCAAGTTCACTACCTTCTTAGTGATAAGCACCGTTCAAGAATTCATTTCCGATCCAAATCGGGAATAACAATGTACCTCGAGTAGAGATTCTTCTACCCACATAATTAATAGTGCTTCAAGCGGCAAAAAATGATCCCCACCATGCTTCAAACAGCATCCACTCAAAAAGGTGTAATTCAAATATCAAACACTTTGAGTATGTAGTTCATGAAGGGATTTCCCAAAATATCCCGAATAATCGAAAGTGGATATTGAGGTTGTGTCTCCTTAAATCAAGGTCGTAGATAGGATTCAAGAAGGATCTCGTGATGTCGGGAATAATGAGAATATTGATTCAAGCTCTAGGATTCTATATGCCGAAATAGTGAATGATACTCCTTCCGGGTTGATTCTCAAGTAAAGAAAAGGAAGAGAGTTTTCAAGCCAATTGACATTGATTTTTATGCCATTTTCAAACTTTTGAATGATGTCATTCCTAAGAAGCCTAAGGTGCTTTCTCGAATAATGGTGGATAATGATGGAAACAAATTTTCATACCTTGGCATTCCACAAATAAATAAGGAGCGCGATAATATGATGCCTACCGAATATGAAGTTTCTAGACTGGGACTTGGAATATCTACATTAGAAAGTGACATGGCGATGGGTTGAGACTCAATTAATATCATGCTAAAGAGACTTGAGAAATACAAGACTCAAAACTCTCACCAAGGTCGAAAAGAATCAATTGGTGGAGTATGTTCAAAATTTGATAAATCCCATATCATCCACCTTCCCAAGCTCGATGCAATGGCTGCCCCAAATGAAGAAACTCTCAATTTGTTGAAGGAAATAAACACATTGGGCCATGTTACTAAAACTTGGCTTTCAGAGATTCTTGTTTTAGGCTAGGGGATGATCAAGACCACAGTTAAGCTTCATGAAGATGTCAGTGCGTATCTTGATCCAATTCTTTCTTTCAAAGAAACTTTTGTTTTTGCTATATCAAATTTGAATGAGATATTTCCTAGTTTACAGGAGATGACAAGTATCGAATCTTCAGTTTTATCTATTGAAGGAATTCTCAAATTTGAACATCGAGGGACACGTTTTCTTTGGTGTCTCGCATCTCAAATCAATAAAAATGCTCCTCGAGGATTCTATGATCCATTATGACAGATGTGCAATGAAGCCTTCACTTCACTCTCCTTGATTCAGGAATTCATGGTTGAGATTCCTTGTAAGCTCGTAAATGAGCATAATCAAAGGTGTTCATCGAAGCAGTGGAAGAACAATTTTCACAATTGTTTAAGGACATGTACACTCCTGCCAACAATTTCTTGCTGGGTTTCCATGGAGCGGTGCATCAAATTGAAGAACTTATTTAAGAATGCTCGATCCAAAATTGTTAATTTAAATGATATACCAAGTATAATTCTTGAATTGTAGGTATTTTGTGAGGCTATTCTTCACCAAGTAAACCTCCGTAAGAAGAAAAGATGTTTGAAACCTTGGGAAGGTTTAGATCCTTTCAACCGGCAAAAGCGGCAGATCCTAATTTCACCCAGTAGTGCAGGAATTGATTTTCTTGGTATCTAACAAAGTGGGAGTGTCCATTTCTCATACGCTTGAGATAGGCGGACCCCATTTCAATGGATAAGGCACTAGTTATTATTGTATATTTTAAAAGGTGTTGTTATTTTTTTCAGAAACAATGGATATTTTAAGTAATTTCTATTTTTGGGTTGTGTTTAATAAAGTTGTTGAAAAAGTCAAAGATCACTTAAGTGCCTTATCTAATGATCATGTAAAACCCTATCTACTTTGTAACCAACTTTTGGGTTATAAAAGGAAGTGAGGGGCTCATTTGTAAAGGGTGACTTTGAGAGAGGAGAAGAAATACTTTTGTGCAAGCTTTGTTTCAGGAAGAAACTTTGGGTTCTTTTGTGAAAAACATTTTGGAGTTAATGAAATACAAACTTTGTGTCTCATTCATTGTCTCTTATAACATTTGATGTTCTTATGTTCATTAGATGTTAGCTGTTTTGAATCTTGCATGCAAGTATTATCTTTGATCTTATTGTCAACATTATTAATCAGTTGTTCTATTTCACAGTGATCAAGCTCTGATTATCTACTTGCTCATGTGTGTTCCCTTTACACGTTCTTGTTTGGCTAACTCAAACTCCATTTATTTGTGTTAGTTATTCATCTTTCATCTTCATGCAATATTAGGCTCTATTTTTACCTAACTCTTGCATGTTCTTTTAGTTCATTCCATTTCACTCCTTTCCTTCTTTCCATTCTATCTCCTTCATTCATTTTTCTTTCCATTGATGTTCCAAAACACCCCCCACATACAATTTTGAATGCTGAGATGTAAATACAGTTTTGGTTTTGCAATAAAGGTAGCCTCACCTTCATTGAGGAGGGACACAGAACACCATAGGGTCTCCTTCTCTAGTGTAACAAGGTACCGAGTTGTTACCTATTATCTTGATACAACGCGGGCTGCTATCCCTAGAAAATATACTCTTTACTTCGTGCCCTACCAACTCGGAGGTGTTATGAGCCTAATTATCACAAGAAACACTTGTAGTATCGCTAATAGACTATGCATCCTCCCACTAAATGATTCCTTCTTTAGATGGCTCAAACACCTCTAGGTCCCAGATGACACGTACATAAATCCTATTCAGGTCTTCCTCACTCAAGGGCTCAACATAGGGCACAAATTTATCATCTATTAAAGGGATAATAACTCTTTCCTCCTTATTTTCAAAGCTGATATAACCCTTATTGAACCGAAGATTAGCATTATTTTCATAGCACCAAGGAAGCCCCATGAGATCTAGAAAGCTATCTGCCTCTTCCAATGCTAAGACCTCAAAATATCTAGTGAACTTGGCTCCTTGTATGGTAATGGATGCATCTTTTAAAACTCTAATGGGAGTGGCCTTAGTCCAGTTAGCCATGAACAATACATTTGAAGATGGCTGCAATGGAGGTCTCCCCATTTGTACCCATGCATCTAAAGTAAGAACATTGACTATCAATCAATATATTACTCAAAATCCACCCATCCACAACATCATTCAGAGTGATTTCCTTGTCATAATATAAGCTATGAGGGGGAATATTTGCATGCAAGATCTATCATCTAGTCTCAATACTTACACGCGAGTGTTTCCCTTTAACCAATTCCCTAATAGTGGAATGATATTCTCTTGGCACAACATCTTACACACTTCTTTCAAGTCATCCATATCAGATTGGACCATCTCTTATGCTTTCTTTTTCTCCATCTTCCGTGATTGCTCCTTTAAATATTATATTTCACCCTGAAGATTTCTAAGTACCTCCATGGTTTCTTGATAAACCTCCTTTTGATGGGTAGGATCTGGGTACCGTGCATGTAGAACCTCCTCCTTAGTGATGGTAGGATTTTGCTACAATGCTTCTTTGGCATGTGCCACTTTAGCACGGGTAGTGATCCTTACTTGCAATGCCTCAAATTCTGGTTCCAACTTGGGCATCCACTGATTTTCCATAGCGCGTTGTATCCTAACCATCCTTGCGCCTTTATTTTCTTGTTTATGCTACTTGCTAAGATGCTCATAGAAGTATAGGAACTCCTCATAACTATGATTCTTTCCATGTAAAGAACATGTAATATTATGACGACATTCACGCTTTGTAGCGGTAAGGAAATCTACATGTATAAAATGCTCCATGAGGGAACTTACCTCTTCCACCACCATGGCCGCATCCTTTGAATCCACCACGGTACCCTCGGTCTCTTGCATAACCTCCTTCAAAACACCCTTCACTCGATCATAGCGTGCTTGAGTTTGATCCCGATCCTGATGCTCATTCTTTCCTTTAGAGTTAACTAAAACTCCTATCTGTCATACACCAATATCTATAGCATCATGGATTTGACCAATCAATCGGTAGTCTTCCATGTCATGAGTTATGGACCAAAAAGTTTTACAGTAATAAGAGATGTTCTTCCTTATTGCATGTTATAATAATGGGTAGTGGCTAGCATCATGGTTTAAATGACATATCTCATAGTCTAACAAAGCAATGAGCATACTGATCTGCGGGGACAACTATCCTTTGTGTGACCTTCTACTTCACAATCTATGCACAAAATCCTTGTGCGCATCTCATGTGTTGAATTTTTCGATAGCCTCTCCAATTGTTTCACCATACTTGAGATCTATGCTTCTAAAAATGGTCTCGCCCTAGTGTTTATACTTCCAACTGCCTCAACGCATAAAGCTGCTTCAAGTGCTTCACACAGATCTGTGTATGTTGTATGTGATAGCACCCTTCTAAAAGGTGTAATCAAGCCCCCAACGAACAATTGCGCATGTTGTCTTACATGAATATCATAAGAAATTTTAGATAACAGTGTTTTGGAATGAGATCTCTAACACTCTCAGTAGTTCCTTGATTAATATCCTTGAGTGCACTTATACTCTTCTTCTCAAACTCAGGATATGAAATTATTTAAGGAAAGCATCTTTTAAAGCTGCATAGTCTATGCAAGTCTGATTAGGGTCAAAAATTTTGTACCAACTGTGTGCGCACCCTTGTAGCGTAGTGGAAAATTGACTTTCCCTACACTCAGAAGTCGTGATTCCTTTTATGTGCCACAAAGTATTTCACATTTGTGCATGTGTTCAACATCATCTTCTATGCCCCTATACTCTGGAAGATGAAGAGACATCTCCATGTAAATATTATGGGGTTGGTACAGACCCTTCCCACCTGATCCAAAACCTCTTATGTTTCCTCTACCTCCAAAACCACTAGATCCACTAGAACCACATATACCTCTTGATCCTAAACCCATATACTGATTCGGACTAGAAGATGTACTCCACTGTGTCCCAATAGTAGTATTGTATCGCACCCCCTATGGTCTGTGAAGTGTTATCACTCCTAGAAGAGAGTCCAAAATTCTACGTACCTGAATTTATTGTGGAACATACACCTGAAAAGGTACCTCAAACAATAACAAAGACATTTGTGTTTCCATCGATGTGTTTGTTATATGACTTAATCTTGCTCCCCTACTTCATAAATCAACTTGTTGACTATTTATCGTACTAAATACTAGAATACCAAGCGCTTGGAAATGTTTCTAGGTAGACTCAGATGTGCACCCATGACCCAAGTCATCTCTATTGGCACTCTTCCATGTGAGGCCGAGAAGGGTTCCTCTGTCATACTTGCCCAAATGGGGAGTTCCCGATGCTCCGCTCCATGCCTTCTATGTGACCTCCAAATCTTTCGTGACCCATTTCTCTCCTTAACGTCATTCACTCTACAACATCCCGATGCTTATCTATCTCCTCTCGTAATGGAACTAATGATGCAACCTATCATTTACAAGTAAAATCCTAGATGCGTCGGCACATTACTCAACCTAGGTTGAGCACTCACCACAGTGCACAAAGGTATCGGGCCCTCTTTAGGGTTTTGTTACGAGGATGTTAGCATGTTGAAGACTTAATTCCTTTAGATCCTTAATTAATACATCATTCTACAATGCATGTTTAGGTCTAGTTCTAAATAATAATAGATTTAAACAATATCCATAATGAAACCAACCATGCAAGAACCAATTATACTCAAAATTAACACTCTGATTCAGCCAATACACTCCATTATATTAAACATGATAAATACATAGAATCTCATTACAATAGATAATACCATCGCTTATGCGTGCATCATATTTGGCAGCATAACTTCACATTAATTTAGTTCTCACACACACTCTATACTACGTAGATCATTACATATTTATAAGGGTGGGGACTTGCCCTTCACCGCTTGCATAATTCCAAAAATAGGTCACATGCTGAAAATAGCCATGTGCCTTTACAATCACAACCACACATGTAAGTGCGCTAATAATAGACCAATTCTAGTTAACTGGAAGTATCAAATCTATTCTTATCTTGCACCCATGTAAAGCACTTTGTAGCCACTCCTCCGAAATATCTAATGTGTGTCGTGCAAGTCTTTACGGTTTGTAAGCTCTACACGCTATCTCCAAAATAGCCCGCCCAAGTGAAAATGGTTAAGCCCCAAATCCACCCTTATATTGCACGCACATGTTCTCCTTTATCCTTATATGCCTTTGACCGTGCCCTGTTCTCTCACGTGAACCTTCCGTGTGCTTTCGGTTAAGTATTCCACTTTTATCTGCCCAACACCAACAAGAACAAAAGTATGTATGTTGTGACACATAGATAGTGTATCTATTTCTACACATATATCATTACATTAATAGTTTTCATGTTGATGTTGATTAGTGATAGCCAAGCTCTAAATATTTCTTTGGGAAAAATTATGAAAAACAAAATCCATTTTTTAATCACTTCCCAATTATTTATATTCTGTAAAAGTAGAATTTTCCATAGCCTTTTCAACAAAACCCATTTTGTTTGCTTTTGACAGTCAATTATATTCATGGTAAATTATTCTTTCATGCATTTTAACAAAAATTCTCAATGCAAAATTTTTGGCATTGTTTTTTCATTCATCGATGATCCATAAATTATTGTGAAATATTTGTATACCTTGCTTGCAAGAAATGCATTTTTTGGCAAGAGGACTAAGAACAATTTCCTAAAATTCTTGACATGGAAAACAATGATTGCTCGAAGCTAACAAAATGGTTGTTCTTGAAAAGGTAAAGGAAAATAGATTTTTGTTTGGAAAGGGATATTATTCATTCATTTCTTTCACAGACAATTGAACTTAAGTTAATGTTAGCACCGTTAATTGAACTAAAGTTATAAATTGATTATTGAAATTACTTTGGTAGGTGGAAGCATATGGAAATTGTGATATTTAATGACCTGGGAGATTATACAATTATAATTAATTAAAGAGACATATACATGATCCTGCAACAAACTAATCAGACCTAAGTAAAGGTTGATCCCTTAAGAATACATGTATTACAACAATTTTCTCAAGTCAATAATAGATGTCCATTGAATGGTGTTTAGGTAACACTAAGTTCAAAATATTTTATCAAGGAAAATGTTATTGACCACTAAGATTTATATATTTTCTTGTTAATGCATTATTATTTTTCCTATTAATGATGCCTAGAGAGCACTAAGCTATAGTTATATCAGTGTGGTTGATCGTAGTAACAACTAGGATAAGAAGTACATATTTATTTGTTAATGATTCTTATACACCGTTAAGCTAGAAACAATATGTTGCAGCTGACCCTAGCGACCGCTAGGATCATAAATACTTATGTCTATACCCCTTAGTAGTGCAATGATTGGTGTTCTTTTGATCACTGCAATAATAGTTGTGCATTGAAATAAACCTAGATACGACGAAGCTCTAAATAATTCATTATGGATGAACTTAATGACCACTAAGATCAACACTACATATATCTTGATCCCCACTAGTGCAAAGATAGGAGAAATTTTTATCTTTCTAATAATAGTTGTCACGTGAATAATGTGTAGATATGGCCAATCTCTAAATATTTCATTGTGTCCAAACTTAGTGATTGCTAAGATCTAAACTATGTAAGTCTTGAAGCATTAAGAGTGCTTATATTGACATACTTTTCTCATTACATTAATATTATTCTTGGAGTGACACCTAGTGAACTCAATGGTTAAAACTATGTATATATTGACTCCTCGAAGGTGCATGTATAGTCATGCTTTGTGCATTCCATTAATAGTAACTCTATGAATGATGCCTAAAGAACCTCCAAGCTCTCAATATTTATTTATGGCTAACCCTAGTGATTTAGGATCAACACTTATTTCATTTATTTGGAAATTATTTTCTAATCTTACCTAATATTCATAATTAGGGACATATGAATGTTGCCATAAATTCAATTAGGTCATTTGTCTCAGTAATTATTTATGTTGATCATGTATGCAACGTTTGTGGCCCTTTAATTTTTCAACATGGTGGGAGAGCTGGTAATGTCAATGGTAGATGCTTATTTATATTCCTACGAGGAAAACAGAGTAATTATAGATACTGTGTTCGATCCAGCTACCTTACATGATGAATTTCAGCATTACTCGGCAATATTTTCGCAATACAAGATGAAAATGTTGATGTTGATGTCGTAGACAAAAAGGGTATACTGAATATCAAGTGTTACGGATTTGAGATCTAAGGGTAATAAAAAGAGCTGGTATCCATTTAATTTTGGCTATACTATAGGTGCTTCCATTTCCGGAAGTGATCGCTTCCTATCTACTTCATGCCAAATCCAAGGATTTTTCCTTTTTGGGGAATGCATACAAACGTTAATATAAACTTTCAGATCCGGACTCCACGCACAACTCAAAAACATTTGAGTCCTAGATGGCTCAAAGGAGAGTAAGAGAATTTTTAGAGTTGGGTTATTGACCCATTAGATAATATGGATGATTCTTATTTTCCTAATATCCTTATTAAAAGGTTTAGACCAGGAGTTTATATTGGCACGACCCTCATGAATAGGCATGGCCCTCATGAATAGGCCCCAAATAGGTAGTGTGTTCTCGTATTGACTAGTTGGGAGTAGTGCTAAGTAAACTTTTGATGTATGTATCTTTTGGAATCTATAGCTTGGTTTTGTATGAGCGTATGGTCTAGTGCTTCACTTTGTAAGAAATTTATGATATAATCATTTTGGTGAGAAAAATTATCGATATAAAAATTAGGTGTCTCCGCTTAATGTTCACGGCTACGCCCCTGCATTGAATGGTCAACTCCGTTATTGAATGATAACTAATATATTTCTACCTAAGTTTTGTTGGTTGGCCAAGTAGGATGGGGATCACACAGAACACTCCACTAAACATGTGGAAAATTATTTCTACGAAGTACAAGGGAGGAAATCACGGTGATGACGGGTGAAGGAGAGAAATTACGGGAGGAAGGTTATTGTTATGAGTAGGAAATTGTAGAGTTCAAACCCAATAACCAAAGTAGTTCATCATTCAATCTAGCAGAAAGCAACCATGAAGCTATTTGTAAGATGAAAAAACCTAGACACAATGTTCTTAGAATCATCTGTCAAAGATACAAAGTGCTTTCCGGATCGGTGTTTGAAAAGTGCATAAGAGAGAGATAGAAGAAACATAGGAAAAGGAGAATGGAAGAAATGTAACTTTTATTTCATGTATATTGATGACATAAATTCCAACAACAACAATCCACAATTACTACAACATAGATTCTATCAAACTCTATCATTTTTAGGATCCTTTGGAATGGAGAAGCCATCCAAATTTATAGCAATGTGGATTAATGTCTTATCTCCCCCCACATGACTCTTCATATTCATATTCCACTTGTGACCTTCCATTTTCCATCAAAAAAGACAAATTAAGTATTTCTCGTATAATTTTGAGAAAATACTTATACAATTTAGAAATATGTCACTTAATTGAATAGGATGGAATATAATGATTATGCTCAACTAAGAATTAGAAGTGGGAGAGAAGAAAGAGGGATGAGTAGAGAAGAAAGAATAAGTTTATATTTTCAATGAAGAACTTAATGATTCATGTTTCCCACTTTTGTACCTTGAATTATTTATTAAACCAAGTTGTCGCAGCTACCAACTTATCCACCTCTAGAATGCACATGCATCGAGCACATTGATCCATGTTCCAGAAAATAACCGATCTTCTTGTACTGAGTGGGCCATACTTCATGATCCATTACAATTACAACAATACAACTTCTTATGTTGGCCAGGGACTCTAGATTGTCTTCATTGAAGGAAAGAGATTCACATGCCTCCTTCTTGACTAGATCCTGGAATGAAATGATGAGCTCTTCTGATGATGAGTCCTCAATTAGCAGAGGTAGCTCAAGTCTCTAAACACAATGGTAGACATCATTCAAGATATAGAAATCATGTTTCCCATATGATTCCAATTCAGAGATTGCATTCTTGAGCATTGCATATCTCAATCCATGATGTAGATCCAAACTTGATACAAGTTCGCTGCAACGTATGTGAACACATTCTTACTCATGAGGGTGTGAGAGTTGAAGGAAATCATCTTGGAAACTAGTGGGAACATCTCATCCAAATGGTTGAATTATTTTGTAAACTCCTTCTTTGTTTTATTCACTTCTAACAGTGTCGCAAGAACATATTTTATGAGAGAGATGAATTTTGGAAACAATTCCTTTCCTTGCTCGATGATTTTCTCAACCCATTTCTTGCTAGCCTTCCCCTACATCATGTATCCTTGTGCTTTATTAATTTCTTTGATATCAACCTTATTGATTGGATGAATTTCTTGATCGTAAAGGTAGATGTTGATTCAGGTCTTAAGAAGGGTTGAATGTAGGCACTAAGAGATTTTACGTATTTCTCCAAGTGTATAATTATTTTCTTGTACTCTTCGTTATGAGAAAGGATACATGAAGAGGATTCCTTGAACATGTGAGAATAACCCTTGTGTGAGGATTGACCTAATGAGATTCGGGTCAACTCATAATATGACAGAGTCATTTACTCAATAGGATTCTCAACTTTCTATCTAGAAACTTCAACATATTGATTACCTGAGGTCTCACTGAAGAAGTGGGATATTGTCTGAGATTTCTTTCTTCATTTGGGCTTCCATATATCTGATATTTAATCAAGGATTGGTAGGATAATATTTTGTGTTGTCCTTGTCTCATTGTTGATCATTTCTTAGATTTATGGGAATGTTTCATCAAGAGTTGTTATGATGTCCATCTCTCGGAACCTTTTCAAGATCTCGTTGTGGAATCAATTCATTATTACTGTGGGGAATCTCTGACCTTCAGGGATACATACTCATACACTTAAATTTTATGTAATTAATTACTCATGTTTGATGGATCTTTCTTTTCTTGATAAATTCAACCCAAATTTCTCACCTATCCCACCGAGCTCGCTATTTTGGTCCACTTTGAACAAATCGTTGAGCTCATTCAACTTGCTCACAAGGAGAGTGGATGTCTTTTACCTGATTGAAGATTTAAAATGATGATATTTGGGCTCTTGAGCATTTTTAATATCTTATTAGAATGTGTAATTCCTCTTGTTTTTCGCCGATGTGTCTTATGATGTTCTATTTTTCTCATGTATATCTTTGTGACCAAAATGATGACTCAGGATCCTTGTGAAGGATGAATTTCCTCATTTGAGATGTCCAACTATCATATAACCTTGTGAAGATGTTAAAAATTAGAGAGATGAATGGAAATGGAAATGACTCTTTTCACTTTTTCACCTTCGACCACCTTATTTGTCAAGGTTTGTCTCTAAGAACAATTCCTTGAGGAAATCTACCTTCCTTGTGAGTTTACTATTTATAGTAAGTGCTCATGTAGAGAATTACTATTTTTTAAAGTGCCCTTCCACACCTCATATTTTGACAAAACCACCTCCACTAGGATAGGTTTCTTCTCTTAATCTCATGTACAAATTTTCAACTCAATCCGATCACTAGAATGGTGAGAAATAAAAAATTACAAAACTAGGGCATGAAGTCAGTTTTATTTGTAGTAAAAATATGGAACATGCATGTCATTTCTATCACTTGTGTTCTGAAGGCACCTGGAAATGATGAAGAATGAAAAAATACCACCTTGATCCATGCACCGGTTTGTAAGATATGAGAATTTTTCCTTTACATGTTCTGTAATCATTCGGAAAAAATGCATATGGATCCCTTTAAAATAATAGATTTTGTGAAAATATTTTTTCTTTGATCATGGAAATGTGGAGGGATGAACGGAGGAGGAACAATGGTGGAGAAGGAATCTAGAAAAAATTGCAGGAGTTCGGGTAGATTTTGAGTGAAATAGGGGAAGATGAAAAATGCACTAACTCTTGGATTTTATGCCTTTGGTGGGAGGCACATTTTTTCCCCTTAGAAAAGGACAATGGGACACAAAAATTTCCTCATTCTCATGGTGAAAAGTGTCGACATGCATGGCATGCGGCGAGGGCTAGAAAATTGCTCAAAGGTGCTTACAGGGAGCCTCGCAAGGTCATATGGTGGGTGCAAGAGGTGTAAGGTGGGGGCACTTTTTTCCCCCTTGTCCCCTTGGAAAGGTACTAAGGGGAAAAAAAATTGCACCTCAACCTCATGATGCCACGTGGAGCTGAAAAGTTTGACTAAGGATAAAGCTTGTACCTTTAGAAGGAGCTTGAAAATGACGTTGTCAAAGCTCCCAGAGGTATTTTGGGAACTTATTTATATGAAATTTATTTGAAAAGGAATTTTGAGAAGAATGGGATGGGTCTCAAGGTCTGATTCAGCTTGCAACCTTTTCAGAAATGTCCATGTTTTCAGGATCTCCTAATGTACCTTCTAATAATGAGTTATGGAAAGAAGCACCTTAGCTTTGTGAAAATATAAAACCACCATAATTTACAGAATTGAATCAGATTTCCATTGATATATTGTTTGACCTCAAACTCATTCTAGAGCTCCCATAATCATCTTTTGAATCTCATGTGCTTTTTTCCAATACAAGCTTCTTTTGCCCTCAAAAACCCACTTTGTCTAAAGTTGCTACTAAATATTCCTAAATCACTTGCACAATGTTATTTTCTCATTAATACCACTCCCTAATGAATTTGAGTCTTCAAATATTCTCTTCAAGATATGCACCTACCTTAGGATGGCTAAAAATAGTCATTCCTAAGCTTAGAAAGATCCGTATTGAAAGATAATGTCTCAAAGGAATCTTGTGAACTTGTTTCCACATTTCCAACACATGGGAAAGGTCATTACAATACACATTATAATTTCAAGGATTGGGATAGGTATAATACATGGGAAGATTTGATGCGGGGAAGTGCTCAAGGGAAACTTACACACAAAATTTTGACACTGGGGGTCGTTGTCATGCTTGAAAGTTGAAAATTTTAATGTTGCACATTTGTATGAAAAAAAAACAACACACTTATTATGTGATCAATTTTTTTTATGGATAATTGTGTTTGGGTATCAAATATTATTGTATCAGAGTATGGAGTAATGGGATTTCAAATAATTTTAGTAATTATGTATGTAGAATGATTTCCTTATTATATGTGTTGCCAAATTATTATGTTATGTTGTATTTCCTTGCATGAATGGTTATGATTATGAATATGCATGTCTAACATCTTGATAAGAAAACAAAGGAGGTACCTGGTGGCTACTTTTCCTTTGGGTGAGCTTCCATACTTGTTTGGATGAAGTGCCAAAGCACGCCTAGCTAGGTGTTGATAAACGATAAGACTACAAAGTCATTTTGATGTTGGTAATAAAAGCTAGGCTTCTGAGATAGTGTAAAAATTGTTTGGATTTGATTATTTTCTCTTAAGAATAACATTCAATGTTTGTGGTTTTGATTTGGCTCACCACCTCCTCTCGCATCAAATCTACAAATATTTCATATTTTAAGGATTCATATTTTTTAAGAACATTTTTCATTTTGTAGAAGCTTCTTTGAGAAATTCCATTCTCCATTCTACATTAAGGGACCATGTATGAGATATATTTTTCTTGGAATCATCAAAAATATTCTCAGAGAGGAGGATTTTGTCATCGTAACATCTACGATGCAAAGGTATTAATGAAATCTACCAAAATGTTTACTTTTTGTCAATGCATTCTTTTAATAAGTTGATTTGATTTTGAGATGAGATAGTATTTTCATAAGTTTTGTATGATTCATCAATGAAGTATAATCCTTTGATAAGTATTTTCTCCACCCAAACTTTAGTTACCTTTCCCAAAGTTTCAAGTTTGTGTATCTCAATAATAGATTTCAAATCAATATTACCAGATTATAACATATGGTGGGAATGAAGAAAATGGAGTTAGATCTAATGTAATATTATCAGATGAAAGGAAGGATTTAATGAATTTTTTTAGTACCTACACCTGCTCCTCAAGTTTCTCTTGATTTTTCTTCCCGTTCTCAACCTTCTTAATTATCTTAGAAATAGTTTCTCTAAGGTTATGCACTTCACCCTCAGTGGGTGTGTTCTCCCATATATATTCTTGTTAGTTCAAAATCAGCTACAAAAACCTCATGTTCACCTTTATCTCCTTTAGGCTTAGAAATTTCAAGGAATTGTTGTCTTGAGACATATGAGAGTAATTGAGAGGTGTTAAGGAGTGAAGCAACAACATCATAATTGGGAACTTCAATCTTGGATTAAGATTTTCTTTTCTTATTGTTAATCATAGGCTCCACCCAAGAGAATGAATTCCTTTAATATGATCCTTAAGGATGGAAATTTGAGTGCAAGTGGTGGAGGAAGGGGTTGAGAGATAGAAATAGTAGATACCACAGGAAAAAAATAGGTTCTTATCACATCTAGCTCAGGGTCTAGAAGTATTCACCTTCCATAGATCAAGAGTTGCTTCTTCCACCACATCTTCTTCTTCCTCATCATCTTCTTTGCTTTCTTATTCTTGTTCCTATTCATACTATTTATTTTCACTTCCTTCCTACTCACTTTCCTCCTCTTTTTCAGTTTCCTTTTTCTCTTCCCTTATTTGTTTGGAAGTTACTTCTTATTTCATTTATTATGTTTCATATTTCTTATCATATTATTTTCTAGGTGTCTCAATCTTCTTCTCAGTCTCTTTTGTTTTGTCTTTCTTTGCATAGAATTTAGTCCCAAAATATAATTGAGAAGTTGGAGAAGATTTGTGAGGAGTTTCTGTTGGGAAGAAGTTTCTTTCTCAGAGAAGCTTCTTGTTCATAAGTGTTAAACTCCATTTTCTTATTAAACCATTGTCTCTTTCTTGATAGAACAGGATCATTGAGATCATCTGGATTATCTTTATCCTTTTAATACTAGTCAATTGTGGGGGAGAACTGAATTGAATAGATTTGCTGAATTTGGGACGGATTAAATCATAGCCACCATCAACCATGCCCTTTGTCACCTTGTGCAATTTGAAGTCTTGGATTTGTTAGAGATACATCATGTCATATTCTCTTTTTCTAACCTCAAAATCATCTTCACAATCTACCCAATAATCTTAATTATAGGCACATGCATATAAGAGAGTTAGAGGTTGTTTCTAATGAAGTTCTTACTATAAAAAATTGTCCTCTTCTAAAAGGATGCAAGTTAAATAGAGAGATAGTTATCACAAAATTATGAGCATTAAGAGGATATTTACAAGTATAATTTACCAAGGATATGGGAAACTAGATGCCGATATATTTTTATATCTACAAGTCATGTGAAGAAGATCCAATTGTTTGCAAAGCTCAATCAAAACAATTTTATCACTACAAGTTGTCGACACCCAAAATTGGGTCGCAACCCTCTAAACCCCCTTCAATTAATTAATTCCCCACCATGCCCACTTGCACACATTTTAATTAATTTAATTACCAAAATTAAGTTAATTATCTACCTCACCTCTTCACCTCACCTCTCCACCTCATCCTAGACCTATTCCAACCCTATTCATTACCTAAGACTAAGTCCCCACTTCCCTTAACCAACTAGGACTTATTCTAACCCTAATATTGATGGCCTATTATCCCTCTAACTACTCTCCCACTCCATTTAGTACCATTCCACACTTGTGACTGGAACCAAAATCTCAATCACGCCAAATTTAGGAAGAATCAGGCTATTTTTAGAAAGTATGACCATTTCTCCCTAACTAATGCTGATTATTCCTCGGTCGGTGCGATCAACTAACCATCTTCATTTCCTTAAATAAGATTTCGAACTCTTTCCTCAAATTTTGAATCCTTTTTTCTAGCTCTTGTGACCTTGCATCCTTACTCCATAGTTTCCGGTGATCTTGAAATATACCAAAGACCCTTACAGCATTTAGACAACACACCACTCATCAAAAGATTGAGCCAAAGCTCCAATGTACTCATAGGAAGGCACCATGCCCTCCTTCTACTGGTGCATTCTTTTGGGACTAGCTTCTTCCTGTAACCACCACAATCTTTTTCCATTCATCTCTATAATTATTTACTAGTTATCTATTTCATTCTATCACCTCTCATACCCGTATCTCTCCTACAACACCTCCATCTGACCATTTTCCCACAAAAACCTCCATATCTTGCCCAAATACCATTCTTATGATCTTTGAGTCTTTCTAGTAATCCCACAACCTCACCCAAACCTTCCCAACTCTTTGTGCAATCACAGAGAGCTCCCATCAACTCATTTTTAATATTTCTATCTAATTTCCCATACCAACGTTGTCGGTCGCCTAATCAAGTCGACTCTTTACCGAAGAGGCGGCATTGGTCTCCTAACCAATATCGATCTCTGTGACTGGTAACTTTCCCCAAACCAACAAGCTTACAACTCTCCCAAAACTTCCCATAACCTCACCAAATCCATCCCAGACCTCATTTACAACCTCTATCATACCTATAAGCCCAAACCAACCTACCAACCCTTCAAATTTAGTCATAACTTACCTATTAGATTAGATTTACTTATTGTATTTGTGTGAGACACCTAAATCTTACAACTATAGTAAGATTTCCTTCTTTCATTTTTTTATGTGCATTAAGTTGTCTTTGAACATGGATTGACATCCTTCTAGGAAGCACCCGCTTCCCCGAGATCTAGCTCCCGCTAGGCAGTTCACCAACCTATATTATTAATGTTATCTTGTGGTCTTATTTTGTATTTCAGGTAATACTTCCCAAACAAAAAGGATTTCTTCACAATCAATTTGGTCAACATTCAATGTACACACAACCTATCTTTGACTATCACAGGTATTCCTCCTCACCCTTACCTCTTATTTGTTTTATCTCTACTTTGCGGTGAAACATTTTGGCATGCCTCATATAGGGTGCATTTGGGTGTTTCTTTCTTTCCTGAAAAGTTCACACTAAATATCTCTCTAGTTAATCTTCTTTTCTTTCTATTTGTCTAAAATAAATTTGTCCTTTGGTGCTTAAAAATAACACTTCTTCTTTTCTTCTATATTGCATTTAGTAAAAGAGAATTCCTCTTCCTATTCTCCTTTTGCTACATCGAATATAATTTTTATTTGGGTTTAAAATATGTACATTTCATCCTTTAAGTGTTGCATTAGATCACATAGATTTAATTAGCAATCACACGGTGGAGGTCATGACCACTTGGTGATTAGATTTGGATTAAGCATAGTTCACATTTGTGCACACACTCCTAGGCCAAACCACTTAAATAATTTACACATTTCTTAAACACTCCCTTTCTAGGAAGAAGCCATCAAGGATTTAACAACTCATTGATGGTGGGCACCACCCGGTGTTCTGGCTAGTTTGTCATATCAGAGTTCAGACCACACGTACTAAAAGGTATATCAGGCCTCTTTATCCAAAACTAACCTAAAACCAGCCATAGATTGCTTATAGGGAACCTTTGTTATCCAAAACTCTATTTCATTCATAGTCAGTTTAAAAAGGCATAAGCCACTCAACACTAAAATATGATACCTAGGATTTACATGTTTTGCTAGTTTTTTCTTGTTTGAATTGTGTTTTGAGTTGTGAGAATGATTCTTCACTTTTTCTTTTCTTTCACACTCCACAATCATAACTAGTGTATTCTGGTTCTTTCTGAGTGTGATAGGACATCTTATTTCCATACTCAGCTTTTGAGTTGGCTTTTATTTTGACTTAATTCACTATAAATTCAAAATTCTTCATTTTCTCAAAATTCATAGTAACTAGCATCGGTCCAAAGGTGACTAGCATCAATTCATTCATCATACCAAAGATTGGTTAAATGACCGGCATCGGTTTCATGTTGTTTTTGGTAATTTTTTCCAAAACAATGTTCAATTCATATTCATACATTTTATGTGTTCGAATCATTTACTACACTCATTTCTGAGTCTCTGTCACCATTAATAGAGTCCATTTCATCCATTTTACCCCTTTCATCTCCAGATTTCTAATTCTTTTGATTATCTTCAATAACAAGCACCGGTCAACGACCATCATCGGTTCATTCTACTAACCGACACCAATTACCTATCCGACGTCGGTTTCGTGTTTTTATTTTTATCATAAACGACAACCTACTTTCATTTTTCTAGATCTTTCCTGTTAGGAAATAAGGGATAAAATATGTGGAATAATCCCTCAAAGAATCGCAATAGTAGAAACTAATATGCAAAAATATTACAGATCTCAAATAAAAGTGTAGAATAAAATAACACAATACAAAGAGACAATATTTAACGTGGTTCACCCAATTTGGGATACGTCCACCAAGAATCACTTGCTCAAATTTTATTACAAGCCACCACTCTCTCAATACAATACCCAGATCTATTTGGAGTTATGCTCAACAAACTCTACAAAATTCACACCGAATTCAAAACACATCTGTAATGTTACATTCTACCTACCATATGCATAAAATCATGTAAGTAGACAATTGCTTAAGAAGTTTTACAAAACCGTGGGTATCAAAACCATCCCATAAACCTATGGGTCAAAAATCCTGCCCATATGAGAAAAGCATGTTTCCCAGTATATCGGGCACGTTTTAAGGCCAAAAAAAATTCTTGAGGGTCTGTGCCCCTGAACCCTAGCGAGACAACTATGAAAAGTGTATAGTACTCTTATTATACAGTCTTCAACACTTTCTCACATGAAAATAGGCTCCACAACCTAACATTTCCATTCTTTTTTTTTGTGTGTTTTCGTATCATTTTTAGAACTCATACTACATATATTTCCACCATTCACATGATTTTAACTCGTCAACAAGAAAACACCCTAATCTATCATGCTAGCCATCAACCACTACCTCCTATCCCTTCACCACCTTCTATTTCTTCACCCATGGACCCTAATTATTTATCGGTTGTACCTACGAGAGACAAGCAGTTTGCATAACTCCTTGATCACAATCCCACATCCTGTAGTATTACCTCTCCCATTCTTCTACCCGTGACTCATCGTGACGACTCATATATGGGATGCCTATCTCCATTCCTCCCGCTCTTGCCCCCACTTCCATATCGGCCAACACTAGTGTAGCATTACCTACTTCCACCTCACCACCTATCATTTCTCATATCATCCCTACATCTTTGATATTTTTCACACCTATGGCATCTATCGCACCTTCGGTGTTTATCACCCCTTGTAGTCATTTTTATGTCCTTAGAATAACCTTCTAATCGCATGCACACCGGCCTATCACCCAGTGAAGCATTAGGCACTCACCCAAGGGACAAAGGGTGCCAAGCCAATCCTTTATGTGAGTTTTGTGAGAATACATTTCTTAATGACAGAAACTTAGATGCAAAAAGGTAAAGGACCATATTGATGGGTGTCGTTATTCCCTTCATTTAATCAACTCTTTGTTGATGTCATATTCAAACTAGGGGTGGTGTCCAAAGCTATATGCAACAAGAAATATTAGTGATCTAGTAATTGACTGTAGGTATTTGTTTATTTTTATATTTTCTGGGGGATTTTCTCAATGTCTTGAGGATTCCTTGGCTAAAACCTTATTGAAATCAAACTATGAAAACTTGTTGGAAGTAAACACTCTCTACAGAAATAGATTGCTGGAAATAAACACACATTTGTAGAATAGAATAGATTGTTGTAAGTAAACACACATTACAAAAATGAACACACTTGCTTTGGAAATAAACACACAATTTGAGAATGCTAAAATTTGATTGCAAAGAAAGAAGAATCTAATCTAGAACACTGCAAGAACAAGTATACAACAGATTTCAACTTGAGTAATCAAAAGCATTTATAGAATTAATAGATCTATACTATTTTCTCTAGAAATATAAATACCAATAAAATGAAGATCCTAGTTCTTGGAAGAGTGGGCCCTTGCTCCACCTTGAAACAATATTTGACAACTTAATATACTCTCAAACAAGAATGGCTATTTTATTGATAAAATGTTTTACATTACAAAAAATTATTGTTTCTTTCTATCTCTTTGTCTTTCTCTATGTATCTATGTATATATATATATATATATATATATATATCTACAATTATGCATATATATACTTCTTCCACATGTGTATTTACAGCCATAGCTATCCTACTAATTCAGATAGAACCAAATTGTGCCCAAAATAGATGTTGAATTGGATCATGGTGTGACTTACTTTGTTGTATGATAGTTATCCCTGGATCTGCGAGTACGAAAAGAATCGTAAATCTTCCAATATGCTCCTGATTGAAAGGATTGTTGATTGCTAAATCAGTGGATGTTATTGGAATAAATAAATTCTCATCGGTTCTAGAACTTTAGAGAAGTTCTAGAACTAAAGAAATCGTTCCAGATCTAAGCGTGAGGGTTCCAGAGCCATATGCGGGAGTTTCGTAATTAAGTTTGAAATTTTGAAACTTAGTGATGTAGTTCCGAACTAAGCCCTAAAGTTCCGTAACTAAGTGATAGCTATCAGAATCGCATAATGGAGTTCCGTGAGCTAAGTTTGGAAGTTCTGGAACTGATCCGTATTGACACCAATTCTTCCAAAAACATGTTGATCACTTCATACTTTGTTCTTTCAATCGATTGTGACTGTTTTATTACTATATATATATATATCTACAATTATGCATATATATACTTTCTTCCACATGTTTATTTACAGCCATAGCTATCCTACTGATTTAGATAGAACCAAATTGTGCCCAAAATAGATGTTGAATTGGATCATGGTTTGACGTACTATTGTATGATAGTTATCCCTGGATATGTGAGTATGAAGAATCGTAAATCTTCCAATATGCTCCTTATTGAAAGGATTGTTGATTGCTAAATCACTGGATGTTATTGGAATAAATAAATTCTCATCGGTTCTGGAACTTTAGAGAAGTTCTAGAACTAAAGGAAATCGTTCCAGATCTAACTGTGAGGGTTAGGAGCCATATGCGGGGAGTTTGTAATTAAGTCCAAATTTCTGAAACTTAGTGATGGAGTTCGAACTAAGCCCTAAAGTTCCAGAACTAAGTGATAGATCTCGTAACTGCATAATGGAGTTCCGGAGCTAAGTTTGGAAGTTCTGGAACTGATCCGTATTGACACCAATTCTTCCAAAAACATGTTGATCACTTCATACTTTGTTCTTTCAACTGATTGTGACCTGTTTTATTACTATATATATATATATATATCTACAATTATGCATATATATACTTTCTTCCACATGTTTATTTACAGCCATAGCTATCCTTGATTTAGATAGAACCAAATTGTGCCCAAAATAGATGTTGAATTGGATCATGGTGTGACTTATCATTGTTGTATGATAGTTATCCTGGATCTCGTGAGTATGAAGAATCGTAAATCTTCCAATATGCTCCTTATTGAAAGGATTGTTGATTTCCAAATCAGTGGATGTTATTGGAATAAATAAATTCTCATCGGTTCTGGAACTTTAGAGAAGTTCTAGAACTAAAGGAAATCGTTCCAAATCTAACTGTGAGGGTTCTGGAGCCATATGCAGGAGTTTCATAATTAAGTCTGAAATTTCTGAAACTTAGTGATGGAGTTCCAGAACTAAGCCCTAAAGTTCTAGAACTAAGTGATAGATATCGTAACTACATAATGGAGTTCCGGAGCTAAGTTTGGAAGTTCTGGAACTGATCCGTATTAACACCAATTCTTCCAAAACATGTTGATCACTTCATACTTTGTTCTTTCAACTGATTGTGACCTGTTTTATTACAAAACTGAATTTCCAAAGCACTTAGTTAGGAATTACAAAGTTTTTAAATGTTAGAACTACAATCAACAAAATATGGAAAATTACATCCTAACTTATATTAGATCAAACAAAAGTCACAAAATGTAATCAATCTTGATAAAAAGGAGAGTAAAATAAGATAATTTATTATACATTAATGAGACATATTCGCCTCATCATTTCCCCCATACTTACTTGTCTCCTGTAAGTCCTCTTACAAACTTTACTCTTTAAACCTTGGATTATGTATTCCCGCACTCCACTCCAATCGCTGCGGGTCAAATGGTTGAGACTCGAATATGCCGGTGTTTTAGTTCAAAAACACTATACCCTAATCCCGATTCTACTTTCCTCTTCCATTCCTCAAATTGAGTAGGATCTTGAGGTTTTATGTTTTTCCATGGGGACATGGGGGAGAAGAAGAAGGGGAGGCCTTATTCTCATTCCCATCCATATGCCTCTGTGATTTTCATTGATATGAGGGATTAGTGTGTACAAAGCTTTTGATCTTTCCAGACTCCGGATCAAATTTTTGGGAGATATTACTTCCCTTCTCCTTAAGGAAACTATAAGAAGATCCCATATTTTCAAACATCCATGATAAATCTCCTCAAAATTTTCCACCTCATAAAAAGTAAAAGCACCAATACTTTTATGTAAGTGGCAAGATAATGTGTCTTGAACTTTTATCAAAGGCATGGGTTCTAAAACATTTAACAAAATCGGATGGTTTACCATAATGAGTTCTCATGTAGAGACCAGATGAGATATCTTTCAATAGATGCTCGAGTATCCCTTTCCTTCCATGCAATCTGATTTTGATGATCGAAACAAATGCATTAAGCTATCTTTCTCCCATATACAAATTGATCATGAAGCTTGTGTTCTTTTGTAGCATAAGATTGTGGAGATATAATTCATAGAGAAGATTCTTCTACTTTGCATTGGCTAAAGAATAGGCTGTCATGAACTCAGATCCATCTTTTATTTCATGTGGAAGGCCATTAATGGGAAGTAATTGAATAGAAATGTTATCAAATATTTGCTCAACTGATAGGGTCCCAACCATATGGTTCTCAATTTTCCTTGAATTTTGGTACTTAGAATCAAACAAGAATGCCCAATATCCTACCTTGAATTGCATCTTCTTGATATATGTGTCATGTCATTACTTTCTTTGATCTTGGATTATCTGTCTGTTGAAGTGATTCCATCCTTAACTCATCCAACTCATTGAGTTGAAGAATTATCTCTTTTGTGTTGCATCCAACTCAATGCCTATTTTAGTTGTTGTCCTCAATGTTTACATTTCAAATTCAATAGATAACAAGGGATTTTCCCCATAGACTAACTCATATGGTGAAAATCCTGTTGAAGTCTTCCAAAGTGTATTATAGGTCCAAACACTTTCGTGGTAGCCTCTTTGCCCAATCTCTTTGCATGATTCAACTATTTTGGTAAGGATGTTTTCTAATTCTCTATTTGTTACTTCATCTTTTCCATTTTCTTGTGGGTGATAGGGATATGACTTCCTATGATTGATATGATAATGCATTATGAAGGCTTGGATCATATTATACATGAATTGTGGCCCCTGATATGAAACTATACTTCTTCATGCACCAAAATTTACCATAAGTTTTTGCCAAAGGAAATCAGCAATTGTTTCTTCAGTGGTATTTGTTAAATCCTGCACTTCTACCTACTTTGTCACATAATCAGTACACACAAGAATGTTCTCCTTTCCTTGTGAAGGAGGACTAAAGGGACAAACAAAATTCAACCCCATCTTTCAAATGGTTCAATCACAACTTGAGGTTGCAGAGGCATTTCATTGGTAAAAGTTGGATGTCCCATCCTTTGACAGGGATCACACCGCTTGATATATCTCTTCACATCCTTGTATAGAGATGGCCAATAATAGCTAGTGCCAAGTATCTTGTGAGCTATTCTTTTCACTTTGAAAGGTGCCATCCACTTGTTTCATCAATACATGCCCTCAATATGTCAAAGATTTCATCTT
Source organism: Taxus wallichiana var. yunnanensis (assembly GCA_018340775.1). Taxonomy (NCBI): domain Eukaryota; kingdom Viridiplantae; phylum Streptophyta; class Pinopsida; order Cupressales; family Taxaceae; genus Taxus; species Taxus wallichiana. The sequence goes on from CM031242.1 coordinate 753,280,387, forward strand.
CTCTCTCACACTCCGCCTAAAACAAAATCAAGACCACATTTAAACAACATTCCATTTAACCATTTATATTGTGCACTAGTTTTGATCAATTTTCATTTGTCTCTTAGTGAAAGAAGGAGGAAACTTCCATGTTGCAAGATAATTTTCCATCTCAACAAACCATGGTGTATCAGCTGAAATAACAAACAATTTTTCATTTGGAAAGTTGTCCTCACTAGATCTTGCTCCCCGTAGTGGTCATTCTGACAAGAAATTAGCTACCACATTAGATTTCCCTAGAGTATCTACTATGGTAATATCAAATTCTTGTAAAAGTAATAACCATCTAATTACCCTACCTCCAACCACTGGTTTGTTCATTAAGTATCTAATTGTTGAGTGATCTATATGTACAAATATTTTATACCCTGTGATATAATGTCTGAATTTATTAATTGCATAGATCACAACAAGAAATTCTTTTTAGTGGTAGTGTAATTTCTTTTAGTGGGAGTAAGATTTTTACTAAGGTAATAAATAGCATACATCTTTCCTTCTTCATCTTTCTATCCCAAAACTACACCAATGGAGTTATTTGAGGCATTTGTTTGAATGTGAAAAGGTTTTTCCCAATTAGGAGAATATTCAAGTCCCGGGCAAGTAGGTTGATTTAGGAAAAATTGTGAAAATCGACTAAGTCCTAGTCTTGGGGGGACAGAGGGACGTGTGGGACGAGAAAGACGCGGATCGGCCGAAAAGCCTCCAGCAGCCGCTAAGCATTTGGGACAATCGGGCCGAGAAGTACGTGGCGGGCGCGAGAAGCCGATCCAGCCGAAAAAAAAAAGAAAATCGACTAAGCGCTTGAGAGGGACAGATTCGGGACAAGAGTACACAAAGACCCCAACCGGCGTAGGTTCGGCCGAAATGGGAACAAATGGTCCAAAAGCAAATGGGACATTTGGGACAAAAAGAACGTGAACCGGCCGAACCGGGTGCCAAAAAGGAAATTTCAAGTGCCAAATGGGAAACAAAGTGGGACAAATGGGACAAAAAGACCCGAATCAGTGGATCGGCCGAAATGGGGAACTTCTTGATCGAAACAAAGTGGACAAGGAGACATTTGGGACGCGAACCGGGCGGTTCGGGAAATCAGCACAAGGAGTTTGGGACAGGAATGGGACAAATGGGACGCGCGAAGGGCGCGAAAAAGAGCGTGAAGGCCGAGGACCAACCAACGCATGACACGTGTCCACGAGGGAAAAGGTCGGAAAAGTCAAAGGGCGAGTTTTGAGCCGATTCGAACCAATGAAATAGCGCCACGTGTCCCAGCTAGGGCCCACAAGGAAATTTCAAATGAAAGCCCCGAAAAGTAGGAGGAGAGAGAATCATGCGACCAATCAATGTGCCACGTGTCATCCAGGTGGCGAAGCGCGGGAAATATTTCAAAATCCGTTTTGGTCTGTTCCGTGCCCTAAATCTTCAGATCGCCATATCTTTTGATCCAGAGCTCGGATTTGCACGTTCTTTATATCAACGGAAAGCTTGTGAAATTCTCTACATGATTCTAGGATCAATCTCGAGTTTTGGTGTAGTCTAGAGAGAGAAAATCAAGAAACGGCTCTGACGCATGATAATGGCCAGAGGCGACGTTTCAACAACCTGTTTTAATGCTAATGGGTCGCATTCTTCTTCAGCACGGCCAGAAGTGACATTTCAGCGGCCCAATTAATGCAAATGGGTCGCATTCTCCTCCAAATCAGTCAAAGATGGCAGGATATGGGTTGGTAAGGTCCTCCATGCTGATTTAATGCATTGGCATTCAATGAGGAATGGGCTTGCACGTTTTCCCACATTTCTGTCCCCTAGGCTCGACCCATGCAATGTAAAAAGCCATATTTGGCTCATTTGAAAGAAGTGGTTCATTCTTTTTGCTCTGCCCTCCCTTCTTTTCTTCTCTAGGGTTGAAAATGGAGTTCGAGCCTCCTCCCTTGCTCTGTAATGGCGTTTTTGCCTCTTATTAATGGAATGATGTTCTGTGCAAACTTCTGGAGCAACAAAACGTGTTTTGTGATGCATCTGTCCATCCTTCCTCATTTTTGCTTGTTCTCTTCTTTCCTCTCTTCATTGCAGGTATTTGTGCATGTTTGAATGTTCATTGCAGGTCTGGAGCTGTGTTCATGGAGTTTTGGGACATTTTCTGTGTGAAATCTATCCTTGGGCCTGTGATGCATCTGTCCATCCTTCCCATTGCTCACCTCTCTTTGTCCCATGGTAGTTTTGATAGATGTCCAACATTCTCCTTCTCTGGTGTATCACCGTTTTAGTGTAGGCTTTTGTTGTTTTTCCCTTCTCTCTCTCTCTCTGTCTCCTTGGCATGGTTAGATTAGGATTAGATTAGCTTGCCTGCACTGGAATAGCTTGTGGCAGGTAGTTTAGGAGCAGGAACCAGCCTTCTCTGGAGATTCCTCTCTCGGTTTCACAAGTCCCACGCTTGGAGAGAGGTTTCCATGTTGTGCAATCACACTGGATGCCTGAATGATCAACCTAGAAAATTGATCTGCATCCAGGGGTGCTGTGATTTTGCACTAACAGTTTTGGCACCCCGGTGGGACATCACAGAAGTTAGAGTTTCATCTTTCAGAGGTGTCTCATTATCAAATAGAAAATCTTAAGCCACCGTGCGACCTAACAGTTTTGGCACGCCCGGTGGGACCTTAGAGGTCTTCCACTTCATCTTTTGCAGGTTGGTGTGTTCCTGTGAAGATTTCAGCCTTTGGAGGCACTTGCAAACACATCTGGCGACTCCATCTGATCAGCAACCCATTTCTCTGAGCTTGCAGACCCGTTTCCATCCATTTTCATCCATCTTTCTTTCCATCCCTTTCATTCTTTTCCATTCCATGAAGTTGTGCAATCATGACTTCATTTCCATCATGGAATTCACATCAACAACAACAGTATATTCCACCTCCAACATGTTTTACAAATCCTCCAAATCAGCATTTTGAGCAGATTCAAGATCAGTATGCATACCCATATGAGCAGCAGTGCCAAAGTCAGTTTGGCTATGGAGCTTTCCAAGAGCAAGAGTATGCATACAATGAAGACCATCAGATCCAAGATGCTGGTCTGTTGGAGAAAATCCAAAAGATGGAGGTGGGGATGGTGCAGTCCAGGGCTCAAGCACAAATGAAAGCTTTTGGAATCGGTTGTGGAGCACCCTGTCCATGGGTGGGACCTTTTCCAAGGCATTACAGCCCTCAGGAGAAGCTTGACTTCATGATTGCAACGTTGCCTTTGCTTGCAAAGTGGATTGAAGAAATAGAGGTGTATGAGAGGAGTATTCAACAACCTTGTCAATGGGTAAAAGCACATCTTCTCATGCCTTTTCTTTTCCTCTTTCCCAATCTGTTTCATTTCAGCGGTGTCAAGTTTCAAACCCTCCATCTGTTGTCCCCAGTGTTGAATCCATCCCTCCATCCCCTAGTCTTCCACCCCATCTTAATTCTTCTTTCCTTTTCCCTTCAAGCAGTCATCCCCTCCACAAGAGCTAACAGAAATACCCCCTCCTCCAAAGAAACAAGAGGTTTCACCTCCTCCACCACCACAAAAAATTGTCAAATCAGTTGAGTTTCAACCTATCCCTCCTCTTGCATCCCCAATTCCATGTGGGGAAGAAGAAATTGAAAAAATCAGTCATCAAGGACAACAAGAGGAAGAGCCAAAAAGAAAAGAAATGACAGACAACTTGAAGAGTTGGGCTCTTAGATTTGGGATGACAAAGATCCCCTTGATGGTTAAACCTACAGAAGAGGCTAAGGTTGAACAAATGGTGGTGAGGACGGATTTTGTTGAAGAAGAAGGTCTTGCAGTCCCAACTTGTCCTCTAGAGCAGCAGAATGAAGAGTTTGACTTGACAAACTTCATGCTAGAGGAAGAGTTTTATCAAGAGCAAGATTCTCTTCAGGTAGTAGAGGAAGGAGAAGCTGCTCCAAATCCAAAAGAAGAGGAGCACAATCTAGCTGTGGAGGAGAAAAGTGCAGATCCAAGGGCTTTGAGCACAAAGCAGGCTACAGGAGAACCTTCAGTTCTTCTTTCCACTTCATCTCTCTCAAGTTCTAGTACTGAAGAGGAGTTTGATCTCTCAAACTCAATATTGGAGAGTGAAGGAAACCATGGTGGTCAAGTTGCAGATCAAGAGGACACCATGGAGGAAGTTGAAAACGAGCAGCGGGACAGCAATGAGGCAGTTTACCTGTCAGATTTGGAGGACTGTTTTGATGGAGAAGAGCCGGTTGAGTTTTCACCATTCTCTCTTTCATCACCCACATCCCAAACACCAGAGCCTGCTGCCATGAAGGAGAGCTTTCATTTGCAACAGCCTGCATCTTATAGCAGCCCTTTGGAATCAAAATTGGAAGATTCTAATCTTCCCTGTTCTTCATTGGAGGAAGAGAAAGGACAGAAGGATTCCACCATTTCTTCCACATCATCCATTCAGGAGGGTCTACAAGAAGACTCCATTCTTGGAGTTGAAAATCAGAGCTATGGGCATATCAAATGGATCAGACCTTGCCCAATCAGGTATTTGGCTTCATTGGAGCCAAAGGAGAAGCCACAACCGGTCATGCTCACTTCTGGGCATGAGGATGAGCTACAAAGTACCAAGGATCAGCTGCCATACCTCTTGATCAAATGCGAGCAACTAAAAGAGGTATTGGATTTGTTTTGATTGATACCTTGATGATTTGGATGGAAGACCCGACTTCTTGTTGATTTTCCATCCATCAAACAGCCATGATCGAGTGCGAATCAATTTGCATGGCTGCCAATTTTGAAAAAGAAGCTATTTCTCACAACGAGTTGCGAGGGTTTGTTTAGCTTGCCTTTGCTTAGTTAGAGTAGAGTAGGTAGGTTTGCTTTCAGTAGAAGAAGTGCTTGTGCACACTCTGCATGTTCCATTTGGGGCATGTATGATTTTTAATTTTGTACATAGTTTTTGGTGTTGCTGGTTTTGCTCTTGCACAGTTCATTTCAGTGGTTTTTGGTGAGAACAACTCCATGTCCGGTGGGTTTCAAGTGGCTCAGAGGGAAGTTTTCAAAGTTCAGATCAGTTTTCAGGCTACTACTCATGACTCCATGCCCAATGGATTTGCTTAAGCACTGATCATTCATCTAGCAGGCAGATGACCCCACTGAGTCGCCAAAACTGTTATCCAAAATTCACCCCCCAGGGTAATTTTGATAACATGCATCAGAATATTCAAGTCCCAGGCACATTGATTGATTCAGAGCAAACATCATGTTTCTGAGGTTCTCTCAGATATTTTTCTAACTCCCGGCCGAAGGAGGAGGAGGGGCGAGAAAATGCGGATCGGCGAAAAAGCAAGGCGGCCGCTAAGCATTTGGGAAAATCGTGAAAATTGGCTAAGTGGCTGCTCAAGGAAAAGCCTTTAGGACATGTGGGAATCGGGAAAGGCACGGATCGGCTGATCTAAGAAAGCCTTTCAGGGACAAGAGTAGCAAAGGACATTTGGGACGGCGAAGCCGGTTCGGCGGGAACAAATGGTCAGAAGCAAATGGGACATTTGGAAAGAAAGTGAAAGCGAACTAAGTGTTGAAGGGACAGTTGGGACAAAAGTCACGAAAGGTGGGACAAGGCGGCAGTTCGGCGAAATGGGAACAAAACAAGCAGTTTGGGACAAATGGGACAAAGGACGCATGGGACGCGGATCGGATCGCGAAATGGGGCTTCAATCAAACAGCGCCACGTGAGACAAGTGGGACAAATCGGGACAAGCGAAGCCCATGGTTCGGGCGGATCGAAATCATGTCCCAAACGGTTTGGGCAAATGGGACAAAATGGGACGCGAAGGGCGCGAAAGAGCCGGCGTGGCCGCGGACCAACCAAATCATGACACGTGTCCAAGGGAAAGGTCAAAAAGTCAAAGGCGAGTTTTTGAGCACCGATCGAACCAATGAAATAGCGCCACGTGTCAGCTAGGGCCCTGAGGAAATTTCAAAGAAAGCCCGCCCGAAAGGTAGAGGAGAGAGAATCATGCGACCAATCAATGCGTGCCACGTGTCATCCAGGTGGCGAAGCGCGGGAAATATTTCAAAATCCGTTTTAGTACATTAGTGCCCTAAATCTTGAGATCGCCATATCTTTTGATCCGAGCTCGGATTTGCACGTTCTTTATATCAACGGAAAGCTTGTGAGATGCTCTACATGATTCTGGATCAATCTCGAGTTTTGGTGTAGTCTGAGAGAGAGAAAATCGAGAAACGGCTCTGACGCATGATAATGGCGGAGCGGACGTTTCAACAACCTGTTTTAATGCTAATGGGTCGCATTCTTCTTCAGCACGGCCAGAAGTGACATTTCAGCGGCCCAATTAATGCAAATGGGTCGCATTCTCCTCCAAATCAGTCAAAGATGGCTAGGATATGGGTTGGTAAGGTCCTCCATGCTGATTTAATGCATTGGCATTCAATGAGGAATGGGCTTACACGTTTTCCCACGTTTCTGTCCCCTGGGCTCGACCCATGCAATGTAAAAAGCCAGATTTGGCTCATTTGAAAGAAGTGGTTCATTCTTTCTGCTCTGCCCTCCCTTCTTTTCTTCTCTAGGGTTGAAAATGGAGTTCGAGCCTCCTCCTTGCTCTGTAATGGCGTTTTTGCCTCTTATTAATGGAATGATGTTCTGTGCAAACTTCAGGAGCAACAAAACGTGTTTTGTGATGCATCTGTCCATCCTTCCTCGTTTTTGCTTGTTCTCTTCTTGCCTCTCTTCATTGCAGGTATTTGTGCATGTTTGAATGTTCATTGCGAGGTCGGAGTTGTGTTCATGGAGTTTTGGGACATTTTATGTGTGAAATCTATCCTTGGGCCTGTGATGCATCTGTCCATCCTTCCCATTGCTCACCTCTCTTTGTCCCATGGTAGTTTTGATAGATGTCAACATTCTCCTTCTCTGGTGTATCACCGTTTTAGTGTAGGCTTTTCTTTTTTTTCCTCTCTCTCTCTCTCTGTCTCCTTGGCATGGTTAGATTAGGATTAGATTAGCTTGCCTGCACTGGAATAGCTTGTGGCAGGTAGTTTAGGAGCAGGAACCAGCCTTCTCTGGAGATTCCTCTCTCGGTTTCACAAGTCCCACGCTTGGAGAGAGGTTTCCATGTTGTGCAATCACACTGGATGCCTGAGTGATCAACCTAGAAAATTGATGCATCTCAAGGGGTGCTGTGATTTTGCACTAACAGTTTTGGCACGCCCGGTGGGACATCACAGAAGTTAGAGTTTCATCTTTCAGAGGTGTCTCATTATCAAATAGAAAATCTTAAGCCACCGTGCGACCACTAACAGTTTTGGCACGCCCGGTGGGACCTTAGAGGTCTTCCACTTCATCTTTTGCAGGTTGGTGTGTTCCTGTGAAGATTTCAGCCTTTGGAGGCACTTGCAAACACATCTGGCGACTCCATCTGATCAGCAACCCATTTCTCTGAGCTTGCAGACCCGTTTCCATCCATTTTCATCCATCTTTCTTTCCATCCCTTTCATTCTTTTCCATTCCATGAAGTTGTGCAATCATGACTTCATTTCCATCATGGAATTCACATCAACAATAGCAGTATATACCTCCAACATTTTTACACCTCCAAACACATTTTACAAAGCGATTCAGATCGGTATGCATACCCATATGAGCAGCGTGTGCAAAGTCGGTTTGGCTATGGAGCTTTCAAGAGCAAGAGTATGCATACAATGAATACCATCAGATCCAAGATGTTGTTTGTTGGAGAAAATCCAAAAGATGGAGGTGGGGATGGTGCAGTCCAGGGCTCAAGCACAAATGAAAGCTTTTGGAATCGGTTGTGGAGCACCCTGTCCATGGGTGGGACCTTTTCCAAGGCATTACAGCCCTCAGGAGAAGCTTGACTTCATGATTGCAACGCTGCCTTTGCTTGCAAAGTGGATTGAAGAAATAGAGGTGTATGAGAGAAGTATTCAGCAACCTTGTCAATGGGTAAGCACATCTTCTCATGCCTTTTCTTTTCCTCTTTCCCAATCTGTTTCATTTCAGCAGTGTCAAGTTTCAAACCCTCCATCTGTTGTCCCAAGTGTTGAATCCATCCCTCCATCCCCTAGTCTTCCACCCCATCTTAATTCTTCTTTCCTTTTCCCTTCCAAACAGTCATCCCCTCCACAAGAGCTAACAGAAATACCCCCTCCTCCAAAGAAACAAGAGGTTTCACCTCCTCCACCACCACAAAAAATTGTCAAATCAGTTGAGTTTCAACCTATCCCTCCTCTTGCATCCCCAATTCCATGTGGGGAAGAAGAAATTGAAAAAATCAGTCATCAAGGACAACAAGAGCAAAAGCCAAAAAGAAAAGAAATGACAGACAACTTGAAGAGTTGGGCTCTTAGATTTGGGATGACAAAGATCCCCTTGATGGTTAAACCTACAGAAGAGGCTAAGGTTGAACAAATGGTGGTGAGGACTGATTTTGTTGCAGCAGAAGAAGAAGGTCTTGCAGTCCCAACTTGTCCTCTAGAGCAGCAGAATGAAGAGTTTGACTTGACAAACTTCATGCTAGAGGAAGAGTTTTATCAAGAGCAAGATTCTCTTCAAGTAGTAGAGGAAGGAGAAGCTGCTCCAAATCCAAAAGAAGAGGAGCACAATCTAGCTGTGGAGGAGAAAAGTGCAGATCCAAGGGCTTTGAGCACAAAGCAGGCTACAGGAGAACCTTCAGTTCTTCTTTCCACTTCATCTCTCTCAAAGTTCTAGTCTTGAAAGGAGTTTGATCTCTCAAACTCAATATTGGAGAGTGAAGGAAACCATGGTGGTCAAGTTGCAGATCAAGAGGACACCATGGAGGAAGTTGAAACGAGCAGCAGGACAGCAATGAGGTAGTTTACCTGTCAGATTTGGAGGACTGTTTTGATGGAGAAGAGCCGGTTGAGTTTTCACCATTCTCTCTTTCATCACCCACATCCCAAACACCAGAGCCTGCTGCCATGAAGGAGAGCTTTCATTTGCAGCAGCCTGCATCTTATAGCAGCCCTTTGGAATCAAAATTGGAAGATTCTAATCTTCCCTGTTCTTCATTGGAGGAAGAGAAAGGACAGAAGGATTCCACCATTTCTTCCACATCATCCATTCAAGAGGGTCTACAAGAAGACTCCATTTTTGGAGTTGAAAATCAGAGCTATGGGCATATCAAACGGATCAGACCTTGCCCAATCAGGTATTTGGCTTCATTGGAGCCAAAGGAGAAGCCACAACCAGTCATGCTTGCTTCGGGCATGAGGATGAGCTACAAAGTACCAAGGATCAGCTGCCATACCTCTTGATCAAATGAGAGCAACTAAAAGAGGTATTGGATTTGTTTTCAGTTGATACCTTGATGATTTGGATAGAAGACCAGCTTCTTGTTGATTTTCCATCCATCCAAACAGCCATGATCAGTGCCAAATCAATTGCATGGCTGCCAATTTTGAAGAAAGGAAGCTATTTCTCACAACTGAGTTCAGGGGTTTGTTTAGCTTGCCTTTGCTTCGATTAAAGTAGAGTAGAGTAGCTAGGTTTGCTTTCAGTAGAAGAAGTGCTTGTGCACACTCTGCATGTTCCATTTGGGGCATGTATGATTTTCAGTTTTGTACATAGTTTTTGGTGTTGCTGGTTTTGCTCTTGCACAGTTCATTTCAGTGGCCTTTTGGTGAGAACAACTCCATGTCCGGTGGGTTTCAAGTGGCTCAGAGGGAAGTTTTCAAAGTTCAGATCAGTTTTCAGGCTTGCTTATGACTCCATGCCCAATGGATTGCTTCAGGCAACTGGTCCATTCATCTAGCAGGCAGATGACCCCGCTGAGTCGCCAAAACTGTTATCCAAAATTCACCCCCCAGGGTAATTTTGATAACATGCATCAGAATATTCAAGTCCCAGGCAAATTGATTGATTCCAGCAAAATCATTGTGAAAATCGAGGTTCCTAGATATTTTTCAAGTAACTCAGAAAAGACGCGGATCGGCCGAAAAGGGGAGCCCGCTAAGCATTTGAGAAAATCGGAAAAAGTACGTGGCAAGGCGCAGAAGGCCGATCCGGCCGAAAAAAAAGAAAATCGACTAAGTCGCTAAGAGGGACAATTTGGGACAAGAGTGGGACGCGAAAGGCCGGATCGGCGAAAAGGCCGGTTCGGCCGAAATGGGAAGCAAATGGGACATTTGGGCCGCGAGTACGTGAACCGGGTGCGAGAATCCGGTGAAAAAGGAAAAAAGCAAGTGTTGAGGCAGGTTCCAAAACAAAGTGGGACAAACCGGGGACGGCGAAATAGAAAAAGAAAAGCAAGTGGGATCGGACAAAAATGAGGCGAAACTGGCGAAATGGGGAATTTCAACCTTTGGGCCAAATGGGACAAAGTGGGACAAAGTGGGAGCATTTGGGACAAATGGACGCGAACCGGCCTGTTCGGACGAAATCGGACAAGGAGTTTATGTCCCCAAATGGGACACAAAAAGACGCGAAGGGCGCGAAGAGCGCGGAGCGGCGAGACCAACCAAATCATGACACGTGTCACAAGGGGAAAGGTCAAAAAGTCAAAGGGCGAGTTTTGAGCGATCCGAACCAATGAAATAGCGCCACGTGTCCCAGCTAGGGCCCACAATGAAATTTCAAATGAAAGCCCACCGAAAGGTAGAGGAGAGAGAATCATGCGACCAATCAATGCGTGCCACGTGTCATCCAGTGGCGAAGCGGAAATATTTCAAAATCCGTTTTAGTGCATTCGTGCCCTAAATCTTCAGATCACCATATCTTTTGATCCAGAGCTCGGATTTGCACGTTCTTTATATCAACGGAAAGCTTGTGAGATGCTCTACATGATTCTAGGATCAATCTCGAGTTTTGGTGTAGTCTGGAGAGAGAAAATCGAGAAACGGCTCTGACGCGTGATAATGGCCAGAGGTGACGTTTCAACAACCTGTTTTAATGCTAATGGGTCGCATTCTTCTTCAGCACGGCCAGAAGTGACATTTCAGTGGCCCAATTAATGCAAATGGGTCGCATTCTCCTCCAAATCAGTCAAAGATGGCAGGATATGGGTTGGTAAGGTCCTCCATGCTGATTTAATGCATTGGCATTCAATGAGGAATGGGCTTACACGTTTTCCCATTTTCGTCCCCTGGGCTCGACCCATGCAATGTAAAAAGCTAGATTTGGCTCATTTGAAAGAAGTGGTTCATTCTTTCTGCTCTGCCCTCCCTTCTTTTCTTCTCTAGGGTTGAAAATGGAGTTCGAGCCTCCTCCCTTGCTCTGTAATGGCGTTTTTGCCTCTTATTAATGGAATGATGTTCTGTGCAAACTTCAAGAGCAACAAAACGTGTTTTTGTGATGCATCTGTCCATCCTTGCTCGTTTTTGCTTGTTCTCTTCTTGCCTCTCTTCATTGCAGGTATTTGTGCATGTTTGAATGTTCATTGCAGGTCTGGAGCTGTGTTCATGGAGTTTTGGGACATTTTCTGTGTGAAATCTATCCTTGGGCCTGTGATGCATCTGTCCATCCTTCCCATTGCTCACCTCTCCTTGTCCCATGGTAGTTTTGATAGATGTCCAACATTCTCCTTCTCTGGTGTATCACCGTTTTAGTGTAGGCTTTTGCTGTTTTTCCCTTCTCTCTCTCTCTGTCTCCTTGGCATGGTTAGATTAGGATTAGATTAGCTTGCCTGCACTGGAATAGCTTGTGGCAGGTAGTTTAGGAGCAGGAACCAGCCTTCTCTGGAGATTCCTCTCTCAGTTTCACAAGTCCCACGCTTGGAGAGAGGCTTCCATGTTGTGCACTCACACTGGATGCCTGAATGATCAACCTAGAAAATTGATCTCGCATCCGTGGGTCTTTGTGATTTTGCACTAACAATCCCCTCATCAACCATCATCAAACACTTCTCATGAATAAGAGACAACTGTTTTGCTCACATCTTGTTAATACTATATCTAAATTCCTCAAAGCATCATCAAATGTGTCTCCATATATAGTGAAATCATCCATGTATACCTCTACACAGTCATTTGTTAGGTTTGTAAAAATTGCTAATACAACTCTTTGGAAAGTTGCAGGAGCATTAAATAATCCAAATGGTAATACCCTGTAGGAAAAGGTACCCCATGGACATGTAAATGTAGTTTTATCCACGATCCTCGTAGCTACTCCGATTTGATTATATCCACTAAATCCATCGAAGAAGGAAAATTAATGCTTACTTGCAAGGTTGTCTAGGACTTGATTTATGAGTGGTAGGGAAAATAATCTCTCGGTGTGGCTTTGTTTAGTTCCCTATATTCAACACAAATTCTATATTTTCCATTCTTTTTAGGAACAATTACAAGAGGAGACACCTAGTGACTATTTTAGATAGGGTAGATAAAACCTACTTGTAATAGTTTTCAATTTCTTGTTTAACTATATCTCTTAAGGCTGGATTAATCCTTCTCTGAGGTTGCCTAACTAGTCTAATGTTTTTAGTATAGATGTGATGTGTGAAAATACTTGGATGGATTCCTTTCATATCTTTGTAGTCCCAAGAAAAATATTTAGTATGCTTTTTCAGAACATCAAACAATTTAGCTTCTTCATCATTTTTCAACCAGTTGTTTATGTCCAAAATCTTACCTGGCTCAATCTCAACATGTTTGGTTCCAATGTGTGATGAAATGATTTGTTGAAAGGGTTTCATTAATTTATTTAGTGGACATGAATGTGGCAACAACATATTATATGTAGTAACATCTCCAAAAGTTCCTTAGAGACTTTCTAGAAAATATTGGAAAAAGATTCTTCTTTCCCAAGAAATCTGGCGAGTTATGACAATTATCTTGTTGTAGGTAGAACTCCTTATCACTTCTACTTTCTAGAAAATTCTTCACCATTTCGTGATATCTTAGCAAATCGAAGCTACCGATTCTTCTTTCCCCAAGAGAAATCTCGTTCCTACAGAGTGAAATTATGTACAGTCATAGGGAATTGTTGTTGGTGTGGTTCCAGAACTAAATGTGATGGTTATGGAACTAAAAGGCAATGTCATTTGGTGTGAATGCACAACATTGAGCTTTCCCAAAGTGTGGGACCTTTGCAAATGGGGAAAGCTCTCTAGAGAAGGTTGGTTCCTCTTCCTAAACTACCTGCCACAAGCTATTCCTAGTGCAGGAAAGCTAATCTAATCCTAATCTAACTATGCCAAGGAGAGAGAGAGAGAGAGAAAAGAGGAAAAATAGAGCCTACACTAAAATGGTGATACACCAGAGAAGGAAAATGTTGAACATCTATCAAAACTACCATGGAAACAAAGAGAGGTGAGCAATGGAAAGGATGGACAAGTGCATCACAAAACCAAGGATGGATTTCACACAAAAATGTTCCAAAACTCCATGAACACAGCCCAAAACCTGCAATAGACATTCAAACATGCACAAATACCTGCAATGAAGAGAGGCAAGAAGAAAACAAGCAAAAACGAGCAAGGATGGACAAATGCATCACAAAACACATTTTTTATTGCTCTCCAGAAGTTTGCACAAAACATCATTTCACTGGTAAGAGGAAAAAAATGCCATTACAGAGCAAGGGAGGAGGTTCAAACTCCATTTTGACCCCGGGAAGAAAATAAGGGAGAGGCAGAGAAGAATGATGAACAACCTTTACAAATGAGCCAAAATTGGCTTTTAACCATCGAGTAGAATGAAAGAAAGGAGAAAATGGGAAAATTGATTTGGGACTTCAACCACCGACAAGATTCATCTAATGGGCCTAAAAATGATGGGTTTCATAAAAATCCCATACTTCAAAGTACATTGCTTTACAGAGCAAAACAGAGGCCCATACTTCATTAATTTTGGTGGTTGGAGTCATTTTCTTGTGTTTTTGCATGCTAGATACATTTTTCCATTTTTCTCCCACAAATATCCATCAAAAATAAAAATTTAAGATTCCATCATGTGTAGAGGATTTCAACATTTTCCAATGATATAAAGAACATGAAAATCGAGCTCGGGATCGAAAGTTATGCCCTCTGAAGATTTAGGGCAAAAATGGCAATTTTAGGGCAAAATTGGGTCAGGGCCAAAACTTGAAAATTTTCCATTTTTTGAATTTGGGAAAATTTCCCAAAAATTCCCCATGCCCCACCACTCCACTGCCACATGTCACTTTCCCATTAGCTGATGGAAATGCGGGCTCAAACCTCACCTTTTTCACTTTGATTTTTCATTGGGAAAATTTCCCAAAATCCCATTTCTCCCCGCTCGTGACACGTGGCTTTCCTCATTTTTTGACTTTCAGCCCACGTGTCATTTTTCTTCCTGGTTCACCCTTTGGAAAACTTCCCGGTTTTTTGCCCGACTTCAACATTTCCTTTGCACCTTTTGCAATTTTGGAAAAAAACCAAAATTTCCTCCATGCGCCCCCGATTCCCGCCACTGACAGGACACGTGGCATCCTCCGGTTGGTCCGCGGGCCTTCTAAACTTTTCTCCATCCTCCTCCATGGGCCTGTGGGCCAGGGTTTTTTCCTTTGCACCCTTTGCCCACTTTGGAAAAAATTTTTTTAACTTCACTCCACCAGCCCGACCTCCACCACCACGTGGCATCTTCTCATTGGATGTGGGCTGTCAAGGGAAAATTTCCCCAAAAACTCACCGAGCCATAACTTTCAAAATATTTGGAGTTAGGAGGAAAATTTTACCTTTCTGGAAAGGGGAAGAAAAATCCTATCTGATGAAGCCATTTCTAGAATCCTTTGAGTGCTTGAAATGTGTAAAAATTGAAGTTGAAGCACAAGGAAGGAAAGAATGAAGGCAAGTTAGCCAAAATAAGCAGGGGCTCATTTTGGATAACAATTTGGCGACTCAGGGGTCATCTGCCTGCTAGATGAATGATCAGTGGCCTTTGAAGCATCCATTGGGCATGGAGTCAAGCTTGATAACCAATTCTGATATGAACTATGAAAATTTGACCTCTGAGCCACTTGGAAACCCACTAAACTGAAACTGATCCTCACCAAAACCCACTGAAATGGATTGTGCAAGAGCAACCAAAACAACACCAAACAACTATGTACAAAACTGAAAATCATACATGCTCCAAATGGAACATGTAGAGTGTGCACAAGCACTTCTTCTACTGAAAGAAAACCTACCTACTCTACTCTAACTGGAAGCAAAGGTGGGCTAAACAAACCCTGCAACTGGTTGTGCAAAATAGCTTCCTTTCTTCAAAATTGGCAGCCATGCAAATGATTTGGAGCTGAGTATGGCTGCTTGGATGAGTGGAAAATCAACAAGAAGCTGGTCTTCTACCCAAATTAGCAAGGTGTCAGCTGAAAGCAAATTGAATACCTCTTTTAGTTGCTCTGCATTTGGATTGAAGAGGTATGACAGCTGATCCTTGGTACTTTGTAGCTCATCCTCATGCTTAGAAGAAAGCATGACTGGTTGTGACTTCTCCTTTGGCTCCAATGAAGCCAAATACCTTATTGGGAAAGGTCTATGATCCATTTGATATGCCCATAGCTCTGATTTTCAACTCCAAAAATGGAGTCTTCTTGTAGACCTTCTTGAATGGATGGTGTGGAAGAAATGATGGAACTCTTCTGTTGTTTTCCTTCCTCTAATGAAGAACATGGAAGATTTAAATCTTCCAATCTTGATTCCAAAGAGCTGCTATAAGATGTAGGCTGCTGCAAATGAAAGTTCTCCTCCATGACAATAGGCTCAAGTGTTTGGAATGTGGATGATGAAGGAGAAAATGGTGTGATTTCAACCGGTTCCTCTTCATCAAAACAAGTCCTCCAAATCTGATAGATAAACTACCTCATTGTTGTCCTACTGCAAATGTTCAACCTCTCCCATGGTGTTCTCTTGATCTGCAACTTGATCACCATGGTTTCTTTCATCCTCCAACATTGAGTTTGAGAGATCAAACTCTTCTTCAACACTAGAACTCGAGAGAGATGAAGTAGAAAGAAGAACTAAAGGTTCTTCTATAGCCTGCTTTGTGCTCAAAGCTTTTGGATCTACACTTTTCTCCCCCACAAGCTGGAATGTGCTCCTCTTCTTTTGGATTTGGAGCAGCTTCTCCTTCCTCTACTGCTTGAAGGCAATCTTGCTCTTGATTGAACTCTTCCTCTAGCATGAAGTTTTCAAGTCAAACTCTTCAATCTGCTGCTCTAGAGGACAAGTTGGGGCTGCAAGATCTCTTTTAGAGCTTTCCTCTTCCATGGCTGATTGTGCAACTTGAATTGGATCAACATCTTCTTCAAGTAGAGTGCCAACATGGACACTACATTCTGAGAAAATTGATTGTTGATCTGCCTCTTCTTTTTTCTCTTCTTTTGCTGCAACAAAATCAGTCCTAACCACCACTTGTTCTTCAACCTTTACCTCCTCTGTAGGCTTCACCAACAAAGGAATTTTCTCAATCCCATATCTAAGAGCCAAACTTACTAAGCTCTTAATCATTCCTTCTTTTCTTGGTTCTTCCTCTTGCTGTCCTTCATGACTGATTTTTGCAATTTCTTCTTCCCAACATGGATTTGGGAATGCAAGAGGAGGGGTGGGTTGTGACTCAACCATTTTTTCATTTGTTTGTGGTGGTGGAAGAGATGAAACTTCTTGTTTCCTTGGAGTGGAAGGTATTTATTTTTTCTCTTGTGGAGGGGATTTGGATTTGGAAGGGAAAAGGATAGAAGAATTGAGATGAGGTGGAAGACTAGGAGATGGAGAAATGGGATCAACATTTGGGGCAGCATATGGGAAACTTGAAGCTTGACACTGCTGAAATGATACAGATTGAGAAAGAGGAAAAGAAAGAGTATGAGATGGTGTGCTTACCCATTGACAAGGTTGTTGAATACTCCTCTCATACACCTCTATTCCCTCAGTCCACTTTGCAAGTAATGGCAGCATTGCAATCATGAAGTCAAGCTTCTCTTGAGGGTTGTAATGCCTTGGAAAAGGTCCCACCCATGGACAAGGTGCTCCACAACCGATTCCAAATGCTTTCATTTGTGCTTGAGCCCTGGATTGCACCATGCCAATCTCCATTTTTTGGATTTTCTCCAACAAATCAGCATCTTGCATTTGATTGTCTTCATTGTATGCATACCCCTGCTCTTGGAAAGAACCATAGCCAAACTGATTTTGGCACTACTGCTCATATGGGTATGCATGTTGATCTTGAATCTGCTCAAAATGCTGATTTGAAGGAGTTGTAAAGCATGTTGGAGGTGGATTTGGATGGCACTGTTGTTGTAAATGTGAATTCCATGATGGAAATGAAGTCATGATTGCACAACTTCATGGGATGAAAGAAGATGGAAGAGATGGAAGGAAGAATGAATGAAAATGAATGAAAAGGAAGGTCTGCAACTTCAGAGATGGGTTGTTTACTAGATGGAGTCACCAGATGTGTTTGCAATTGCCTCCAAAGGCTGAAATCTTCACAGGAACACACCAACCTGCAAAAGATGAAGTGGAAGACCTCTAAGGTCCCACCGGGCATGCCAAAACTATTAGTGCAAATTCACAACACCCCAAAATGACCTATGGATCTACTTTTCTAAGGCAATGTCATTTGGTGTGAATGCACAACATTGAGCTTTCCCAAAGTGTGGGACCTTTGCAAATGGGGAAAGCTCTCCAGAGAAGGTTGGTTCCTCTTCCTAAACTACCTACCACAAGCTATTCCAATGTAGGCAAGCTAATCTAATCCTAATCTAACTATGCCAAGGAGACAAGAGAGAGAGAGAGAGAAAGAGGAAAAACAGAGCCTACACTAAAATGGTGATACACCAGAGAAGGAAAATGTTGAACATCTATCAAAACTGCCATGGAAACAAAGAGAGGTGAGCAATGGAAAGGATGGACAAGTGCATCACAAAACCAAGGATGGATTTCACACAAAAATGTTCCAAAACTCCATGAACACAACCCCAAAACCTGCAATAGACATTCAAACATGCACAAAATACCTGCAATGAAGAGAGGCAAGAAGAAAACAAGCAAAAATGAGCAAGGATGGACAAATGCATCACAAAACACATTTTTATTGCTCTAGAAGTTTGCACAAAACATCATTTCACTGGTAAGAGGAAAAAAATGCCATTACAGAGCAAGGGAGGAGGTTCAAACTCCATTTTCGACCCTAGGGAAGAAAATAAGGGAGAGGCAAGAGAAGAATGATGAACAACCTTTACAAATGAGCCAAAATTGGCTTTTAACCATCGAGCAGAATGGAAGAAAGGAGAAAACGTGGGAAAATTGATTTGGGACTTCAACCATTGAAAAGATTCATCTAATGGGCCTGAAAAATGATGGGTTTCCATAAAAAATCCCATACTTCAAAGTACATTGCTTTACAGAGCAAAACAGAGGCCCATACTTCATTAATTTTGGTGGTTGGAGTCATTTTCTGTGTTTTTTGCATGCCAGATACATTTTTCCATTTTCTCCCACAAATCTCCATCAAAAATAAAAATTGAAGATTCCATCATGTAGAGGATTTCAACATCTTTCCAATGATATAAAGAACGTGAAAATCGAGCTCGGGATCGAAAGTTATGCCCCTCTGAAGATTTAGGGCAAAAATGGCAATTTTAGGGCAAAATTCGGGTTGGCGGGCCAAAACTTGAAAATTTTCCATTTTTTGAATTTGGGAAAATTTCCCAAAATTCCCCGTGCCCCCGCCACTCTCCGCTACCACATGTCACTTTCCCATTTGCTGATGGAAACGGCTCAAACCTCACCTTTTTCCTTTGATTTTTCATTGGGAAAATTTCCCAAAATTTCCCCATGCTCCCCCTCTCTCCGCCACGTGTCACTTCCCCTGGTTCACCCAGGGCCTTTCCGTGGGCTTGCGGGCCATTTGGATTTTTGACTTTCGTCCCAAGGGCTCAGTGCCCATCTCCTTGCCTCACCGACGCACTTCATGGTTTACCCGTGGGTTTGTGCTTCAACATTTTCCTTTGTGCCTTTTGAAATTTTGGCAAAAACCAAAATTTCCTCCTGTGACCCCAATTCATGCCCGAAGGACACGTGGCGTCCTCCGGTTGGTCCGTGGGCCTTCTAAACTTTTCTCCATCCTCCTCCATGGGCTCGGGCCGGTTTTTTCCTTTGCACCCTTTGCCCACTTTGGTGAATTTTTTAACTTCACTCCACCGGCCCGACCTCCACCGCCACGTGGCATCTTCTCATTGGATGTGGGCCTGTCAAGGGAAAATTTCCCCAAAAACTCTCGCCGAGCCATAACTTTCAAAATATTTGGAGTTAGGAGGAAAATTTTACCTTTCTAAGGAAGGAAAGGGGAAGAAAATCCTATCGATGAAGCCATTTATACGAGTTTATTTAATAGTCTTGGGAATCTTGCTTCTTCCTTAGCCTTTTTAAACATAGGATGGAGTTGAGGTTCTAACTTATCCTTTTAATTTTTCATCCTTAATTGGGAACAATCGTTTCAATTTCAATTTTTGTCATCTCAATGATTATAATAGGTGGGCTGCTAATTATTTTTCTAGATCTAGTTTGAATATCCTTACAATCCATGGCATTCGACTATTATAATAGGTGGGATGATTTTTTCTGGTTATGTTCCGTAGATAGGATTTGTTTGTTTCTTTCTTGAGTTTCTCTTGGTTGTGTTGGTATTTGGGTTTGGAACACATTTTCATTTTGTGAATTTTTTGTTGGGGAACCCGTTATGGCTTGTTGATTCTGATTGGAATATGTCCTCCCTTGAACATAATTATTAGGGCTCCACCTAGGTTGTGACCAAGCATTCGGGATTCCTTGACTAGACCATGGTTATTGGTGTCCTTGGGAATACCAAGATTGACCTGCCCAATCCTAAGGATTCCATGTTGGTTGAGGTACCCAAGGTGGTTGTCCCTAATTTTGTGCACTATCTGAGTTTCCCATGGCATCATCCAGGGGTTAGGAACCGACCCGGGCATGAACTACCCTTGGCTAGGTTGTCTTTGGAAAAAGATTAATTCTTCTGATGTGGATGGAATGTTCTTTGTTTAAGATTATTTTTAATAAATGGAAGAAGAGAACAAACATTACTCTCATGGTCCCTCGATTCACGGATAAGGAACATTTCTATTTTGTTGGGGACAATCTCTTATTGCATGATACTTCTTGCATATAGGAAAATACATAGCTAATGGTTCAGTTTTAGCATTTGCTTTAGCTTGCTATCCATCCAAGGTGGAAGTTAACTAAACTAAAATGTCTATTTTCAAAATTTCCAATTCATCCATCGGTTTGTTCATATATGGGTTTAAATTTTTAACTTGTTTTTCCTTTTTAGGTATGCCCCTTGTTCGTGAATAGATTCTACAAATGTCTTTAATATCATTCATTCTTAATCGATCAATATTTCCACCTCCTATCAACTCAAGTGCCTCCCTTGATTCATCATCCAGACCTTTAAGAAAATTGGTTTTCTCACCTCTTCTTGTAATACAAATCCACATATTTTGCTCACAAAAAGGAATCTATCTAAATAATCTTCCATATTCTCATCCTCCTCTTGTTTGATTTTGAAAAATTCTTCCTTCATATTCCTCCCTCTACAGATAATATTGATACTTGTCTAGGAAGACAACTTCCATTTGTGCCCAAGTCGTAATAGAATTATATGGTAATCCCATAAACCACCTCATTGTTACATCCTTTAGGGTAGATGGAAACAACTTGAGTTTCTGATTATCTATTTTGTAATCATAAGTTTGACACTAGTACTTTAAATTTAAACAGAAATTGGTCAGGGTCTTCAAATGGCATCCCTCTAAATGTGGGTAAATGTGTAGGTGATATATTTTTCATAGGTGTATCATCATCATCCAATTGAATTGGATAAGTGAAGGTCCTCTCAGGTTCTTTTCTCGCTTCTTGTGCCATTTCTGTAGTACCTTCTAGACTTTTTCCCAATTAATATGGTATGTGATTTGTTTTGGGGAAGGTGAAAAGTCAGAAGTAGGAGGTTGACTACTCAATTGTGAATCAAAAATTTCTCTAAACAGGTCTTGGAATATGATCTTTTTTCTAAAGGTTCTACTTCCTTAGGTGATTGATCTAAGAATTCCAAAGGTAGAAATTCTACCTCTTGCCTAATAGGGGACAATTGTGCTTCCAATTCTTAATCAACTTCCTTATTTGATGATGATTCTTATTTAGATATTTTAAGGAGGAATCAACCCTTAGAGTCTCTTGGTCTACTCATAAATTTTATGATGAAGTAGGGAAGATCCTGCAACTACTACATGTATGATTGTTGCTCTTTTGACCCTAATTAGACAATTATAACTATTGGTTCCTCAGAAATGGTGCCAAAAATGATGGGTTTCGTTATTCCCTTCATTTAATCAACTCTTTATTGATGTCATATTCAAACCAGGGGTGGTGTCTAAAGCTATATGCAACAAGAAATCTTAGTGATCTAGTAATTGATTGTAGGTATTTGTTTTTTTATATTTTCGGGGATTTTCTCAATGTATTAAGGATTCCTTGGCTAAAACCTTATTGAAATCAAAATATGAAAACTTTCTGGAATTAAACACTCTCTGTAGAAATAGATTATTGGAAATAAACACACATTTGTAGAATATAATAGATTGTTGTAAGTAAACACACTTGCTTTGGAAATAAACACACAATTTGAGAATGCTGAAAGTTTATTGCAAAGAAAGAATAATCTAATCTAGAACACTGCGAGGAACAAGTATACAATGATTTCAACTTGAGTAATCAAAAGCATTTCTGAGAATTAATAGAACTATACTATTTCTCTGGAAATATAACTACCAATAAAATGAAGATCTTGGTTCTTGGAAGAGTGGGCCCTTGCTCCACCTTGAAAAAATATTTGACAACTTTATATAATCTCAAAATAGGAATGGCTATTTTATTGATAAAATGTTATGCATTACAAAAACGTACTATTTCTTTCTATCTCTTTGTCTTTCTCTATGTATCTCTCTCTCTCTCTCTATATATATATATCTACATGTATATATATATATATATATATCATATCCTGCATACATATACTTTCTTCCACAGGTGTATTTATAGCCATAGTTATCCTACTGATTCAGATAGAACCGAATCATGCCCAAAATAGATGTTGAATTGGATCATGGTTGGACGTACTATTGTATGATAGTTATCCTGGATCTATGAGTATGAAGAATTAGAAATCTTCCAATCTACTCCTAATTGAAAGGATCATTGATTGCTAAATCACCGGATGTTGTTGGAATAAATAAATTCTCATCGGTTCCGGAACTTTAGAGAAGTTCCAGAACTAAAGGAAATCATTCCAGATCTAACTGTGAGGGTTCTAGAGCTACATGCAGGAGTTCGAAACTAAGTCTGAAAGTTCCAAAACTAAGTGATGGAGTTCCAGAACTAAGCCCAAAAGTTTCGGAACTAAGTGATAGATCTCGTAACTGCATAATGGATTTCCAGAGCTAAGTCTGGAAGTTCTAAAACTAAGTTGTATTGAAACCAATGCTTCCAAAAACATGCTGACTGCTTCATACTTTGTTCTTGTGGTGATTGTGACCTATTTTATTACAAAACTGAATTTCCAAAGAACTTAGTTAGGAATTATAGAGTTTTTAAACGCCATAACTATAATCAACAAAAGATGGCTAATTACATCCTAACTTATATTAGATCAAACAAAACTCACAAAATGCAATCAATCTTGCTAAAAGGAGAGTAAATTAAGATAATTTATTATACATTAACAAGCGTGTTCTTGCCTCATCACATGCATTCATTCGAATCAAGAGAAACATCATACAGATAATAGATCTTATCCATAACATAAAGAAATGGCACTAGGGTTTACATCCATTAACATTATATTCTTATAGCAGAACCATATATTCATATTGATCATAGTTCAGTAACCACATTACATTTACCAATGCCATAATATGCCAATGCATCAATGCAGATAAAACTCATGCATTAGAAGCCCTAGTTATGCTTTCTATATTACAAAAATTGTCACAGACCCATCCCCCTAGATATGTTATCACTCCTACAGTCATCTTAATGAGAACCCTAACCATCTGGAACCTTCTATTATTTCTATAGAGCTTCACCCTTTAGTCCCCCTATGTTGATCCCTCTTCTCTCCCTTGATAGAGCACCTTTTCTTCTACCCGAGCATCTCTATATATGGCTTTAGCATCCATCACCATGCCTTCCTCTAGGAGTAGATCACTTGCCAAGTGTCCATGTGGTCCTCCAATAGAGCATGCTTACTCTGATCCAAGCTCTCCACTTTTTGTAATGATGTCTTTCTAGATCCTTCCATCACATGGAATATTTCTTTCTTGATCACCAAGTCACTAGGTTGGCACCTTACCCACTCAGTATGCTTAGTCGAGTCATGCTTTCCTAATGTGCTTCTTGGAATGTCGAATATGGATAAGTCCAGAGATCCTTTTCTTTTCCTTGCACACATATCATTGTCCCTTCTAAAACCCTTGTCCTGCACGCTTTTCCTCACGCACCCTTCTTCATATTGGTCCTGTGTGCACACACGCCCTTGGGAACTTAGTCAATATTCTAAGGCCCAACACCCCTTTGACATATTCCTCACCATCATCTATAGCTTTTAGTGTAAGGATACCCACATCATCAACACCTCATCTACCCATTGCTTCTCAGCCACTAATCGCTTTGGCATCTCATACCCCCTTCTAGAACTGGTCCTTTCCATACCCAAAACATTTACACCTATTGCTATGAGGGTCTTCACACAAGTTCCTCCCACCTATACCCTACCTCAACAATTTCATGTCACCACTACTTCTTATTCAGGGTATATGCCTTCTTAATCTATTCCCTCTTACATACCCCCATCGTAGTTTTCTTATTTAGCACCACCATACATTGGTGTGTCATCTATGACTTATCTACCTCATCCACCCCCTTATACTACATGGGGGAACCTTAATAGAATCCTACAACGGATCTTATAAAGATGATGATGGATAAGATGCAGACCCTCAAAGAATTTGTTTTCAACTCTCACAATACCTTAACTTACGATGAAATATGTAATGAGCCTATTCATTCCTCTATACACATTCATCCTTATCGCGTACATTAGGAGATGCCCAAGTTCAATTGATTTAATAGCAAGGAAGATCCATAACAACATTTGTGGTCATTCAAACACGTTTTTTATCCGATCGCCCACGATGACACCTGATGTGCAGAATAATCAACTAATGATATTAGGTCTCATATCCTAATGTTCGTTAAATGTCAACCAAGGGTGTAATATTTTCAAAGGGCTTGCAAAATATATGCTACATTACTTTGGAGTGAAGTCTTTGTAGGCTAGAAATTTATCAAAGAGTAGAAAGTAATGCTTATGCAAATTGGAAAGTAAACTATGGAAGTTGCTGATCTGCAGATCTAAAACTCAACACACTATGCACTCATGAACTTTGAGAAATAAAATGAATAACTAATAATCAATCCACTCAACATAAATAGGAAATGGAGGAATAGGATCTTCCCTACAATTCCTTCCGAGGGGGCCCTTCCTCGTGTAGAAGTGAGTTCCGATCCTACCCTAGAAACTCATGAACTGCTCAAGAAGATAAATGATTCATCTATTGAGCTATAACAATTAAAGATTACTACAACAAAGAGAGATTACAATGAACTCAAGAGCACAACTCACATTAATATATTCTATCTTCACACATTCATAATTCTACCTTTCTCCCCCAGATATCACTTCATTCCTCCATCTATATCTTTTGTCCTTTGTCTTTGGATATATATATAGACAGATTACTAACTTATTCTATACTAGGAATATGATCAAAAACCACTCAAACAAATTATAGTTGTTCGGTTTCATATCTGTCAAGTGAAGACAGCTAATTCTTGTCTTATTTACATGATAGGAACTAATTACAAAACTACTTAACAAAATAACCATAATATTACATATGATGTGTTAGGATAGCTGGAACTTTTTGTCTTATGCTGCAGTGTGAGATGGATAAGTTCTCTTTGGCTACAAGCAGCTGGAGGTGCATACTACTCTGTTATTGCAGGTAGTTCTAGAAGATGCTACGGGCAGGCCTGGAGCTTGCTACGGGTAAGATAAATCACCTGAAGACTTTTTAGACTTGTCCAAACAATGTTGCCACTTGGTTAACTCATTCTCCAACTTCATATGCTCAGCTCCATATTCTTCATGATGCCTCATTATTTGTTGAATGCCACGATTCCCTCTTATCATTTCCCAGTGAGTGGCTACGAGGTTGTTGTAGGAGCACGGCCCGGTGGCTGCTGAGCTCACTGTAGGAGCACCGCTAAAGTTGCTACTGGTGGGGCCTACTACTTCAAAAGCTTATGGCATCTTGTAATTTGTTCATGGGGACATTAGAAACATCAATTTGCATAAGAGACAAGATTCACCACAATAAATAAGTATATTAAATCTTAATGAACATATAAAACTAAATATATGCAAAATCATAACTTTATCTCATATCAACCATCAAGAGGAGATCAAAGTCTCAAAATTGTATGTGCAAGAGGCTTCAAAAAGGATTTAGATGAGGCCAAAACATGCCAATATGTGGCCTCATCACACCCCCCAACTTATCTTCTTGCTCGTCCCTGAGCAAGTTGGCTCATCTTGAGGGCACAATATTTTCTGTAGTCATAGGGGTCTTGATTACCTATCTGGCCATATCCATAGAGACCTCCCCTTATCCCAAGCTCATGCCATAAGGCTATCTCTTTTTCTTTGTCCAAAGGTACTATTTCCCTCCAATCGGAATGGGATACCAGAAGATGGGAGGATGAAACCTCAATCCTATCCATCCTTCCTTTTTCATTCTTACCAGTTCTATGTAATCATGCACCCTTTTTAAGGCCTGCTTAAAATTTGTAGGTGAGTTTGGCTCTTTATTTCTCAAGTATAGTGGGCAACTCATCCCATCTTGATTTACTGAGGATACATAAGTTGTTTTACCTTCTTTATCTAGGAATATCAAATATCAGTTCTGGACAGCTATCTACCTTTTCCTGACCCATGTAGCCAATCTATCCTCTGATACAAACTCTGCCCATTCTTCTACAATGTCCTCAGGGTAACCACTTTCTCCCCTTATCATTAAGGCAGACTATTTTTCCATTTCTAGATACTCATCTGCCTCTTCTTTCCTTCTCTTCTCATTTTTCAGGTAAGATGTGAAGGCATCTAGAAGTATGTCACCCAGATACATGTTAGGATTCCACTTTACATTAGAAGGAACAACAAAGTTATGAATATAAAACTCACTCAGTTATGCCTGAGTGTTAGGATCAGATACTCTATACATGTTAAAGAATGTTTTGGGGTCATCCACAGCATAGGGAAGGTTATTGTATACCTTCTCATATCTAAAATGCAACCATTTCTCCTGCAGATATAGGGCATATACTCATGGTGGAGGTCTGCATTCTAAAATCCTAGTAGAAAGATCATACATATTTTCTACTTTCATCTTGAGTCCCTCTATTTCTACTTCTTGTTTTCCACCTTCTCCACCAACGTGTCATGTTGTTGTCTTGCTTCAACATGCCCTTTAAATCTTTGTACTAGCCTTTGAAAAACATTATAATCCTCAAGAAAATTTTCTTCTAAGAATGTATATAGGTCATCCTTAGGTCTAACTAAATAAATATTTTCATAAGTGAGGTCAAAATGTATTACCTCAAGCTCTACTGCAGTTGTTGTCTCGTGCTTTATATGGGACCATTTGGAGTAAGGACTCATTCTTTCCTCCTTTGTATTTATCTTCATATTTTGGTTCAGTTCAGGTTCTTCTGCAGGCTCTTCTTCTTTCTCTTCTTCCATAGAAGTATTTTCCAAGGCTTCTACTGCTCCTATCAGGGCATCCAATCCTCTTGTTCCCTCTAGGTTTCTTATGATGTTTCTCAAAATGTTGATTTCCTCCACTGCTTGCTCTAGAGTTTGGAATTCAGGTTCTTGTTTCCCTTCACTTTTCACCTCTTCAATTTCTGCCTGTTGTGGTATTTGAGGAGGTATTTGTTCTTGCTTCTCCTCTTCTTGAAAACTGTCCATCTCTCTTACTATCTCAAAACCTTCTTTTGTGATAAAGACTTCTTCCTTTTTCTTCTTTGGAGGTGTTTCTTCACTGATCTCTATGGTCTCTATTTGTGTTGTTCTTTTCCTCCTTATCCTGTGAGATCTTCTTATAGTTGTTATTTTTCTCTTTTGTTCCTTCTTGGGGGTAACTTCTTCTACTACCTTTTCTTTTCCTTTTTTCTTAGGTGCTGAGGTAGTCTCAGTTTCTTCAGGTGCCTCCTCTACTATAGGTGTAGGGGCTTCTTCTTCCTTTTCCTGCATGTTATGCTCTCTAGCAGGTGATGTTTCCTCTACACCTTTCATCTTCTTGGAGACAAAGCCCTTTGATTCTACAGACAGAGAGGCATTTGTTTCTTTCTGAGGGCTACTTTTCTTACTCCCTACCTCTTCTGTGGTTTCCTTCTCTGAGGAAATGATGAGCCTCCTCCTTCTACCCGTAGTAGCAGAGCTCCTAGTATTTCTTGCTACGGGTATGCTAGACTCCTCTTCTCTCTCTCTAGGGACCCTTATGATATGCTTTCTTTTTGTCCTCCTTTCTTGTTGTGGTTGTTTCTTAGGGGTTTCTTCTTTTTCCACTCTTCCTTCACTTTTTCTTGACTCTTCTCTTCTTCTGATGTTGCAGGTGGCTGGTCTGGATTCCCAATTACCTGGTTTAAATCAATCCTGGGTTGGATGTTTTGGAGGCCTTGCTTGGTGATTAGCCAGATCAGACAGTGATGAGACAAGGCGTTCTTTGCCCCTTTCTGATATTCTTTTTCCATTTTCTTTAGGCTACTCAGCAAGTGGTTTGGGACATTTATTACTACTCCATGCCTTAAGTGATTTAAGTATTTAAATTGCATTGTATAGAGTAGGGAATACCTTCCTTTGCATGTGAAGTATTTGATGATGAATGTAACAATTTCTCTCTAGGCCTCAGGTAGGCTTCTTGTCTCAATACCCCCTTTTGTCTGATTGTATTGCTCCCCTTGGAAGAATTGTTGTCTGATTTGTTGTGCATTGGGTTTCTCCTCCCAATTTTCTCCATTTTGAGGGAGTCTTGTCACTTGCCCAATCAAGTCTTTTGTTACTGGAAATGATATGCCAGCTATCGTGGCTTGTTGTCCGTCAAATGTGCTTGCAAATTGCTCTGCTCTCTCATTCAAGTACTCGGTTAGCAGCTGGAAGTAATTTTTCCATCCAGCCTGTTCAAATATATCCCAGTAATGAGGGTTATTTCTCAAGGGTGTGACATCGGTGGGCTCTCTGCGAACAATTGTTCCTCCCATAGCTTATGCGGATAAGTTTTTATTTATTCTCTCTGCGTTACTTGTCGCCCTTCTTTGTTTTACTTTTATTACATCTCAGGGGCAATATTTAATTGTCCCCTGTAATCAAGGTGCACATCATTACTTCCTCGGTTCTAATCTTGAGATAATTAATTCTGCCTGTAGCGAGATCAATACTT
Organism: Taxus wallichiana var. yunnanensis; assembly: GCA_018340775.1. NCBI lineage: Eukaryota > Viridiplantae > Streptophyta > Pinopsida > Cupressales > Taxaceae > Taxus > Taxus wallichiana. The sequence continues at coordinate 753,309,002 of CM031242.1, forward strand.
ACGCCTCCCCTGAGCAGTGTCATTTGTCATTTGTCTGAGTGAAAAAATGTTTCACGCGTGCCATATATTTATTGCTGAAGGAACTTTATTAATGTCCCCTCATGATGGTGATAGAAAAAGAGTAAATGATTAAGGCGTATATTTAATTTTAACATGTCTTTTCAAGAAATAAATACTTACTACTTATAGATATTACCTTTTTACCTTAGTGTCACCTATTTGTTCTCCACGTGACACTTTTTTATGAAAATATGATTTGTGCAAGGGTTTGGCATGTAAGCACTTCTTCCAATGAGTAATTTGATTGCAAGGATTGTCTGAAAATGATTTCTCTCCTGGAATTTTGTTTATGCATTTTTATGCTTATGTAGATCAGACATGAGGTTCCTCTTGGACTTGGCTGGAGGTCCTTGTTTCTATTTATGCTTCTACAGTATGTGAAAACCTATAAAAATGATACCTCCTTGCATGATGCTTGTGATTTTTAGAAACTTACATTCCTTCCTCTTTTGTATGATGCCTGCAAGTTCTGGAGTGGATTTTTGCATCCCTTGTCTTGACTACCCGTAGCACTACTTTGTTGCAGCACTCTGAAATTGTGCCCATAGCGACCATGAGGTGGCCCGTAGCATTGAACAGTGGCGGATTTAACCAAGGGTTCACCTGTAGCAAGCAAGGAATTTTGCGGGAAGGAAAGAGTTCTGAGCATGAATTCTGCTTTGTGTAATTGTTTGTGACCTAGATTTTGCCTTACCTCATTCTGAATATGCCTGTGGCTATCCAAAACTCTACCCGTAGCACTTTTAGAAAGTTCCTGTGAATTTGGAAGGTTGCTCGTAGAAAGCGATTGAGTATCCTGCTGATAAATAGAAGTGGTAAAAGTAGGTTTGGCTGAGGTGTTTTTCTTCCCATTATTTTTTTTTGTTTTGTTTTGTTTTGTTTTACCCCCTGAATGGCTAGCAAGCTGGTTTTCCATTCAGGCCCTTTTCTACAGTTCTGAGCAGCCAGCAAGCTAGTTTTCTACCCAAAATCTGCCAACAACACCCAAAAAGGGTTTTCATTGTTGGTTTTGTTTTATCCTACTACTGCCTGTAGCAAGATGTTTATTATGGCCTTATTAAGGTCCATATACAACATTTCAATCTTCTTCCCATGGAAGGTAGAGATCATCCTCCCTTCCTTCCTCATCAATCTCCTTTTCCTTTGAACTTGGTGGGTCAATATGAGGGTTTTTCTGCATGGACTGCTGTACTTGCTGTGAAAATTGCTCCTTTGATAAGGGTTTCTTGTATACTTTGAGTCTGTGACCATTAACCAAGAGTTTGAATCTCACTGGATCAATTGTTCATAGTTGGACTGCACCATTTTCATAGACATGTTCGATCTCGTATGGCCCAAGCCATCTTGTTTGCAATTTCCCTTTGTGATCTTTGTATTTTGAATCGAACAGTAGGGCCCAATCTCCATGTGTGAATTGCCTAGGTTTGATGTATCTGTCATGCCATCCTATTTGTTGTTGTTGTATCAATTATGTGTTCTGAAGTGCTTGTTGTCTGTACTCATCCAAAGCATTGAGCTGCATCAATCTTTGCTTATGTGCTTTGGAAATATCAATTCCCAGCTCTACTGCAGTCCTCAGAGTTTTGTGTTCAAATTCTATTGGTAGCATTGGTTTCTTCCCATACACCAACTCATATGGTGTGAAGCCAGTAGTTGTTTTCCATGTGATTTTGTATGCCCATACTGACCTCATGGAGTTTGGACTCCCAATCTTTTCTTGATAGATTAATTATTTTGGTCAAGATATTTTCTAATTCTCTATTCATGACTTCAACCTGGCCATTGGACTATGGATGGTATGGTGTGGACTTCTTATGTCTTATCGTATATTCTTCCACTAGGTCAGCAATGAGATCAGCTAGTAAACTATGGCCCTTGATCTGTAACTATTTCCCTTGGTACACCGTATCTTGTGAATATCTCTTCATATAAGAAGCTGTTACTTTCTCATCTCGAGCATGTGTCAGTGCTTTTACTTCAGCCCATTTGGTGACATAATTTGTACATACAAGGATGTACTCTTTGTTGTTTGATTTGGGGTCTATGGGCCCAACAAAGTCCAACCCCATTTTTCAAAAGGTTCTAGTTGCAGCTGAGGTTGTAAAGGCATCTCATCTGACCTTGTAGGCCTCCCCATACATTGGCACTTATCATAGTGGGTTGTATATCTATTTGCATCCTTGTGCAACGTAGGCCAGTAGTATCCTGTAGTCAAGATTTTGACTGTTGTTCTTTTGGCTGCAAAGTGTCCTCCACATGGCTCGTCATGGCATGCTTTGAGAATGTCAACTACTTCATCTTCTCATAGACATCTTCTTATTACACAATCAGGTCCAGTATAGAAGAGAAAACCAGAAATCCAAGAGTACTTACCACTTTTCCGTATCAAGGCACACTTCTCTTTTGAGGAAAAGTGAAGTGGCAGTTGTCCAGGAAACAAGGTAGTTTGCTATATCAGCAAACCAGGGTGTAGAGATAGCAAGGGTGAAGAGGTGCTCATCAGGAAATGAGTCATCTACTATGCCATCCTCTTGATTGCTTTGTAATCTTGAAAGGAAGTCAGCTACAACGTTGTCCTTTCTGGTTTATCTAGTATAGTAATGTCAAATTCTTACAACAAGAGAAGCCATCTTACCACTCTTCCAGATACCGATGGTTTATTCATGAGGTACCTAATAGTAGCATGATCTGTGTGTATGAAATTTTGATAGCATGTGATGTAATGTTTGAACTTGTTGATTGCATATACAACTGCCAAGAATTATTTTTCTATCACTGTGTAGTTTAGCTCTACTACTTGCATATTTTTGCTTACAAAGTAGATAACATAGCTGAGATGGCCTTCTTTCTATCCTAGTACTACACCTAGGGTAGTATCAGAGGCATCTGTATGTATGTGAAAAGGAAATTCCCAGTCTGGTCCACGTAATATGGGGGTTGATATGAGCAACTGCTTCAGTAGATTGAATGCTTCATTATAGGCGGGAGTCCATACAAACTCAAAGCATCTTTGTTTAGCAAAGTGAACAATGGGGCTGCTATTTTGCTGAAATTGTTGATGAACCTTTGATAGTAACCAGCATGACCCAAGAAGTTGTGTACATCTTTTTGTTTTTGTGGTACTAATAGGTCCTTGATGATAGCAATCTTGGTTGGGTCCACTCTAATCCCCTTTTCAGAGACATGGTGTCCTAGCACTATCCCTTCCTCCATGAGCATGAAACATTTCTTATGACTTAGGGATAGATGATTTTCTTGATAGCATATTAATACTTTTTCCAAGTTATTCAAACATACCTCAAATGTGTCTCCAGTAGATGGTGAAGTCATCCATATATATCTCTACATAGTCATGTGAGAGATCTAAAAATATGCTAAGGACTGCTCAGTTGAAATGTGGCAGGCGCATTGCATAATCCAAATGGTAGGACAGCATATGCGAATGTTCCCCATGGGCATGTGAATGTGGTCTTCTCTTGATCCTCAGGAGCAATGCAGATCTGATTGTATCCATTGAAACCATCTAAGAATGCAAAGTATTTCTTTCTGCAAGTGTATCTAGCACTTGATCAATAAATGGCAGTGGGAAATGGTCCTTCCTTATAGCTACATTCAATTCTCTGTAGTCTATACATATACGCCACTCACCTCCTTTCTTGGGTACAATGACTAATGGAGAAACCCAACGGCTGTCAGAGATTGGATAAATGAATCCTACATCTAAGAGTTTCTGTATTTCAGCCTTGACTATTTCTTTTATTGTTGGGTTCATCTACCTTTGTGGTTGGCGTATGGGTTTGCATTCTTCTTTTATGTAAATGTGGTGTGTACACTTTTCTAGGCTGATGCCTTGCATGTCTTCATAGTCCCATGCAAAGGCTCCTTTGTTTGCATGTAATACGGTTGTCAATTTTATTTCTTCTTCCATACTTAATTTGTTATTTATGTGGAGTGTCTTGCTTGGCATTATTTCTATGGCTTTTGTGGCTTCTGTCATTTCTTCTATGCTACTGATTGATTGCATGTGGCTATAGGCATTGTGTGACGATGATGCTGATGGAAGATCCTTTGATGACTTTAAGTTGATTCATCTTTTGACCATAGATTAGAAAAAGGACAATGAATACAAGGCAATTCTTCAGGAGTGGATTGTTCTACCTGATAGTTGTTTTGCAGTATGTTGGAGATGATGGTATCCTCTTCTAGATCTGCCAATGTGAGTGCATGATCTATTGTTAACGCATGACAAATGGGTGCCTCTTCTTCTTCTTCAATCCAGATAGGTTGGTCCTTGTCTTGTGATACCTATGCTGGGGGGTACAAAACTAATTGCTTGGTGATGTTCCCATTAGAAATCTGCATGTTGCTAGATCTACAGTTGATTAATGCATCTGCGGTGGCCAACCATGGCCTACCCAAAATCAAAGGATATCCTCCAAGTTTTTTTTTTGGCTGCAATATAATAAAATCTACAGGGTACTCCCATGAATCTACTGATATGACCAGATCTTCTATGATTCCTTCTGGTCATACTATGGATCTGTCTACCATTTGCAGCATTGTAGATGTGGGACAAATATGCTTTGCAAGTCTAATTTATGCATCATTTCCATTGTTATGACATTGATGGCAACTCCTAGATCGATCAAGGTTCATTGATCGAACAATGACAACCTGATGACACTGGTGCATATTTTTGTGGTAGCGTTCCTCCTAGCATGATTTCTACCAATTGTCTAATGACATGGACTGTATTAGGATCCTTCTTCTTCCTTCTAGATTTCTAAAGGCACAAATCTCTAACTACCTTGGAATAAATGGGGACATCTTTAATGGCCTGAAACAAAGGAATATTTACACAAACATTCTTCAGCTGCCCTAGGATATCAAACTCAGGTTCAAGCAGAAGTGCGTGGAAGGTTCAGGCATTCTGGGAAGGGTGGTGATATTGTTTCGCATTCTCTTTATTGGCTGGTTCAGGATCCTCCTGTGGTTGTGATGGAATGGATATTGTGAGGTTTTTCATTATGAGTGGAGTTGGAGGTGGTAGAGTTCTTCCTGAATGCAGGTGGACTTCATTGATGTCCCTTTGTATAAGTGGGAAGTCCTGTGTTATTTCAGCAGTACATGTTGGTTGAGCCAACTTATTGGCAAGATTTGGTACAGGTTGAGTAGGTATTTGAGCCGGTCTTGCTTTGGTTGAGTATTCAGCATTATTGTAGGATGTTGTGGTTTTTTTGGAAACCCACCTTGCTTTGAATTCCCCATGGTTGTTGTCATGGGTTTGCAAGATTTTGTGGACCTTGGGTTGGCTGATTTTTCCATTGGTTGTGTGGTGGCTGCCATGGTTGATTTTGCTAGGGTGGAGTGGGATACTGCTACCATTGATTGGGATTATATGGTTGTTGCATAGGCCAATGTGGGTTGGGAGGGGCTGGGGGCATCCAGGGATTACTCCAGTTGGGCATGTTATTTGCATTTTGATTGAAAAATGATGATTGTGAAAATGGTGGATTCGATCCCATACCTGGATAGCTTGTCCTTGGCTACCAAGGTTTCCTTTGTGCCACGTAGAACACTTGATCTTCATCTCCTCCTATGGCATGTAGCACTACAGAATTTGGTTCTTCAGATGTAATGCTTGCTACCTTTGTCTTTATGACTTGACACTTGTAATCAGCTTGCTTCTTCCGACAATCTAGGCAGTAGACTGTAAGGGCTTGGTCCATTGCTTGTTGTTTTTATCTGGTGTGTAGCGTATCCAGTTGTAAAGCCATGTGGTTGATTATATCCATCTTCATGTCTTGTAGCAAATTACTTACATCAGCTTTAGAGATCCCATTGGCGATCTTTGGTAGCATTTTTTATTCGAATTTTTCCTAATGTTGATCTCAAATAATTCTTTCCCAGTTGTTGTATCTCTTCGAAGGTTAGCTGAGATGAATCTCCTCCACTCATGAGTTCTAAGGATTCCAAGCAGTCATCTCAAATTCCTTTCATAAATACCGGCTTAAGCATGCAGGCTAAGATTATTTTGCTTATGCTTCTACAGTGTGAAGGTGAACCTCTCGTGTAGTCTTCCAAAGATTCATCCTCATCTTAAGTCATGTGGAATATATCATTTCTTCTAAAGTTTCTACCTTTGCCATATTCCTAATATTTGGTTAGAAAAATTTTCTTCATCTCGTCCCAACTACTGACTATGTTTCCCCTAGTCCCATAAACCATCTTAATGTTGCATCCTTCAAGGTGGCTGGAAAGAGCTTGAGCTTTTGTTCATCCATTCAGTAATCATAGCTTTGACATAACACATCATACTCAAATAGGAATGTATCTGGATCCTCATTGGATGTCCCCCTAAAGTGTGGGAGGGCTGAGGGTGGGATATTCTTCATAGGAGTATCCTCTGTGGTTTCTACAATTAGGAATTCAAAAGTGGGGGCAGCAGGTTCTCTACCTTCAACTTCATTTCCTGATGCTCGATCCATGGCGTATTTCCTTGTTATACGGATCCCAAGAGATTTCAGAATAATGTCCTCGAATTCCTGATCAACTTCCCCCTCGGTACGATAATGTACAAATACTTGAGGTGTTGTATGGTGGGCGGTAGTAGTTGCAGCAGAACTTGCTGAATTGAGTAGGTATTTTGGCGTTCTTTCTCCTCCTCTTGTCTTTCTTCCACTAGCATGGCCAAGGTCTTCTTTGCTTCTTGTTCTTCTTCTTGAATACATTGCAGCTCCTCTACCACTCTTCTTATTTGTGTGGGAGTATACTCCTTGTCTTGGGAGATAAGTGGCTCCTCTGCTGCAGTAATTTGTTTCTGCTTTGGCAAAAATCTTCCGAACGAGTCTCATTCTCTATGCATAAATTTTCCAGCTCTCTCTTGCTTTTTCCTATTTTTTTCTCTTTTTTTTTCAACTATATGAGGGGTTGGTTCTTAATACTATTTGTAGAAATTTAGCAATGCGGTAATGAATATTTTATCCTAGAAAGCAAGAATTCTAGCTCCTAGAAAGCGTTTGAAATGACAGGAAGAAAAGTTGATCTAAAAAAAACAGGACGACTATTCTAGAGAGCATGAATGGTTATTATAGAAAGAGGGAAATGAAAGCATGAATTGGCTGAAAGTGGGAAATGGAATCACTTCTATAGTATTGTCTAGACACCTTCCCCAGCAACGGCGCCAAAATGATGTGTAGAATAATCAACCAATGATATTAGGTCTCATACCCTGTTGTTCATTAAATGTCAACCCAGGGGCATAAGCTTTTCAAAGGGCCTGTAAAATATATGCTACAGTACTTTGGAGTGAAGTCTTTGTAGGCTAGAAATTTATCAAAGAGTAGAAAGTAATGCTTATGCAAATTGGAAAGTAAACTATGGAAGTTGTTGATCTGTAGATCTAAAAACTCAACACATTATGCACTCATGAACTTTGAGAAATAAAATGAATAACTAATAATCAATCCACTCAACATAAATAGGAAATGGAGGAATAGGATCTTCCCTACAATTCCTTCCGAGGGGGCCCTTCCTCATGCAGAAGTGAGTTCCGATCCTACCCTAAAAACTCACAGAACTGCTCAAGAAGATAAACAATTCATCTATTGAGCTGTAGCAATTAAAGATTGCTACAGCAAAAAGAGAGATTACAATGAACTCAAGAGCACAACTCACATTAATATATTCTATCTTCACACATTCATAATTCTGCCTTTCTCCCCAGCTATCACTTCATTCCTCCATCTATATCCTCTGTCCTTTGTCTCTGGATATATATATAGACGGATTACTAACTTACTTATTCTATACTAGGAATATTGATAAAAAAACCACTCAAATAGATTATAGTTGTTTGGTTTCATATCTTTCAAGTGAAGAAAGCTAATTCCTATCTTATTTACATGATAGGAACTAATTACAAAACTACTTTAAAAAATAACCATAATATTACATATGATGCGTTAGGATAGCTGGCACTTTTTGTCTTATGTTGTGGTGTGATCTGGACAAGTTCTCTTTGGCTATGGGCAGATGGAGGTGCATACTACTCTATTGTTGCAGGTAGTTCTGGAAGATGCTACGAGCAGGCCTGGAGCTTGCTATAGGTAAGATAAATCACCTGAAGACTTTTTAGACTTGTCCAAACAATGTTGTCACTTGGTTAACTCGTTCTCCAACTTCATATGCTTAGCTCCATATTCTTCATGATGCCTCATTATTTGTTGAATGCCACAATTCCCTCTTATCATTTCCCGGCCCGGTGGTTACAGCTGCTATAGGAGCACAACCAATGGCCATAGGCTACTACAAGAGCACCGCCGAGTTGATATGGGTTGGGGCCTACTACTTCAAAAGCTTATTGCATCTCGTAATTTGTTCATGGGGACATCAAAAACATCAATTTGCACAAGAGACAAGATTCACCATAGTAAATAGGTATATTAAATCTTAATGAACATATAAAACTAAATATATGCAAAATCATAACTTTATCTCATATCAACCATCAAGAGGAGATCAAAGTCTCAAAATTGTATGTGCAAGAGGATTAAAAAATGATTTAGATGAGGCCAAAACATGCTAATATGTGGCCTCATCAATGCCTTACTTCTTAGGACTTTCCCCATGTCCTTGGTGGAGGTGATTTAGATTATTACTGAGTGATTTACCAAAGCACTCAATCTTCTCCTTCGATCAATTATCCCAGACCTTCCTTAACCACTTCTCCATCAATGTATTCAAGAAGGTCTCCATGAATAATTTATACTCTATTCATCGATCACGAGGAGGATTCTATCATTGACTTTATCACACATTTGGTGGGGTATCATTAATCATATTGATTTCAACTTCCACAACCGAGCTGATAGAGTTGTTCACTAGGGCTTGTGCCAGGAACATTTCCCCAACTCTTCAGGTACAAACATTCCAAACATTTTATTAGGAGTTTATTGTGGCTCAAACGCTAGAAATTCATGCGGAAGAGAAGAAACTTTAATTTGCATAACAAGGGTTATCCGTTTAAATAAAATGACTCCTCTTATTCTTCTAAACCGTAAAAAAATCATTCTAAGGCAAAAGGATCCACCAATGTGGTGGTCTTGAAATTTGGCCCCTCTCATCTATCAAACCAACCAAAACCTCCTTCTAATTTTTCCCATATTCAGAATTTCTAGTACAAGTATGAACAGAGATGTTATACCCCCATAGGAGAACCTTATTCCTCTGTGTTGGAAAAATTGTTAAAATCTGGAGCCATCACTCTTCCATCGATCAAACCACATAATGGCTTTGACCATTCCCATCTTGTACCCACATGGTATAAGTATAATGACTCTTTGTAACTATCACTTTGCATTAGACGAATAGTGATGGAAATTGTATAACATTTACAAACATTGTCCAAGAAATGTTAGATAATAGAGATAGCATCCTGGACAACCTTAATGCACCTACAAATCAAAACCTTTAGGTCTTTAAGAAACCTTTTCCAAACCATACCCATTCATCAAATCAGGTCGGAAAGACCTCTACCAATGACACCAATGTTCATGAGGTCCATTACGTCTTTGACAAAGACTTGTCCTTTCGCTCAATTGACTTCCATCCCATCTATTAATGAAATTATTTTGTGATCTTCTCTACCCACGAGAGGAGCCTATTTCAACTAATCTTCTACCCATGGAGGATCCTACCTCACATACTCCTTCATTTACTGAGAGACACTTACTCCACTTATTTTGTCACCTATCGAGGAGCCCGTATACCCACACTTCTACCCAAAGAAGACTCTATATTATCCGTTAAAAGATGCAAAAGGAAACAAAACTAAGTAAAAATGGTGATACACCAAAGGAGTGATGGACCTCTATTTTTGCAAATAGACACAGATCATAAGAATGCAACACTAGAACATGCACAAATTACCAAAATGTAATGAAGGATCAGAAGGAAACAATAAACGCAAGAAAGGATTGAAAATTCATTCACAGAGCATGCTTTATCATTCCCAGTTTTTGATATGATGCATTACAATGGAAAGGAGGAAAAAAACATATTGTAGTTCAATGGGAGGCCTGAAACTCCATGAATTCATGTGCCAAGGGGAAGAGGGGAGTCTGCAAGAACAAAAATGTCCAACCTTTACAAATGAGCCAAACTGGCTTTTAACGATGAAGCAGAATGAAGAAAAGGTGAAAAACATGGGAAAATTGATTTTTTGCATCTCCAACCACCGACAAGATCCATTAAAATAGAAAGGGCACCCTCAAAATCCATTTTTGATGCATTTGGCCATGCTGGAGAAGAAACGAGTGCCATACTTCATCAATTTTGGTGGTTGGGGGTCGGTTCTACATTTTTCCATGTTCCAGAGACATTTCTTCATTTTTCTCCCACCAAACCCCATCAAAAATAAAAATTGAATAGTCCATCATGTGGATAATTTTCAACATCTTTCCAATGATACAAAAAACAAAAATATGAGCTCTGGATCAAAAGATATGGCCCTCTGAAGATTTAGGGAAAAATAGGCAAAAATTAGGGCAAAATTAGGGTTCGTGGGCTGAAATTTGAACTTTTTCCTCTTTTTTTCAAATTGGGAAAATTTCCAAAAAATCTCTCGTGCCCCACTTTTCACATGACACGTGCACCCTCTGGTTGATCCGGGTTTCAAAACAACATTTTTCCCTTTTTCCTTTTAAATTTTTCATTGGGAAAATTTCCCAAAATACCTCCGCCCTGGCCCACACCTTGATGACGATGTGGACACGTGGTGCCATTTCATTCATGGGAGATGTGGTTCAACTTTTTCCTTTGACCTTTTTCATCACTTTGGAAAAATTCCAAAATCCTTCCATCACCCCAACTCCCACCTTTGCGTACTGGACACGTGGCACCTTCACATTGCTCGATGGGGATGCGCTCTCTATTTTTTCCTTTGAGAAACTTTGACCAAAAAGCCAAAAAACTTGAAGTCCTTCTTACCACTCCCACCTTTCCACATGTGTATTTCATTTCATTTCACGGGATTTTGGCCAAATTTTTCCCTTTTTGAGTTTTTTAGCCAAAAGGCTAAGTGCAAAATTTTTCCCTGGGCCCGCCTTGGGAAAATTTTCCCTCCAAACTCGCCGAGCCATAACTCAAAAAATACAAGGAGTTAGGAGGACTTCTTTACCTTTCTGGAAAGGGGAAGAAAAATCCTATCTGATGAAGCCATCTCTAGGAACTTTTGAGTGCTTTAAAGTTGTAAAAATCTTCCTGCAGCAAAAGGAGGGAAGAATGAAGGCAAGTTAACCAAAACAAGCATGGGCTTATTTTGGATAACAATTTTGGTGACTCAGAGGGGTCATCTACCTACTAGATGAAGTGACCAGCTGCCTAAAGCAATCCATTGGGCATGGAGTCATGAACTTAACTACTTGTTACTCTCAATTCATTAGAAAATCTCTAAGATGAAGATTGTGAGAGTAGAAAATTACTTTGACCTGGAACATGATCTGCAAAAGATGCATCCTTGGGGCAAAAAAACTTGTGCCAAAGCACTTAGGGAAATGTAAATCTAAGCTACAACAAAACAATGTGCATAAGCACTTGGAGGAATGAAAGAAAAATCTAAGCTAATATGTACAAGGTGAGAAGTTTCCCTTCTAGTAGCAATGCTTTAGATGGATTCCATTAACTGGAATCTGTAGTTCCTCACCATCCAATGTAGACAATTGGAAGGCATTGTTGTTTTTGCATTTTGTGACCATGTAGGGGCCACTCCAAATGGCATCAAATTTTGAATGCCTTCCTGGATTTTCTCGGTCTGCATCCCATTTCAACACTAAATCTCCAACTTGGAAAGTTCTAGCCTTAGCTTTCTTATCAAAGCTTCTCTTGATCAATGCTTGGTCCTTTTCCATTGTTTGGGCTGCATGCTCTCTGATTTCTTGGAGTTCCATCAATTCTACATATCTAACCTCCATGGGCTCATACTCCAACAATTCCAATTGCTTCATGAGTTCCAATGTTGGCAACTCAAGTGATATAGGCAAGACTGCCTCTTTCCCATAAACAAGTCTGAATGGAGAGTTACTGTGGATCTCTTGGGAGTTATCCTATCAGCCCATAGAGCTGATTTGAGCTTAGTGTGCCAAGTCCTCTGATTTTCATCAAGAGTCCTCTTGATGATCCTTAATAGATTCTTGTTTGTGGACTCAGCTTGGCCATTACCTTGAGGGTAATAATTTGATGAAGTGCTCAAATAGATCCCATTTCTAACAGCCCATTCAGTTACCTTTGATCCTATGAATGCCAATGCATTATCTGATATTATAGTGGTAGGTATACCAAATCTGGTTGTTATCCCCTCATAGAAGTCTAGAATGCTAGATTCATTTGCCTCTTTGAGTGCCACCACCTCAGTCCATTTGGTGAAGTAGTCTGTTGCTGTTAGAATCCATTTGTGCCCTTGGCTTGAGTTTGGATTAATGACTCCAATGAAGTCCAAACCCCATTGCATGAATGGCTGGTCAACTGAGATTGGGTGCAATGGAAGTGCTGCTAACCTCTCTTTGCCTGTGAAGAATGCACAATTCTTGCACCTCTTGATCCATGCATAACAATCACTAAACACTTTGGGCCAATAATAACCAGCCTTCATGATCTTGAGAGTTGTCACTCTTGGAGAAAAATGACCCCCAACTGATCCACCATGGAACTCTTCTAACATTTTCTCAATCTGATTTGTCCCAATGCATCTCAGCAACACTCCATTGATATCTTTTTTGAACAAGACACCATCAACAAGTGCATATGGAATAGCCTACAATCTGAAGTGTCTTCTTTTGGCTTTGTTCATCTCTGGAGGGCATAGGCCTATTTGTAAGAAGTGCATTATGTCTTGGGTCCAGCAAGGAGTGAGCACACCACCATTTTCTTCTTGAACATCTCTTTGTTCTTGGCTGTCTTGCAACACCAAAACAACATTCTTCTCTTTGCTTGCTTCAATTGGTTGACTCAAGGCCAATTTCTCACACAATCCCTTTCCTCAGACCAGCTTGGTGACTTTGATCTCAATGTCATACTCCATGACATGAGTAATCCACCCTGCACATTTTTCATTTAGATCTTTGTTGAGGAGGAAGTCTTTAACTCCCACATGAGAAACCAACAGTTGAACCTTGTTGTTTGAAACTAGATGCTTAAATTTCTTCAAGCTCCTAATCACTACAAGAACATGCTTCTCAATGAAGGAATACCTTACTTCATAGTCCTCCAAGCTTTGGCTAAAGAAGGCAATTGGCTGCTCTGCATTTTCTTCATTCTGTTGTACTAAAATTGTAGAAATTGTATCATCACCACCAAATGCATAAAGGATGAAATCTTTGGAGAAATTTGGGTTAATGAGAGTTGGAGCCTATGAGATAGCTTCTTTGATTGCCTCAAAACTTTCCTTACCTTCAGCTGTCCATTTGAATGCCACACTTTTCTTCAACATCATAGTTATTGGCTTGACAAGGGCTGCAAAGTTTGGAACAAACCTTCGAACAAAATTGATTCTTCCCAAGAAACTTTGAAGAGCCTTCTTATGACTTGGCAATGGCAAAGTGCTCTTATTGCTTCAACCCTCTCTGGATCAATTGCTAACCCTTCTTTGGAAACAATGTGGCCTAGGAGCTTGCCTTCATGAGCTAGGAATATGCATTTTTTGGGATTCAAGGATACCCCAAATCTTCTACATCTTTGGAACACTTGTCTCAAATGAAAGAGATGGTCTGCTGCACTTTTAGAAAATATAGTAATATCATCTAGGTATATCAGCACTATTTTTTGATCAATCCCTTGAATGCCATATCCATTGCCCTTTGGAAAGTAGCTCGGTGTTAGACAACCCAAATGGCATTTTTCTATATGCATAGGTTCCCCATTTGGTGGTGAAGGTTGTTTTGAACTGATCATCTTCCTTTACCATGATCTGATTATACCCTGAATAACCATCTAGCAATGAAAACCTCTCAGAGCCAGCAACAACTTGCAAAATCTGCTCCATAGAAGGAAGTGGGTAGTGATCCTTGAGGGATGCTCTATTCAAATCTCTAAAGTCTACACACAACCTGATTTCTCCACTCTTCTTTCTAACTGGAACCAAGTTTGCAACCCATCTTGAATGCTTGATGGGGAATATGATACTTGCCTCTATTAACTTATTCAATTCCTTCTTCATGAGAGGCTCAATGTGTGGATTGACCGGTCTCTGTTTTTTCCTGATGGGCTTAGCACTTGGATCTAGTTCAATTGTGTGTTGAGCTAGCTTGGGATTGAAACCTCTCAAGTCTTCATAGCTCCAAGAAAATACATCTGGGAACTCTTGGAAAAGTTGCATGAATTCATACCTTTCTTTGCTTCGGTTGCCACTTTACCAATTTGAAGTGACTTGCCTTCTCCAACTGAGATGGGCTCTGAATCCTCTCCCTTGACTTGGATGTTTGCTTTCTCCTTCCTAAATTGATCATTAGGATTGAAGATAGACTCTAAAGTCACAAGTCCTTTTGGTAGTTTGTTGGTTCTCAGCTGTACCACTTGATCACCATATTGTTGTTCCAACTTTTCCTGATTTTTGGCTGAGAACTCAGCTTCCTCTTGCAAGAAATTGATGATTTGTTGGTCACTCTCAAACACTTTGCCAACTTGCATTATTTTCTGGCACTGATGGCCTCACAATCACATGGATGTTTGGCTGCATTTTATCTCTTTTGATACTCTCCACAACATCAAAAGTTTGCTCCAACTGCTGCAAGCCTATCAGCAGCTTGGTTCTCTTTCCTAGGGATGGAGTTGATGCCAAAGCCCTCAAAATCCTCAATGAGATCCCACACCCTATTCTTATAACTTTGAGCAGGTCATTCTTGGCAGCATGTTGTCCTTTAACTTGATTAACAATCAGCTCACTATCACCAAAGACTTGTAAGTTTTTGATGCCTCTCTTCCTTGACCAATGCAATCCATGTATCAAAGCTTCATATTCAACAGTGTTGTTAGAACATGCAAACTGAAATCTAAAAGTTGAATAATACTTAATGCCTTGAGGTGAAACAAGCATAGCTCCTCCTCCTGCACCTTGTCTACTTCTTGATCCATCAAAGAACAACTGCCATACCTCATTGTCATCTTTATGGTCTGGCTTGGTGATGCTAGGAAGAGGCTGATTTTCTTCATGCATGTAATAGACTCCTAGTTCAGATTCCTCTATTTCCTTGTAGGGATCAAAAGCATGTACCTTGCTTGCCCATTCATCAAGAGTCAAATCTAGAATGCTTCCAACTTTGGTGTCAACTTCATGTGTGCTTGGATAATCCTCTTGATCAAATGTTGAACAAGTTGGCATTGATTGGGCTTGGAGTATGAGGCTCAATGTGAAAGTTTGCAATAGGTTCGGACCTGATTGTGGCCTTGGCTCCATACCTTGTCCTAAACAACATGTGTGACCAATCAGTAGATAGGTAGCCTCCAATTCTAGCTGTGAAATCCCTTGACAAACATATGGCAAAGAGTGGTGGAAAATCTATCACCGACACATCTTGCAAAATAGTGACATTGGGGCATGCATGCAAAGTAAGGCTCAAATATTTAATTACCCCAACTATTGCTACTATTGTCCCATCTAATTGCACCACCCCTTGGATATGACTTCATATTGAAGGCCCAATGATCAGCTATTTGCTTGGGCATCATGGAACTACTTTGCCCTAGAATCAATCATACAATTATGTACTAGTTTATCCCCAATGATCAATGAAACATAGAATGGAGGGGGCTTCAAAATTTTACCTTGTTGTCCTCCATGATTCCCCTCAGATGAGTAGCATTTGTGAGTACCTTCTCTTGCATATGAGCTAGCTGATTTGAGGTTGACCAATTCTTCATGGCAGCTTGTAATAGATCCCTTTGTCCTGGGATGGATAGTGACTCCCACATAGATATGTTCACATTGGTCTTCTTCATTTGTTCAATGATGTTAAATGGGGATGAACCATCTTTGCTGCCCTTTAGTCTGCACATTATTTTCTTGTACATGGGCTACAACAGCTGGCATTTGAGCTGGTCTAGAAGGTGGCTTGGGCTGTCCTTGCACATTTGGAACTACATTTTTCTTGCCAACACCTTGTGGAGTGATGGAAGGTTGTGAATCACTTGGATCTAATGACTCCCTTCACCAATATTCCTCTTCTTTGACCATGTGTGTTAGCTGCTACACTCTGAGAAGGTGTTTGATTCATACCACAAAAATCTTTTCACTGCCAATTCACAAGTGTAGTCTCATTTGGAGTTGTATCTTGTTGAGATGTCCCTTGTTGTTGGTTTGTTTCTTGACTCACTTCACTCTCTACACCAGTTGTTGTCACCATCAAAGCTTGGTTCAAAGCACCATTGAAGCACATAGATTGGTTGTGAGGTTCACTACATGGGAAACACCAATCATACTCTTGAGCTATATTATTTTACACTGGCACTAAGGCTTTAGAGGTAGATGCAACATTGGGGTTATAGGGCTGAAATGGTCTATTGGTAGGAGGCCTTACTTGATTTTGATTTATAGCTGGGTTGGGTGGCCTATTAGGCTGATATGGTTGTCTATTAGGCTGAGTTTGAGGCTGATAAGAAGGCCTAAAACTTTGAGCTTGTTGCCTCTTGAGCGTAACCATCTCATTGCCCAAATTTTGTAATTGTTTCATAATTTCTTGAAGCTCATTTGAGGCACTAGAGGATGAAGTAGAAGTTTCATTTGAACTCTGATTTCTAGGAGTGGGAATAGGAGCTAAAGTAGGTGCTTGACTAGTACTTGGGCTTTCCAACTCTGGATATAAGGGCATAGGAGGCCTAGGTGCAAGTTTACCAGCTTGGATCAAACAATTCTCAGCCCTAATGGTGATGTTGTAAGCTGCAGGTATAGTTGCACCTCCCATGGATTGGATCAACATAGAAATGTTAGAATTTAAAGCCTTGAGAAAGTATAAGAAAGCACCTTGAGTTGTTGGCCTCACTGCCAATGGGATTCTATCCCATGTTCTTTGAAATCTGAAATTGAAGTCTGTTAGCTGCTCATTGGGAGCTCTCTTGATAGTTGTCAGTTTCTCCAATAGAGACAAGTTGTCCCCTTTCTCTCCAAATTGGTTATGGAGGGTTGTGCACAACTGGTTCCAATTTTGGATAGAGCCTGCCTCAAGGCTCTGAACCATTGCAAGGCTTTCCCTTTGAATGAAGATGCCAACAATTTGACAACAATCTCCATCTCAACAATCTCATGGATTGCACAAACATTAGCAATGTCTTTGACATGATCACCAAGAGTGGTCTGATTTTCTCCAAGTAAAGTATGGGATGTTCTTCAATGCTGCAATTGGAACTGGGTTTTGTGCATTGAGAGAAAGTGGATGCTTTAGTAAAGTTGACATAAGGATTGGGTTGTGCCATTCTGATTGGCCTGAGAACCCTTGTTGATTGGATGAAAGGTCTACCAGGTGGAGGAGTTGATAGAGTTCTATTTGGTGGAGATGGAGACCTTTGAATCCTTCTTCCTCTTTCTCCTCTTTCTGGGGATAATTGTAGATAGTTAAACAATCCCTCTCTCTGGTCCTTGACCTTGTTTGGATCCTTCTCATGAATCTTCAAGCTTGGACTGCTGAAACTAGTTGATTCTATCCTTTTGGAGTCACTAGATGTGTAAATCAAGGCTCTTTCAAGCAAGAAACTTACAAAAATTACACATCAACTTTGTTGTAATGAAGATGAAGACCTCTAAGGTCCCACCGGGCATGCCAAAACTATTAGTGCAAAATCTACAACACCCCCTAAATGACCTTCAGATATGTAGTCCAGAATTGGGTCATTTAGTGTGATTGCACAACATTGAGTTTTCTCCAAGG
Organism: Taxus wallichiana var. yunnanensis; assembly: GCA_018340775.1. Lineage (NCBI taxonomy): Eukaryota > Viridiplantae > Streptophyta > Pinopsida > Cupressales > Taxaceae > Taxus > Taxus wallichiana. The sequence continues at coordinate 753,326,974 of CM031242.1, forward strand.
TGTGGGACCTTGCAAGGTGAGAAAAATCTCTAGAGAAAGTTGGTTCTTACCCCTCTGTTTAGGTGTATGCATGAATTTTGTAGAGGTTCAATGCTAAATCCTACTCTAGATTCCAAGGAGACAGAGTTAAAAGATGCAAAAGGAAACAAAACTAAGTAAAAAATGGTGATACACCAAAGGAGTGATGGACCTCTATTTTTGCAAAATAGACACAGATCATAAGAATGCAACACTAGAACATGCACAAATTACCAAAATGTAATGAAGGATCAGAAGGAAACAATAAATGCAAGAAAGGATTGAAAATTCATTCACAGAGCATGCTTTATCATTCCCATTTTTGATACGATGCATTACAATGGAAAAGAGGAAAAAAATGTATTGTAGTTCCAATGGGAGGCCTAAAACTCCATGAATTCATGTGCCAAGGGGAAGAGGGGAGTCTGCAAGAACAAAAACGTCCAACCCTTTACAAATGAGCCAAAATTGGCTTTTAACGATGAAGCAAAATGAAGAAAAGGTGAAAAACATGGGAAAATTGATTTGACATCTCCCACCAACTAAAAAAATCATTAAAAATAGAAAGGGCACCCTCAAAATCCATTTTTTGATGCATTTGGCCATGCTGGAGAAGAAACAGAGTGCCATACTTCATCAATTTTGGTGGTTGGGGGTCGGTTTGCATACATTTTTTCCATGCTCAGAGACATTTCTTCATTTTTTCCCACAAAACCCCACCAAAAATAAAAATTGAATAGTCCATCATGTGGATAATTTCAACATCTTTCCAATGATACCAAAAATGCAAAAATGAGCTCTGGATCAAAAGATATGGCCCTCTGAAGATTTAGGGCAAAAATGGCAAAATTAGGGCAAAATTAGGGTTCGCGGGCTGAAATTTGAACTTTTCCCTCTTTTTTCAAATTGGGAAAATTTCCCAAAAAAATCTCCATGCCCCACTTTTCCTTTGATGACATGTGGCACCCTCTGGTTGATCCACGGATGGGTTTCAAACAACATTTTTTTTTTCCTTTTTAAAATTGGGAAAATTTTCCAAAAAATACCTCCATGGCCCCTCCTCCACTCCGTGGCACATGTGGCACCTTTGACCTTTTGCTTTGCATTTTTGCATGGAGTGTGGTTCAATTTTTACCTTACACTTTTTCACCACTTTGGGAAAAATTTCAAAATTTTCCACTCGACGACACGTGGCACGCCTCGACTCCCACTTGCGACCGACACTTGGGACACGTGGCATCATTTCGAGCCATTTCAATATATTGGGGTTATGAGGACACCCTAATTTTTTCGAAAGGGAAAAAATTTTGACCAAATGCAAAAAAAATTTGAAGTGCTTTAAATCCCCCAGAAAAAGGAGGGACATGTGGCATCATTTCATTTTGCCCTTAGTGGGATTTTGGGCAAAATTTTCCCTTTGAGTTTTTTTAGCCAAAAGGCTAAAAGTGCAAAACTAAATTTTTCCCTTGGCGGGTCCGCCTTTGGAAAATTTTTTCCTCCAAACTCCACCGAGCCATAACTCAAAAAATACAAGGAGTTAGGAGGACTTCTTTACCTTTCTGGAAAGGGGAAGAAAAATCCTATCTGATGAAGCCATCTCTAGGAACTTTTGAGTGCTTTAAAGTTGCAAAAATATTCTAAGTAAAAAAGGAGGGAAGAAAGTTAACCAAAACAAGCATGGGCTTATTTTGGAATAATGAGGGTGGGGGATTTAGACGACATTTTTAGTTTACAAGGATGAGATATCTTTGAAGCGTACTTTATGTGGCATTTCTCGGTGTGATTTTTCAGGGGTGGTTTTAGATTATAAGATGGTTAATGTCAGTTTTGATGAGGGATGTGATCCCAAAATATAGGGTTAGGACATTAAATCCAGTGGTATTTTTATCTAGTTTTGTGAGAGTTATCTTTTGTGTGAATGATTTTTCAATTTTTGTATAGGATTGCCAAGGTTTTTGATTTGATGTTGCACAATATTTTCTTTGGAAGGTTTGTTTACGATTTGAGTAATGTATCACTTTTCTTACAATATCAATGGGATGGTATAAAGAATATTTCTCGTGAGTAGATATGGTCAGGTTTGGGAGTTTTGATGTAGGCAGGTTAGAGGTCTTCGTGGTAAGGAGATCCAAAGATTCTAGTTGCATATTTATTATCTCAATCATAGAAACACACGGTATGGTAGGTGTAGGTGGGATCTAGTTGACAGGGTTGATTATATGAGTAGTAGAATTTTGGGCTCCTATGGTATTAATTTGATTATTAGCTGGGGGATGGTTTGGAAAAGGTTGTTTTAACACGTTTATCTTTTGAATGGGAGGTGCATTTGGATTGTCAAGCTTTATCTCATTTTAATCAATGAGATCTTTTAGGTAATTTCTAAAAGAGTGGAATTTCTCAATATCATGTCCTCAAACATAGTGATATTTGTAATAGGTGTCACCCCTATACCATGATGGTTTAGGGTCCAATTCATCAATGGGTTAGATGGGAGGGAGTTTTATCATGCAATCTTCCATGAGTTTGTCAAAAATAGAGTTATAAGACTCCCCTAGAGGTGTGTATTTACATGGAGGAAAAGACTGTTTGAAGTCTAAGATCTCTTTAGATGTAGTTTTCATCACGATTGTATTCTCTTTACCCTTAGATTTTTCACTTTTGGAAGAGGTTTTAAAGGGAGAGTCGGGTTTAGTTTTTTAGATCATAATTTAACCTTACCATCCTCAAGGGCTCAAAGTTCCAATTTCTGGGCCATGGTAAAGGCTTCATCGAATATTTGAAATGATTATATATGAAGGGTGGATGATATATTTTTTTTGCAAGATTGAGGAAATAAATTAATCAAATCTTTCGGGGTAAAGAAAAGGATAACTAATTAATAATTCCCCACCATCTGGTGACAAAATCAATGATGGATTCATCCTCAAATTTTTGATAACATATAAGTTAGTGATAGATATCTTACATGCGATATTGATAGAGAAATGTTCCGAAATAATTGTGTTATTTGTGCAAATGAATAAAGGGAATGTTGAGGAATGTTGTTATACTAGTCAAGAGTGGGCCCAACTAATGACATGAGGAATGTCCTAGCATAAGATCCTGATCATGAGCTATAAGATAGCAAGTGTGATGAAAGGCCCAAATGTGTTGTTGTGGATCTTCCTTACTATAGAATTTAATAAACTTTGGAATTTCCCAGTGAGGAGGATAGGGTTTGAAAGGTACATATGGGTTTATAGGCTCATTACAATTTTTCTCATAAGAAAATGTGTTTTTAGGTGACATGGTGGTAGCTTCGAGACCCACATTTTTTCTTAATAGTGATTTCATGGGATATTTTTATTAGGTTGGATGTTTGAGGTGTTAGCTTGATTAAAGATGAGGGGGATCAATTGTTGATATCATTGATACAATAGGAGGATATTTTGAAAAGGAGGAAGGCTCCCGGTATGTTGTAAGTTTCGTGAGAGACTAATAGTTGTGAGGAAGATTTGATATATTGATAGGGATGAGTGATAGAAGCGTATACAAGGGGGTATGACGGTGGTGGATTATGTTGATTCGGAATGTATCTGCACCGTAATGCGCTCATCAAGGAAATAGGTTGGGAAATGGGATGATAACTAGTGAAAACACTCGTATTTATGGGTGGTAAGGATGTAGGGATAGATACTAATACGTTTTAGATCTTGGATGTATATTATTGTGAGAAGATATGTTGTGATGTGGCCAAGGTGCTTGTAGAACAAGGCACACCAAAAGAGCTTGTCGTGGGAGGAAGAGAAGTGGAGGGGTTGTGACTAACCACGGGTGATGAGTAATGGTGAGAATTTGAGTACCCGAGGGTTAGTTGTGGATGTAGATGGTATGGGATCTTGTGAATAATCATAGGTGATGCACTAATAGTGGGATTTTGAGCACCTTGTGGGTTATTGAGGATGTGAATGGTGATAATCCTTGTTGAGTATATTTTATGATGAGATTTTGTTGAATCCATAACTAACTAAGTGAGTAGATGAGATAGGTGTTGATGTTCTTGTATTACTAGTGGTAGGATAAGGAGCAATTTTCTCTATAATTGGTTAGTTATAGGGATTGATAAGGTGAGATTAATCGAGTGTGATAGTGGTGACATGTGGTGGAGGCTCGGACAATAACGAGGAAGGAAAATATCCCGGGAAGTAAAATAACTACTAAGGGGAATTGGATTGGTTTCTGAAGTTCTTCGAACACCGGGTATTCACCGTGAAAGTGTTGTGGAAGGTATTCATAGGGGATTTTGGATGTATCTAATTATACACTATGGGAACAAGGAGGCTCCCGATTTTATTCGGGGGATGGATGCAGGGGTATCACATGTGTATGGTATTTGGAATACGAAATTTTTGTCTAGTCAAAATCATGAAACAACAAACAAATATTAACATAAATATGTTAAATTAAGATTGTAGTCATACAATTACAAAAATATTTTAATTGTATTGATTAAGCTAAAATGTGTGAAGAGAAACAAATGGTTGATAAATGGTACTAAGAATCAAGTTAGCCTAGGTTGGTTTCAGGTATTTTTTAAGGTTGGATTCCTTGGTATAATGGAGAGTAAGAGAGGCCCAAATCTATGTTGGTTTTAGTATGAGGCATGATATTAGGGCCTACCCCCTCACTTAGCGGTCGTGTAATGATAAGGGTGTCGGGTTCTTAGCCTAAATACCACCCACCAATAATTTATACTCAACCAAAACACCGATTCGTCTTCCCCTTTGTGGATGAAATCTAAATAGGTGGACATAGAAGGAAGTGTTTAGAATGCAAATTTTATTTTTAATGTGGTTTGACTGTGTGAAGGGAAGAAGTGACTGCAAAGTTTTAATCCCTATTTAAGCTACATGAGAAATCAAGAGTGAAGATTATTTTTAAGGCCTGAAAGAAAAATAGATTTTGATCAGGACAAAGCACATAAGATGTGATCCTAAAAGGAGACTAAAATAAAAATGAAAGGCATAACTTGGTTCACTAAATATATCTTTTTAATTATCTCATGCATTTTTAGGAAGCCACCAGAGGAGTCCACACTGAAAATTCGGTGATAAATGGAGAAAGAAATAGATTTTACTCTTAGAAATGTAAAATTTGATCAAAAAAGGGGAATAAGGTCCCACCGGCGTGTCATAATGTTTATGGTTGATTTAGATTCACTTTTTCATATGGAATAAATCACCAAAAATCAAAAGGTGGGAGGGCGTACCATAATATTTATGGTGGATTTATATTCACTTTATCACATAGAATAAATCACCAAAAATCATAAAATAACAGGGTTTATCGATACCTACGTTTATAAATGTTGAGATGTATGGGTACAAATGGGCATGAGAGACTCCTTCCAATGGATTAGGAAACCTACACACACATAGATAACTTGAAAAGAGAGATATAAAATGATATGACAATGAGTTACTTGGAAAATTCCAATCCATAGGAACTAAAGGGATTCCTTTAATGCGTGTCAACTCATTTTTATACAATTAAGTGATAAATAAAAGAAATACAAATAATTTCAAAGAGTTTGGATAGAGGGAATCGGTTGACATCCTCCGTCATAGGTCGGGAGGGTTGAAGATGTTCTCCTAGTAATGGTTGGCTTTGTCGCTTACTTTGGAGGAGGAATTCCAATCGCCTTGAGTGATATTTTTGGATTCAAAGTGTGAAGGTGATGGCACAAATAATTAATTCATAGTCAATATTTAACTACTCCCACATAAATGTTTGGTGCATTAATAGTAATTAAAATATTGTATCCGGCTCATACCCTTCACACAACGGTCATCTACATGCGTAAGACACCGGAACACAAATATTAGCATAAAAATTATAAAACGAATTTAAAATAGGGAATATGGGACTGAATGGCTTAAAAGCAGAATCACCGGTGAATCATGGTAGTCGTTGCTGATTTAAGGGAATCGCTGGTGATTCAAGGGAATCATTTGCAATTGCGGTGTAATTAGTTAGTTTTTAATCAAATTCAGATTTGGTCTTAAACGAATGATTTAATGATTGGATTATTCTTAGAAATGATGCGTAGATAAACAAGGAATGTAAAGAGATGATAATACCTTTCCTTTGGTGCAAAATTTAGATGTTGAATGTTACATAGAAGGATTATGATGGTGTTAACTCTTGGATGGTTTGGTGTGGTTCGAAAAGGTCTTTGAGATGTCATGATTGATGTCGTTTAAGTCTCCAAAATGGTAGAATGTTGATACAATGTGCAAGGATCCTCATTCAAGGAATTTGGTGAGTTTATATAGAATCGTCAAAATTTTATGAGTCGCCGATAACGAGAAAAGTGGTGAAAATCACTTGAAATTTTTGGAACCCGCTCTAAATGGTAAGTTTCGGGTTAGGGAAAAATAAGGCCAATAATAGTGTGTTAGGGAGATTATGATGGTTCGGCCTTACTAGGATAAAATGGGTTTAGAAGGTGGTAAGTGACTATTTATGGGAGTAAATAGGTAATACATATGTAGAATATGACTCAGTCTTAGATATAATGATTAAAATATGGATATGAGATGTGTGGGTAGGTCACCTAGAGGTGTTGAAAGACTAGTGTCTACAATCGGAGTGTGAAGGCAATGGAGGAAGGAGGAAAATCAATATCCTCACACTAGCCACAAGCGACGGTCCACACGCTGATGTTGTAGCATTTTTAAGCATGTTTGTAGTGTGTTCACATTTTCATTTTTTTCATTTTGTTATACTCAATTTTCATTTCTTAATGGTGTAATAAATAAACCTCTACTATGAAATTGGGGAAACAAACATGTTCGAATGAATCTAGTTCTAAGAGTGCAAGAGAATATTTTGAGGTGGCTCATTATGTATTTTTGTCCAGCTAGTGAGTGAAATCTACAAAATTCCAAGAATCTAAAGGATTCAAAATTTGGAAGTTCGTGGAAAGAGGTCAAGGAATAGTCCCAATGAATTTTTCTTGATGTTATACCTTTCCAAAGTGGTAAATACATGGCTTGATGGAGCATTCCTGGTCTAAGAAGTGTTTTTAGGGACTAACCTTTTAGGATATGTCTCCTCTTCTCCCATATTATCTCTAAGGGGTGGGAATGTTGGAAATATTTCTATATTAGTGTGTATATGGTTGGTTTGGTAGAGTTATTTAAACAAAATTTAAATAATAACTTGTCTTAGAATAACAAGAGATATTAAGAATATTTGTATGGATTTCATGAGAGTAGACTCCTTTTCTTTATGAGTTTTTTTACTCTATATATTTTTACCTCTCACTCACTTCATCAATAATTATCTAAGTGTTGTATGAATAAAAATAACATAATATTATTTTGTGTACTCTAACCAAATTTAATATTAGAAAAAGGCATGGGTATGTCCTAAGGATTAGGATCAACAACATCATGCTTATACCATTGGTTGTTATGAATGAATTTTAGGAACTGATATATGGATGATGTGAGAACATGTATGTAGTGTGTTTTAGGTTGATCAATTAATTTAAGATTATAAGAGAGATTTTGATCAAGAACCATAATCTCAAGTGTTGATAGTATTGGGGCCAAAGATGATGGGGAGGAAAACACAACTAAGAAACTTCGAAGAGATGATGTAGGAGTGTCATTAAGGATCCACTCAAATAAAAATGTTCCTAAATATTATATCAATTTGAAATTGAGTGCTCTAAGGTATGTGGAGTCATGAGGCAAAGAGGGAGTAAGTGAGAGATTTTGAAATTTAGAATGGGAGCTTTTCCTCTAAAAGTGTAATTCGGTTGTAAAGGCATATCAAAGAGTCCTATAGGTTAATTAAAGGTCAGGAAGTGTTTAGTTAAGTTATACTTATAGGGTGTGTAGTGAGTCTTCATGTGAGTGGATAAGATTCGTGAATATGCAAGGGAATGTCATACTATGTAGAGTAGCCCAAAGGTCATAAAATATTAGTTATGAGTCATTATAAGGTTGGTAGGTTAAGAAATTCAAAAAAAAAAAGGAGTTACATAAATGAGAAAAATTCAAATATAGGAGAAAATACGAATGAGTTAGGTATTTTTAGAGTTCATTCCTCATGTAGGAGGATGAGGAGAAGATTTGAGAGAATGAGAACTAAAAATGTTGATTAATTATAGTAATATATCAATGTGAGCTCAATTTTTGGTGTGCTTATCTTACCTTTTAAGATTGTTTCTGAGTTTTTCTTTAGAAAATGATGATTTCTACCTATAATGCTAAGATGGATCTATTGGAAGATTGTTGATAAGTGTTTGCATCCATCACTCTGAGATTGATGTGATAAACTAATACTCTGTTTTGATGTATGGATGATTCCTTGGTCGATATGAGGAAGGAGTATGACTGTGACAATGTGGATAGAGTTAAATGTTGTGTTTGATGATTGAATTTTGTCTCCTACTAGTCTTTAATATCTTTTTATGGTATAGTGGTGAAATATTCATAATATTTCCTTTTGCATGTTGATAATCACTATAAGGAATCTGTGATTGTGAGAAACTACGAGGTGGCTGTGAAGTGTTTGGTTAAATGTATATTAGAGATACCTTAATTATTTCCATTGCTTAATACATGAAGGTTATTTGCATGGGGAGTTTATGAAATTAATATTAGAAGGATTTGGTGGTTAAATGTTATAGTTACTCTATTTTGGTTAAACATGAAGAAGCAAAGGACTGAGTAAAATAGACATGACTGTAATAAGCTCTTGGAAAGGTACTTGTGTAATATTTATGTTAGTTCCCTTAAGATAAGATGATTAAAATAGTTTCCTATGAGAGTATGAAGTTAATTTGATCTATTTTACTCGAACACATGTATTGAAAATTTGTAAACCTCGCCTACAAAGTTACACAATCCAACTTAGAAAAAAATTCAAGGGTTTAAAGGTCTAGTTTGACCATACTAGTAAGGCAACAATCTACATGTCATTAACATAGACCTTGGTGAAAAATTGGAAGCCTTAAATTGGAGTTTGGTGAAAGTTATAGCACATCTTAGGTTATCGGGCTAATATAAAGAACTAGGGTTTAGAGAGATAAACCCTAATATATTTTAAATGCACCGTTAGAAATGATCACAAGTTTGTAGAAATAATTTTTATGATGTGTCTTAAGTTCGAAAGAGAATTTGTGTCAAAATAAACTATTTCATGAGGGTTATGAATGACAGTTGGGGAAATGATTGTTAATCACATTCACCATGGCTAATTAGAGGGGGTACTCAACAAAGTAAGTAGCAATTACCCTTGGAGTTCAATTTCAATACTTTTCAGACATAATAAGCCCTAAAATGGGTATCTCAAAAGGTGACAAGTTATATCATGAATCTTTCCAGAAATGGAGTTATGATATAAAATTGGTTGTCTCACGCCTAATTGAGAGCTAGTAAGCCCAAGGAAGGAAAGTAGATTTTCTAGAGAATCATAAGGAATCCATTGGTGGAATTTAGGGTACATTATGAGCATGGTAAAGGGTCTAGGAAGGAGTTGAAAGAAGTGATTGGGTTGTTATAGTTGTCTCTATCCATGATTGTTCCAAACTAACTTGTCTTAAGGGCTTAAATTTTAGTATAGAGCAAGTGTATAGAGAGTGAAGTATTGAATCACTTTTGAATCATATTAAAGGATACTTAACATTTGTTTTGAGTTTTATAATATGAGAAGGTACCTGAGAAGCATTAAGGAATCAAAATTCTAAAGATTTCATTCTTTAACAAAATAGCTAGTGATTAAGGAGTTAAGCAAGAAATTACATGGTGAGTGTATAGTGAAATATAATGAAGGTTTGATGAGATGATGGATAAATGGGAAATGAATGAATATTTTGAACAAGGTAGTGTGATGTTAAGACCTATCTAGGTGATAAGTTATCAGTTTTTACAAGTTTTAAGCCCTTTTAGGCTTGATTTGATCCTCATATGCATAGTAAGGGTGAAAGTTGTTGCATTGAAGCCTCTTGATTGTTGAATTACATGAATGTATTTATTTTTATCTATATCATTTGGTATCAGAGTGTGTTTGATCAAGGTATTGAGCTTGTTTTTAATTGAAATAAGTCAATGTTGGATGCAATTTTTGTTTATATGTGAGTTTGAGTTGTTTGATGATCGAAGTTAATTGAGATGAACTAATTGCCTTCTTGTGAGAGTGTGTATGTGAATTGTAGTGAAATTTTTCTCCTTTAGAAATTTAATAAAGGTGAAGTAAAGAGGAGAGACAATAAAGAAAGGAAGAGAAGTCAAAAGACTAGGTAAGAAAGAAAACCTAGGTGAGACTTGGCAAGGTGAAAAAGACTTGTTAGAAAGAATATGGAGGCTGAGTTAGCAAAAGATATTTTTAGGCTGATGAATAATAGTGAGAAGAGGAAGAAATAAGGGAGAATGAGAGAAGAAGAGAATAAAATAAAGTTTTGGGAAGAACAAGAGATAAGAGAGATAAGAAGAAGCTTGGAGCAGCTAAATGATTTGCGTAAAGAGAGGTGAAATAAATGAAAATGAAAGAAATGAAAACAATGGTGAAAATAATGTTGAGGAAGGTGGTAAAGTGGCCATTAAGGTCACTCATGAAGAGAGGAAAAATATTACAACTAAAGAAGAAGATAAGAGAGGAAGAAGGCAAGTTAAAAAGGATGTAAACAAGCAAAAAGAAGAAGAAATCAGAGATGATATCAAAGGAGCATTTAGTGTTGAAGAAGACTTTGAAGGAGAATGTGGAAAAGCTAATTTTCAGTTTTTGTAAATAAATCAAGAGTAGAAAGAGGAAGAAATACAAGAACTTGAATGTGCTTTGAGAGGTGAAGAAGTAAAGTATGGTGAAGAATAAGTTGAAAATATGGAATACAAGATTGAAAAGGAAGAAGAAGCGAAGGAAAAGAAAGTGAAAAGAATCCAAAGTCTCTTGTTTTTTAATCTAAGGTTTTGTGTGTTTATGAATGTGCATGTATGATTTAAGAAGAAACCAATAGAATTGAAATAAAAACTCATTTAATATCTAAAATGAAGAGAAAAATATATTGAAGACCTCATTTTTAGGGCAAATAGAAGATGAAGAGGATGAACCTAAAGAGTGAAGATTCAAAGAAGAGTAGAAGCATGAAGATGGCACAAGTTAATATGAATAACACAAATGAAAGAGACCAAGTGAAGGAAAATGTAAAGGAAAATATAACTATGTGTGACTCAGGTGGATGTGAGTAATTTAAATACATTGGGAGCAAGAAGAATAGACTAAGAACTAGCAATGAATATGAATACATGAACAAGTAAGCAAAGTGTAGGGACACTTTTTCTCCACCTTGGGAGTATGATGTAAGAGCATCATCAAGGAACAACTCAAATACAAATGTTCCTAACTATGAGGTCAATGGAGTGTTCTAAGGTATGTGGAGTCATGAGAGAAAGAGAGAGTAAGAGTGAGAGAGTTTAAAATTTCAAATGGGAGCTTTTCCCTCCAAAAGTGCAATTCAGTTATAAAGGCATATTAAAGAGTCCTAGAGGTCTATAAAGGTTGGTAAGTGTCAAGTTAAGTTATAGGGTGTATAGTGAGTCTTCATGTGAGTGGATAAGAGTCATGAATATGCAAGGGATGGTCATACTATGTAGGGAAGCCCAAAGGTCACAAAATGTCAATTATGAGTCATTATGAGGTTGGTGGGTTAGGAAATTCAAAAAAAAGAGTTACATGCATGAGAAAAATTTGAATATAGGAGAAAATGGGAATGAGTTAGGGAGTTTTAGATGTCATTCCTTGTGTAGGAGTATGAGGAGAATGATGGAGAGAAGGAGATCTAAATTTTTGAATAATTACAGTAATATGTGAATGTGAGCTCGAGTTTTTGGTGTGCTTATCTTACCTTTTAAGAGTGTTTTCTGAGTTTTACTTTAGAAAATGATAGTTTCTCCCGTAATGCTAAGATGGATCCATTAGATTATTGTTGAAAATTCTTTGCATGTATCACTCTAAGATTGATGTGATAAACTAATACCATATTTTGATGTATAGATGATTCCTTGACTAAAATGAGGAAGGTGTATGACTATGATAACGTGGACAGAGGTAAATATTGATTTTGAAGATTGAATTTTATCACCTACTAGTCTTGAAGATATTTGTATGGTATAGTATTGAACTCTTTATAATATTTCCTTTCGTGTTTTGATAATCACTATAAATAATTGCGACTATGAGAAATTAGAAGGTGGTTGTGAAGTGCTTGGTTAAATGCATGTTAGATAGACCTTTTTTATTTCCATTTCTTAATACATGAAGGTTATTTACATGGGGAGTTTATGAAATTAATCGAGAAGGATTTGGTGGTTAAATGATAGAGTTACTATGTCTTAGTTAAACATGAAAAAGAAAAGTCTTGAGTAAAATAGGCATGACTGTAATAAGCTATTGGAAAGGTACTTCTGCAAGATTTTATTAGCTCCCTTAAGAGAAAATGAGAAACACAGCTTCCTATGAGAGTATGAAGTGAATTTGATCTATTTTTCTTCAATGCATGTATTGAAAAATTGTAAACCCTCACCTATATGTTACATAGTCTTGTTTAGAAAGAACAAGTAAGATTTCAAGGGTTTAAAGGTTTAGTTTGACCATGCTTTGGTAAGGAAACCTTCTACATATAATTAACATGGACCTTAGTGCAAAATTTGAAGCCTTAAATTGGAGTTTGGTGAAATTTATAGCACATTTTAGGTTCTCGGGATGATATAGTCAAGAACTAGGGTTTTGACAAATAAATCCTGGTATCTTTTAAATGCACCATTAGAAACGATCATAGTTTGAAGAAATATTTTTTATGATGTGTCTAAAGTGCTGAAGAAGGATTTGTGTCAAATGAAACTATTTCATCAAGGTTTTGCATGAAATTTGGGGAAAGGATTGTTAATCACGGTCATCGGGGCTAATTAGAGGCGGTAATTACCAAAGTAGCAATTACCCTTGGATTTTAATTATAATACTTTGTATACATAATAGAACTTGAAATGGGTATCTAAAAAAGTGATATTTGTGTAATGAAGATTTCTAGAAATGGAGTTATGAGATAAAATTGATTGTCTCAGGCCTAATTGAGAGCTACTAAGCCACAAGGAAAGAACATAGATTTGATAGAGAAAAATAAGGAATCCACTAGTGAAATTTAGGTTACATAATGAGCATGGAAAATAGTCTAGGAAGGAGTTGAAAGAAGTGAGTGGGTTACTATAGTTGTCTCTATCCATGACTATTCCAAACTAACTTGTCTTAAGGGCTTAAATTTCAGTCTAGAGCAAGTGTATAGAGTGAAAATCGAGAAAATAAATAACTTAGAGGATAAAAATAAATAAGAACTCAATAATTAGAAACAGAGAAAATAGATTAATCTCTGATATGTTCACCATCCGGAGAATCATTTAAATAGGAATAATAGGTAGTTTGACATTCCTAGATAATAGGAATGTCAAGCTAAACTAGGAGATAACTAATTCCATACAAGGAGTTGGAGAGAATATCTCAACAATGAGTGTACGGGAGTTAGAACAAACTCTCCTAATTAAACAAAATAAAACTACTTGCTCTACATGAGCTTATTTGGTGTAATTTAATATATTTACACCAACACCCTCCCATAAGTGAATGCTAGGGAGAAAAAGAAAGGGTCCTGGCTACTAGGCCTGATAAGGTACCCGATACAATACTAGAAAAGAAGGAAGGAAGGACTTATACAATCTCCCCAAGGACAACTTCCTTCACCCCAAGTTTTTCTCACAATTCCAGATAGCAAGGAGAATCCAAGGGCTTAGTGAAGATATCTATGAGCTGATCAGCTGTAGGAACAAACTCCATCTGAACGACCCCATCCTAAATCAACTGTCGAATGAAGTGCATGTGGATCTCTATATGCTTTGTGCACCGATGCTCAACAGATTACATGCAATGTGAATACCACTTTGGGTATCACACCAAAGAATGGAAGGAGACTCCTGTGAAAAACCAAACTCACCAAGAATCTGACAAAGCCAAAGAACCTCCTACCCTACTATCATAGCACATCGATACTCGGCCTCAGTGGATGATAATATAATTGTATTCTACTTTTTACAAGACCATGCAACTGGACTAGCACCAAGATGAAAAAAGAAGCTAGAGGTAGATTTACGACTATCACGACATCCTCCCCAATCAAAATATGTAAAGTCCTCAATACCAGGAATAGTATGAGGTGTGTAATGAATACCAAAACTCAAAGTCCCCAAAGATATCTCAAGATACACTTGGTTGCTTCCCAATGACTCTCATGAGGCTCATGTGAAAACCGAGAGACAAGATTAACAACAAAGGTGATATCGGGATGAGTATGAGTGAGATATAAAAGGCTCCCAACCAACTATCTATACAAAGTGGCATCTACTAAGTTAGACTTACATACAATAGTCAATTCAATACTTGACTGGTAAGGTGTGGGAGATGGCTTACAATCAGCCATATGAAATCTCTGAAGCAGATCTGTAGCATACTTCTTCTAACAAATAGAGATGCCCTCAGCAAACTGGTGAACTTGTAGGCCAAGAAAGTAGTGCAACAATCCCATATATGTCATATCAAATTCTACTTTCAATTTTTGTTTAATGTCTTGTGTTAGAGAATTTGAACTGCTATTAATGAGAAGATCATCAACATACAGCACTAAAATCGTAATTCATCATCGGGCCTTAACATAAATTATATGATTATTCTTACAACGATGAAAGCCAATAGACAATAAGAAATCATCCATCCTCTCATACAAATCCCGAGGGGCTTGTTTGAGACCATAGAGTGAACACAAAATTCTACAAACCAATGAAGAGTAACGCATGAATCCCTGAGGTTGCTCCATATAAATCTCCTCATGGAGATCACCATGCAAAAATCACTCTTCACGTCCATCTGATGTACTGACCATCGATGAGAAGCAACAAGAGAGAGAACAAGGTGAACAGAATCCATCTTTGCGATAGGAGAAAAAGTTTCAGAGTAATCTACTCCTTCAACTTGAGAATACCCCTTGGCGACAAGATGTGCCTTGTATTTTTCAATTGATCCATCAGCTGCATATTTGGTCTTATAGACCCATTTACATCTTACAATCTTTCTTCCCTTAGGAAGAGGAACCAACTCCCAAGTATTATTCTTCACAAGCGAAGAATATTCATCTTACATTGTTGAATCCCATTTTAGTTGTCAGATGCCTATGAAAAAAGAACAGGATCATTAGAAATAGCTTGGCTCATAAGATCCATACCAGAATAGGGACAATGATCGACAACACTAGAAGTCTTAGCTCTAGTACGTCGTAGATCTTGTGAATCACCCACCAAATCACTGCAGCCAATGTAGATCTCAACCATTTCGGAGTAGGAGCAGGAGTAGGATCAATATCAGGTGGCCCATCAAAAACATCATCAGGAGCAGGAGACAATAATGGAGAAGGAATAACTGTATGATCCAAAGGAGCCTCGGTCTCATCAACACAAACATCCCACTGAAACACAACATCTTTGGTAGTGGGATTAAAAAGGTGATATGCCTTCACATGCTCATAATGACCAACAAAAATAAGTTCTTTGCTTTTCTTCTCCATGGTTTTCCAAGTGTCTTCAGGGAAAAAATCCCAAGCCTTGCATCCAAAGACCCATAATTTTGATACATCATGTTTTTCACCCAACCATGCCTCCTTAAGAGTAACCCCTTACACTACTTTATGTGGCATTCTATTTTGAATGTGGTTTGCACAGTTGATTGCTTCCACCCAAAACTAAGGTGCCATGTTCTTAGACTAGATCATGTAATTTGGCATTTCCTTGAGTGTTTTGTTCTTTCGTTCGGAAACTCCATTTTGTTGAGGGGTGTAAGGAACAGTATACTGGTGCACAATTCCATGATTAGCACAAAAGTAGTAAATTCATTACTTTCATATTCCCCCCATTGTCCGTGTGGAGTATTTTAATACAATGTCCAGATTGTTTTTCTACAATAGCTTTAAAAACTTTGAAATGCTCTAGGACATCACTTTTAAATTTGAGAAAGTACACCCAAGTTTTCCTAGTAAAATCATCTATGAATGTGAGTACATACTTAGCACCAGAAAATGATCTATGAGGAAAAGAAGTAAGATCACTATGTACCAATTCAAGATGAGCCTTAGCTCTTTTTGCTTGTCCTTTTGGAAAAGGATCCAAGTGTTGCTTACCCAACATACAACCGGGGCAGATACCATCATGTGATTTTACCTTCGGAAGTCCTGTGACCATATTCTGCAAAGAGAGCTGCTATAAATATCTGTAATTGAGGTGACCAAACCTCTCATGCCATAATTTTCTCAAAGAATCAAGTATGAGAAATTAGTGAAGATCCTGCAGAGTTATCAAAAATCTCAAATACATACAAATGTGAACATGGATCCACAGATCCTATAGCTACAATATCATCATGATCATGAAGTTCCCTAATTACAACCCTATCTAGTGAGAATTCAACAGTTCTACCATCACCAAAATTACAGATTTGATATATGGAAAGAAAATTGTTAGACATATGGGGAACATAAAGAACATCATTTAGATGCCCATTTGGCATATTTACAGTACCAAAACCCAATACATCTACAGAAGCAAAATTTCCCACCGAAATCTGTGAAGTGCTGCAAGCAGAAATAGAAGTCAACAAATCCCTACAATGTGTAATATGATGAGAAGCCCCTGAGTCAAGAATCCACTGGTCTTGCAAAGGAGAAGAAGCTCTAGCAGAAAGAGCCTTACCCTTGCTAGCATTTGAAGCAGATGAAGGTGATGGAACTGTGATCTTGTGTTGTTTTAAAGCCTTTTCTAATGCTTCTAATTTTAAAAAACATCTGGATTCAAGATGATTTTTCCCCCCACAAAAGGCACAAGGTTCAAACACACCCCTTTGAAATGGTTTCTTTGATTTTCCATTATGTTGTGGTTTAGAAGTGTCAACAGAAGGAAATGAAGGGTTAGAAACCATATTGTGAGAGGATACAAAGCTTATCATAACTTTTCTTGGGTTTGTTTTTCCAATTTTTCTTAGGAGAATTGGCCACAAGAGCATGATTCAAGGTAGGCATAGCATCCAGAGAGATTAATTTTTCTTGTTCTCGTGAGAGACATTCACAAAACTGTTCAAATGAAGGCATTTTAAACTGAGTGCCTAGTGCATCCATAGTAGAAAATAAGGTTGACGTAAATACAGAAAAGGGACCTTTTAGTTTAGTTAAGATCGTATAGATGCATTTGTCATCCTTTTTAGTCTTACAACTGACTACGAATCTCTTTAAATTTTGACAGAAATTCTTCTATGGAAGGAAAATTTGAAGGCGACAAAGATTTTAGCTCGTGATCTAGTTGAATTAATTTAAACTCATTTATCTTGCCAAACAATGTTTCAAATTTTTCCCATACCTCTTTGAGTTGTTGCCGAGGAAATGTGGAACTGGAGATTATCCACTACATTCAAAGCGATCAATCCGAGAGCTTCGTCTTGTTTGCATGCATACAAATATTTATCCTTCTCCATGGTGAATGTGGGAATTGTATCATCAAACACTCGCCATAAGCCATGAGACTACAAGAGTTGTTGCATTTTCAGTTTCCACGCATGATAGTTGGTCGAGTTCAACGGCTCAAATAGCCGTAGATCTCCAGTGTGGGAAGAAGATGAAGAGGATAGAAAATATCTCGACATGTTTTCAATATAGAACCACCCAGAAATACTAAGATACTAGAATAAGATTAGAGGTAATTGTGTCACTTCTGAGAGATTATAAGCAATCACAAGTTGTTCAGCACCAAACATGAACATACCATCACCAAGCAGAGAGAAACATGAGGAAGGAACAACTTGAGTGTGTAGGGAAGGTTGAAGACATTGAGCCACCAAGAAAATGCCAACAGTTCATTGGCCAGTCTAGTGCCAAACAAAAAAATGTGGACCTAAGTTAGATCTGCTCCCAAAACCGCGTGAACTCCTGCAAAGAGGTAGAGAGGTCGATCCTCAAACAATCAACACATAGTCAGAATTCCCAATCCCCCAAATGCATAATTCAATCCACCAAGAGTCACTCCAATGCCTAACAGAAGAGGATCAAGCCACCATGGAGTAAAAAATAACAGAGAGGTCGTGATCTTTGCTGAATAGGAGAAAAAATGGCCATAGTTCTACGCCAAGCAAAAAAGAGAGTGAATTTTATCCTCAATAGAACACCAAGAAGTCTATAACAAGCTAAGATATGGATGAGTAGAAGAAAAAATGATAACAGTTTAGTTGAGTTAGCCAAAATGAGTCACTCCAAGACAAAAATCAACCACCACCGATCTGATAATTCACCCAACAAGCCAAAAGGATGGTCCAAAGCAATAAGCAAACCTGTCAATGAAGAGGTAACTAAGCCTTGAGAGATAAAATGTGTCACCGAACAAAAAGGTCAAGTCAATGTGAAGGCAGGTTGAGTTACCAAGGAGG
Source organism: Taxus wallichiana var. yunnanensis (assembly GCA_018340775.1). Classification (NCBI taxonomy): domain Eukaryota; kingdom Viridiplantae; phylum Streptophyta; class Pinopsida; order Cupressales; family Taxaceae; genus Taxus; species Taxus wallichiana. The sequence goes on from CM031242.1 coordinate 753,345,541, forward strand.
CATATCGAGTTACAGAGGGGGCAGAACAAAGCTGCAGAGGGGGTAGACCAACCCAAAATACCCACGATCTAGCAAAAAACACACATAGCAGTAAAAAAATTCAGAATGTTCTTCTGAGTGGATAGTGGCTGGCTCAACTCTCCTACAATAGCAAAAGCTCTGATACCATGAAAAATTGAGCAACGGGATCTAGTACAGGAAGAGAAAGCACAAAAAATAACTCAGAGGAGAAAAATAAATAAGAACTCAATAATTAGAAACAGAGAAAATAGATTAATCTCTGATATGTTCACCATCCGGGAGAATCATTTAAATAGGAATAATAGGTAGTTTGACATTCCTAGATAATAGGAATGTCAAGATAAACTAGGAGATAACTAATTCCATACAAGGAGTTGGAGAGAATATCTCAACAATGAGTGTATGAGAGTTAGAACAAACTCTCCTAATTAAACAAAATAAAAATGCTTGCTCTACATGAGATTATTCGGTGTAATTTAATAGATTTACACCAACATAGAGAGTAAAGTCTTGAATCATTATGAAGGATACTTAGCATGTGTTTAGATTTTTATAATAGGGGAAGAGACTTGAGAAGAATTAAGGAATCAAAAATCCAAAGATTACATCCTTGAACAAAATATCTAGTGAGCATGGAGTTGAGGAAGAAATTACACATGATGAGTGTATAGTGAACTTTAATGAAGGTTTGATGAGATGATGGATAAATGGGTAATGAATGAATATGTTGAATAGGGTATGGTGATGGTAATACCTATCTAGGTGAGAAGCTATCAATTTTTTATAGTTTTAAGCCTTTTGTCTTGTGAAGATCCTCACGTTGTAGATAGCTAAGTGAAGTTGTGAATTGAAACCTCTTGATTTGTTAGTATGATTGCATTTTCTGTGCATCAAGAGTTATTAAATCCATGAAAATTAAGTTGGGTATGTTTAAGGTCATCTGTATAGAATCTAAGGTATTTAATGAGAGAGAATGAAGTGACATTTATTGCAAATACTTCATCCACTAAGACTCTCCTTGGGCATCATGAATAAATACACTAACAATAAGGAGATGATCTTCAACATGGAATAATTATTTATCATGAATTATAACATCCTCAAGGAATTAGATGGCTACATATTTGGGTTTTGGGAATTTTAGTAAATAGTGATCTCAATTTTGTGAATTTTGTCTTTAGGAAAAGATGGGATGGAGGGATATTCCTATAACTCATCAACGACATCCTATAACTAATATTTATTTTACAGGAGGAATTTATGATTTTTTTGCGAAGTACACATTATCTCCATCAATTATATCTTATAATTCATAGAATTGAGTTCATCTTAGAAGTTTCATTATATCCTAGGATAAGTTCCATAATGATACTTAGGGGAAGAGACATGGATGAAGGATGCACAAGAAGATGAAATTTTTAAGATTGATTATCCTTGTACAAAAACGGAGGAATGGGCTCTTTAGAGAAAATTTTAGGTGGATATTTTGGATGAGGCTCAAGTGATGTAACAATCTCATCATTAGGTTGTGCATGGGAAGTATTATTGGGTGAAGGATTTTTATGAATATGGTCCTTATACTTGGAATTAAATCAATATTTAACATTAGTCACATTGAAAAATTATGAATTCAAATAGCATATCAACCCTAAATTAATTACAAGAGACAAATCTAATAAATTTAAGTAAGATTGAATATAATTTGTTACAGGGGAAAGTGGTGGATAAGTTTCTTTATTCCTAATCAAATGAATGAAATAGCTCTTTGAAAGACACTAAAGCAACTCATAACATGTAGGGTTTATAGTACCTCTAACACAATGTAATGGATGAACGGGCAAAAATTAATGACGAATCCTCATTGTAGCTAATGACTTGCAAATAAGATAAAATGAAATGTGATTGATTGGATAGATTTATGCGGGGCTTCCCAAACAATGTTAGATCCAAGAAGTGATTAACTCCCTTGGTGGATGTCAACCCTTATTTTAGAAAAATATTGAAATAAAAGATGAAACAATAGATAACATGCAAAAAGAAAAATATTACTGCATCTCGAGAACAATTAAGATCTCAAGCGCAACCTGCACTATGGAGAGGCAAGTTGACGATGACCTGGAAGAGTGGATCTAAACCTATGAGTGAAATATCTAGACCCTCGCAAGGTCCTGAATTAAGTTGGTGGATGATAGAGGCATGTTGATGTTGAAGGATGACCTACAGAATGATCTCTGAGACATAAAAACATAGAAAAGGACAGAGAGAACAATGATTTGGATAGGTTTTTGGATGAATATGACCCTAGTTGACGGTGGGGGATCGATAAAGTGACTATATTAGGCTATGATAAGGCCGAGGATAAATGGATGGAAAGGGTAACTTGCAAGAAAAGGATCTAAACCAAAAGGTTGTTGAATGATCCATGGATGTTTTAGAAATAACTTTATACCTACAAAATGTTAGATAGAAATAAAATACGATAATATGATAGATATGAGAAAAGTAATGTAATGATGATGATATATCTCATAAAGGATGACCATGAGCGATGCAAACACATTCCAAGGAGGTGTGGGAGGTCTGTGGCTATTGCAGGAATACTCAGGCATGAGAGTGAGTTCACAAGTCACGAGAGAGCTCCAAAATTTGCATGCATATGATTTTTAATCTCTTTTTGGAAGGATTTAACTTGGTTTTATAGGGTCGATAATGACTGGGTGGTCGCCACTGACTCACGAGGAAATTTTCCCCAATGGGCAAGCTTTTTTTGTTTTTGGCATGATTTTGTGTTTTTAAGAGTTGGAAGGGTGCTTTAAAGCATTGTGTAGGATTAGATTTCTTGGGGATAAATCATGGGTAGTTAGGGCATAAAAATAGATAGGAAGAAAGCTAGGAAAAAATGTAAGATAGAGATTTAGGATAAAAGCATCCTAAATAGAAAGTATATTAGGGCATGATATGATGTGGATATTAATTAATTAATTAATAGGATTTAATTAATTAAATTAATTAAAGGTGATGGGATGGTCATTTTAATTAAATTAAGGGGATGTATTTAATTAAAAGGAGACCTAGATATGATCCTAATAAAATATGCGCACGCAAAGCAGACAAGGGTAGAGATACCGATTTTAGGTGTCTACAGAAAGACCAATACAATCATTCACACCTATATTATAGAAATTACGCTCTTTACAAGAATTAACTAATAAAGCAATTAGAAGTAAAATTGGGGTTTAAAAGGTGACTTAGATTATTCAAAAAAACCTTTGACTATGTTAATACCAAATTTGGAAATTATGGAGAATTTTGAAGGTTCCTAGATCAATTTTTTTAACACCATACAAGGATGGCACCTTACAAAAGGTCATAACCAAATTCCACAAATTGACATTCTACTAGCTTGGACTATTAGATAGAAATTATAAATATTTTGTGTTACTTCATTGTCACTTGTGTTGTAAATTTGTATCTTCATATTCACTTGTACTTATAAAACACCCTAGTTTCCTGCAATAACCTCAAGTACTCATTATATTTAAAAATAAAATATACCAATGGTTGAGTTTGAATGACCCCGACATTCACCTCATTTATGACTCACCAAATTATACACAACATTTTAGACTCGGTGTAGTTATCGTAGTGTCTTGTGTAAGTATGCATGCAATATAACACCATTGAACTATTTTGTACCTTTTGCTTCAACATTGATAGTGGGATATGGTAATTTTCTCACATAGAAACCCTTGTATACATATGTGTAAAATAGATTTATGCCCTCATGTGTTGTAATATATTATGAAGATAGTACTCTTACTTTTTTAGCTTATTATTTGGTACTTAGGTAAGTGTTTCCTAGATAATAAATGTTTAAGGTAAAATTATATATGGGATTTTATGGATTTGATTTTTTCATCTTAGTGATGCAAAATCCTAACTAAAAACATAATATGCAAAAGAGAAGATAACAAACGAATAGACCCAACTAGAAGAAAGGGCCCAATACCCAAAAATTGTCAAGACTTTACATCTCGCTCATGACCATACCATGGTCATAAACAATTTGAATGGTCTTAGAAAAAAGTCACAAAAATAAAACAAATAGTCACAAAGGTTGTAGATCTCTTTGACACAACATAAAAACATAAAGAAACGTCAATTAAGTTGTAAATCATATGATAAATCAAGTGATGTAAAATTAAAAAATAAGTACTTACGCCAATAAGAACTAATTTCATTATTCAAGAACCACATACATAAATTTTACCAAATATATGATGTAATAATGAATTTGTGCATATTTTAGTGTTTATATTTATCCCCCTTTATGCTAGTGAATAAAATTTACTAGTTTTAAAAGGAAACGAGGAATGTACCGATCTTGTTAAAGCATCGAGAGAATGTTAGGTGTATCGATAAAGTAACCAAAGTGTGGTAAATAATGTGGTCCAACTATGTGACACACATAGCGATAGATAGTAATATGATATATGCATTGAAGTGTGTAATAGATGTAAAAGGAATATTTGGAGACATGGAGATTTAACTTGGGATTATCTAAGAAATGGGGGTAATAAATCCCCAATATATGTTTAATTATTAAATGAGAATTAAGTGTCCTAACACTAAAGGAAGTGTGTTAAAGGGAATTTTATTTGACCGTAAAATAATGCTTCCCATATTTTAGGATCACACATTCAGACGATTCTAGGTCTCAAAGTTTTTTTAATGCATAGTCATCACTATGCATTAAGTGTATTATAGTAATTGTAGTATTAATAACTTGTAAATTGTGATAGGTGTTTTTTCCACATGTTTTTAAATAAATGTAGTGGAATCTTCAATTATAACTTAGTGTTCAAGTGTATCTTGCATTCATAGTTAGTTGTTTGGTCTTTAGGTTTGCATATTGATTTGTACAAGGGAGGGGATGGCCTTGCATATATATACCATATAGTTCTTATCATCATTTAATAGATTTCCTAATAATAAGATTTTTATTAATAGAAATTATATTGAATTTGTGTTTCTTGTGATTGTTTATAATACGAGATAGTGACCAAACATGGTGAGTGCACTTTGGTATAAAGTGTAGAGTATAGACTGTAGCTATAAAAGAGAGATAATGACTGATAGAGTAGTATTACATTTGTATAAGTTTAGATACTATGTATGATGGAATAGTATTTAATTTTTATAAACTTTTCAATATATACCAAGTCTAATGGAGTAGAATAAAGAGCATTGAATTTGTGATGAAAAGTAACTTAGAAAAACATTGTAGTAAGCACATATGCATATAGTGTGTAAATAGGATCATGGGAATTTTTATCGCCAAACTAAAGCACCCTTTGAATTGCTAGCATGTGATTTTACTAAGAAATCATTAGAATCGGGTAACATGGAATTATCTCAAGGTGTGGAACCTTGCAGTAGAGACAATTCTCCATAGAAGGTTGGTTCATCTTCCTAATCTAATGCTAAAACTACTCCTAAGACTAGAAATACACTTATCTAATCATGTTCTATCATTCCAAGGGATGAGGAGAGGGGGAAATGCATAAAAATGAGGAAATACTATAGTAAGAAGGTGATAGCACCAAGAAAAGGGGGTGAGATACACTGCTGAGGGAGAAAATTGAAGAGAAATGCAACTAAGAGAGGCCAGGATAGCTTTGACACAGTCCCAAAATAGAATTTAACACCAAATCCCCATGAAACAAAACAACACAAGCCTGAAAATAATAGAAACATGCACATAATAAAACAAATAAATAACGAGAGGCGAGGAAAGACCGAGAAAATAAATTTAAGGCTTGAGAGAACACCACAAACACATATTTTATTATTTTAAATAGTTACACAGTCCATTATATCTACAAAATAGAGGCACAAATACATTCTACAAGCCCATGTGAAGGCTTACAACTCAATGGAATTGAGAAACCAAAATGCAAGAGTTTCCCAAGTCCTAGAATATCTCTCTCAAAATGAGAAGAGTTTACAATATATAAAAGTGAATGAGAGAAGAGAGAAAAAGTGAAACTCAGATTTTTACTCTCACCCACCAAAAAATTTCATTAAATGGTCTAAAAAATTCATGGGCATCCTTACAAATCATTCCCCCATGTACTTTATCTTCTGGAAGAAGAAATGGGGTGCCATACTTCATTAATTGCGATGGTTGGACCTGGAACTATGCATTTTTGTGCTGGAGAATTTTTCTAATTTTTTCAGATGTAACCTCAATAAAAATATATAAGTTCAATTCCCATTGCATACAGGACATCGAGACATTTCCAAAAATATAAATTTTGTAAAAAATGGAGCAACGGGTCAAAAGTTATGGTCATTTTAAGTTTGCGCGAAAAATTGTCATTTTCCTTTGTTGCGCAGCTTTTTCCTTTGTTACATGGATTTTTCCTTTATTGCTTTTTCCACGGCTTTTCCCGCTAATTTTTCTTTGTTGCACGGAGTTTTCCATGACTTTTCCCTTTGTTGCACAACTTTTCCATGACTTTTCCCTTTGTGACATTTTCTCCAATTTTTCCAATTTTTACTAACTCCTTGTAATTTTCTTAGATTGGGGAGCTAGGAAAAATGAAGTAGAGTGCCCCAAAGCCACATTTTCCTTATTTTACTCATTTTTCACAAATTTTGCTGCAGTTGAACTCCTTTGCCTCTAGAAGAAGGGAAATGCACAAATGACCCCCAAGTTCCCAAAATCACTGCAAGTGCTCCAAAATTATGAAAATTTACCTAAAAACCCAAACTCAACCATGAAGCTCTATCAACTGCCCAAGTTTAGTTTTCTCTAGTCATCCATTTTTACCAAGGGGTAAAAATGGATAACAATTTGGTGACTCATGGGGACATATGTCCGTTATATGATCTTATCGGTGGTCTGTGAAGCATCTATTGGGAATGGAGTCTGCTGATAAACAAAAATTTGATTTGAAACTCGAAATCCTTTCCATGAGCCGGTTAAACGTTGTTGAAATTGGAGTTGACCTAAAGCATGAATTTTCCATCTCATTATAATAATTTTTGAATTTGGTTTTATGAGATTGGAAAAAAATTTGAACCTGAATTTCACTTCTCCCTTTCCTCTGCAAATATGATCTGTTGGGACTGAAAATGAAGACCTAAACCTGCCCCAAGATTTGATTCCTTCCAAGTATGAAGCACAACTGAACTGATGATTTCTTAGCAAGGATGAAACATTGCAGAGTCTAGAAACACTTGCTGATTTGGAAAGCACTTATGACTTCTATTAAAATCGGTTCCTCTCCTGAACATTGCCACTTCTAATGAGTTGAACTATGCAAAAGCAACCACAGAGCCCCAAAACTATGTAAAAAAGAATAATAGCATACATGCTCCAATTGGAACATGTAGAGTGTGCATAATCACTTCTTCTATTAAAAGTAAACATACTCCTACTAGCAAAACATTATGTGTCAAAGCACTTGGAGAAATTTAAAATCCTAAACTAATATGTACAAGGGTGAGATTTTACTTAGTAACAGTGCTTGAGATAGATTCCATTGACTGGAATCTGCAATTCTTCACCATTCAACTTAGCCAGTCAAAAAGCATTGTTACTTTTACACTCCATGATCATATAGAGATCACTCCATATAGCATCAAATTTGGAATGCTTGCCTAGTTTTTCCCAATCTGCATCCCATTTCAAAACCAAATCTCCTTCTTGGAATGTTTTAGCTTTAGCTTTCTTGTCAAAGCTCCTCTTGATCAACACTTGATCTTTCTCCATGGTTTGTATTACATGCTCTCTTAGCTCTTCCAACTCCATGAGTTCCACATACCTGATATCCATGGGCTCAAAATCAACTAGCTCCAGCTACTTGAGAATCTCTAATGTTATAAACTCAAGTGATATAGACAACCTTGTTTCTCTTCCATAGACTAGGCTCTATGGAAAACTACATGTTGACCTCTTTGGTGTTATCCTATTAGCCCATAAGGTTGATTTGATCTTTGTGTACCATGTCCTCTAGTTTTCATCAAGATTCCTTATGATTCTCAACAAGTTTTTTTTTGTGGACTCATCTTGCCCTTTACCTCAGGGGTAATCATTAGATGAAGTTTTGAGATATATCCTATTTCTAATCACCCATTCAATGATATGTGTGCCAAGAAATGCCATAGCATTATCTGATATGATTGTGGTAGGTACGTCAAACCTTAGGACTATCCCTTCATAGAATTCTAGTATACTAGACTCATTTGCCTCCTTGAGTGCTATTGCCTCGGTCCACTTGGTGAAATAGTTCATTACCATTAGAATCCACTTGTGGCCTAAGCTCAAGATCAGATTGATAACTGCAATGAATTCCAACCCCCATTACATGAATGGCTGATCTACTAAGATTGGATGGAGAGGTAGCACTGCTAGCTTCTCCTTTCCTATGAAGAATGCATATTTCTTGCAATTTTTAATCCATGCATAACAATCACTAAAGACCATAGGCCAATAATAACCAGCTTTCATGACCTTGAGAGTTGTTACCCATGGAGAAAAGTGACCTCCAGTCACTCCATCATGGAATTTATGCAACACTTTCTCAATCTGATTTTTTCCAATACATCATAGGATAACCCCATTCATGTCCTTCTTGAACAGAATGCCATCAATGAGAGAATACAGAATGGATTGGAGTTTGAAATACCTTCTTTTTTCTTTTCTCAGCTCCAAAGGGAATGAACCCGTTTGAAGATAGTGAATCATATATTGAGTCCAATATTAGGTAGGCACATCATCAACTAGTTGTTCTTGATTATCTTGCAACACTAGGACAACTTCTTCTTCATCACTTATATCATCATTCTAGCTGGAAGATAACTACTCACACATGCCTTTGCCATGGACCAGCTTTGTCACTTTGATTTCAATATCATATTCCATCACACGGGTGATCCAACCTACCATTTTATCGTTCAAATCCTTGTTTAAAAGAAAGTCCTTGACTCCAGCATGAGACACTAACAACTAAATCTTATTGTTTAAGACCAAGTTCTGAACTTCTTCAAGCTTCTTATAACAACGAAGACATGCTTTTCAATAAAATAGTACCTCATTTCATAGTCTTCCAAGATTTTACTGAAGAATGCAATAGGTTTCTCCTATCCTTACTTATTCAGCCACACTAGGATAGCAAAGATTGTATCCAAACTACAAAAGGCATAGAGAATGAAGTCCTTGGAGAAATCTAGATTAATGAGAGTTCGATCTTGGGATATTGCTTATTAAATAACATCAAAAATCTCATTTTCATCCGTTGTCCATTTGAATTCCATGTTCTTTTTCAACATCATTGTCAATGGCTTAACAAGAGTGGAAAAATCAGGCACAAACCTTTGGTCAAAGTTGATTCTTCCCAAGAAGCTTTGAAGAGCTTTCTTATGACTTGGAAATGGTAGTGAATAGATGGCTTCATCTCTCTTCGGGTCAATTGTCAGCCCTTCCTTAGACACAATGTGGCTTAGAAACTTTCCTTCATGAGCTAAGAATATACATTTTTAGGTTTTAAGGACACTCCAAATCTTCTGCATCTTTGGAACACTTTCCTGAGGTAAAAAAGGTGATCTTCTACATTTTTTGAGAACATGGTGATATTATCAAGATAGACAAGCACTATCTTGTTAATCAGCCCTTTAAATTCCATACCCATGGCTCTCTGGAATGTAGCTCTGGCATTTGACGGTCCAAAAGGCATTTTATTATAAGTATATGTGCCCCACTTTATGGTGAATGTTGTCTTGAACTGGTCTTCTCCTTCACCATTATTTGGTTATAACCCTAGTAGTCATCCAACAATGAGAATCTCTCTAATCCAGCTACTACTTGCAAGATTTGTGCCATGGAAGGGAGTGAATAATGATCTTTGAATGATACTCTATTTAGATCTCGAAAATCCACACACACATCTGATTTCTCTATTTCTCTTTCTCATTGGTACCAAGTTTTCAACTCCACTTGAGTGCTTAATCGGAAAAATGATATTAGATTCTATCAACTTATTCAATTCCTTCCCATGAGAGGTTCAAGTATGAGGGTTCACTAGACTTTGTTTTTACTTTGATGGGCTTGTATTTTGGATCCAATTCAATAGTATGTTATGCTAATTTTGGATTAAAGCCTCTAAAATACTTATAACTCCAGGAAAAGACATCTGAAAATTTTTGGCAAAGTTGGATAAAATAATATTTGTCTTGTTGAGTACTCACCTTGCCAATTTGTAGCATCTTACCTTCACCTACTAAAATTGATTATGAGTCTTCACCCATGACTTGAATGTTTGCTTTCTCTTTTCTAAATTGGTCATTGGGATTGAAGATTGGCTTGAGAGTCACCAAACCTTTAGGGAGTTTATTTGTTCTCAAGTAAATCACTTGGTCACCATCTTGCTACTCTAGTTTGTCTTGATTTCTAGCAAAGAATTCAAATTTTTCTTGCAAGAAATTTATAATTTGTTGGTCATTCTCAAATACTTGCCACTTGTATTGTTTTTGAAACAACCCGACCTTACAATCACTTTTATGTGAGGTTGAGTTCTATCTTTCTTAATATTGTAAACAATGTCAATTTTTTCCCAATTGCTACAAGATTGTCCACATAATCATTATTCTTTTTGGGATGGAATTGATGTTAAAGCTTCAAAATCTTCAATGAGATCCCATACCCAGTTCTTATAGCTCTTTAAAATATCATTCTTAGCAGCGTTGAGTCCTCTAACTTGGTTTACAACCAACTCACTATCTCCAAAGACTTGTAAGTTCTTAATACCTTTCTTCCTCGCCCAATGCAATCCATGAATCAATGCTTCATACTTAGTTGTGTTATTTGAACAACTGAATTGAAAGCGAGAAAATTGAGTAGTATTTTATACCTTGAGGTGACACAAGCATTTCTCCTCCTCCAATGCCTTGTCTACTCCTTGAACCATCAAAGAATAGTTGTCATACTTTGTTGTCATCTTTTTCATCCGGCTTGGTGATGCTAGGGAGAGGTGGATTTTCTTCATGCAAGTAATAAATTCCCAACTCGAGCCTCTTCATCTCCTTGTATGGATCAAAATCATGCCTTTTGTTTTCCCATTCATCAAGAGTTCAAGTCTGGAATGTTCCCGACCTTGGTGTTTTCTTCCGATCAAAATATGAGTAATATACGTTGATTGGGCTTGGTACATATGGCTCAATATGAAAGTTTGCAATAGGTTCAGATCTGATTGTAGCCTTAGCTCCATACATCATTCTGAAGAGTATATGTGACCAATCAATAGACAAGTAGCCTCCAATTTTAGCTGTGAAGTCTCGAGACAGACATAGAGTGAATAGTGGTGGCAAGTCAATAACTAACACATTTTGTAAAACTGTGACATTGGGGCATGTATGCAGTGTAAGGCTCAATCCTTTGATCACACCAACGGTTGTCACTGTTGTCTCGTCAATTGCACCACTCCCTTAGAAATAACTTCAAACTTAAGGCACATATTATTAGCTATTTTCTTGGGCATCATAGAGCTATTTTATCCCAAATCAATCATACAATTGTGTACAATATTACCTCCAATAATTAGAGATATATAGAATGGAGGAGGCTTCATATTTTTACCTTGTTGGCCTCCTTGACTGCCTTCTTATGGAGCTACATTAGTGAGCACCTTTTCTTGATTCTTGGGTGGCTCATTTGATGTTAACCAATTTTCCATGACTGCTTGCAATAGATCTCTTTGGCCCGAGATTGCTAATGACTCCCACATTGAGATGTTGACATTTGTTCTATGATATTGAAAGGAGATGAGATATCCTTATGTTGCCTTTTTTTTGGTACAACATTATCTTGCATATGAATCGACCGGCACATGGACTGATTTAGAAGGTTGTTTGGACTGATCTTGAACATTTGGAGTTGCACTTTGATTGCTAATCCCTTGCAGAGTTATAGAAGGCTGAGATTCACTTGGATTAGATGAATTCCCATCCTCCAAATTCCTCTACTTACACATTGTGTTCACTGCCACACCTTGAGAAGGAGATTCATTTATTCCACTAAAAACCTCAACTTGCCAATTCACAAGCATAGTTTCACTTGGAGGTGCTTCTTGAGTAGCTTTCTATTGTTATTTTTCTTCTTGATTTATTTCTTGAGGCATGTCAATTGTTTTCACCATCAAAGCTTGGTTCAAAGCACCATTAAAACATGTTTCCTGATTGTGAGGTTGATTACATGGGAAGCACCATTCATATTCTTGTGACATGTTATTTTGAGTTGGAAACAAGGATCTAGATGTAGAACTAGCATTATAATTATAAGGATAAAATTGTCTACTAGTAGGATGTTGTCCTTGGTTACGATTAACAAGTTGGGCATGTTCTCTATTTGACTGATATGGAGGTCTATTGGGTTGGTTTTGAGGTTGGTATGATCTGAATTTTGAGTTTGTTGGATCTTGATTGTTACCAACTCATTGCCTATGTGTTGTAACTATTTCACGACTTCTTAGAGATCATTTTAGGTACTAGAAGAAGAAGTGGAAGCTTACTTAGAGTTATGATTTTTGGGGTATGAATGGGAGGTAATGTAGGTGCCTAAGTAGAACCTATATTTCCCATTTCTCGGATAAAGAAGCATAGGTGGCCTAGGTGCAATCTTGTCGGCTTGAATTAAACAATTCTCTTCTCTAATAGCTATGCAACAAGTTGTGGGTGATGTTGTGCCTCCCATGGACAATATCATCATGGCTATATCAGAATTTAAAGCTTTTAGGAAGTAGAGAAAAGTACCTTCAGCTTCCGGTCTCACGGAAATTGGAATCCTATCCCATGTCCTTTGAAATCTGAAGTTAAAATCAGCCATTTGCTCATTTGGTGCTCTTTTGATTGTAGTTAATTGCTCCAACAGAGATAAGTTGTTTTCTTTTTCCCCAAACTGACCACAAAGAGTTGTGCATAATTGATCCCAATTATTAATTGATCCTACTCCTAGGCTTTTGAACCATTACTGGGGCCTTTCCTTTGAAAGAAGAGGCTAATAATTTGACTGCCACATCTATCTCATTGACCTCATGAATGACACAAACATTTGCAATGTCTTGAATATGATCAATTGGAGTTGTGTGATTTCCCCAATGAAGTATGGGATATTTTTCAATGTTGTAACTAGGATTGGGTTTTGTGCATTGAGAGAAAGTGGGTTGTTGCCCGTAAAATTAACAAAAGGATTTTGTGGTGGTGGTGGTTGTTGATGAGCCATTTTGATTGGTCTAAGAACTCTAGTTGACTAAATAAATGGCCTACTAGGTGGAGGTGTTGACAACATTCTATTCAATGGAGATGGATACCTTTGAGCTCTTCTTCCCCTTCTTTCTCTTCCTGGAGATAGCTACAAGTATTTAAAAATACCTTCTTCTCTTACTTTAGACCTTGTTTGAATCCTTCTCATAAATTTAAACCACTAGCACTGCTAAAACCACTAAAATCTACCCCTTAGAGTCACCAGATGTGTTGCTACGGAGCCTCTTAAAGGATGTAATTTACAACAAGAGCACACCAATCTTTTTGTAATAAAATGAAGACTTCTTTGTTGTCCACATGTGGTGTGCCAAACTCGTTATCACCAAATTACAGCACCCTCTGAATTTTCTCCAATTTTTCCAATTTTTTACTAACTCCTTAGAATTTTATTTGATTGTGGAGTTAGGAAAAATGAAATAGAGTGCCCAAAAGCCACATTTTCCTGATTTTACTCATTTTTCTCAAATTTGGCTAAGAATTGAACTCCTTTTCCTCTAGAAGAAAGGAAATGCACCAAATGATCCCCAAGTTCCCAAAATCACTGCAAGTGCTCAAAAATTATGAAAATTTACCTGAAAACCCCAAACTCAACCATGAATCTCTGTCGACTTCCCACTTGAGACACATATCCAGAGAAGGTTGGTTCCTATCTATTTCTACAACTATTGCTACTCATAATGTTGAAAGGGAAAAATTAGCTAACAATGTCAATGAACCAAGGATAGAAAGATAATAGAATGGAAAGTTAATCTAAGGAAGGTGATATCACTAGAAAAAGAGGGATGAATAACATCCGTTCTGAGAGAAAATGAAAGGACAAGGCATGAAATAAGGCTAGGCATGTGTAGCACAACTAAAACGCATTTACCAGATCAGTTTCATGGAACACAACTAAAAATGGAGCTGCAAGGGATGTAGAGTGACACAACAAGCATGCAATGTAAAAGAAAGGAAAGAAGAAAGAATACAAACATGCTTAGGACATAGAATAGTCACAAAATGTTGCTTCCATTATTTCGAAACACACAGAACTATTATAATTACAAAAGAGGTCGATATCCACATGCACGAGCCGAGATATAGAGGTGGGACTTAGAATATAGAAATATGAAGCCCTTAGCAAAGTGCATAAGGATTCATAGTGTCCAACATTAATAATGAGAGTAGCTCATACATTTATAGATAAATCCATTGAAGAATAATAGAAGAAGGAGAGAAAGCCTAATTTTAAAATACAACCACCAACAAGAAGCATTCAATGCCTACAAATCTACTGTAAATCCATTAAATGCACTTCCCCAAGTCTCATGTGGCATGTTAGAGAAGGAAATAGGGTGGATCGATCAAATTGGGTGGTTGGAGTAATCAGATCTGTTTATTAATGCCCAGAAAGACATTTTCCCATTTCTTACCTACAAGATCCATCGAGAATTTGAATTTGAATTTCTAGCACTATAGCCTACATCAGTTGACTATCAATTAAGACTAGACATGCACTAATCAGAGCTCTATAGAAAAATATACGACTGTCGAGGAAGATTGTCGGGGCCTCTTATGCAAATGTGTAAATGTCCAAATGTTCAAATGATGGCCAACTATGTTATTTTTCTTATCGTTTCTACCATGTGTCACTCATTTATTTGTTACAAAGGTTTGGCACCATGTTTACGTGCTTTGATAGGTTTTGTATGCCACACTCAAGCATGTAAGAGAATGACGCGCAGTGTGGAATGTCATAGAGGAGAACACAAATGTATGCACGTGGAAGAATAAGGCACGGGAAGAAGTTAGAAGGAAGGCACGCGCAATCGCAACACGTGTGGAGGAAAGGGTGTGTGGGAATGCCAAGGACTTAGATATTTTGGGGAAGCAAAGGCCAAAGAGCCTGCAAAAGGTGAAGCAATGCAAAGAAGGTGAAAACATAGATAATATGTGCAAGGGAAAGATAGAACAAAGAAGAAAAGGAAAAGGAAAAAAAGTGAAGAAGACATAAAAAAGAAAGGATGTGTGCAAGGCGCACAAGGAATCTGCAACCATGAAAATGTGCCAAGTGAACAAATGAAGTGCGTGCAACCTGTATGTAGAACTATAGATCCAGAATGGGGAGATGAGTTATCTAAATAACTAGGAGAGTTATTATGGAAAACATTTTGGTGACTTTCGGGGCCATCTTCCCTGCTAGATGAAAGAGATTAATATCCTGTAGCATCCACTTTGGGCATGGGGTCTTATATGTAATTATGAAATTCTTATCTCTAGATTTGAATAACTACCCATGAAGTCACTATGAAACATATTCTAAACTCTATTTTGAATCTTGTGAAAGCTGTTGAAGCTATGCTAGAAGATGACTAAGATTCTAAAAGCAAAATAGAGCACGTGCGAAGCACGTAAGAAAAAAGAACTATGTATAAAAAACAATGTGTGCGCCACGCACTGAGAGGAATGAAAATTACTCTAGTATATGCAAAATTATGCGGCGGACTTAATGGAAGGGTTTGAGATAGATCTCATTTATTGGGATTTACAACATGCCTCCATCAAGATGAGTTAACTAGAAAGAGTTAGCCTCATTGTATGAACTAGTGACATATGGGGCCACTCCAAAGTGCATCAAACTTTGAATGCCTCCCTAATTTATCTCTTTCAACATCCCATTTCAAAACCAAGTCCCCAACTTTGAAAGCTTGAGGCCTATCCTTTATGTCAAACCATTTCTTTTTGCTTGTTAATGTTGTTCTAGCTTAATTGTGGCAGATTTCTTTGATTCTTCAAGATTAACCAACTCTGTCATTCTAATTTCTCTCTAGTCAACACCTTCAAACTCCGGTTGTTGGGAAAGTGTGAATGAGTTCAACTCGGTCGTGAAAGGAAGAGTATCCTCCTTGCCATAGACAAGCTTGTAAGGAGAAGTACCTATTACTTTTTAAACTATGATTCTATCTGCCCAAAGCACATGTGCGACCTTTGTATGCCACTGTCTTTTATTGATGTTCATTGTGTGCTTCATGATCCTGATTAGGTTCTTGTTTCTTGATTCGTCATCATCTGTTTCCTTGAGGGTAATAGTTGGAAGAATTATTCAAATAGATGCCAAAATTTAGGGCCCAATCTATGATTTTAGTGCCAAGGAAGGATTTTGCATTATCAGAGATAATGGTTTGAGGAATGCCAAACCTTGTGACTATACCCTCAAGAAAGTCAAGGATGACTGACTTGGTTGATTCCTTGAGTGTGATAGCTTCTGTCCATCTGGTGAAGTAGTCTGTAGCTATCATCACCCATTTTTTCCAGCACTTTAAGGTGGATTGATCATGCCTATAAAGTCGAGACCCCATTGCACAAAAGGTTGATCCACTTAGATTGGTCGGAGGAGAAGTGTTGTCGAGTCTCTTCGTTCTGCAAAGAAAGTGCATTCCTTGCATTTTTTTACCCACTTGTGTGCATCTACAAATAGATTAGGCCAAAATATACCTTTCATTATGATCTTTATTGTTATAGTTTTGGCAAAGAAGTTTCCACTAGAGAATCCATCATGAAATCCTACTAACACTTTTTCATTTCTCGTGTTATTAATACACCTTAACAACACACCATCAAGATTCCTTTTTAAGATAATTCCATCAATCAAAACATAAGGGATAGATTATAACCTCAAATGTCTTCTATTTTCCTTGTTTAAGCTAGGAGGGTATGCACCTCAGAAAGGAATGTGATCATGTCCTTCATCCAGTCATACATGTGAGGATCTATATTTTTCTCAACTTCTGTGCACAGGAGAGCTTCATCAAGATACAATGAAGTCTCGATTCATTGTGTGCATCCTCAAAGCAAGCCAAATGAAAAGCACGTTACCTCTTACTAGTATTTTTCTTTGATTGTCACAGCATACTCCATGATCTTAGTCACCCATCTCGCTCTCTTCTCACTGATTTATGCTCCCATGATGAAATATCTAACACAAGAGTGAAAATCTAACTCCTTGATGTGATTTTTGGTGAGCATACTCTTTAATTTATTAAGCATGTGCATGATGGAGAATATTTACTTTTGGATCCATCAAACTATAATTTCCACAGACCATGGTTCTCTTTAATTTTTTTGAGCATGTGCAAAGAACACGATTCTTCCTCGAGAATGTAGTAAGTACCAATCCTAGTTTCAAAATTTGCTAGCTCTTCACTTATGGTTCAAATTTAAACGGTGCCTCTCTTCCCACTCATCAAGTACTAGATCAAGGATAGAAGGTGGAAGAGGCTACTCTTCAGAGACTGGAACTTTTTCTTCTTGGATTAAATAGTTAGCTTGGAGAGGGGATGGGACATATGACTCTACATGATAGGAAAAAATTGGCTCAGCTTGTATGGTAAATTGGGTACCATACCTTGTCTTGAGTAACATATAAGACCAATAAGAAGACAAGTAACCACCAACTTTAGTAGTAAAATATCTTGAAAAACATAAGGCAAACAAAGGGGAAGATCAATGATTGACACATCTTGAGTTATTGTAAGACTTGGACATCCATGGAGAGCTAACTCAAGATCCTTGATGATTCCTTGGGTAGCGATAGTTGAACCATCAAGTTGCAAGACTCCTTTTATCATGGGGCTATAATTAAGACCTAGGACATCAGCAATTTTCATATGCATGATAGAAGTACTAACACCTGAGTCAATCATACAGTTATGAACAAGATGTTTTCCTATGATCAAAGACATATAGAAGGGTGGGGTTTTAATAACTTTAATTACTTGCTTCTCCTCTTCTTGGAAGATATTGATAATAGTGCACTGCTTACGGATAGTTGGATCAGTGTGTGGGAGTTGAGCCAAAGCTTCATGCAACAAGTCATGCTAGGATGGAATAGTGAGTGCATCCCACATTGTGACATTTATGTTTGTCTTCTTCATCTGGTCCACAATGTTGAATGGGAAACCCACTAACTTGTGCATTTGAGAAACACAAACATCATTTTTTCTTTGTTTAGGTATATAGGTAGGAACCTTAGCTGGCACAGAGGCTTGACCTACCAAAGGAGGGGCGTGAGAATATTTGTGAGAGATAGAATTCTTGGAGAAGAAGAAAAAACTTGAGAGAAATAAAGTATCGTACATCTAAGAGGTGTGGAAGATTGTAAATCTTCAATTATATATTTTGTAAAAGATTTGGATAATAGATTGACTTGTTTCTTGGTGGATGTATCCCACACTAGGTGAACCACGTTAAAACGGTGTTGATTTATATCTCTTGTGTTGTATATTTCTCCGGTAGAATATCCACTTTTATTGCATATATGCTTTGATCGATATATATCTGTACAACCTTGTGCTAACCCCAACAAATGGTATCGAGCTTTGTGTGAGGGTTTTATGTGTTGCCATATTTACTCACAAAGGTTTTTCTAATTGAGTGGGAGCTACAAAGAATGACAGAAAAAACAAATACAAGGTAGAGAAGTTTGATGGCTAAAATTATGAATTATGGAAGATGCAAATTGAGGATTATCTCGTATCAAATAGATTTTTACTTACCGTTGGACGAAAATTTCAGACTTACAAAGATGATTGATGAAGAATGGAAGATTCTTTGAGAAAGGATTTGGGATCTATAAGATTGATCCTGGAAACATCCGTGGCTTCTAATATTACAAAAGTGACATCTACAGTAGAGTTAATAAAATCTCTTGCTAATTTCTATGAAAAACCTAGTGCTTCAAATAAAGGTTATTTGATGAAGAAACTATTTAGTTTTAAGATGCATGAAGGTGGATTTACATATAGTCATTTGAATGATTTCCAATCTATTTTAAATCGATTAAAATCAGTTGATATTCCATTTGATAATAAATTAAAAGCACTTTTATTCTTATGTTCTTTGCCTAATAGTTGGGATAACTTGGTAATGGTTGTTAAGTAAAGACATCTGCAAATAATATTTTGAAGTTTGATGATGTGGTTAGTATAATCTTGAATGAAGAAATTCATAAGAAAATTACGGATGAATCATCGGGAATGCTTTTAATGTAGAAATTATGGGCAGGTAGAAGGAGAGATCCAAGAGTAAGAGTAATAGGAAATCAAATTTAGGGATAACGAGATCTAAATCGGAGGTAAGGGAATTAAGCTGTTGGAAATTTGGAAAGAAAGGACATGCAAAGAAATCTTTGTTAGTCAAAGGATAAAGAGAACCAACATCCAAACAAAGGTAAAGAATCAAATAAAGAGGTAAATCTTACAGAGAGGTAATGCAAGATGTTCTTATTCTTTCTTTGGATAATAGAATAGAATCTTGGGTTTTAGATTTAGAAGCTTCTTTCCATGAAACCCTAATAGGGTTACTTCCAAAATTATGTCCGGGAAATTTTGGGCATGTTTCTTTGGGTGATGATGAACCTTACATTATTACTAGTAAAGGAGAAGTTCATCTAAAATTGCATAATAGAAATACATTGGTATTGAAAGATGTGAGGCATGTGCCAAGCCTAAAGAGGAATCTTATTTCTATAAGGCAACTAGGTGAAATTTGGATGCATGGTTACATTCACAACAGACTCTTAGAAATTCACCAAGGGTGATTTTTTGTGGCAAGAGTTAAGAAGGTAAGAACGTTATATTTATCTACGTGTTACTAATTCATTTTCTGCATTATCCGCTTCACATTCATATGCATGCATGTGGCATAATCGATTGGACCATATGAGTCAAAAAGGACTGCATGAGATATTAAAGGCTAAGGGTAAGTTATCAAATTTGAAATATTTAGATCTTGATTTTTATGAGCATTGCATCTTTGGAAAGAAAAAGAGAGTGATATTTCTCAAGGTTCAGCAACTACGAAGGATTAGAAATTGGAGCTTGTACACTTAGATGTATGAGGACCGACTTAAGTAGCTTCTCATAGAGGATCTCAGTATTATGTTACTTTCATTGATGATGCTACAAGAAACTTTTAAAAGATGGAAATCCATTTTTGAGAACGAATCAAATTCAAAGTTGGATGTAAAATCTAGGAGATGCACTTTCATTGGTTATGGATCTGGTGATTTCAGATTTCATTTTTGGGATTTATTGTATTAAATGTAAATCGATGTTTTTGAAAATTTTAAAATATTAAAAATTTATATGGAAATTCCAAGAGATGCACTTTCATTGGTTATGGATTTAGTGATTTTGAATTCCATTTTTGGGGTTTATTGTATTAAACATAAATATGATGTTTTTGAAACTTTTAAAATATGGAAATCCCTTGTTGAGAATGAATAAAA
The DNA here is from genome assembly GCA_018340775.1 of Taxus wallichiana var. yunnanensis. NCBI lineage: Eukaryota > Viridiplantae > Streptophyta > Pinopsida > Cupressales > Taxaceae > Taxus > Taxus wallichiana. Next base: position 753,366,152 of record CM031242.1, read on the forward strand.
TTCAAAGTTAAAGTTCCTTAGATTTGACAATGGTGGTGAATACTATAGAAAGTATTTCAATGATTATTGTTTAATGAATGGAATACGTAGAGAAATGATGGTTCCAAGAACACCACAAGAGAATGGTGTTGTAGAAAGAATGAATAGGACAATCATGGAACATGCTAGAAGTATGAGGATACATGTTGGATTACCCTTGTAATTTTGGGTAGAAGTAGTTGATATAGTGGTTTATTTGATTAACCATGGGCCTTCAAATTCATTAGATGGAGGAATACCAGAGGAAGCTTGGATCGAAAAGAGGTATATTTTCTTTTCTTAAATTTTTTTGTTCAAAATCTTTTGTGCATATTGATAAAGGAAATAGGAAAAAGTTGAATGCAAAATCCGGAGATGCACTTTTATTGGTTATGGATATGGTGATTTTGGATTCTGTTTTTGGGAATTCTAAAATTATTAAGAGTCATGATATTGAATGAAATGAAAAGAGAATGTACATGGATCAAATTTTTGTACCCAAGGATGAACCGGTTGATAAGTTTGTGAATGAAAATGAACTCTCGGATTTAAAATTCATACCTACATGGTTACACAATAACCGGTGTCGGTTGACCCCTAACCGGCATCGGTCAATGCAGAACCAATATTGGTTACAGAAGAGCCAAACCAGCATTGGTTAGTAGAACCGATGTAGAAATCTATTGGTGAGTAGCATCGGTCCATTGTCAAATTTGGATACAAATGTCCAAGAGGTCCAGAATGAGCCTCTGGTACCCCAAACTTTTGTGAGAAGGTCACAAAGGGTAATTAAACCTCCAGAAATATTTACACCTTCTCTATTTTATTTATTATTAACTGATAATGGTGAACCAGAAAGTTTTGAAGAAGCAATACAGGATGAGACCCACATCCAATGGGAGCATGGCATGGATGAGGAGATGGACTCCTTGGAACAAAACCAGACTTGGGATTTGGTTAAGTTTCCAACAAGTAAGAGGACATTACAAAACAAGTGGGTTTACAGGATTAAGGAAGAAGAGGGTGGATAGAAAACGTAAAAGGAAAGGCTTGTAGTAAAGGGATTTCACAGAAAGAAAGCATTGATTTTAGTGAAATATTTTCTCATGTTGTAAAGATGACTTCTATTTGTATTGTATTGAGTTTAGTTTCAGTACATGATTTGCATTTAGAGAAACTAGATGTGAAGATGGATTTCCTTCATGGTGATTTGGATGAAGAGATTTATATGCAGCAACTACTTGGGTATGAAGTCAAGGGTAAGGATAAATTAGTGTGTAGGTTGAAAAATAGTCTATATGTGCTCAAGAAAGCTCCAGGGAAATGGTACATGAGGTTTGATAGTTTCATGTATGAGCATGGTTATTTGTGATGTGAATCTGACCATTGTGTTTATTTCAAGAATCTTGAAAATGTATTATTTTGTTACTGTATGTGGATTATATGCTTATTGTAGGATCTAGTATGTAGGACATTGGTGAGCTTAATGGAAAGGTAGCTCACATATTTGGTATGAAGGATTTAGGAGCTCCAAAAAAAATCCTTGGCATGTAAATACATAGAGACATGAAGAACAAGAAATTGTATTTGTCTCAGGAGGCTTATATCAATAAGGTGTTGGAAAGGTTTAACATGCAAGATTCAAAACCTGTAAGTACACCTATGGCAAGACACTTCAAATTGAGCAAAGATCAGTGTCCATCATCACATGAGGAGGTCAAATACATGACACAAGTACCATATGCTTCAGCAGTTGGGAGTCTTATGTATGCTATGGTTTGTACTAGACCAGACATTGCATAGGTAGTGGGAGTTGTGAGTAGATTTATGGCTAATCTAGGTAAAGAACATTGGAAAGCAGTCCAATGGATACTCGTGAATTTAAGAGAGAATATAACATGTAGTTATGTTATGAGGTTCAAATATTTCTTTATGTGGCTATGTTGATTCAGATATGGCTGGAGATTTGGAAGGTACAAGGAGCACTATTGGATATATTTTCATAGTAGGTGGGACGACGAGTTAGGAGGATTTCAAGATTGCATAAGGTTGTGACTTTGTCTACTATAGAGGCAAGAGTATGTTGTAGCTAAAGAGGCTAGTAAGGAGATAATATGGATGAACATGTTCATGAAATATTTTGGAAAGGAGCAATATGATTGTAAATTATTCAAATGTGAGTTAGATTGTAATTCATTTGGAAAATAACTCAACGTTTCATTCAAGAACGAAACACATTCAGTAGAGATATTACTTCATACGGCAGGTACTTGAGGATGGGCAGCTAAAATTGGAAAAGATTCATACGAATGAGAACCTGAGATATGCTAACGAAGCCATTAGTAAAGGAGAAGTTGGAGCTACAATCCACTTGTTGGTCTTTGAATTTGAGACTTGAAGAGGAAGAATCAAAGCTAAGGAAGGATCCAAGAATAACATTGTATAGGTATAGTGAAGTAATTAATCTCCAAGTGGGAGATTGTTGAGTTGTGGAGCTCTATTACTTCATATTAGAATGCAATAATAAACTTGCAGGAAACTACAGTAACCGACATTGGTTAAGGAGGGAACAACATCAGTCACCTATGTGGCATCGGTCGAGCAAGGAGAAACTGACATCGGTTAGGGATAACTAGCATCAGTTACCTATGCGGGAGTGTTTTATTTAAATCTCAGAATTAGATCTAATTTTAGCATAAAAGTATATCTATTGATTGTAATTGCATGGCTAAGTGCCCTAAGTTTGTATATGCCTATATAACAATAAAATATAGGGTTTAGAAGTTGAGAGGGAGAATTGAATGAGTTGATGACTATTGTGAGAATAATTGTGAGAGAGAGAATTCTTGGAGAAGAAGAAAAATCTTGAGTGAAATAAAATATTGTACATCTAAGAGGTGTGAAAGATTGTAGATATTCAATTGTATATCTTGTGAAAGCTTTGGATAATAGATTAGATTGTTTCTTGGTGGATGTAGCCCACACTAGGTGAACCACGTTAAATCTTGTGTTGATTTATATCTCTTGTGTTGTATATTTCTTCTGGTAGAATATCCACTTTTATTGCATGTATGCTTAGATCTGATATATATTTGTATAACCTTGTGCTAACCCCAACAAATATAGGAAAGCATGTAGAGCTCTAGGATTTACCACAAGAGGGATTCTGTCCCAAGTCTTCTGAAATCTGATATTGAAATCAGTCATCTACTCATTAGGCGCCCTCCTTGTTGTTGTCAGTTTCTCCACCAAAGATAGGTGATTTGACTTATCTTCAAAGTAATTGCAAAGAGATGTTCCCATCTCATCCCAAGTGGCGATAGATCCAAGTCTCAAGCCTCGGTACCATTGAAGCACTTTACCTTTGAAAGAGGCTGCAAGTAGCCTAACTTCTACATCATCATGTGTGATCAAGTAGAGTGAACACACATTTTCTATATCTTGGATATGCTCCTGAGGGGTGACTTTATTCTCACCAATAAATTATGGAATACTTTTGAGTGCACTATTTGGCATATCATGTTGCACAACTAAAACCAAAGGACTTCCACTAGAGAAGTTGACAAAGTTCTTCACCTTTGAAGGAGGTGGCTAATGTGTCATGGCAACGTGCATAGTTTTTCTATTGTGAGGAGGAGTTGAATGGGCATGGCGCACTAGAGATGGAGATGCACGTGTGGGTCTTCTACTACGAACTCTTTTTAGATATAGTTTGGAGGTACTCAAAAGAATCTTCAATGTTGCACTTTGCCTTGTATTCACTCTTCTCATGAAAGGTGCTCAAGACTGCTAAAATAGAGATCTAGAATTGTTGTGAGTCACCAGATGTGTTGAAATGAGCCTCCAACGGTAGGAAATACTAAGTTCACATGCGAGAACTTAGCAATATGAAATTTAAGCTTTCACTAGTTGTCCCACCGCGTGTGCCAAAAACTGTTGTTCATTTAAACTTGCACCCATGTCATGGATCGGGGAAGAATTGAGTTGTTTGAGACAACAATGGAACTATCTCTAAGTTCTGGTACCTTGCGTGATTGAGATGGATCTCTGGAGAAGGTCGGTTCCTTTATCTATTTCTACTACTCTACATTACTTCTAATTTTGAAAGGGAAAACTAAGCTAACAATGCCAAGGGACCAGGGATAGAAAGATAATAGAATGGAAAGCTAATCTAAGGAAGGTGATAGCACTAGAAAAAGAGGGATGAAAACCATCCGTTCTGAGTGAAAATGAAAGGACAAGGCATGAAAGAAGGCTAGGCACATGTAGCACAACTAAAACACATTTACAGTTCCAGTTTCATGGAACACAACTAAAAATGGAGTTGCAAGGGATGTAGAGTGACACAAAAAGCATGCAATGTAAAAGAAAGGAAAGAAGAAAGAATAAAAACATGCTTAGGATAGAGAATAGTCACAAAATGATGCTTCCATTATTTCCAGAAATGCACAGAACTATTACAATGGCGAAAGAGGTCGATATCCACATACATGAGCTAGATATAGAGGTATGTGACTTAAAATATAGAAATATGAATTCCTTAGCAAAGTGCATAAGGATCCAAAGTGTCCAACATTAACAATGAGCTGAGCTATTACATTTATAGATGAATCCATGGAAGAAGAAGAGGAGGGAAAACCTGATTTTGAAATATAACCACTAACAAAAAGCATTCAATCTTGTAAATCCATCAAATGCACTTCCCTAAGTATGCATGGCATGTTGGAGAAGGAAAGAGAGCGGATCATATCAAAGTGGGTGGTTGGAGCAATCGAGATATGCTTATTAATGCCTAAAAAGATGTTTTCTCATTTCTCACCTACCAGATCTGTCATGAAATTGAATTTGAATATCTAGCATTGTAGCCTACATCAGTAGCTATCGATTGAGACTAGGCGTGCATTGATCGAGAGATCTACAAAGCAAAAGATATGGCTTTCAAAATATTATCAAGGTTGCTGCACACACAAGACATGTGGCGCACACAGATTGGCTGAAAGGATGACTAACTATTCAAATGTTCTTGCCATTTCTGTCATGTGTCACTCATTGATTTTTTGTGAAGGTTCGGTGCCCTATTGGCACACTTTGATAGGTTATGTCATGGCACACTCAATCATGTTAGAGAATGACGTGGTGTAGAATGGCGTAAAGGAGGGCACAAAGGTATGTGCATGGAAGAATGAGGTGTAGGAAGAAGGCGGAAGGAAGATGCGCGTAATCTTAATGCATGCGGAGGAAAGGGTGGGACGGGGATGCCAAGGACTTAGCTAATTTTGGGAAGCAAATCCCAAGGTGCGGATGAAGGTGAAGTAATGGAGAGAAGGTGAAAGTGCAGTGAGTGTGCACAAGGGGAAGATAGAACAAAGAAGAAAAGGAAAAGGAAAAGAAGGGAAGAAGGCATGAAAAGGAAGGGATGCACACAAGGCGCACAGGGAATTTGCAACCATGAAAATGTGCCAAGTGAACAAGTGAAGTGCGTGCAACCTGTATGTAGAACCATAGAGCTAGAATGGGGAGATGAGTTATCTAAATAACTAGGAGAGTTATTGTGGATAATGAAAGTGAGAGAGATTAAGTGACTATAGACTCAAAAGGGACCCTCTGCTATAAATAGCTTAGTAGAAAAATCAAATAGTATTTTCATTATTACCATGATCGATAGTAATTACACTCGAGAGAAAGAGAGAGATCGCTTATACAAGATATGTTGTGTGCTTGTGATTTGACTAGGTGGTAGATATAATTCTAACAAAAATAGTGCAGCCAACTATGAAATTCAAGAATGTATATCATATTCTAAGGCTATCCATTTTGGAGCAGAGGGTGCGAGTATTATAAGTAGACATGTCATTTATGTTGTATAGGGTGTGTATATTTTGGTTTGATATAGGTGGCCTTACAAATCCAACTATTCTCCTCGGCCCATTATGAAAGCGGAGTTCAATAATTTTGTAACTTTACCATAGTATTTTTAGCATTATTTTTCGTAGTGGTTGGTGGTGGTGTATTGATTTCATATATGATCAATAGATGATGATAGTGTTATATATGCTTAGGGTTGGTGTTTTCTATCCCATGTATACATGGATTTGTATTTATTTACCTCGTAGAACCGAGGATTTGGTGTGGTATAAATCAATTTATTACATATATGGGTTATAATCATATTGTGCTAGTGTATCCAATTAGAGGTATTAGGGATGATTGTTCCCATCCAAAGATATTTGTATCATGGTGGGTGATAACCACAAGATGAGGCCTAGACACCACATTATATATAAATTATTAGGTAGGTTGACCCCAAAGTGGGATTATATGGATACCTTTGAGAGATTCTAGGGGATGGGCATAGGATTTCATAGAGTTATGGTAAGCACATAGGATTGTGTAGTTAAAGAATCAAAATCTCAAAGTATGAGATCATTATCAAAATGAATGTGTGATGCACCAGTTTGACATAGCATAGATGTGCCTTCAAAACCTTATGTATGGGGAGATCGAAACAATTAACATTGAGAGATGGGATTCATATTGAACCATCACAGGATGAGTTACTACCCTATTGGCATGTAAAATTTCAGTGCATTTTATATGACAACCCAATTGAAAATTTTCCCCTTTCGGGTCAATCTAGTTAAAATTGGTTCAAGTAGCAAAAATATATCAAAGTTGTCAAAATTGCTTGTTTTTAAAGATTAACTTCAAAGGATGTTTATGGGATCCTCAGAGCATTACGGAAGGACTGGTTATAGTCATAGGAAAGTTATATGAGTTTTTTCTACAATTACATGACTTAGAAATCATTCTAAAAGCTTTTAAATGGTCTTGGGAAATTTTTCCTCGCATGCCCTTTTGGGAAGAATGAGCAGATAGATGATGTTGAAGACTCAAGTTCATCATGATGTTTTGGGAGCTTCGCAAAGAGTTGGGAACTCATACCTCGGGAATTGTAAATAAATTGGAGCTCACTTCGCGATGGACTTACTAAAATGAATTTTGAGATCATAAAAGGGATAATTTCTTTGGACACTCATTGCAAGTTGTCTATTATGCATATTCTATACACATAATATTTTGGGTGCATCGGTAGAGTTGGAAGATTATAAAAGTATAAAGAGGGGTAATTTTAAATAATATTTAAGATCCATAAGTCACTTTGTCTCACACCAACCGAAACTATTTTTGTACTATGGCTCACCGGCATATTGCTCTATGCAAAGAAGAGGGTAAAATTAAAAATGTTTAATAACAAAATTTCATGCATTCTAAATGTTTTCATTGGATTCATTGGAAATTTTCCATGTAATTTGATATATTGGATGGCAGAATTCATGGAGAATTGTGCTCGGGGTGAAGAAAGTAAATCCTGGGAGCACTGTCGAGTCCTAACCAAGCTACGGAGCATGCAACAGTGATTAGGTGCACTTTTTGACACCTCATGTCCATTTGGAGAACTTTTGAGGTGCACATGCACTCCATAATTGTGCCTCCCTTAGACACACTTTTAAGCACCTTAGGTGCAGATTTGAAGTGCTCATGCACCCCAAAAGTTCTCCATACTCCTATTGGTCTATTTCCCCCACATGTATGTATGCCTATCAAGAGAAAAACAAAGTAAATGGGGTTTATGAGTGTCATGGCATGGTGTTTCTTACACCTATCCAAGGGCATGTCACACTTTTGACCCACCATGCACCTTGGGCACACTTTTGGAGTGCTCATGCACCCAAAAAGTGTGTCTATGGTGCATGAGGCATTCAAATCTCCACCTCTTCATTTTCCCTCCTTCACTCTCCTCCATATCTTCACCTTCCACCTTATAATGTTAGGTAAACTTAGTTTACTAGGTTAATTATGCATTGTATTTACATTTTTACCTTAGGTAATTATTAATTCACTAAGGTAATTAGTTTTTGTATAATTGTTACATGGTTATGTTATTATAACCATTATATTTTTTATTTTGTGTAGTCACGTATGTATATTGTTATTTGGTTATGTTTCTATAACCATATTATTGTCTTATTCACGGATGTGTGTATTGTTGCACCTATGCAACTTATTCTTTGTTTGTACTCGGTTGTGCAATATCTATAAATATTGCAGCCTCCTCTATTGTAAGTGATATCGATTGCATATCAATAAACTTGTGAGGCTTTCATCCCTCTTCTAGATTTGGTATAAAAGTAGGTTAGAGGAGCCTATTAGGTTGGAGAGAGGTTACAGAAGGTAGAAAAGTTTTGGAAAAGAATTCTCCATTCCATGAGAGCCTGTGTTGCCTCCAGCAGCTTCCCATAATAGCCCTACATCCCCACAACTTCTAGTTTAATCTCCAGGAAAAAGAAAATCAATTTTTTTTGCAGTGGTGCCTCCTACACCAGGAAATATTTTCTTGTTGGAAGATATCAAAACAAAAAAATCCCCATTAGGGTTTTTTCCTCTAAAATTAGAGATATATTTTAGTTCCTGTTATCCAAAATTCACCCTCAAGGTAATTTTGATAACATGCATCAAATTATTCAGTCCCAAGCAAGTAGATTGATTCAAGGCCCGAAATTGTGTTTTGGGGGCCCCTCGGCTTCTCTCTAACTCTCCCATCCAAGAAGAAATCCCAACAAGTTGAGAAAATGGAAAAAATGCAAAAATAAGGTTGCAGGACTGTTTTAAAGCATTTCAGGTCTGAAGGGTTTGGGTCGTACTGAGGTTCGTCGTACCAAGCTTGGGGCTGAAAAAACAAAGAAAATTAGCTAAGTCGGACATTTTTGTCCCAGGCGGTCCGCGGGACAGTTGGGACGTCGAGGACACGAGGGACGTGAAAAGCCGAATCGGCCGAAAGCAGGGAAAATCGTCAAGTTTTTTTTTCGTGCGGTTTGGGACAGCTGGGACAAAAGTACGCGTGGGATGCGAATCGGCCGATTTGTCGAAAGATGGTCCATTTCAAGCTAGATTCGGGATTTTTGTGCTGGGACAAATGGGACAAAGGGACGAGAGGACACGAAAAGGCGAAAAGGCCGCAAAGAGACAAGGAAGCCCGAATCGGCCGATGTGGGAGATATTTGTCCGGGACAGTTTGGGAAAAAAAAGCACGCAAGGGACACGTGAGACGTGAAAAGTCAAAACGGCCGAAGGCAAAGAAGAAAAGTCAACGTTTGACCCGTGAAACTTCAAACGGCCATAACTTTTGACTCGAGCTCGATTTTCACAAAATTGGACTTTCTGGAATGAGCACGACATCCTCTACGCCACAAAAACTGGATTTCTTATTTTTAATGAGGGTAGATATATTTAATTAAAAGAAACATATTCGGCTCCAGTCAGTTAATGCTCATTCCCGTCAAATGACAGAAAACGCCTGCTAGACCCAAAATAGCTGCCCGCACTCAGAAGGCCATAAATTTTGCATTTCTCAATGAAATCGCACAAAATTGGTACCGTTGGAATCGTGGCTCCAAGCCCAATGCACAGCAATCAAGAAATTTTGGATTTGATGAGATATTGGTGGGGATTTTTCACAAAACGTGGACAGGTTCATAATAGTGTTTTATTTGGTGGTTGGGAGTGCAATTAAGAGGCATGGTCATCATTCTTTCTCGCTGCAGCAACCTGGGATAGTATGGGGAGCCTTTTGCAAGTAATATATAATCATTTTACTCCATTTAATGCCTCTTACAAGTGGTTGAAGGATAGATTTTAGGATTTCCATTTTCCCTTCTCTTTCCCTTCTCATTTTTCTATAAATTGGAGTGTTGGGCTCATTGTAAAAAGAGGTAGTTTTTGTAGCAAAGCTCTGCCAAAATTGCTTTGTGAAGTTGATGTGTTACAGGCCCTTGTTGTGGACTCCTTGCATGGTGATCCAGGCCCTTATCTTGTAATAGATTGAACTGTGCATATCATGAAGCAATAAAATATAAGTTTGTGGATGTATCTTCCCCTGTTGTGTTTTCTTGCATTCTTCTTGCCCCTTCAACCTTGATTACAAGAATATTGTGTCTATTATTATGTTCATGCAGGGATCCATTATCATTGTGTATGTTTGAAATATTGTTGCGAATGTGTTTTGCTAGATTATGGAGAAGCTGTCATCACCTCTTCTAGTGTGCACTTTGTCGTATTTCACGCATTTCAAGACTACTCTCACACCCTCCTTTTCTCGGTGTATCACCGTTTTAGTGTAGGCTTTCATTTTATGCATTCTCTCTCCTGGTTCCTTGGAAATTTAAATTAAAATAGTTAGTTTCCCTGCATTAGAGTAGATTGTGGCAGGTGTAGTTTAAGAGCAAGAACCAGCTTTCTCTAGAGGTCTATCTCAAGTAGCAAGTCCCACAACTTGGAGATAGTACCCATGTTATCCAATCACACCGTGAGTTCAAGTATATGCACTTGTATAAACAGAGGGGTGCTGTGATTTGGTGATAAATGATTACTACTAATACTATTAGTTTGTTGTATTTGGAGGGCATTGAATAAGTTTAGAGGAACACACAAGGATAGCGAGATCCTTTATTTATGAAAGAACTAATATAATCTGCCTTCCTCCCAATTTGTGACACATGGACACCTTCTCTCACATCCATGTTGACCTTTTAAAAGGTTAGTGCATTTTATTTTTATTTAAATAACATTATCTCCAATTTCAATTGCATGCGCATTGAGTGTTGTATTGGTGAAGTTGATATCTTTGTAAGTGTTAGGATAGGGGTTCGACCCCGCCTCAAACCTACATATTTTGAATTGGTGGATAATTTGGCGGAACCACCATCTCTAGCAGCCCCAAACCATTGCTAAACCGCTAGTCACAACTGAAACTCCTCTATATTTTAGCGAGAAAAACCCTAATTTTGGGGTTAAAAACAATTTCTCCTAATTTTCTTAAAAAGTGATTCTGAGCATATTTTGTAAAAGGGGTAGCATCTAAAAACTACATTTTTAGCTATTTTTTGTGATTTTTGCTATGAGATCCATACTTAGCTCCAGAGGCCACTAAGGCCTCAAAAACCAAAAAAATTATCTGTCATTCAATTTTTCTGTATATTGGATGCTATCATATATTTTTAGTGTATATTTCAGTGGATTGTACTAATATACAAGTTGTCATATTCAACCGTAAGTATCAGAATCGATAAAAAATGGCAGAGTTTTGAAAATACAAACAAGAAAGCACGAGCGAGAGGTAAATTTTTCTTTGATGAGTAGAGTTGTTGAATATGTTGAGCCCTCCACTATCCAAGAAGCCCTACAGTCAAAATCTTGGAAAGATGTCATGGATGTTGAGTATCAATCAGTGATGAAAAAAACACTTGGCGGAAATTGTCAATCTTCCACCGGGAAGATACCCATTGGTGGCGATCAATATTCAAAACAAAGTAAAAAGCAGATGGGACCATAGACAAGTATAAATAAATACTGGTAGCAAAGGGGTGTGCATAAAAGGAAGGCATAGACTATGAGGAGACATTTTCTCCCACATCTAAGATCAAAACGATAAGGATGATCTTTGCCCTAGTTGTTCATTTTGGTTGGAAAGTCAATCGAGATGGACATGGAAAGTGCCTTTTTAAATGGAGATCTACAAGAGGAAGTCTATATGACTCAACCTAAGGGATTTTTCATACCTGGTGAAGAAACAAAGGTATGTAGACTTAGGAAATATCTGTATGGCCTTAAACAAAACACCTCGGGCTTGGTACATCAAAATTGATGAGCATCTTATTCAGCATGGATTCATCATAAATCCATATGATCCCAATATCTACCTCAAAAGGAAAGGAGGAGAGATTGTGATAAAAAAATTATGTCCATGATCTATTCATCACTGATAGCATAGTGAATATGATCGATGCTACAAAGAAAGATCTTAATCGATCATTCGACATGACAGATCTCGGGCTCATGTACTATTGTCTTGGATTGGAAGTATGGTAGAAAGAGAATCACATATTTGTTTCTCAGTTGAATTATACCAAGACAACACTCGATAAATGCGGGATGATGAATTTTACACCTATTACTACACCCATGGAGACGAGACTGCAATTACCTCATCCATATACATCTCCTATGGTGAATGCAACTCTTGATCGACAGTTGATTGGGAGTCTCATTTACCTAACATATACTAAAGTATATATCATCTTTACAATGAGCTATATTTCTAAGTTCATGTAGGAAACAAGATTTTTTCATTGGAAGGCAGCAAGGTGGATCTTGAGATATCTCAAGCATAGAATGGATCTTGTTCTAGAGTACAAGAAGAATGATAACTTCTTGACTGGATATTTAGATTCGGATCATGTAGGTAATATTGATTACTAAAAATCTACTTCTAGATTTGTATTATTTTTGGGATCTGGGCCGATATCATGGAGAAGAAAGAAACAAAACTTTGTTTCTCACTCTTCTATAGAATCCTAATATCGTGTTGCAGGTGGATTTTTCTTGAAGTGATATGGCTATGTCGCATACTTGAGGGACTTGGAGTACCATAGGAAAAACATACCACCTTGTATGTTGATAATGAAGGTGTTCTCAAACTTGTTCGCAATACAATGTTTCACGAGAGAAAAAAACACATCGAGGTACAGGTTCATTTCATAGATGAGTATGTCTACAAACACAATATAGAGCTTAAGTTTTTCCCAATAGTTGAACAACGAGTAGATATTTTAACAAATTCACTTGCACGTGACAAGTTCGAGTTATTTAGAGAGTTCCTCTCCTCATCCTTTGAGGCAATGAAAATTAAGGGGGAATGTTAGGAGAATTATAAAGTAGTCACATGGTCATTAATAATTTACATATGGTAAATTATTATTGTGAGCTATATTAGTTAGTAAGTTAAGAATATTCATGACTTTGTTTGATGTGAGTTATTGATAAAACTAATCACGTAAATATCAGATCTTGTAAGGTAAGTGGTTGAGGCTAACTCCTACTTTGTAGGAACCTAATAGCCTATATATGTGTTTGTAATTGTTTTAAGGATTTAAATAATTGAATATAATTTCTTATTATTTTGCAACTATTTGATTCATTCCCTTCATCCGGTATCGAGCAAGATTTCTAAATGAGAGTATTTTGTAGTAACCTTGTTGTTTAAGATGATTCATGAGTTTATTGCTCAAAATCTAAGCAGTTGTGGTTATGTCCAATAATCCCTTCCATAAGCGAGAAGTTATGACATCTGATGTATAATCTATTCATCGACTGGTATGTTATAGCATCGATTCTATATATTATTTTATGTAATTCCATCTGTATCTCTAATTGCCTCAAGTGGTATTTTCATCGCCTTTATTTGCTTTGATCTTCATATTACACGGGCTTTAGACCAAGGATTTGCATACACATCATGTTGTATTGATTCTTGATCTACATCTACATATGCATGCTTTATTTAACCTACGCATGCTTCTTACATGTCCACGTCTGTCATTACATGCATTGGATTTGGTCTATCTCTAGTTTCAAGAAGCTCAACATTCACTTACCACTTGTGCATTAAAGGAGATAGAGGAATCAACTTTTTTACTTGGCATTCGGATGCATCGAATAGTTTGAAGGTATGTTGAAGAATTCACTCAAATACTCGGCCCCCAACCTGTAGATTACTCGCCTTACATCGAGATTCTAAGAGCTGTAGTATTGAACAAGTTAGCACCGTTTAAACTTGTAAGGAGATCACTATGACTTGGAGACATCACCCCTCTCATCAAATATTTTATCTCATAATATGTCGTGTTGCATTCAATAAAGGTTTGTGCTATCGACAGAATAAAGGAAATTTCTGGTTCTATAACCTTGTTATTTTATAAGTTTTTTCTTTAGATAGTTCAAAGTGTCGCAAGTCTATTTTAGAGTTATAGGTTTTAATTCGTGGTGTTTTATTAGGTGGTTTAGATTTCATTTATTCGGGTATAAATTTTAGATTACATTGAGTTATTTATGGTATTTTCCTTTTAGGTGATTATAACCATTATATTTGTTATTTTGTGCGATCGCGTATGTATATTGTTATTTGGTTATGTTTCTATAATCATATTATTGTATTATTCATAGATGTGTGTATTGGTGCACACTGTGCAACTTATTCTCTGTTTGTACTCAATTGTGTAATATCTATAAATATTACTGACCTCCTCTATCATGTAAATGTTTTTGATTACATATCAATAAACTTGTGAGGATTGTGTCCCTCTTACGGATATAGCTCCTCCATTCTTGCTCATATTGAACCCAAACTCAAAACATAAGTTAAAAATTACATTGGAGACATTAAATCTCTTCTCCAATCTTGTGTAATCCTTCAAACAGCCCAAAAACATCCCCTTGATGCCCTAGCTCCCAAGCTCATGTTTTTCCCATAACTCTTTGTCATTTGTTCTATTTCCCTTCAAATTTGAGCATGGATTCCTAGTGAAACACATTTAATAAGATCCATTATTCGTTTTATATGAAAGCTCTATGAAATAGATATCAAGGACTTTGTTTTTTGGTTAAACTTGGCTTTGGAACTTTAAAAACTCAAATTTTCAAGACAATTTTCTCCCAAACCACACAAGGGATCAACTTGAAACTTGGAGGATATTTCTTATGACCAAATGTGTTGTTTTAAGCCTAGACCCATTATATAAAACTCATTAAATCCAAATATACATGAAAAATAATCCTACAAATCTAAAAATTCTTCAAAACCCCATACTCTTGCAAATTTGATATTGTTATTTCTTTCAAACCCCATGAGAGAATCATTTGAAAATTGGAGCACTTGTTCATCTCCTCAAGAGATTCAAAATGGGCCCAATAAGAGATAAAACAAACTAAATTTCTCATCGAATGACCAGATGAAATTTTTCTCTTCCCTCACTTCCACCATTTTTAAAGCCCTTTTCATAACCATAAACCATTTTCCATTTTCCCACCGATTCGATGAGAGAATCGAAAAAAATCACATCACTTGTTAATTTAGGGATTATATTTCCAACGAATCAAGTCTCGTTCAATATGGATTTGATTTTCTCAATTTTTTTCCAAATTATGAAATCAATAGCCTATAGTGCCAAAACACATACAAATTAATGGGTTTTCGGAAATAAGAGTAGAATCTATTTTCCTTCACACTAAGTCATTTCTATCACTCCCTAAGGCCATTAAATATCTAAACTCACAAGATGAAGTTTAATTACTCCAGTTTTGAGCCCATCTCTATTTTAATATCTAAATATCCCGACATCGGAGATAATAATGTATATCACCTAGACTTCGATGATCGAAGTGGAGGATGGAAGAAGTTCGCATGCTATTAGCAAATATACTATTTTGAAGTGGCTTGTCTTGAGTGCTGTGGATTTTCCCCTTGCACTCAAATATTTTGAGTTCATTTTAGCCTACACCTGGGAATTATAAACCGAAACACAATCTTTAAGCGTAGATTATGGCTTGATCATAGCTTTGTTGACACCATAAGGGATCGCAAGATGTTTTTTATTCCAATACCTAATAATATAGTGATCTTAAGAAAATAATATTCCTTGGGAAAATGGGAAAGGAAAGAGTCATAATTACAGTGGAATGGCCATGGGTAGCTAGGTGAAAGCACCGCACAAGCTCTCACAAGTACCATAAACTCTTCCTGGGCTAAATTTAAGGAAGAAATATCTTATTGTATCAAGTTCCTCAATAGAATTATGGGGAACCTTTGATGAGGACTTTCAAGCTTGGATGTCCCATCTCATTGTGATAGCTAAAGAATCTTATCAAATAGTTGATTGGAGTCAAAACATTAGCAATAATTTTCATTCCCACTCATCAACCGAAAGGAACGAGGAAGTTCACAATGACCTCATACTTAGTCTACTCATTTGAGGCATTGCAAAAGTTTCCTAGACTCACTCCTAAGAGGAATCTTTCAAATAATGTACCTACATACAAAAATTACCCATAGTTCACATAGAAGGAATATAAAAATCATTTTACAAGGGTAAGTGATTTTTTTGTCACGTATCTAGTCATAAAAACAGAGGCATATGTGAATCAAATATTCTCACTGATTCATACACACTATTAGGTAATTACGAGAGCTACTTCACCCGATTCAGAATTTCTTGTATCTCTGTAGAAGGATTTAAATATGCACCACTGAAGCTCCCATGGTATCTAAGTACTAAGCTAGTGTTGATTGAGCTCTACAAGAAGTTTTCATGGGTTCACATCTGGTTTCGAGAAAGAAATAGAAAAGGAATGACATTCCCAAATTTTCAAGGAATCTATACTTTCAAAAATTCAATCGATGCATGAGTAACATTGAATCCTCCCTTGGATGTTTCAATCTATTATTCTATTCCCCCAAAAATATTTTGACAATAATTTTTATATGAAAGGAGAACACAAAACTCCCAACATATGTCATCAACCAAAGCATTGGAGGATTATTGGGAGGATTGTGCTAACAAAATAAAAGTAAGGAAAAGAGCTTTTTCAAGGTTGACTATACAAAAGATGAAAGACTTCCAGATTGATTGGGTTACTGACACATATCTAGGATTATGAAAGTGATGTTTTTGAACCCAAGTTCTTGGAGAAGATACGATTTGAACCAATTCCTCATGTTAATTAGTTCAAGATTGAACTTACAGATATATGGATCTATGCCACTATAGTTTTCCAAAGGTCAAGACAATGGTTCTTTAAAAAGGTTCATGAGATAAGTTTTTCTCCTCCCCCATCTTCATCTCACTTTGGTCTAGTAAAGAGACAACAAGCAAGGTGTACATAAGAGAAACATGAACCTTGAGGAAAGAGGAGCATCCTCAAAATGAATAGGTCATCCCATAGTATCAACTGAGACCATAAGAAGAAATCTATCGGTGAAAATGCCTAACATAAATGTCCTTGAGCCGGGAATTTTTATCTCTGCGAGAAGCAAGCACAAGTCTCCAAAGTTGTTGGTACATTATTTCCACCAAGTGGTTACGCCTACTATTCAACCTCATGAAGAAAATGTCTACTGGTCTTCTCCTGCACTTAGCCAAGTTGTAGTAATAGTCTCCCTTGTTGGAAGTTCCATGGCTTGTGCCCCATCATCTCCACCAAATACGGTCTTCCCATGGGTACAAGATTTCATCAACAACCATCAGTGTACCATGGCCAAAGCCAAGACACCAGAAACTAAGTTCTCTTCTAAGATTTAGAATCCCTCCCCTCACTCAAGGAAAGCTAAGATGGCCTCTAGGATCATGACAGACGCTTCAAATCCCATTTTATTGAATTTACTCAACTTAGAGTTGAAAAGGATGAAGCGGAGATGAGGAAAATAGATTATGAGATGAAACAATATTCCCTTGGCAATCTTGGGCCAGAGGGACACATTCACAATTTTGAAAGAGACCTCCATAAGACTTATTACTCAAACTAGATAGAGTGAGACAACCAAGGAGTAGTTACAGATCCAAATCCATACTTTGACATCATATGTTCAAAGCTTCCTAGATCCAGATGTGCCTCCGCTCACTCCTTCCGAGTTTTTGTTCCCTTGAACAAGGTCGACTCTCATGTTATATAGGAATTCAAGAGAATGGGTAAAATGGGAAAGATGATGAATTCATGGATCGATTCTATTGTGTAGAAAGGGTGTGATCTGCTCCCTAAAATGGTCAAAATTTTCAAAATTTCTGAATTGTTGATAGAAAAAGTAGATGTGTTTGGTACGATCAAGGTAGAAGCAGAGATCTAGAACAAGTTACTTTAATCTCTTCACAAAATGAGTGAATTCAGCCCTAAAACAATGTGTGAAAAGCAAGTGTTCCTAAGTCAAGAAGAAAATTGCTCTCACACCTGAGTAAGGACCATAGATTGGAAGATGAGAGCCTTATATGAAGCCATGGAGGACTTCCCTTACCATCAAAACTAAGGTCATGAAGTCAAATCAGAGGTCAACAATTTTCTAAGAAAGATGAGGTGTCTTGACTTACGATCCTGATCAATATCATCGATAAGCTTTGCAAACATTTCAAAGATCTTGTAAGAGGTGAGCTATCTAATCCACAATCTTATAGAGATGAGCTCATCGATCAGATAAAATCAATTATCTCGATGTTACCAAGAAGATTCCCAAGTAGCTAAAACAATGCAAGATCATTTAGAGTGCAATGGATCATTGGTTAGATATCCTCTCTAACACCTCCATTCCCCATGAAGGAGAAGCTTCTAAGGCACCGCATAAGTTCAATGCAACTACCATGGAAAGTATTGAAAATTCTCCAATCCACATGACATCAAAGGATCTTCTTTAGGATATTCACTAGTTTATTGATGTTATTATTCCTCTCTTTTGGTTCCTATATGTTTGCAAGTTGTTTTTATTAAAGAAAGTCCAAAAAATTATAATTCTTCGTTGAGAAATGCATTTTTCAAAAAACCAACTTAAGTTGCCTCTTTTCCACTTTTTTAAAAGTAGTTTTCTTAAAAGAAAGATAAATTTATTATTCTAGAAAAGGAGGTGAATAGTCATGTAGGAATGTAAAAAGTCATAATGTAGACTATTTAAGAAATCTCTCTTGTTATATCAAAGGATCGGTATTTTCTCTTCTCTAGAATGCTATATTTCCTCTATTCTCTAGTCTATTTTTGTTCTATCTCCATCTAAACTTTCACTCCATGAAGCATTGTAAATTGTGCAACATGATGCAATAAAAATTTATGTTTCTTGTTAATTGTTTCTAAAGGAGTGAAGGACGAAGACCTGGAAGGAATTCACGTGCATTAAATAGTTTCACTTCACCAAAGTGTAGGAGCTGTGAGATTAAAGCAAGCCATCTTTATAAAGCAATGTGCATGCATATGAGAGCTCAAGATTCAAAATGGAGTAGAATGGAATTGCTTGGCTTGGCTTAGGCTTCTCATAAATCAAAAGAGGTGGTGTACATATAGGGGAGTGAATGTGTAACTCCCATGTAAGAGAAGATTCCTCCATAATGGAGAAGAGGAGTTGCTTTCCCAAATGGGAATGTAACTCCTATGACACACTTACACATATGATGATTATGTAAGAGAATCTGTCATAACTAATATGACACCTAGATCCATGTCCACCTAAGTGAGATGACTCATCCGGTGAGTTGGAATAACACTAAATAAGTGAAGAAAATACCACCCACACCAACAGTTCCTCTTTCTTTGTGAAAGGTTTCTTCTCATTGATGCAAGTGAAATATTTTATTTTAATGCAATGAACTCATCTATTATATTTTTTGATCAAAATCCCTTCCTATTTCCATCTCTGTCTCATTCACTAAGAAATTTTCCTCCCTTGTATTCCATACAAACAATTTCCACAAGTTTAGGGAAGTATTCATGATCCCCGGTCTACGAGACACCCCCTAGAATTAGTTTAGATTATTTTGTTTCCTTTCTTTCAATAAAAGGAACTTCCCCATTCAAGTAGGGGGCCTAGTCCCCGAGCGCTGGTGAAATCCCATAATTTTCCTACCCCTTAAATTATTTCACCAACATACCCCTACTAGAGGATGATGTGGATCCAATAGGGGCTTTGAGTGTTATAAATGGTATATGATGTATCGCAGCTTATACTCGGTAGTGGACAAATTCTTGATGGTTGTTATTGTTTCATGTAATAATAGGTAGCCTTGGAGGTGAATAACTATTGAGACAAGGAGATGGAGTATATATATTTCCACCCACAATAGGGGATTGTGTAGGTGAGATACATTCCCTCATAGATTCTTTTTTTTTAGCCATGGTCATTGTTCAACATAAATATGATGTGATTATATATATAATAGCTTTTAATGAATTGATGTGATACACTTAGAAAATATTCTACAAGTAGTGGATAATGTGTAGATGTTTTTCATATGTGTATGAAATAAATATTGTATTATGATCATTTATGAAACATGATGAAAATAACTAGGAACATCCTTAGTCATGTTGTAGTCGGTGGAATGTTAGATCGGGTTGATGATGTTGCGAGGAAGTTCACATATTTATTTGACACAATGGTCATGGTAGCTACCACATGTATTATACTACAAAGTGAGTGTGATGGGATATGAGAAGAGTTAGAATGGAGGCCCCATCCTCCACTAGAGATAGAGCTCGCATAGTACCTAGTGTCAAATTTTATGTTTGTGTATGCATGAAGATCAAGAGGCTAGGGAACATTTAGGGACCATATAGGAGTATTGGCACTATAGATCACAATCATGTTTACATGGTCATGGAGATGTAGGGGAGTGATTAACTAAAATAGAATATTTTTAGTGTAATCTAATGCTATAGAGCAGTAAAATAACTGACTAAATGAAGTAATTAAATATTGAAATAGTACCCAAGTGATCTAAGCAATGAAATTTGAAACCCTAATGTGTAAAGAGGGTTAAGAAGGCCTTAGCTGATTCGATGACATCATAGAAATTTTTCACAGAGTTTAGACCAGGTGAACAGGAGGAGGAAACTGCACGCATACGAGCTTGAGAAAGTGAATATTTGGATTATCCGGATAAATAAGGATTTGTAGAGATGGATATGGGAACATGTGGGTTCCCTGGTCTAAGATCTTGGTGCCTTGGTCTATGGAAATGGCCAGAAACCTCCTCTAGAGTGTCATTGGATGTTTTCCTCTATTTTATTCATATCACATGAATGGTTTTGTGTGATCACAAAGCTGGTAAACCTACAATGGAATAATCACCTACAAAACCCTAAACAAAGCATCAAAACCCTAAAAAAAAGATGCATATGAAGGGGTTAGATTGTCCTCAGTTTCCAAATTAATGGACTTATCATTGAGCATTACACTACATCTCAGACCCAATGTAGTTCTAGGTGTGTGTGTGTGTGTAATTGTGCCCTAGGTGCTCTTGTGTCAGTCGCACTTTGTGAAGTAGCAAGCAAGTAACTAGATGTAGAATGTAGTAAATGTGTGCATGGAAACAATAGACTCCCCTCCTATGAAGTGTGATGTAGATGAACTAGCCTTGTGTGCCTTGTGATGGAGCTAGATGGATACAAATGTAGCTATAGATTCCTTTGATGGATGCAACATTATATGATAATAGCTAGTGTTTAGTGTTTGTCCTCATTATGGTCACATAACTTTATATTTATATGGTTCTCTTACTTTAATTTTGTAATTAACCCTAAAAAGGTTGACCACCAAAAATATAAGAAGCTCAAACGGCTAGAAAGTGCCCAAAAAGTGAGAGGAAAGTACAAAGAGGATCAAGGCACCCAGAGGGGACCAGGGAACCCAGATCCTGACTGGGCACCCTAGTCTGGTGTGCACCCTTGATTGAAATAGGAAAACATAGTATGAAAATACATACTAGGAAAGTATGGGTGTAAGATAAAAAATTGATGACCAGAAAGTAATGCAAAATGGCCAAAGACATGGGTTAATTATTACTCTTTTCACTTAAGAACCATATGAATAATAGTATGAGACCGGGACTAAATAATGACTCAAAGTGCATGATTTTGTGTCTACATTTTCCCCCACTTTATGTTGGTGAGAAGAAATCTGGTAACATAAAGTAGATAGAGATGCATACCTAATATCCATGTAGAGTGATGTAGAATGTGCTAAAGGACTAGAAAAATCATGGAGTGATAAAAACATGGAGTGTGGAGACTAAAGATGTAAAAGTGTAAAAAGTGATGAGAGTGAACCTAGGGAAAAAATGCATGTGTAGATGCCAATATGTGTAGTGTACTTGCATGGTTAGTATCATGTGTGTGATGTACCCATCATATATGTTTTATTGTTGATTATTTACTTCCCATACGGATGGACCTACAAAAGAGAAGACGATCAAGTAGTCAAATATGCATGTATATGTGTAATATGTAAAAATACATGTATATATGTTAAAAACATGTAAAGAAAGTATGAAATGAAAAAGGAACATGTGCACTTAATCTATGATGAGAAAAAGGGTGTAGAAAGGATCTTGTCAATGTCATGCGAGATTTTTGGGCAATCTCATGCCACTGGCCAAAGAAGTGTAGGGAGGAAAGTTTGATTTATCCTCCAACTTGTAACTTCTTCCCGAGAGTGAAAAGATCTCTATATTTTCTGGTTTTTTAGGTGATCCGACGTCATGGAAGTGTAGATATGAAGGTATGATTTATCATCTACCCTTTAACTGCTCCGAAATGTGCTAAGGACACCATGTCCTATAAAATCCATTGTGTATGGAGTTTTAGACTAGTCTCGAACCACTCACTTTATAACCCATTTGTGTCATGGATTAAAAAAATTGAAAACTAAATTGTACCAAAGATTATGTGTAAACCCAAATGATGCCCCCCTCTTTGGGGGTGTATGGAACATCACAGATAGAGAATGTGGCCCAAAAGAGACCAACTACAAATAATAAAATTATGCCCTACATGGGGAGGGGATGTGCTTGGTAGAAACCAAGGCACAAACAAACAAGGTAGCTAGAAAACAAGTGTTAGTACGAACATGCATGTAGAAAACAAGTGTAATCCAAACAAAGAATGTGTAAGCTAGAACATAAGTAGATAATGTAAACACCCAAGAAGACAATGTAGGCCACAAAAAGAGGGTTGCAAACATGGGACACCACTCATGGTGTCGCAAGAAACTCAAGGACACAGTGGCCATAAACAAACAAGTGTGCACACAAGACAAAGGGCAAATCCCGCAAACAAGAACAAACAATAGCAGATAATGTAATAAACAAGTATGGAAGAAAATATCCCTGCATAAAAATGTTGCACATGAAACACTCGTTAGCATGTTAGAAAGATAAAGCATATGTCAAAGCATGTATAAACCAAAGTAGTGTGCTATGAACAAAAATGAAATAATAACACCTGTAGTGTACAAATGTGGATGCCCCCAGAGCCTTTATGGGACGGGTATTCAAGCATCCATATTGTGTGTAGTATCCTTGTATAGTCTATGATCACAACTAGAAAGTAAGTGAATGTGCATGTGTGTATGATAATGAAAATGACATACAAGATATCTATCTAGCATGTGTAATAAAGTGAACATGTAAAATCAAGTATAAGTAAGAGTAAATGTAACCATAAAATAGTATCTTGTGGATGGATGGAATGGAATGCGTAGAGTGAATGATAAGATCCACATGACCCTTGAGTGAATGGAATTGTATGTAGTGAGGTTCATTTAGTATGCCCCTCAACAGTCAAGAATGAACCATAAATGAGAGTACATCATCGGAAATGGTCAAAATATGTGTTATGTGTTACATGTTTTTGTAAGTGTGTAGTGATTATATGTGAAATAGAGATAATTATGCATGACATTGTAGCCTAAGCGTATATGATGACAAAAATAATAAAGAAAGGAGTGGTGATGTAGCCTAAAATGTATACCACTAAATGATGCAAGTGAAAGTGATGATGTAGCCTATCACGAGATGATGGTAGAAGAAGTGACCTTGTAGCCTAAAGCGTATATCACTTAATCTAGGTATGTCACATGAGAAAATATTGAATGATGAACATGTAAGGGTGATGAGGTCCATTTGTGATGTATACCCTCAACAATCAGTATGGACCATGAGACTAGAGTGTGTCATCGGGTAATGAGTGCAACGCATAGAAGAGAGTGTGAAAAATCTGAAATGTCGTAGTAGGGTGTATCATATTTAATGCAAGATGCGTAGATGACGTAAGATGTGTAGATGCATAGTAGATGTAAGACGTAAGATGTAATACATAAGGTATAGGATGTAAATGCAGATATGTGAGTGATGTAATATGTGGTGTAGTATGTGAGACATGAGTAGAATGTGTATGATGTATGTAGGACAAGATGTAGGATGTAAAGTGTAGAATGTATGAAGATGTGCAATGTCTATAGTGTAGTGTGTGGGGTTCATGTGTATAGAATGCCCTCAATAATCAAGTGTGAACTGAAGCACAAGAGTGTGTCATCGGGTAATGTTGATGCTAGTGTATGTCAAAGTATGAGTGGAATGAGTGGATGTTGGATTGTTATGTGATGAAGATGTAATACACATGTTTGTTGTTTAGAAGAGGGAGAGAGGTGATAAGTGTCATGCCCCCAAGTATGTAAGTGATGGATATTTAGTCAAAATACATTAAGTGGATCAATGTAAGGAATATTTTATTTGAAAAAGTGATTGGACACTGAGGCGAGGACTAGATAGGGTCCTTAAATTGTGAGAGCCAAAAATGTTGACTAGAGTGCACTTTACTTGTGTAACGAGTGGTTATTTGTTGACCACAAATGACTTGAGTGGAGGCCAAGTTGAACTGATCTTTAGAGGAGGTTTCTTAGATTGACTTGGTAATGTCACAGATAACTTGAGTGGAGGATTAGGACTATCTATAAGAGGAGGTGGAGTGGACTGAATAGGTGGCACTTGAGTGGCCAAAGAAGGCACTGTAGAAGTGATAGCATGATGCTCATTAGATATAGATGAATCAGTTTAGGAACCCATTGAGATGTAGCATTTGAAAAGGGGCATGCAATAGAATATTGTGAAGTGAATGAGATAAATCCCTAATGCTCAAGATGTTTAATTATTCATTGTAAATTGTAGAAATCATTGTCATTATGTCCATTGATTCGATGGTAATTACAATATGGACAACCTTGATATTTTTCTAGCCGATAAGGAGGATAGTAATGAGTAGGTGGTAAAGTGATCAATTAATGACCTAGGAGCTCAGTAAGAATTTCATGTTTCTTAGTATTGTGATCAAAGGTGAGAGGCATTGGTAATGGTATGACTTGAGGCTCATTGATATGAGTACATGTAGTAGACATAGACTAAAGATAAGATGTAGAAGGAGAACAAACATGAGTCTGAGAAGCATCCTTAAGATATTGGATTTCAGATTTGAGAGATGTAATTGTGGATTCCATATCCTGAAATTTGTCTTGAAATAAAAAATGTAGAGCTTGAATTGATTCCAACATATATTAATGAGATGGAGGATCACAAGGACTAGGGTCATCAAATAGACGATAAAAAATAGGGCTTATTTTGTGGTGGGGTATCTTTAGGAAGATACATGGTGTCTAGGGATTTTTGAAGAACAACTTGGAAATTAGGATGCATCTTAAGCAAATTAGACAAAGAAATTTGAGGAATTTTGGGAGCCATGATAGAGGAAAAATGAGGATCCTAAGCATGAAGATTGAGTTCGGGTTCACCAAAATGATTAACTAAAATAGATTTTTCTAGTGTAACATAATGTTATAAAAGCAGTAAAATAACTAAGTATTTCATGTAATAAAATACTAAAATAGTACCCAAGTGATCTAAGCAATGAAATGTGAAACCCTAATGTGCAAAGAGGATTAAGAAGGCATTAGTTGATTTGATGACGATGTGGGACTCTGTGTCACAGTTTAGACCGATAAACAGGAGGAGGAAAGAAACCATCATATGAACTTGAGAAAGTGAATATCTGGATCTATCTAGATAGATGGGGATGTCTAGAGAGGGATAGGGGTGCTCGTGGGTGCCCTCGTCTTTGGAAATGGCTAGGAAAACTCCTCTAGAGTGTTGTTGGATGTTTTCTTGTGTTCTCTCCCTATCGCATGAATGTCATTGTGTGATCACTAAGAGCCGGTAAACTTGTAATGGAATAATCACCTGTAAAACCCTAGACAAAGTTTCAAAACCCTAAAAAATAAATACGCATATGAAGGGGTTGGACTTTCCTCGGCTTTTGAATTGATTGACTTATCACTTAGCACTACACTACATCTTAGACCCAATGTAGTTCTAGGTGTGTGTGTGTGTGTAGATTGTGCCCTATGTGCTCTTGTGCCAGTCATACTTTGTGAAGTAGCATGTAAGTAACTAGATGTACAATGTAGTAAATGTGTGCATGGAAACAATAGACTCCCCTCCTATGAAGTGTGATGCAGATGAACCAACTTTGTGTGCCTTGTGATGGAGCTAGATGGATGCAAATGTAGCTATAGATGTCTTTGATGGATGCAACCTTATGTGGTGATAGCTAGTTCTTAGTGTTTGGTCCCTCATTATGGTCACGTAACTTTATATTTATATTTTTATCTTGCTCTAATTTTGTAATCAACCCGAAAAGGCCAACCACCAAAAATATAAGAAGCTCAATCGACTAGAAAGTGCCCAAAAAGTGAAATGAAAGTACAAGAGGATCAGGGTTCCAAGAGGGGACCAGGGAACCTAGGGTGTCCTAGTCAAAAATAGGGAAAACATGGTATGAAAATACAAACCTGGAAAGTACGGGTGTAAGATCTAAAGTGACGACCGAAAGCAATGTAAAATGGCCAAAGACATGGTTAATTATTACTCTTTCACGTAAAACCATATGAATAGTAGTATGAGACTGGGACTAAATAATGACTCCAAGTGCGTGATTTTGTGTCTAAAGGAGTCCTCAAGTTCTCTAGCTCTAATATATATTTTTAGTGAGAATTATGATGACATTGATTATCTATAGACATTTTTAGAAGGGTATGACCCTCATTGTATTGTCATTTTTAACATTCAATATATATAGCCTTTTGTTGATTACATATAGTATTTTTGTTTTGATTAGTTTTAAATGTTACACCTATTAATTTTTATTTTTCGAGTCTTGTAAAGTTTTAAGTGCTAAATGTGTTAACTATGATAGTTATTTTAACTAAAAACAGTTGAGTGAATACAATAAAATGGGTCATGATGAGCCAATATAGCAATGTGTAATGTTGTTTTGCGATGCGGGTAAAGTTCTTGAATGAAGTCCGAAAAAAAAATGTGGATGAAATTTGAGTGTGAGGAAATATTTTTAAGAATGAAATAAGGATAATATTTTTATGCCCCGAGTTAGTCAAGAAGGGACACCACATTTACGAAATAAGACAAAAATTCTTCATGAGTTGTGGTTTGAGAAGTCATAATAGTCTCACAAATTAAAGGGTGTTCGAAACTCTAGATCATGAAGATGCAATGTCAAGGATTAGACATGATGTACTATTTGGTTAAATAGATGGGTGTCTTGTCACTACCAAATAGTATATATGATTAAATTAATTATCGTGTATTACAAATCATTGTTCATTTGCAACCCATTTGACATTAGCTTTCGTATTGATTGATTATTAATAACTCAATTTGGATGGACTATTATGATAAAAGTTTACAAAACCATCTTATCCATGGATGGACCATCATTAAATATCACATCCTTTGGGGGATGATGTTGTAGAGGATGGAAAATATATCTAATTGTATGTTGTGTATCAAAATAGATCATTCATTTTCATCAAACAACTTGAGTTATTGATCTAGCACATAGTGATTAATATCACATTTCCCACTTGGAATGATCGAGCACCCCTTCCCCCAACGTTCATAATTGCCTTATCAATGATCAGCCAAGGCGTTCCTAGTATTGATGAGACTACCGTGTGAAGCCCTTGAGCTGGTAGGTTCTAAGTGGGTCAATCAAAAGTATTTACCTCGTTGCATTGGAAAATTCACAAGATCTTGTTTTCATTGGCACGCTTTCGGGTGTCTTAAAACATTTACTGCGCGTTGCCTGATGATGTTGACAAGGTCGCAGCAACTAAGCGGAGTCTTGGGGAAATATCAGAAGCTTTGCAGATCCCGAGCATAACAATGGGTGGTGCCCCGAAGCAAACTGAGCCCACCTGTGATCCCCGCTGGAAACAGGATGAGGTTCTCTGGAACCTGCTGAAAATTGGGGGGGTTAGCAACTTTATTGAGCGCATCAGTGGTTATGATACGCGCATTTCTGCTAAATTCACGCGCCTGTGGAAGGACGGCTCCATCACCTTCAGAGGGGTTAGCTATGCTGTGAATGAAGAGCTGATTGCGTTAGTTACTGGTCTTGATATGGATGGAGTTAAATTTTCGAGTAAGAGGATAGACAGGAAGGTGGAGGAAGCTAAGTTTGTCGAAGAGGGGGATGACTTAATCTTCACCACTGGCGGTATCCTCGTCTCATCCATCCCTCCTCCTTTCGACGAAATTGCCCGCATGATGGTGCGCTACATCACGTTGGAAGGCAGGTTTATCACTGTTCCTATTCGCCATTTAATTTTTCTGAATCATTTTCGCAGAGGCTTCAAGGTTTGTTTCCCACACTTCATCCTAAAATCTTTAGAAGCTTCTATCATTGCTGTTAAGCATTCTGTGGGCTCTCTTCCCCTCCACCAGGGGGTTATCCTCCTCCTTCATCAGCATTTCCTCCTGCACTCCCCCCGTCATTCTATTTCTACCCCTGTCGCTGGCTCTGTTCCTTCTGGCACCCCTCCCGCTGTCCAGCCCCCTGCCCACTCCTCCATGCCGTCTCCCTCTTCTCATCACACTGCCTTCCCCTCCATGTCGTCGCCCTCCCTCCCTGACCCTTCCAGTGTTCGGCTCCCTCCCCGCCATTGTTCCTTCCCCTGCCCCTGCTTCTTCCTCCATTGTACCTTCCCCTGCCCCTGTTCCCTCCCCGGCTTTTGTGCCTCCCCCTGCGTCCCCGGTCCCTATTCCCTCGAGGCGCATCCTGCGCAGTATGAAAAGGGCTGAACTTCAGGTGGCTCAAGACCTCCTCACCATGCACCATGAGTCTCCTGCCTTGGACTCTTCTCCTCCTGATGCCCCTGTT
This sequence comes from Taxus wallichiana var. yunnanensis, assembly GCA_018340775.1. Taxonomy (NCBI): domain Eukaryota; kingdom Viridiplantae; phylum Streptophyta; class Pinopsida; order Cupressales; family Taxaceae; genus Taxus; species Taxus wallichiana. The sequence goes on from CM031242.1 coordinate 753,394,814, forward strand.
CACTCCCCTGTGATAGCTAGCTCCACTGGTCCCTCCCTGGATGATCTCTCCAAGGATGTTGCTGCGCTTAAGACTCTCACTGCAAATTTTTCCAAGTCGACCGGCAAGCGCAAAGTGCGGGATCAGGAAGACTTACAGGCCAACCAGGTGGAAGAGATTTACAAGAAACTCTTCTCCTTGGATAGCAGAATTCAGGCCTCTCATCTCAGCACACCACGACAATGAGGGCGATTCTCACCTTTCACGAAACACAAATCAAAAATATATGCAATCTGAGCAACCTCCCTCCAACTGGCTGGATACATGGCATTAAAAAAGACATTGTGTTCAAAGAGGCAGACAAGAATGATCCTGCGCAAATCTCAGCTCTTGGCCTCATCTCGGCCTTTCTCGCTTTGAAGGCGGCTGTGGAGAAAACCATAACCAATTGACTTTTTCTGTTTAGTTGCTGCTCCTTCGCTGTTTCGTTGCTGTTTCCTGGCTGTTCCTTTGCTGGTTTTTTCCGTTTCTGTGCTCTTTTTGTTTTGGCAGTTATGGGCTGGGCCCATTTGGTGTTCATCTTTTCTATGCTGGTTTTTGGCTCCTTTTGTGCTGACTACTTTCCATCTGGCTTTTTGAAGCCTTTTTGTTCGAGGGTATAGGCCCCTCTCAAAAAACTATTTACCATTAATAAAAAAAAAAATATCACATTTCCCATTAATATAATGGAAGTTAAAATTTGTAAATTCAAGTGATGGGGAGGATGATGTGTAGTATAAAGTAGCCTAATCAATAATGTATCAAGTAAATTAAGAAAAATATTTTTCATACAATCAAAAAACTTGTCAAAGCATAGTGATTTATGTTTAGGAAGTGGAGGAGGATTTTTAATAGTTGTAGGTTTAGGTGTAACAAGATAGGAATTATTTATGTGGTGTAACACCTTCACTATATACAAACGAGAAGGTAGATTACGTGGAATGATAGATGAGGGTTATGTAGATGAATTAAAAGAAACATCATGGGAATGTGTGGAACTGTGTGGAGGTGTGTGTAGGAATAAAATCATGCTCGAGATCAATAAAGCACAAAAAAATATTGGTAAATGAATCACATGTTTCATATAGAAACTTCTCCTAAGATGGAATGTGAGGCCTCAACAAATTATGTATTTCATTTCTAATTCCATGGGTTTTTATATTAATTGTTTCCTACTATCTTTAAAGTATAAGATGTGATCAATAACTAGATAATATTTTCCTTGATGTAAAGAGGATATATGATCATATGTAACTTTAGAACCTTTATTCTTGATAAAGAGAATAGGAAAGATTCATAAAGTTCTAAAAAAATTCTCATAGATCCACTAGGATCACAAGTAAACCCATACATTGCAACTCTAGTTAAACTTTCTCGTAGATCCTTTAAAATCAATCTCTCATCATTATTATAAGAAACCATAGTACATTTATAGTACTTAAAATGTAGATTAGGGTTAGAAGTCACATCAAAAATTGGAATTTAGGAATGAAAAATTATGAGATAAGGATTATTAAAATATTTTACACCATATCAGATTATAATGTATAGTATTAGAAGTGGTTGTAGTGTAATAATCCTTACTCTCTAAGTTCAAAGTATGTACTTAATTTTGTAAATCACCTATTGTTTGCATGAGAGAAAGGACCCTCTTTAGGAGATATTGTATAAACACTAAGAGGCTCATTAAATGGTAATATTTAACCATTTATACTATCTATATGGACACTATTTGGTTCAAAAGATATGTCATCATGTCTAGGAATTTTAAGAACTAGATTTTTACTTGGGTTTGCATTTTCTAAATGGGCCTTAGCACTAGGTATATCCAAGTTATTAAAAATAAAATTAGTAGATGTAATGACTCTAAGATCAACACAGGAGGAAGGGTCATGGTTATAATCATTAAGATATATAGAATGTATATTATCATTCACATCAATTTTTGTATAAGAAGTATGAAAGAGACTTCAATTTTGTATCCATCATGGACCATAGTGCAGACCAAAATACCCCACAAACCTATAATCTTGATCTACCAAAATAATTTTTGGAAGGCCAAAATGAACCCAAATGTTCTCCAAGAACAAATTGTTGATTTCATCTACTGATATTGTTTTCTATCAAGGTGTTAAGATTTCCATTTTTGAGAAAATTGTTAACAACCACAAAAACACAATCATGGTCATGTCTATTGGAAGGAGACCTTACATGAAATCCATCAAGAAAAATATACATGGTGTACATGGAATTGGAAGAGGGGTATATATGCCATTATTTTTATTGGATAGCTTGGAAATTGTAAAAGATGTGTAGGACCTAATTTATATAGTAACATCATGATGGAGCTTTGGCCAGTATAAATAATTCTACAAGATTTTCATAATTTTCTCTAATCTAAAGTGACCTATAACTGTAGTCAGACCTCCCATATACATTTATGACACTCCCCTATAGGAATGCAAAGGTGTCCCATGTTACATAGAACCCCTTTCATATAAATAATAGTCTGGAATATTTAGTACATCCCTTAGCCTTTGATATATGTTAGAAAATTCATGTTCAAGTGCATACATTTGAGGTCACTCTGATGTATCATACTCGTATGAGTCAAGGATTATTGCCATAGAGGTGATTGAGGGCGAACTCAAATAATTAATAACTTAGTTGGCACTCCCTTATTTTTGTAGGATGTTGATATGGAATTGGTAGAGATATGTGGACCACCTATGATGACAATCATTCTACAACTTGTCTTAGGTCTATATGAATTGCAAAGGCCTATGATCTATGTGTATGATAGTTTCTCTTACAAGAATGTAGTGTTTCCATTTTTACAAGTTTGTATAATGGTGTAAAAATATTATCATATGTCAGTACCTATTCACTATGTCAAAGAATGTCTCACTCGGTATGCCATCGATTCCCTTGTTGGGTGAGGAATGCTCCAAGTGTGTATTCTGAATTATATGTTTTTATCTCAAATGATGTTGTAGATTTGGAAATACCAAAACTTGTCTTTGAGAAGAGTCTATCCTTCATTCATGAAAATGCCTTATGTTGTGCCTCTATCCATATAAAAAAATCACTCCTTCATGTGCCACTTGATTCAAATGTCATGCAATGTGATAAAAATAAGTACAAACCTCGGATAGAAGTTGGTTATCCCCAAGAAACTTGAGTTCATTGATGGTCTTTGGTGTTGGCTAGTCTCAAATGACCTAGAAATTTTCTAGGTCCACATGCATAACATCCTTGTTAATGATGTATCCCAAGTATTGGATACTCTCCATGTCAAAAGAACACTTATCTATGTTGGAATATAGTTTACATTGATGCAAGGTCTGAAGAACCTATTGGACATTGAATGTTCTCCTCCCATGTCTTACTGAAGACAATAATGACATCCAAGTACATGACCACAAATGAATCAATGAATGGTTGTAGGATATTGTTCATCATCCTCATAAATTTTGTAGGTGCATTTATGATCCCAAAAGGCATGTCAAACCATTTGAACAAACTTTCCTTAGATTTGAATGTAGTTTTCCAAACATTTATGGGATCGATGGGAATTTGGTGGTACCCTGACTTAATATCAATATTTATAAATAACTTATTTCCCCTAAGGTGATCTATGAGGTCATCAATTCGTGGAAGAAATTATCATTTTTTCACTATGATTTTGTTCAAGGCTTGATAGTCAATACAAATCCACCACATCCCATATTTCTTTTAGGAAAGAATAATCACACTTCCATAAGGTGATGCACTTTGTTGAATGTGGCCCTTTTGAATCATCTCTTGAATATGACACTTGATCTCTTCATTATCAATTATTGAGTACCTGTATAGGGGCCCATTTAAGAGTGGTGTTCCCGGGACTAAGTCAATTGTATACTTCACCTGACAATACAAAGGCACACTTGTATGTGGTATGAATACATCTATGAATTCAGATATCATCTTATCCATCTGCTTATGTTATACATTTTTTCCTAGTGGGACCACTCTTATGGTCATTTCAACCTTTTACTTGTCCTCGGGTTGGATCATGAGTAGAAAAATTATCCTAGTTTGATAAACCAACCTCTAGAACTTCTTTACACTTATCAAGGCCATTTATTTGATAGAGATTACCTCGGGATATGATAGTACTTATGGCCTAAATTGATAATGGAACTCCTAGGCATCACCTCATAAACATCATGGCAATACCACATGTATGGATGTCTAAGAAGTACATCACAGACATCTAGTGTCGTGACATCACATACCACCACATATTTGAATGGTTTGATTGAATAAAGAAGGTGACACTATCGATTTAAAACGATGTCTCTTCCATGTGACCCAGCCCAATAGAGTGTGGTTGTGAGTGAGGGTTGTTACCATATTTAGCATCTTTACTATTTATATAGATATCAAATTCTTTTAACTATCACTATCTAGGACAAAGTGAAGATTCATACCTTTTACCCACATTTATGAGTGGAATATACTTTTTCACATTGTTTTAGTGGAGATACTATTCATGCGGTGGCAATAGTAGTATATGGATTTTCATCCACAATCACTCAACTCCTCTTCCTTATGTGTACCTTGGTTCTCTATAGAGAATTATCCTACATTCTACTCACATGAATTTGTTATTAGAGTTTTGTTGAAAAATTGATATTCCTTTGTGTCATGGTACCTTCTTTTATACTTCTCACACCACATCCATGTGTCTTTTCATGGATTTTCTTTCCATGCCTTCTTTTTGTCCTATTTCTATAGTGGTGCATCGCTTCCTTATTGCTTGGTATTAGCTTTCCTTTAGGGAATATGAAGTATCTCTATTTCCTCTACATTTGGACCTTTCTTCAATATTGACTATATATCGGTAGGCTTCCCCAAGAGTATTGATGTCTGCAAAATATATCTCTTCTGGATGGAATAGCATAACCCAACTTTGTAGTATCTAGAATTCAATACTTCTTGGTGTCTCATGTACCCACTTTTGTCAATATGGTATCAAACTCATTGTTGTATTCTTGGAATTATTGATCACAACATTGATGTAACTAGTGTAGTTTCTTAAATTGGTTATAGGGAAATATTTTGTGGTGAATATTCATTAATTCATGAATATTCCGGTTTTGAAATTTAAAATTAGACAATTTTTAGGAGTGTACGAATTAGGACCATTTCACCAAAACATTCCAGGTACAAGTTAATTTTAGGGGTTAATTTTCCATTCCCATGAAATAGAAATTCACAAAATTCACCTAAATATAGTTAGTCGGTAGCATATTTTTATGCTACCTATCAATAACATACAAAAAGCTACAACGGAAAAAAATGAGAATGGGAATTTTTTTTGCTTGTGCCATATTTTGGGAGGACAAATTTCTCATTGAGACAATCATTTTAACTGCTAACATCGAAAAAAATTAAAAAATCCCATACAAAATTAGTGAAATTTTATTTTTTTCACAAAAAATCAATTTTTTTGTGCCATATTTTGTGAGGACAAATTTCTCATCGAAGTCGTTCGTTTTAACTGTTATTTTCAAAAAATGATTTCTCAAAAAATTACATATTATTTTTCCGATATCATATACTTTTATTAATAGCATAATATATGTTGTCGGACGGTAGCATAAAAAAATTCTACCGTCCAACAACATATTTGCATTTTCTTCATATTTTCCATTAGCGTGAAAGTCAATTTTCCCCATTTGCCAACCAATTTCTCTTTTTTTTTTTTTTTTTTTTTTTGGGGGGTCTTAAATTTTTCCTTTATTGGTCCTCATAGGTGTTCACTCGATAATACTTTTTTATGATGGCCTATATGAAATTCTCCCATTTTTGGAGGTTTCGTATCGATCATTACATAATTATTATCATCCTCTTATATGGAGTATGATTATAACCATTTTTGACATCAATAGATGATTACAAAAGTGCAAACATTATCTTTTCACTATAAAAAAATATTGATAGAAAAATATGATTCTAGTTGGTCAAGCCATTTATCCAATTCTTCAACATCAATTTTTCTTCAAACTACAAAATGTCAAAATTTACCTATAGCTTGCATGGTTTCAGTCCCCGAAGGGTGTCCTTGATTTGGGTATAGTGATAGATGTGGGGATAGTTGCGGGGACAACCAAAGATAGGACATCGATAAATTGTTTCATCATCTCCCTCCTCTTCTTCTCAAGGGCTTCATGAAGCATTTCTCTTAACGGATATTCCATTTTCTCATGTTTCTTGATATAATTTGAAATGAAAAGGTAATCTAAAGGATTTCGATTATAGATGTCTTGTTTATGTTATTCTAACCTCGTGCATTCTTTGATGCGAGAGTGGAAAAACCCTAGATCGATACCACTTATCCAAATTGAGGTGCAACCTGGTGGCCAACACACTAACAATGGTATTTAATGTGTTATTATAGTCACAAAATATCACACTTACTACTTACATCACACCTATAAGTATGTTATTATATGCATGATTCCTAAGTAAGAAAACTATACATTAACAAATCTTGTTTTGCTTTTACATTACTTTATCCCTTTTGGTACTCTTGACATTTACTTTTCTCGAATGGTCACTTTACTTTTGGACATTAGACAACATATGACCCAAATATGTATTTTCTATTATATCCTATGAGAATATTGGATAGTACCACCCATAAGGGATAATAGCACACATGAACTATTTTCCCTTTTAGGAACTTTTGTCCTTTTCCCTCCTTTTCTCAAGTTTAAAATGTTGCATCATTTGTTATCTTTTCTAAAGTCTCTTTTATCACTTGGGGTCAGTCATTTTTGTTATTAATGACAAAATTCAAACAATAGAATCATATATATACATGACTTACTCACTATTATTAGGAAGTTGGGTAATTTGGGCTATCACTTTCTATCGACCATATGCAAGAGAAACACTCGAGGAATGCATTTTCCCTACATTGTTCATTGCATAGGAGGGGCTAGTTTTTAATTACATCTCACACATTCATCTTGGGGAAAATTAGTTGTATCCCCTATCTTGGTGTGACTAGCACAAGGGAAACCTAGCTTCAAGGGACATAATTCAATCACACACACACTAGAACTACATAGAGTCTAAAATGTAGTGTAATGCTCAGTGACAATCACATTGGGGTGACCATCGAGGTCAGTATGACTCAAGCATATGCATTATTTATTTCATATAATTTTTATTGATCCTTGTGTAGGTAGCTAGGGTTTTTTTACTGGTAACATGTGTGACCTAGATAATTAAGTAAATATTGAAATAAATAAATACTAATCTAAATATGTAACATCACCGATCAATATGTAATGAAGTAAAGAAGTTGACCCAAGCAAGATAAGAAATTTGAATTTGTAACTCTAGTTACAAAGAGGAGATAGGATAACTTAGTTAATTTGTAAATAATCCTAGACTATGCTAAAGTGATGAATTGATAAATAGAACAAGAGAACTGTCGCACTTCTGGGTAGGACACTGGAATGGGTCAAGGGCACTGAGGATGCTGAGACCTTCTCTAGGCATTTTTAGTTGCTCAAGACCTCAGAAAACCTTTGGAGGGTTGTGAGTTATTTGGTGTCCTTCACTTCTTGTTGCTAGTATGTCACATCAAGTTCATCGATGTCACCTATAACATGCAATGAATAAATAACATACAAAACCCTCAAAAGTGCATCAAATCACAAAAAGAAAATAATGCAAATGAGGCATCGGAATGTCCTTGGTTTTCAAACAAGTGAAATTACAACCAATCATTTCACTACATCTCGGACCCAATGTATTTATATGTGTGTATGTCAAAATTGTGCCCTTGGTGGTTCTTGTGCGTGTTGCACTTGATAACCAAAAAGTAGCTAGATGTAGAAGATGTAAATAGATGTGTGCATGAAAGAATGAACTTCCCCTTCTATGAAGTGTATGTAGAATAATGTAGTCCCTTTCCCTTGTGTGGATGTTAGATGGATGTTTGAATAATCTTGTAGATTCCTTTGGATGTAACCTTAGGTGGTGATAGTTAATGCTTAGTGCTTGGTCCTTTATTATGGTCACATAACTTTATAGTTATATGATTCACTTGATTAAATTTCATGGTTAGTCCCAAAAAGACTGACTACCAAAAAGATAAGATTCCCAAACAGCTAGAAAGGATCCAAAAGATGTGAGAAAATTACAAAGAGGTCAAAGGCACCCAGAGGGGATGGGGGCACTGCACCGGCCTCCTAGCTAGGTGATCATGTGCAGAGTAAGAAATGTTGAAGTGTGAAAATATAGATGGGGAAAGTAGGAGTGTAACCAAAAGAAGAAATAGAAAGAAAGAAAAGAGTCCATAGACATGAGTCAATTAGTACTTTTCTTACTTAGGAATCATATGAATAGTAGTATGTGATTAGGACTAGATAGACACCTAAAGTGCCTTATCTAGTGTCTACATTTGTCCCCACTTTATTTTTTGAGTGAATGCTTGATAACATAAAGTAGATAAGAGATGTGTACCTGATAACCATGTAGATCGATGGCAAAAAGCATGCCGAGAGACAAGAAAAAGTGTGGAGTGATAAAAATATGAAGTGGAAACTAGAGAAGAGGAAGTAAAAAAAAGTGATGTTGATGATAATGACCCTAGGGCGGGATCATATGTGTAGATTTCATGATTTTACCTATTTTTGATGTCACTTGGTGATGTGATGATGTTTGATTGTTATGTGATTGATGTGACTACCACTTCCCATAAGGATGGCCTGCAAAAGAGAAGAACGAACAAGTAGTCAAATATGTGTATATATGATCAAAATGTGTAAAAAGTGTGTAAAATAATGTAAGAAAATAAAAAAAAGGAACATGTGCACCTGATCCATGATGAGTAAAAAGTGTAGAAATTATCATGAAGATGATGTAGAAGAACGTGTTTTTTGTGCGATCTCACGATTCTTATACTGATCTGCAATTTTTTTGGGCAATCTCATGCCAAGAAGGGAAGAAGTGTAGGGAGAAAATTTTGGTTTCATCCTCTAACCTTTAACTAATTCCCATAATGTAAAACACAACTATATATGTTGTGTAAAAATCTGATCCATTTTGAACAATTTCGATCCAACCCGAAAGTAAAAAATGTTGTGTAGTGCATGCATGTTGAGTGTTGGAGGATTGTTTTTCCTGTAAAAGCCAATGTGTGAAGTACTAAGAAATATTTTGAACTAAAAATGTTTTTAACTTCCCCTAGTCACAAGCATCTAGGAAGGGTCAGGGGCACCCAGGCGCTATTGTTTGGGTCTGGGTGCTAGTTTTTGTGTTGTGTTAAGGACCCAAGTTAGGATCTGAGTCATTACTATGACTGATGAATGTGTTTTACCGGTAATGAAATGTGCTCAATTGTGACTGTAATATGTTGTATGGGGTGACTAATTCACTCGATAGATGCCCCCCTCATTTAGGGTGCATGCAACGTCATTGAGGAAAATGTGGCCCACAGGAGCACTAACCCTTTAAATGAAATTGATATCATACGGGGAGGGAGTGTTCTTGGTAGAAACCAAGGCACACACAAAGTGACTAGGAGAAAATTGTTAGTGCAAACAAGACAAACATGCATGTAAACGATAAGATGTAAGCCAACGAGATAAGAAGACAATGTGTAAGCTAACACGCAAGAATACAATGTAAAATGCAAACAATTTGGTGGTAGAAAACATGGGACATCACTCATGATGTCGCAAGACACACAAGGCTGATATAGCCAAAAGCATAAAATGTGCACACAAAACAAAGGGAAAATCTTGCAAATAATGGAAAGCAATGACAGACAATAACAACATATATAATAGACATCCATTAAAGAGAATATACCTACAAGACAAATGTTGCACATGAAGCACCCATTAGCATGTTAGAAAGATATAAAGTATGTCAAAATGTGTATAATCCAATATAGTAATGTGTTATGCAAAATGAATCAAGAACGCTTTTAGTGTGTATGAAGTTTAATGCCCCCAAGAGTCATTGTGGGAATGATATGAGGTATTGCGCCAAGCATCCATGTTGTGTGTGAAGATATTTGTAAAGCCTATGATCACAACTAGAAGGAAATTGAATGTACATGTGTATTCAAAAATATAATGACATAGAAATTATCCGACTAGCATGTGTAATAGAGTGTATGTGTAACAATTAAATGAAAACAAGACTAAATGTGACCAAGATATGCAATATGTTATGGATGAGACGGAATGGAATTCGGTGTGAATGTGATAGGAGCTACGTGCCCCCGAGTGAATGAGGATGAGTATTCATGTGATGAGGTTCATTTATAAATGCCCTCTCAGTAGTCAAGAATGAGCCGAAGAACAAAGTTGTGTCATTAGAAAATGGTTTGAATAGTGTGCTAGAAACATATGATTGATAAAGTGTAAAGCATAAGAGTTCTTTAGTGAGTGTGTGAGTGTGGTAGCGAGGTTCATTTTAGATTGAAAACCCTTATAATTCAAGTATGAACCACGGGACTAGAGTGCTACATAGGGTAATGAGCGCAGTGTGTAAAAGTATATGCAAGAAATATATGCGTGAATGCGCTAAGTTTGAAATGTGTAGTGTGTGTGCTTGTGTAATAGAGGTTACAAGAAAAATATTTGATTAATGTGTGATTTGTAAAGTGTGTAATGTATGAGGTTCATGTGTATAGTATGCCCTCAATAGTAAAGTGTTAACCAAAGCACGAAAGTGTGTCATCGGCTAATGACAATACAAGTGTATCAAGTGGTTTGTATTGATACTTAGGATATATTATACATTAAGTGTGGAACATCATGTGCATGGGATGATATAGACATTTGATAGCAATACAAGGGGGAGAAGCTATGATGCCCCCAAGTAAGTAATTGTTTGAGATCTAGTCGATGACGCTAATTGGATCAATGTAAGGATTAGTTTCCTTGACAAAAGTGATTGGATGTTAAAGTGGTGATGGTGAAGGGACCTTGACTAGAGGAATTTGAAAGAGGCCAGCTAGAGTATGTTGATCTTTCTCAGTGAGTGGTTGCTTATTTGGGATTGGTAACACCATAGAAGACTTGAGACTGATTTTGAGAGGAGGTTGCGTAGTTTGACTTGATAATGTTGTAGATGAATTAGTAGGAGGAGGTGATGGAAGACAAACCTTGAGAGGTGATTTCTTAGTTGGAATGGGTTGAATAGGTAGCGTTTGACTGACCGAAGAAGGCACATTAGAAGTGGTGGCATGATGCTCATTGGACATAGAAGGAGTAGATTTAGGATCCCATTTGGATGTAGCATTTGTAGATGGGTATGCAATAGAATGTTGTGCAATGAATGAGATAAATTATTGACACTCAAGATTCTTGATTCTTTGTTGTAAATCATAAAAATCATTTTCATTATGTCCATTGATTTGATGATAAGCACAAAATGGGAGACCTTGATATTTGACCAGCCGATAAGGAGGATATCAATGAGTAGATGGCAAGCTGATTAATTGATGATTAAGGAGTGTAGTAAGAATGTCATGTTGCTTAGTATTGTGATCAAACTTGAGAGGTGTTGGTAATGGTAAGACTTGAGGTTCACTGATATGAGCACAAGTAGAAGACATAGAAGTGGGATGAGATATAGTAGAGGAATGAGCTTGAGAAACATCCTTAAGATGCTAGATTTCAGATTTAAGAGATGTAATCATGGATTCCATAGCCTGAAATTGGTCTTGAAATAAATAATGTAAAACTTTAAGTGATGCCAACATAGGTTTATGGGAATTAGAACCAAGAGATTCATCAAAAAGACGATTGAAGATAGCACTAATTTGAGTAGGCGGTGTATCGCTAGGAAGATATATAGTGTTTAGGGATTTTAGAATAACATCTTTGTAAGATGGGTGCATTCGAAGAAATTGATGCAAGGAGACTTGAGAGACCTTATGAGCCATGATATAAGAAAGATGAGGATCCAAGCATATTCAAATGAAATAGGTTCACCAAATGATTAATTAAATATCAAAATAAATAAATACTAATCTAAATATGTAACAACTTTGATAAATATGCAATGAAGTACAAAAATTGACCTAAGAAAGATAAGCAATTTGAATTTGAAACCCTAGTTGCAAAGAGTAGATAGGATAACTTAACTTATTCACAAATAATCCTAGATTGTGTTGAAGTGATGAAGTGATAAACAAAAGGAGAGAAGTGTCACACTTGAACCTTAAGAAATTGTGTGACCACAATATATTCCTTGACTGGGCACCTACATGCACTTTGAGACTTTCTCTTGGCACTTGTGACTACTCATGGCCTAAGAAAACTAACTTTGGAGGGTCATGAGGTATTCATTGTCCTTCATTAACTGTCACTAGTATGTCAGATCATGTTCTCTCGATGTTGCCTTTAACTGCAATGAATAAATAACCCACAAAACCCTCAAAAGCGCATCAAATCCGAAAAGAAAATAATGCAAATGAGGGTTCAAAATGTCCTCGGCTGTCAAACAAGTGAACTTATGACTGATAATTTCACTACATCTTAGACCCAATGTATTTATATGTGTGTGTGTTGAAATTGTGCCCTAGGTGGCTCTTGTGCGTGTTGCACTTGATAGTGAGCAAGTAGCTAGATGTAGAAGATGTAAATAAATGTGTGCATGAAAGAATGAACTTCCCCTCCTATGAAGTGTATGCATAATAATGTAGTCCCTTTCCCTTGTGTGGATGCTAGATGGATGCTTAAATTCTCTTGTAAATGCCTTTAGATGCAACCTTAGGTGGTGATATCTAATGCTTAGTGCTTGGTCCTTTATTATGGTCACATAACTTTATATTTATATGATTCCCTTGCTTGAATTTTGTAATTAACCCTAAAAAGGATGACTACCAAAAATATAAGATGTCCAAATGGCTAGAAAGGACCCAAAATATGTGAAAAATGTATAAAGAGGTCGGGGGTGACTAGAGAGGATGGGGGCTCTCTGGCGCGCTGGCATCTGGTTGGGAGCCGATGTCCAGTGAGAAATTTGAGTTTGAAAAGACGAAGGCTGGGAAAGTAGGATTGTAAGACCAAAATAAAAAAACATAAATCAAGTCAAGAGGCCACATACATGGTTCAATTAGTACTTTTCTTACTTAGGAATCATATGAATAGTAGTATGTGATCATGACTAGCTAGATACACAAAGTGCATGATTTAGTGTCTACACTAGGAACCCTATGGTAGATCTGAGGCGATAAAGAACAAAATGAAGAATCTAAGTTCAAATCCTAAAAGAGAAGAAGTGGAGTGCCCAGATCGAACACTAGGACTGAGGTGGTCTTATCCTAGTTTCATCGAGTTATGTCTAAAGAGGTTTGAAATTCTAGTTTCTCTAAAAGATAATACGTCCCATTTCTAGCCTTTTTAACTTGTTTTCCATATCAAAATCAGTCTAGATCTCGATACAAGCTAAATCACTCGATCTCCTATATCACATACTTTCTTCTACTTTTCATGTTAGATATTGGTTATTACTCATATATTCATTTGATCTTATTCCACTTTGATTAAGATTTAATATTTTTTAAAATAACTTGGTGAACCCATTTATAAAGTAAACCCTATATTTCCATAAGATCCCTCATTTTGTTTGCTTCATCATAGCCCTAACCCTAGTAACCTTAGGGTTTCTTTCTTTGGTTGTGGATTTCAATATCTTTCATTCATCAATGTTGAATCTCAAGGATCATTATCAATATCTATCTAGCTTTCCCACATCTCCTAGCTATCATAGCTCCCATGCATCTTCATCTAGCACGCAATCTCTTGATATTATCACTCATTCCCAAAAATATTTTTTATTAGAGGTAAAAAAGGGTTGAGGGGACCCTACCCCATACAAAGTGTTACCAATTCCTTACAAAGAGGCCAAGGGATTACCATTGAAGCCCAACCAAACACCCATAGCATCACAAAACAAACAACAAAGAGATACAACCATAAAGGAAAGTATCCAAACAACAGAAAAATAGTGAAATAACTAACAGCAGCAATACAGAGAAACTAACAACAAAACAACATAGAACTAACAACAAGAAACCTAGTATCCCATTTTCTTCATCACTCTTTTATCATGTCCCCCACTGAATTCATACAGCCATCCCATTCTTTGATAAGGGAGTCAATGGTAGCTTTCCAGTACTTATAGTTAGGCTCAGGAATCTCCACTTTGGGGCCTTTTCCTTCTTTTTATCTTTCCTTAGCAAGTTCCATAGAATGAATAGTTGAAAATGCTCCCAAATAATTGTTGACAATGCTCCTTCATTGTATATTCAAGTTCACATTTATGATTTTCTTGTTAAGAGTTCTTTATTTGATAATGGATCTGATACGAATATATGTAATATTTCATTTCTCCATTAAATAAGACTTTCTACTAGTGATTTAATTCCATCTACTCTATGTATTTGTGGATTTTATAATACACCTAAGAAAGTATTGGGTGAAATCTATCTATCCATTACTATGGGATCTTGTACTCTTGATATTATATGTCATGTTATGCCTAACAATCTCAATTATAATATTTTTTAGGCCGTCCTTAGTTACATACTACACATGCAATCCCTTCTACCTATGTCATAGCATGCATTTTCCTTATTACACCTTTTTCCATGGATAATTCTATAATAGCCTGCACACCTCATGTTATTACTCTTTGTGATATCCATCGCATCCATAATGATGAATACATTATATACAAAGTACACATCATTCTCCTCTTACGATAGACTATAATGATACTAATTTACATTATCAACTTTCTATTGACACTCGTGATACTCCTCCCCTTATGTCTCACTCTCGACGTGCTTCTACTTATATATGCTTATTGATTCCAATGTTACATCACTTTCTGCACCTTCCTCATCACAAGTTAGAACATAGTGTTTTAATTTGATAATGATTCCTAATGCTCTTACTTTCCAATATTCTATACATAATTCATTTACTATGGATACACATCATCTTGTTACATCCATGGGGGAAATCAATTCCCCTCTTTCCACATTTATATGTATTATCATATGGGCCAAGACACATACAACTTTTATGTTTCTAATCTTCCCAAATTGTACCATTGCTTATGATGAGTCTTGTGTATCTCCCCCATTACTTGAGGTTGATACTAGAAAGCCTCATAGCACTACATATGTTACACATATCTTGACTCACACATTGATCCTTATGTTTGCACTTATTATTTCCACTATTGCCAACATGCCCAATGTTCCACCTATTCTAGTTTCTCCTAATGGAAACACTCTTATTGTTTATACACTTCCTACTCATGTAGTTGGGATCTTGGAATCTATAGGGTTCTCCCCTCATTTTGTTGACATTTTTCTATGGTATCTCATTGGATAGATCACTATGGCATTCACACTTGGGGGCATATTATCCCCCTTGCTACCGTATGGTGCACTTTTGTTCTAGATTCATACACGACATTTGTTGAGGGTGCACTTACCTACATGGACCTCATCTTGCACACATACATTGTGGGAAAACTTTTTCCCCTCTAATATTTGTTCTATATCATGTTCACATATTTGCAAAAATTCAAAAACATTAGCCTAGATCTTTGGATAGATCCTTGATTTCTCATTTTATTCTATTTTACACATTTCTTATCATCTTACTTGGATTCATAATATGCTCTATCATTTTTCAATACACACATGCACATTTGCATGGTACTTTTTTTAGGTGAATATAGAACAATTATAGGTTTCTACACAATTTATGATGTTTGTCATTGTTCCCTACTAGTCCCCATTTGAGGCTCTGGGGCATCTACCTTTCCTATTCCTCTATATTCATGTTCTATCATTATAATATCTAATACATTCATTCTTATTTTCCATTTGTATACATTATGGCTCACTATCAAATTTTGTAACATGTTAACGGGTGCTTCATATGTAGCATTTGTCTTATAGGCCTACTTCCAACCATGGTTATCTAATTTTTTTGTATCTTGTATATGTTTGTGTCTTGATTGTCATTGTTTGTGGGATATGCCCTATGCTTGATTGTGTTTCTTTATTTCCATAGCCTTGAGGGATTTGAGTGCCTTGTGATATTATGAGTGGTGTCCTTTTTTCAACCAACTACTTGTGTCTTTTGTCATGTTACTATGTGTTTGACTAGTTTTTATTACATATGTCCATGTTTGTTTATGACTAAAACTTTTTGGCTAGATTTTCCCTTTTTTAATGCACCACTTTGTTTTCACCATGCGCATTCCCTATTCCCCTATAGGAGTTATATTTTAGATGTGCACATCAATTTTAGCTTTCCTTGTTTGGGTTGCACTCACCTTGGTTCATCTCACCCACCCCAATGAGTGGGGCCAATCATCAAGTGATTATTTCACCTTCTCAAGAGTCCGAGACCACACATAGAATGGTACACAACAAAAAAAAAAAAAAAAAAGAGCTAAGAAACAATTTTGAAATTGAAATTGGTCCAAAATCACTACAAGGATAGAAGCACCCAATATAGACATGAGCGATGGGCGCTAGTGTCCCACCTAGGTAGTTTTATCCTGGGGATAAAATAGGAACATTACATGATCAACAAGTTTACAGTGACATTATTTTCTAATTTCCAGTATCACATAATCAATTATATGTTACTATCAAGAAACAACATGAACAAAATCAGTGGAAAGTTACATACTTTCAAAAAGGGAACTAATTAATATATTTTCTCAAGATCATCTATGACTAGATTCTACTAGGTTTGTGACCATATATAGTGGCATTTATTCATGGGTAAATGTTAATGGTTGGAGTGAAAATCCTACAACTCTCCCAATACTCTTACCTTGGAAACAAGAATCTTAAATCCTCATTTTATTGACAAGGTGCTTAAATTCTCATTTTGGAAAAAGGATTCCTAAATCCTCAATTTATAGACAAGACACTTAAATCCTCGAGTTGGCAACATGATGCCTAAATCCTTAGTACTATTCTAGTCATATCCAATGCAATAAACATATATGAATAAGTCTATCTTATCTTCACATATTTCAGGTGTATTATATCCTTGATTCACTTGTCTTTCATTACACATTTCTATTTTCACATTCAGTAAGTTAAAGTTGAATTTCATTTATAATGAGCATTGAATACACTAATATTGTTTTGTAGGTCGACCTTACTCTTACAAAAGGGTAATGTTAGTGTAAAATCACAGCACCCCCAAATGAGTTCTATAGATCTACTTTTCTAAGGCAGAGTCATTTGGTGTGATCCACATAACATTGAAATTTCCCCAAGGTGTGGGACCTTGCAAATGGAAAAGCTCTCCAGATTAAAGGTTGGTTCCTATTCCTTTATTTAGGTGCATACGTGAGAACTTGTAGAAGATCTATCTATATACCTAATCTAAAATTTTCCAAGGAGACAGGGATAAAAAGGGATATAAGAAATAAGAAATGACAAAACTACAAGGTGATTCACCAAAGGAATGATGAACATTAGTTTTGTTGATAGAAACAAACCAAAAAATACATAATATAATCAATCCCATATAACCATATTCATAATAAAAGACCAGATGTGAGCAGAAGATACAAAAAGGATCTAGAATCGATCACAAACGTATTTTATTGCTTTACAAATTGATACAATGCATAACAAAACAGCCAGGAGGCAAGAACTGTTAGGTTGTGGAGCCTATTTTCATGTGTGAAGTGTTGAAGATTGTACACTAAGAGTATTGTACACTCGCCGAGGTTCGTGGCCAGGTTGGGCCCGAGTGGGAAGTCCGGGGCGGAAACCCTCGACCACCACTATTTAATGTCCCCAAAAAAAAAAAAATTTAGGCGTAAATTTTTTGGCCTCAAAAATGCACCCGACATAGGGGAAACATGCTCTTCTCATATGGGTGAGATTTTTGACCCATAGGTTTATGGGACATGTTTTGCCCATGGTTTTTGATACCTACAATTTTGTAAAACTACTTAAGTAGTTGTCTATTTATATGGTTTTATGCATATGATAGATGCATGAAAAACATTGCGAGATGTGTTTTGAAATTATGCCCTTGAATTTATAGATTTTTTTGAGCATAGCTCCAAAATAATCTGGGTATTGTATTGAGAGAGTGGTGGCTTGTAATAAAATCTGAGCAAGTGATTCTTGGTGGACGTAGCCCAAATTGGGTGAACCACGTTAAATATTGTCTCCTTGTGTTGTGTTATTTTATTCCCCGTAATTTTATTTCAGATCGTAATAAGTTACGCATATTAGTTTCTACTGTTGCGATTCTCGTAAGGGATTATTCCGCATATTTTATCTCTTATTTCCTAATAAGAACATACTGTAATTTTAATGGAAGGTCTGAACTCCATGAATTCCTTTGCTAGAATAAAAAGGGAACCTACAAAATAAAAGAATGTCCAACACTTTACAACGATTCCCGAGCCCGTATTTCTTGATTTGATACTGAGATGAGAGAGAAAAAAAAAGAAATGGGAAAATAGCTCCAAGATCAACCACCACTATTTAATTTCTCCCATAAAATATGTTCCAAATTTGTCTTGACTACATCAAATCCTTATTCGGCACCTCAAAGGAGGAAGAAGCAGCGGAGCAGATCGAATCCGATCTGGTTATTGAGGAAAGAAGATCCTACATTAAAGGCCCAAATCAGTTTCTACATTTTTCACCTACCATGGCCTGAAAAAATGAATTTTTTTATCTTTCCATGGTGTAGAGGACGTTGAGATGCTTCCAACGGTGTAAGATTTGCAATATTTCGAGCCCTAAGTCAAAAGATATGCCCCTTCAAAGTTTGTATCGAGTCCATACAAATGGGTAGGAAAACAATTTGAAAAATGGATCTCCTTTTTGATATGGGGAACGTGACAGCTAGATTAGGGAAAAATCAGGTTTGTAGATCCATGATTTATATTTTTCCCCTTTTCCACAAAAAAACGCAAAACTCAGAAAACTCCCGCAACCCCGATGCTCCGCTTAGACATGTGGCACCCTTTGGTTGGTTGGGGAGATGCGCTTCAATTTTTATTTCTGTGTCTTTTGACAAAAGGAAAATTTTCACCTTTTCCTTTGACTCCCCACTTTGACCTTGACTCGGGCTCAAATGCTGAATTTTCCTTTGGGTGAGTTGCGGCCCGTTTTGTAACTTTTACATCTTTGGAATAACAAGGGGCAAAAAACCAACTTTCCCCCGATGGCCCGCTTTAGTGTCTAGTTTAGGCTTGCCACATGGTGCTTCGTCTATTGTCTACCTAATTTCTATATTTTGGTTAAGTCCTTTGCTTGGCGGGGTCATATTTCTTGACCTAGGACATGCGGCAGTCTAGTGCTCATTTGGAAACCCTCTCTCAGTTTGATCCTTGAATTAGCATCATTCAGACAATTGGAACTCTCCACCGTATGCGCCATGCATTGATTATTCAATGAATCGCCCCTTTTTGAGACTGGACATGTGGAGGCACCATGCTTTCTTTAAATCCCGATTCAAAATTTACCTCGAAGGAGCGTTGAGTTGACACTGGCAACTGCCCCCCGCAGTCTGTGGACTTTTCAATGGTCCCTTTTATCCTTTTGGACTCTAGGCCACGTGGAGAGCTCATGCTCATTTGGGTCTCCGCCTTTGGACTAACTCTTGGAGATGCGCCAAGCTGACACTTGGTGACCTCTGCTTGCACTTTATACTTAGCCAATTTTGGACTCTTTCTGAAAGCAGTTTCAAGCCCAAAAAACTTCAAAACTTCACCATTTTTTCCCCTTCTTGCTCTTGGTTCCTCTGTGGCACTACCCCTTCTTTTCTGACCCTATTATTCCATTGTTGAGTCTACCTGTGACCTATTTACAAGATCTGAATGAGTTTTCTCAGGTTCTTTCTATGCGGGGTCATGGCTGATCCAATATTTTCCTAGGGGTGAATATGGATAACAATTTGGTGACTCACAGGGGTATCTACCTGCTAGATGAAAAGACCAATTGCCTTGTCATAATCGTTGGGCATGGAGTCGAAAACAACGGTCTGATACTGATTCTACCTCTGATTCATGAGACCCAGTTGTTTGCACTCTCGATTTTCATAAGAAATCTCGAAATGAAGGTTTCTGAGAGTAGAAAATTGTTTTGACCTGGGCTTCATCTGTCTCTCTGAATGGACTGCATAAGAGCAACAAAACAACACCACAACTATATACAAAATTTGAAATCATACATACTCCAAATAGAACATGCAAAGTGTGCAAAGCACTTAGGAGAAAAGCAACCTAAACTACAACAAGACAATGTGCACAAGCACTTAGAGGAAAAGAAATTAACTAATATGTACAAGGTGATAACCTTCCTTCTAGTAGCAGTGTTTAAGATAGATTCCATTTACTGGAATCTACAATTCCTCACCATCCAATGTAGAAAATTGGAAAGCATTACTACTTTTACATCTTGTGACCATGTAGGGGCCACTCCAAATGGCATCAAACTTGGAATGCCTTCCTATTTTTGCCCGATCTGCATCCCATTTCAAAACCAGGTCTCCTTCCTGGAAGGTCCTTGTTTTTGCCTTCTTGTCAAAGAATCTCTTGATTGAGGCCTGATCCTTCTCTATTGCTTGGAGTGCATGCTCTCTGGTTTCTTCCAATTCTATCAACTTCACATACCTAGCCTCCATCGGTTCAAATTCAGACATCTCTAGCTACTTCACGAGCTCCAATGCTGGAAACTCAAGTGATATAGGCAACACTGCCTCTTTCCCATAGACAAGTTTGAATGGAGAGCTACTTGTAGATCTCTTGGGTGTTATCCTATCAACCCATAAGGCCGATTTGAGCTTTGTGTGCCAGGTTCTCTGATTTTCATCAAGAGTTCTTCTGATTATCTTTAGTAGGTTCTTGTTTGTGGACTCATCTTGGCCATTACCTTGAGGGTAATAGTTTGATGAAGTGCTCAAGTAAGTCCCATTCTTAACAACCCATCCCGTGATCTTGGAACCTATAAATGCCAATGCATTTTTTGATATAATGGTGGTTGGCACTCCAAATCTGGTCACTATCCCTTCATAGAAATCTAATATACTAGACTCATTAGCTTCCTTGAGTGCCACTGCCTCGGTCCACTTGGTGAAATAGTCTATTGCTATCAGAATCCATTTTTGGCCTTGGCTTGAATTTGGATTGATGACTCCAATAAAGTCCAATCCCCATTTCATGAAAGGTTGGTCGACTAAAATTGGGTGCAATGGAAATGCTGCTAACTTTTCTTTGCCTTTGAAGAATGCACAATTCTTACACTTTTTGATCCATGCAAACAGTCACTAAACACTGGGCCAATAATAACCTGCCCTCATGATCTTGAGTGCTATATCACCCTTAGAGAAAAATGGCCTCAACCGCTTAACATGGAATTCTTGTAACACTCTCTCAAACTCCGATCTATCTCAATGCATCTCAAGCAAAATGTCATTGATGTCTCTTTTGAAAAATACACCATCAATAAGAACATATGGGATGGCCTCGTAGTCCGAAATGTCTCTTTTTCCTTTACTCATCCCATGAGACACAGCCTATTTGAAGGAAGTGCACCATGTCTTGAGTTCAACAAGTTTTAGGTACATCATTATTTTCTTCCTCTTGATTATCCTATGTAGAACAAAAAACCTCATTTTCACTTGTTTGCTTCATCTTGTTGACCTAAGGCTAGTTGTTCACACAACCCCTTCCCACAGACCAGCTTAGTGACCTTGATCTCAATGTCATATTCCATGACATGAGTGATCCATCCTACATGTTTTTCATTCATATCCTTGTTGAGAAGGAATTCTTTAACTCCCACATGGGAGACCAACAATTGGATTTTATTATTTGAAGCCAGATGCTTAAACTTCTTTAATACTCTGATTACTACCAAGACTTGCTTTTCGATGAAGGAGTATCTCACTTCATAGTCTTCCAAACCTTGACTAAAGAAAGCAATTGGTTGTTCTATACCTTCTTTGTTTTACTAAACTAAGATTGCAGAAATTGTGTCACTACCACCAAAGGCATACAAAGTATGAAGTCTTTAGAGAAATCTAGATTCACGAGAGTTGGGGCTTGTGATATAGCTTCTTTGATGGCCTCAAAGCTTTTCTTTCCTTCAGCTATCCACCGAATGCTAAGCTATTCTTCAACATCAACGTTATTGGCTTAACAAGGGCAACAAAGTTTGGTACAAACCTACGAAAAAATTGATTTTTCCCAGGAAGCTTTGAAGAGCTTTCTTGTGGCTTGGCAATGGAAATGCTCTTATTACTTCAACTCTCTCTAGGTCAATTGTCAATCCTTCCTTTGATACAATATGGCCTAGAAGCTGCCCTCATGGGCCAAGAATATGCATTTTTAGGGTTTAATGATACCCCAAAACTCCTGCATCTTCAAAACACCTACCTTAGGTGGAAAAGGTGGTCTGCTGCATTTTTAGAAAACACCGTAATGTCATCTAGATAGATCAGTACTATTTTTTTGATCAGTCCTTTGAATTCCATATCCATTGCCCTTTGAAAATTGGCTCGGCATTGGACAATCCAAATGGCATTTTTCTGTAGGCATAGGTGCCCCATTTAGTGGTGAAAGATGTGTTGAATTGATCATCTTCTTTCACCATGATCTGGTTGTACCCTGAGTAGCCATCTAGGAGGGATAATCTCTCTGATCCAGACACCACTTGCAAGATCTACTCCATTGAAGGGAGTGGGTAGTGATCTTTGAGGGAAGCTCTATTCAAGTCTGAAAATCTACACACAACCTAATCTCTCCATTTTTCTTCCTGACTGGGACCAAGTTTGCAACCCAGCTTGAGTGTTTGATTAGAAATATGATACTTGCCTCTATTAGCTTGTTCATCTCTTTCTTCATCAGAGGCTCAATGTGTGGATTGACTAGTCTCTAATTTTTCCTAATGGGCCAGTTGGATCTAGTTTGATTGTGTGTTGTGCTAGCTTTGGATTGAACCCTCTTAGGTCTTCATAGCTCCAAGCAAATACATCTGGAAATTCTTGGAAAAGTTGTAGGAATTCATACCTTTCTTTCTCGGTGGCCACTTTACCAATTTGAAGTGTTTTGCCTTCTCCAATTGGTATTGACTGTAAATCTTCTCCCTTGATCTATATGTTAGCCTTATCTTTTCTAAACTGATCATTAAGATTGAAAGTAGACTCCAATGTCACTAAGCCTTTAGGGAGCTTGTTTGTATGCTAGTTGTACTATTTGATTCTCGTATTGTAGCTCTAATCTATTTTAATTTCTAGCTGAGAATTCACCTTCTTCTTGCAAAAAACTAATGATTTGTTGATCATTCTCAAACACCTACCAGCATGTGTTGTTATCTGGCACTTTTGGCCTCACAAATATATGGATATGTGGTTTTTCTTTGTCTATTTGATGTTGTCAACCACATCAAACGTTGCTCTAACTGTTGCAAGCCTATCGTAGCTTTGTTCTCCTTCCGGGCATGGATACAATGCCAAAGGCCTTGAAATCATCCATGAGATCCCATTCCCTACTCTTGTAGTTCTTGAGCGAGGTCATTCTTGACAAAGCATTAAGTCCTCTCGACTTGATTGGCAACCAGTTCACTTGTCACCAAACACTTGCAAGTTCTTGATTCCTAGCTTCCTTGCCCTTTGAATACCATGGACCAAAGCCTCACATTTAGCAGAGTTATTCGAGTAGGATAATTGAAATCGAAGGCTGAATAATATTTCATACCTTTGGGGGACACAATCATAGCTCCTCCTCTAGCTCCTTGTCTACTCCTTGAGCCATCAAAGAACAATTTCCATACCTCATTGTCATCTTTATATTCTGGCTTAATTAGGTCAGAAGAGGATGATTCTCTTCATGTAGACAGTAGACACCTAGCTCAGATTCTTCCATCTCCTTATAGGGGTCAAAATCATGTCTTTTTTGGCCCACTCATCGAGATTCAAGTTTGGGATACATCCCACCTTGGTATTTGCTTCACAAGTGCTTAGGAGGTCTTCTTGATCAAAAGCTGAGCAATTGGCATTGATTGGGCTAGGCACATAAGATTCAATATGATAATCAGAAATGGGCTCAGATCTAATTGTGGCCTTTGCCCCATACCTTGTTCTAAAGAGCATATGTGACCAATCAGCAGATAAATAGCCTCCAATTTTGGCAGTGAAGTCCTGGACAAACACAAAGAAAAATGTGGTGGAAAATCTATGATTGATACGTTTTGCAAAACAGTCACATTGGGGCAGGCATGTAGAGTGAGGCTCAGATCCTTGATGATTCCAATAGTTGTCACCGTTGTCCCATCTAATTGCACTACCCCTCTAGAGATGACTTCATATTGGAGACCCAGTTGATCAGCTATTTGCTTGGGCATTATAGAACTACTTGCCCCAGAATCAATCATACAATTGTGCACCAATTTTTCTCCAATAATCAATGAAACATAGAATGGAGGAGGTCTCAGGTTCTTACCTTGTTGTTCTCGATGGTTTTCCCAGGTTGATTTGTATTGGTAAGCACTTTCTCTTACTGGTTAGAGGTGTGATTTGAGCTTGACCAATTTTGTAATGTAGTCTACAATATATCCCTCTACCTTGGAATGGCCAGTGACTCCCATAGTGAAATCTTCACACTTTTCCTCTTCATTTGGTCAATGATGTTGAATGAGCTATCCTTTTGTTGCCCCTTCCCAGACACATTTTTCTCTTACACCTAGGCTGTTACAATCGGTGCCTGAGTAGGTCTGGAAGGTGGCTTGGATTGAATTTACACATTGGGAGTTGTATTTTGAATGCCAATACCTTGCTGAGTGACGGAGGGTTGAGGATCACCTGAGCTTGGTGAATGTCCTTCTCCAATATTTTTCCTCTTAGACCATGTATGGCATCTATACTTTGAGAAGGAGTCGATTCATTCCACATAAGCCTTGACCTACCAATCGACAAGCATATTTTTGTTTGGGGGTCCCTCTTGTTGAGCTCCTTGTTGCTAAATTTCTTCGTGGATAGGTTCTTGTGACACACCAATGGTTTATACCATTAGATCCTAATTTAATCCACCATTGAAGCACATCGACTGATTATATGGTTGATTACATGGGAAAAACCATTCATACTCTTGTGCCATGTTATTCTGTGTTGGAACCAATCCCCTTAATGTTGAAACTATGTTTGGGTCATATGACTTGAAAGGTCTAGCAGATTACGGTTTCCTTGGAGTTGACTCTGATTTATAGCTTGGGTTGGTGGTCTATATTGTTGATATGGGGGTCTTACCTGATATTGAGCCTGGGGCTAATATGGCCTAGAACTTTGAGCCTACTATCTTTTGATGGTTACTAGCTCATTTCCCAGGTTTTGTAGTTGTTTCATCACTTTCTGAAGCTCTTTTGAGGTGTTAGATGATGAAGTGGAGGCTTCATCTAAACTTTGATTCTGGGATAGGTATAGGAGATAATGTGGGTGTTTGGTGGTACTGGGTTTCCTAACTTTCGGGGTAAAGGGGCATGGATGGATTAGGTGTAAGTTTTGACTTGAATCAAATGGTTCTTAGCTCCTATGGAAAGGCTATATGCTGCAGGTAAGGTTTTTCCCCCCATTAACTGAATCATCAAAGAAATATCATAATTTAAAGCCCTAAGAAAATATAAGAAGGCACCTTCATTAGTGGGCTTTACTGTTGTTGGAATCTTGTCCCAGGTCCGTTGAAATCCGTCAGTTTCTCTTGGGGCTCTCTTGATTGTTGTCAGTTGCTCCAAAAAAGACAAGTTATCACCTTTTTCTCCAAACTGGTTGTGAAGAGCTATACACAGCTGGTTCTAGTTTTGAATAGAGCCTGCTTCAAGGCTCCTGAACCATTGTGAAGCTTTGCCTTTAAGTGAAGAGGCTAGAACCTTGACCGCAATATCCATCACATGGATCTCATGGATTATACTGAGACATTTTCAATATCTTGGACATGGTCACCAGGAGAAGTCTGGTTTTCCCCAATGAAATAGGGGATGTTCTTTAATGCTGCAATCGGGACTAGATTTTGTGCATTCGGGGCAAGTGGGTCACTCTTGCCAGTGAATTTGACATAGGATTTTGGCCGAGCCATTCTAATCAGCCTGAGTACCCTTCTTGTTTGAAAGAACGGCCTACTAGGAGGAGGTGTTGATAAGGATTTGTTTTGGGGAGATGGAGACCTCTGGGCTCTTCTTATTTTCCTTTTTTTTAGAGATAAGTGTATGTTTACAAATTGTCCTTCCTCTCTTAGTCTAGACCTTGTTTTGTGTCCTTTTCATGAACTTGCTATGACTGTTGAAACCAATGGATTTGTTTCTTTTGAATTCGCTAGATGTACAATTTTAAAACTTCTTAAAAGTTAGAATCACAACAAGTGCACATCAATCTTACTGTAATAAGATGGAGAATTCTCTGTCCCACTGGGTGTGCTAAAACTATTAGTACAAATTCACAACACTCCCAAATGAGTTCTATAGATCTGCTTTTTAAGGCAGAGTCATTTGGTGTGATCCGCATAAAATTAAACTTTCCCCAAGGTGTGGGACATTGCAAATGGAAAATCTCTCAGATTAAAGGATAGCTCCTATTCTCTCTGTTTAGGTGCATACGTGAGAACTTGCAAAGGATCTATCTCTATACCTAATATAAATTTTCCAAGGAGACAAGGATAAAAAGGGATATAAGAAATAAGAAATGACTAAACTACAAGGTGATGCACCGAAGGAATGATGAACATTAGTTTTGCTGATAGACACAAACCAATAAAATACATACAATAATCAAGCACAGATAACCAGATTTATAATGAAAGACTAGATGTGAGAAAAAGAGACATAAAGGATCTAGAATCAATCACAAACGTGTTTTATTGCTCTGCAGATTGATACAATGCATTACAAAACAACCAGGAGGCAAGAACATACTACAATTTTAATGGAAGGCCTGAACTCCACGAATTCCTTTGCTAGAAGGAAAAGGGAGCCTATAAAAAAAAGAATCTTCAACACTTTGCAACGCAGTCCCAAGCCCGTATTTATAGATTCAATATAGGTGGAAGAAAAATAAAGAAGTGGGAAAACAGCTCCAAGCTCAACCACCACTATTTAATGTCTCCCATAAAATCTATTCCAAATCTATCTTGACTGCATCAAATCCTTATTCGGCGCCTCGAAGGAGGAAGAAGTGGCAGAGCAGATCGAATCCAATTTGGTTGTTGAGGTAAGAAGATCCTACATTAAAGGCCTAAAGATTTTCTCCATTTTTCACCTACCATGGCATGAAAAAAATGTTTTTTTATCTTTCCATGGTGTAGAGGACGTCGAGACACTTCCAACGGTGTAAGATTTGCAATATTTCGAGCCCTGAGTCGAAATATATGCCCCTTCAAAGTTTGTATCAAGTCTGCATACAAATGGACGGGAAAACAATTTGAAAAATGGATCTCTTTTTTAATATGGGGCATGTGATAGCTAGATTAGGGCAAAATCAGGTTTCGAGTCCGTGATTTATCTTTTTCCCCCTTTTCCACAAAAAAATGCAAAACTCAGAAAACTCCCACAGCCACGACGCTCCGCTTGGACACGTGGCACCCTTTGGTTGGTTGGGGAGATGTGCTTCAATTTTTATCTTTGTTTCTTTTGACAAAAGGAAAATTTTCACCTTTTCCTCCGACTCCCGCTTTAACCTTGACTCGGGCTCAAATGCTGACTTTTTCCTTTGGGCAGAGTTGCGGCCCATTTTACAACTTTTACATCTTTGGAATAATAAGGGGCAAAAACCAACTTTCCCCCGATGGCCCACTTTAGCGCTGCTAGTTTAGGCTTGCCACATGGCGCTTCCTCTATTACCTACCTAATTTCTATATTTTGGTTAAGTCCTTTGCTTGGCGGGGTCATATTTCTTGACCTAGGACATGTGGTAGTCTGGCACTCGTTTGGAAACCCTCTCTCAATTTGATCCTTGAATTAGTGTCGTTTAGACACTTGGCACTCTCCGCCGGTCTGCCCCATGCATTGACTATTCAATCAAATCTACCCCTTTTTGAGATTAGATACGTGGAGGCACCATGCTCACTTTAAATCCCGATTCAAAATTTTCTGTGAAGGAGCATCGATTTGACACTTGCCACCCCGTTGGTACGTGTGGACTTTTAACAGATCCCTTTTATCCTTTTGGACTTTGGCCACGTGCAGAGCTCACGCTCATTTGGGTCTCCGCCTTTGGACTAACTCTTGGAGATGCGCCAAGCTGACACTTGGCGACCTCTTCTTGCACTTTATACTTAGCCAATTTTGGACTCTTTCTTGAATGGTTTTGAGCCCGAAAAACTTTGAAACTTCACCATTTTTTCCCCTTCTTACTCCTAGTTCCTCTACGGCACTGCCCCTTCTTTTCTGACCATGTTATTCCATTGTTGAGTCTACATGCGACCTATTTAAAAGATCTGAATGAGTTTTATCAGGTTCTTTCTATGCGGGGTCATGGCTGATCTAATATTTTCCTGGGGGTGAAATATTGATAACAGTAACACGTAAATGTAACAAATAAAAATCTCAAGCACAAGATGTATATATCTAATTTTTCACTTTTCACTTTTCATCTTTGATACGCGTTACATTAAAAATCCTCCTTATGTAGATAAGGGTTGTTGATGCATCTATTTCCTAAGCGGGTGCCTTAAGGGGCATGTCAGGAATGGGGAATGGTTATTCACATAGCCATTTTGGGTTCAAGATAGTACACGAGAGAGTGACATAATTTGGTCTTATCCTTAGCTTGCATTAGCCATCATTATCCTCCTATGTCTCATGCATATCACATTCATGAGTTCTTGCTTGAATTCTACCAGTTTTCACCTTGTTCATCCTCTTTCATGACCCACGACACATTATTTTCACTTTTTGTGACAAGTCAATTTTTTTGCATCCTAGCCAACACAATCTCTTGTGGGAGATTATGTCACTTTGTCATATTTTCTCATGGCCGACACCATTTCCTACGAGAAATGGTGTCCTATATATACCTCCACTTCACTTGAAACTCATAAGAAAAAAAAGCTAAGACATCCAAACTTCCATTTTCTCTGCTCTTTTGTGCCATCTTCACATCTATTTTCTCTCGCTTTTAGTTCATCTTACATTTTTCTTTGATTTGATTAGACACCTCTATTCTTGGATGATTTCTTACACTATTGTGTCATCATATAGTGAGTCTAGGATAGGAATGCTCTTCCCCTACTCCACCTAATAGATACTCTCACTCTGTTTTACTTCTTAGGGGAGATAGATGCATCGGGAACCACCCTACATGTGCAAGGTAAGTGTTATCTAATTTCCTCCACCACTCGCTGAAATTAGATAACAAGTAGATTACTTATGTGATTAATCAAGATAGTTTTAAGAATCTTGGACTAATGAAAAAGATTCAAGCCCTCAGCATATAAGAGAAGACTTAGCCAAATCATGGTGAAAAATGAGGAAAGCTGACTTGGTGAGTCAAAAGCAAATCCGGAGTGAGTTAACTCAAGAAAAGTAAAAGAGTTGCAGAAGGTGCACGTGTCAACTTGGCACACTTTCAAAAGGTGCAAGA
The DNA here is from genome assembly GCA_018340775.1 of Taxus wallichiana var. yunnanensis. Lineage (NCBI taxonomy): Eukaryota > Viridiplantae > Streptophyta > Pinopsida > Cupressales > Taxaceae > Taxus > Taxus wallichiana. The sequence continues at coordinate 753,424,501 of CM031242.1, forward strand.
AAAGCGGATACCTTAGAGATGCACTTGGCCTCCACATGGAGCTCAAGCACGGATAGACTCCGAACCCAAAGTAGGTCAAAAAAAATTGGAGGTAGGTCAATTCAATGTAGGATTAATCATAAATCCCACCAAGAATTTTAAATGCTCGATCTTTTAAAATATTGTGAGAGCCGCGTGGAACGCCCAACCTCAAAGTTCAAATGAGCATAACTTTTGACCCGAACTCTGATTTTCACAAAATTGGACTTTTCAGTAAAGCTCTCGACATCCTCTATGCCACAAAAAGTGGATTTCATATTTTTAGTAAGGGTAGGTGGGTGAAAATAAAATAAACATCTCCAACTCCAATAAACCAAGCACGACACACAGCAATCAAGAAATGTAGAAACTGATGAAGCTTTGATGGCAATTTTTAAGGAAACAAGCCTAGTTCAAAGAGACAGTTGGAAAGTGGTTGGGAATGCATTTAATGAGCATGGCCATCATTCTTTCACTATTACAGGTCATGGGACAACATGGGGAGTCTTTTACAAGAAAGATTCCATTAATTACACTCATTTATTACATCTTGCAAGTGGTTGGAAAAGCAATTTCGAGATTTCACTCTTCTCTCTTTGTGATTTTATATATTGTAATTTGGGTCTCATATCTAAGGAGTTATTCATATTTCTTTTCTGCCCCTATTTCTTCTCCACTTGGGGTATGATCTGGGAGCTCAAGCCTCCTTCCCAAGCTCTGTAATGGCATTTTTCTTGCCTCTTACCTATTGTTGTTATATTGTGCACAATTTTGGAGCAATATAATATGTCTGTGATGCATTTCATCCATCATTTGCATATTTTTATCGTCTCTAACAGTATTTATTTTGTTGTTGGTATACTCTGCATATTTATAATGTTCACTACAGGTTTTAGAAGATTTGCTTAATGGGTTTGGAGTGGTGTTCTATGTGAATCTATCTCTGGCCTATGGTGCATTTCTTCCACCCTTTTCATTGTTCACCTTTTCCCCATTTCAAGCAGTTGGATTCTTGATTAACTTTTTCTTTTTAGCGCATCACTTCTGTTATTTTTGTGCTAGGTTTTATTTTTTCTCTAACCCTCATCTCACCCCATAGAGAAGATCCAACTTCTTTAAAATCTGGAGGTTACCTTAGGGTGCACGTCCCACCAACTGAAGTTTCCTAAGACTCGACGGTTCATCCGAAAGGATCACTTTGTCAGCAGTGAGTTTTCTAACCCTTCTTTGTCATTTTGCATAGATTAGTTCATCTCCTCTTCATTTTATTTTGTTAGTTTAGTATTATTATACATGGTTGATGCTAACTATATTAGTACTCTTATCAAATATCAACTATTAGTTACTTTCATTTTAGTTATTTCATGGTCCTTTCTTTCATTTTTTTATTCATACCTATCCACACCCAACCATTTCTATCTCAATAGAGTTCCTTCCTCTACCTCGATCACGGGCCTTGGAAACCCTAGGTTGACCTAGTGTAAGGGTTACTTCCCTCTAGATATGTGGCCCTAGCGCTCATTGTAGCCCCTTTAAGTTTATCCCCTTGTATGCCATTACTTATGTGCCTCCTACTTGTTACCTCGAATACCATAGTTAAACGGATGAGTAAGAGTGCATGTTATTGAGACACATTTTGGGACTGCATACATTCTCTAGTGAACCTAACATGAATATTATAGACCTAATCAAGCATAACTCATTAAAATTATCCATATTTCATTTTGAATTCATAAATATCCAAAAATCCCAAAACCCTAACAACCCACCTACTGAGACACCATCACCCCTAGGTGAATTTTTTTTGTTTCATTTGTTTCCAGATGCCTTCAGCCCCTATGTAGACCTCTCTACATAGTCGATCCTTTCTATTCAACCAAATATTATCCCGAGTTCCTATAGCCCCTATGTGTGCTTTTCTCGCAAGGCCAATTTTGTCTATAACCTTTATCTATGGACCTTTTCTCAACTTGAGATCAACACTCCATTATGGATTATTCGGGCTTAGGGTCCTCTAACATTGTTGTGTAATCATTTCTAGAAACCTACCATCCTAAAACTGAATTTCCCTTCTGTATGAATTGTTTTGTCATGGGAGCACCTAGAAAGAGGCCTCCTACACCGCCGCAATGTCCCACTTGAGGATGAGGAAGAAATCCAAAATGATTATGTTTATGACCATTCTTCCGAGATCCAAAAATGTCTATCTCTGTTTCATCAATACAAGGGAGAGTCAGAAGAGATGTTTAGCAAGCATCTTCTTGATTTTATCTCTAAACAACTTGACCATATGGTAGAAAAGGGGAAAGCCACTGAAATAGGCTCATCTGAAAATGCCTCCAATTCTGATCCTACTAATCTTATTCTTCATATTATTGACAAAATTAACCAACAATCTTTGATTATTGCTCAATTCCTCCAAATGCAAGCCAATGTGGCTCATTTATTCAACCACCCTCAATGGGATCTTGGGGCACCACACCCCCTTCTTTGCCAAATGGACCTAATGGGGTACCCATCACTCAACCCATCATTCAAAAAAATGTCATGCAAGAATTCCTATAGGATCCATTGGCACCTTATATTACTAGTATGGTTCCATCTATCTCTTATGATGGGTCTATTAATCCCACTCTTCACATCAAGGCCTTCAACAATATTTACAAAGAATGGATTAGAACTAACTCATACACTACCACTAAACTCTTAGCTAAGACCAAGATCTTGGAGATGCTTTGGATTGGTACCATACTTTTCCTCCTAATTATATAGTTGAGCTAGATTCCTAGTGACAACCCTAGTAAATGAGTTCCAATATCATGATTTACCCGAAAATAACATCAATGCTTTCATCAATTTTTTATAAGCTGAAAAAAATTAGTGCAAGCATTTATCAAGCATTGGAATACCCTATCCATGTGGGAAAAACATAACATACCCAATGATATCCTCTTCCAAATTTTCCTACGAGCATTGGAGCCTCAATTTTAATACAAGGTGAGATCCTTTTCTCTTACTTCCCTAAAAGAGACCTTTGAACAATCCAAAAGGTAGGACTACCTCATGAGGGAATTTGAGAAGGCTCCTCCCAAGACACAAGCTAACAAGTAGGTCCAAATCTTGTAGTGATATAAGAACAAGAATGTAATGGACGAAGGAGTCTTAGACACTCTTCCTCTTGTTGCTTCTTCAAATAGAATTGTTTTCAACATTAACCAACAACCTACTAACAATAAGAATCAACCTAACTATCATCAACCACTAAGTAAGGAAGAGTTGAAGCATCAGTTTCCTAAACCATTTACCATGATTTTAGATCCTTCTCGACCTATTCCTCATTGGCATGATGAGAGTAAGTTTTTTTGGCACACTAATTGGGGTCACTCACATGAGAATTGTCATGCACTCCATATGGTTGTTATCATATTTTTATTAGGACCTAAATTTTACTATGACACCATCACTCGTGAGTGTTTAACTGAAGCATTCAAATCTTGTGATGTGGCTCAAAAAAAGGATCATTATAAAGCCATCAATAAGTCTAATGAGAATCTAAAAATATTTTCTAATCCTATACCTAATCATGATGTCACCTGAAATTTCTAAAAAGCAAGAGAATGCTACAACTAATGTGGTTGACATGGATTACCCTCTTGAAAACACAATATAATCAATGATTTAAAACATGTTATCACTTATGTCAAACCAGAATATCCTATAGCATTCGAGCCTAGGACTCATAGGTTCATTGTAATGATTTGGTAAGCTTTCCACAAAGAATAAACTAGATAATATAAACACCGGAAATAATATTCAATTAATTTCATTCATCCGGGATACTTCAATACATGAGTGATACAAATATATAGGGAGAGGATTCCCTATAAAGTAGGAAACCTCCACAAACCACTTTCCCTATATTCTAGGAGCTACTCCAAACAACTCACCTATTTCCGTGAGTTGGTTTATTAAACCAAATAACAATATGATAAACAACTCATAATATGAGTTGTTATAATTCACTCACACATTTATATTTATATAATAATGTTACATAAATATTAATCCGTAACATTCACCCCCTTAACATTATTATTCTTGTATACACCCCCTTGATGTGAACATGGTAGAAAAACATTCACACTTCTTCTACAACTTGTCGCCTCTGTGTGCTCATGAACTTGGACCACTGATGGTTTTGCAAAGGCTAACCAACAACCTTGGTATGAACCCCTATCCATCTAGTATGAACCCCTATTCATCAAATAAGAACCCTGTTCCAGGTACAAGCCCCTGCTCATCCTCTTCAAGTATCATGATGTTGCTTTACACTAGTGTTGTTATCTTTCCACTACATTTTGACATTAGGTGAAAAGAAATTTCTGCTCACATGGAAATGGAACATTGATAATCTATTCCCCCACAATGTGAAATTTCCATTATTTAGAAAACACTACAAAACAAGAACTTTGAAATGAATCACACCACACAGAAAGATAACACAAGTCACCAATGCTATTGTGCAGCCCCATCGCTAATGACTGATGAGAGGATGTTGATTGTCCTCCTTCCTCCATTGCCTCCATCCTCCGATGTATTTTATCTAGTATAGATAGTCTTCAGAATCATACCCATTATCATTATTTGTTGATTCTTCTATATCATCCCATTCTTTGTCATCAGCCACCATGGCATTCTCTTGTAGTTTTCCATCAAGTAAATCTTGCGCTCTTTTCCTGTAGTTTATAGACAAATGACCAGATTGTTTGTAATAACAAGTGATCTATTTGCTAGTATCTTTGGAATGTGATCCTTGGTTAAAAGAGGATTTGTATCTGCTTTTAGTATGTGCTATGTTTTACCATACATTGCACTTTCTTCTGGTTCAATTTTCTTAGTCCGATTTTCTTCTTCTATCAGAGAAGAGATCAGATCTTCCAAACTCAGATTTACTTTACTCAATGTAAATACCATATTAGAATAGCTTGGAGGCATGCTATTAAGTAATACTACTTTAGCATCATCATCAGGCACATCAATTTTTATTCCAGCTAATTGATTGTAAATGGAATGAAACTTACTGATGTGTTGCACCATGCTTTCTCCTTCTTCCATCTTGAGCCCGAATAGCTTCTGTTTGAGTGCCACTACGCTCCCGGCTTCCGACCTAAACAACTTGTTTAATGTCATCCAGATGATGTTTGAAGTCTTTGATAGGTCTATATGATGTAGATATGCATCAGTAATCCTAATCCAATGATTGCTATAGCTTTTCGATCTTTACTCTCCCATTTTTCCACTTCATATGCATTAGTTGGTTTTGATACATTATCACCAACAATTTCCCACAAATCTTTATGTATTAGGATCAACGAGTTCGAACTTGCCAAGTATGGAATTCATTGCCATCAAATTTTTCAATGTGACTGATCTTATCCATTTTCCTTCAATTTGGATAGACTTGGCACTGGACATCGGTTACCACCGAGAATGCGTCCTTTACAAACACAAAATTAGACAAAATACCCTAATAATCACCTATTCATAATAACTTTGACTAACAATGACAACTTTTGAGATGATACGACTATTACACATAGATAACACTTTGACGACTATGGGGACAATAGACATTGAATAACTATAGACACAATATTAAAATAAGAGCCAATTGACAAAAATAGAACCTTTCTCCTTTTTTAAAAAATATTGATGACGCTTACAATTGTTACAAACAAATGTTTAAAGAAGACAAACTATATTTAAAATGCTAAAAGTAAAAAAAAAATAAATAAATAAAATAAAATTCGGACCCTTTCCAAAAATGGAATTTTTTCCTATTGTGTTTTTTTTTAACATGTCCAAAAATGGCAAAAACTTGCATACCAAAGCAAAATGATATAATAAGTCGATCGAGAGCAGCATGAGTGGACTATTCGTAGAATATCAATTACCTTATTCTTGTCTTTTACGTGTTGAGCAATTACATGTAACAAAACTATGCTCTTAATACTCATGCGTGCTCCTCCAACGTGTAGATCAGGTGCACGCAACAATCAATAAAAGTTGTGAGGCTTGAGCTCGTGACCAGATTGCAAATCTATGAAATAAATGGTAACAACTACTTCAATACAATTCTATATATATGTAAAATAGCAAAGAAACGCTGCCCCTCATAATTATTTTATAGTCCCATTACAGTAAATTCCTCCCCTCTGGTACTAAATGTAATGATTTGGTAAGCTTTCCACAACAATAAACTAGATAATATAAACACCGGAAATAATATTCAATTAATTTCATTCATATGGGATACTTTAATACATGAGTGATACAAATATATAGGAGATGATTCCTATAAAGTAGGAAACTTACACAAACCACTTTCCCTATATTTAGGAGCTACTCCAAACAACTCACCTATTTCCGTGAGTTGGTTTATTAAACCAAATAACAATATGATAAACAACTCATAATATGAGTTGTTATAATTCACTCACACATTTATATTTATATAATAATGTTATCTAAATATTAATCTATAACATTCATATACTCTTCAATGCCTCGTAATTAGGCTCCTTAACTCAAAACCTTCCCTCTCTATACGTTATTGTTAGGTTGTGGAGCCTGTTTTCATGTGTGAAAGTGTTGAAGACTGTACACTAAGAGTACTGTACACTTTTCATGTATCCTCGTCGGGGTTCGAGGCCGAGGCCGGGCCCCGAGCGGGGGTCCAGGCGAAGCCCCAGGTTTGGGGGAAGCCTTTGTAGCATGAGGTTCGGGGCACATATCCCTAAAAAAAAAAAATTAGGCGTAAATTTTTTGGCCTCGAAAAATACACCCGACATATCGGGAAACATGCTCTTCTCATATGGGTGAGTTTTTTGACCCATAGGTTTATGGGACGGGTTTTGCCCATGGTTTTGATACCCACGGTTTTGTAAAACTGCTTAAGCAATTGTCTATTTATATGGTCTTATGCATATGATAGATGTACAAGTAAATGTATTACAGATGTGTTTTGAATTCGGGTGTGAATTCTGTAGAGTTTGTTGAGCATAGCTCCAAACGGATCTGGGTATTGTATTGAGAGAGTGGAGGCTTGTAATAAAATCTGAGCAAGTGATTCGGGGTGGACATAGCCCAAATTGGGTGTACCACATTAAATCTTATCTCTCTCGTGTTGTGTTATTTATTCTACACTTTTATTTGAGATCCGTAATATTTTCTACATATTAGTTTCTACTTGTTGCGATTACATGTAAGGGATTATTCCACATATTTTATCTCTTATTTCCTAACAATTGGTATCATAGCTTTGGTTTGGTTTTTGAAGTGTTGAATCGCAGGAAATTTTTAGCTTAAGTGGGAGTTATGGCAGATGATGGAAGATCTAGGGTTGATAAAGTCAATCAGGCGGAATTTCAGTCTTTGGAAGATGCAGATGGAAGATTACCTTTATCAAAAGCATCTTTATAATCCATTGTCGAGAAAGTGAACAAACCCTCGAGTATGACAGATGCGGAATGGGATTTCTTTGGATAGGAAAGAACTTGGGACAATCCGGTTGTGTCTTGCATCTTCGATATTATTTAATGTTTTAAAGGAAAAGACTACAAAAGATCTAATGGATGCATTAGGGAAGTTGTATGAAAAACCCTCTGCCTCTAACAAGATATTTTTAATGAAAAAGTTGTTTAATATGAAGATGTCTGAGAATATTTCAATAGCAGATCATTTAAATGATTTCAATACGGTTGTGAATATGCTAGCTTTGGTTACAATAGAATTTGATGAAGAAGTTAGGGCTTTATTAATTTTGTGCTCTTTACCTGAGAGTTGGAATAGCCTGGTAATGGCGGTAAGTAACTCGGTTCTAGCTAACTCTAAGTTAAAGTTTGAGGATGTTGTAGGGGTGACTCTAAGCGAGGAAATGTGAAGAAAAAGCTCTGTGGAATATTCTACTTCAGGGAATGCTTTGACAGTGGAAACTAGAAGGAGACAGAAGAATAGAGGAAACCATGGAAAATCAAAAGATCGAAAGGTCAAAATCCAAGAACAAGATTGTATGTTGGAATTGTGGAAAGCCTGGGCATGCAAAGAAGGATTGTTGGGAGCTTCGGGATAAGAAGAAACAACAGGAAGAAAACAAGGAGGCAAATGTGGCAACGGGTAATGTATGTCAAGATGCTTTGATTCTTTCTTTGCACAATATTACTGAATCTTGGGTTTTAGATTCAGGGGCTTCTTTCCATGCTTCTCCACATAAGCATTATTTTGTTTATTATGTTCTAGGAGATTTTGGGCATGTTTTTCTTAGTGATGATGAGCCTTGCAAAGCATAGTTGGAAAAGGTTGTTTGTGTTAAGATGTAGAATGGGAATACTTGGCTATTGAAGGATGTCAGACATGTGCCTACATTAAGATGAAATTTGATATCGGTAGGGCAATTGGGAAGTGATGGTTGTACTATGATATTTACAGCTAACTCTTGGAAGGTTACCAAGGGTGCTCTTGTGGTGGCAAGAGGTAAGAAGGTTGGAACCTTGTATTTAACCACTGATAGTACTAATGATTGTAATCTTGTGGCTTCAGATGCAGATACAACATTATGGCACTATAGGCTCGGTCATATGAGCCATAAGGGCATGAACATCATAAAGAAGAATTTTCTGGATATACAGAAATAGGTTTGGATTTTTGTGAGAACTGCATATATGGGAAACAAAAGCGAGTAAGGTTTCTCAAGGTTGGACCTACGAAGAAAGAGAGTAAGTTAGAGTTGGTACATTCTGATGTGTGGGGTCGGCTCAGGTATCATCTCTTGGGGGTTCAAGTTATTATGTTACTTTTATTGATGATGTAATAAGGAAAGTTTGGGTTTATTTTATTAGAAACAAATCTGATGTATTTGACACTTTTGTTAAATTGAAAGCCTTGGTAGAGAATGAAACATGTCTTAAGCTAAAATGTCTCAGGTCAGATAATGGAGGGGAGTATTACAGTAATGAATTTAATGATTATTGTTCTAAGAATGGAATCCGTAGGAAAAAGATGGTTCCAGGAACTCCGCAGCAGAATGGGGTATCAGAAAGGATGAATAGAACAATAATGGAACATGCTAGGAGCATGAGGTTACATGCAAGACTGCCTCTTTCTTTTTGGGTAGAAGCGGTGAGCACAACTATGTACTTGATAAACAGAGGACCCTCAAGTGCCTTGGATGGAGGCATACCTGAGGAGGCATGGTATGGTAAGAAAGTTGATTATTCATTTCTTAGAGTCTTTGGATGTGAGGTGTTTGTTCATATAGACAAGGATGATAGGACCAAGCTAGAGGCTAAATCAGAAAAATGTACTTTCATTGGTTATGGCGGTGATGACTTTGGATTTAAATGTTGGAGTATTAAGGACAAGAAAATCATTCGGTCTAGGGATGTGGTCTTTAATGAGAAAGTCATGTATAAGCAACAGTTGCAGGAAAATAGGGAAGAATCCAAGAAAGAATATGCAGTGGTAGAGGATCTTCCGGATGGGAAAGTGACCCATGAATCAGTTCAGGAACCTACTCAATAGGAACCCCAAACTCCTACAGTGAGGAGGTCTTCTAGGGTAAGAAAAGAACCTGAACATTTTTCTCCTTCTCTTTATTATTTATTACTCACTGGTAGTGGAGAGCCAAAGAGCTTTGATGAAGCAATACAGGTAGATGCTAGTAAGAAGTGGGAGCAAGCCATGGATGAGGAGCATAAGTCTCTCATGGAGAACCAGCATTGCAGAACAAGTGGGTGTACAGAGTTAAAGCTGAAGAAGGAGGAAAGAAAGATATAAGGCCCGGTTGGTGGTCAAGGATTTTGCACGTAGAAACAAGGTACAGATTTTGATGAGATTTTTCTCCTGTAGTAAAAATGACTTCTATCGAATTGTTCTTAGAATAGTGGCAGTAGAAGACTTGCACTTAGAACAGTTAGATGTAAAGACTGCATTTCTCCATGGTGATTTGGAGGAGGAGCTATATATGCAGCAGCCAGAAGGATATAAAGTCAAAGGTAAAGAGGAGATGGTGTGCAAACTGAAGAAGAGCTTGTATGGCCTGAAACAAGCTCCACGTCAATGGTATAAGAAGTTTGATAGCTTCATGATGGAGCAAGGTTATATTAGATGTCATTCAGAACATTGCATGTATACAAAGAAATTTGAGGATGGAAGTTATATTATCCTGTGTTTGTATGTAGATGACATGTTGGTTGCAAGTAAAAACATGCAGGAAATAAAAGTACACAAGAAACATCTAAGTGAATCCTTTGATATGAAGGATTTGGGGGTAGCAGACAAATCCTTGGTATGAGGATAACTCGGGATAGGAAGGAATGGAAGCTGACTTTATCTCAAGAAGAGTACATTAAGAAGGTATTGGATAGGTTTAACATGCAGGATGCTAAACCGGTTGGGACTCCTTTGGCAAGCCATTTTAAGTTATCAAAGGAGCAGTGTCCCAAGACAGAGTAGGAAAGAAACTAGATGTCCAAGGTACCTTACTCATCAGCAGTTGGTAGTTTGATGTATGCTATGGTGTGCACTAGGCCTGATATTGCCCATGCAGTGGGAGTTGTGAGTAGATTTATGAGTGATCCAAGTAAAGAGCATTGGCAAGCAGTAAAGTGGATCCTTCGGTATTTGAGAGGGACCATGGGGGCAGTTTTGTGCTACAGTGGATCAGACACCACTTTACGTGGTTATGTAGATTCAGACATGGCTGGAGATGTAGACAGCAGGAGGAGCATGACAGGTTATATTTACATTGTAGGTGGGACAACAGTGAGCTGGATTTCACGACTACGAAGGCTGGTGGCTTTCATCAACCACGGAGGTGAGTATGTTTGCTGCAATGAGAGGCAAGCAAAGAGATGATTTGGTTACAACAATTGCTTGAGGAGTTGGAGCATAAGCAGGAGGAATGTAAGCTGCATAGTGATAGTCAGAGTGCTATACACCTAGCTAAGAACTCTACTTTCCACTCTAGGACGAAGCATATATAGTTAAGGTACCATTTCATTAGGACAACTTTGGAGGAAGAGAAGTTGAAGTTGGAGAAGATTCATACCAGTCATAATCCTGCAGACATGATGACCAAGGTAGTCACAAGGGAAAAACTAAAGTTGTGTTCAGCTTTGGTTGGTCTTCACAGAAACTAGTGAAGGTTTGAGAAGATTGCTCAAAGAAAAACTAGTCTCCAAGTGGGAGATTGTTAGGTTGTGGAGCCTGTTTTCATGTGTGAAAGTGTTGAAGACCGTACACTAAGTAAGTCTTGTACACTTTTCACGTATCCTCTCCGGGGTTCGGGGCTAGCTGGGCCCCGAAGCGGGGTCTCTGGGGGCGACATTTTCTCATAGGGGTTCGGTGGCACGCCTTCAAAAAAAAAAAAAAAAAAAATTTAGGTGTAAATTTTTTGGCCTCAAAAATGCACCCGACATATCAAGAAACATGCTCTCCTCATATGGGCAGTTTTTGACCCATAGGTTTATGGGACGGGTTTTCCCATGGTTTTGATACCCATGGTTTTGTAAAACTCCTTAAGCGGTTGTCTATTTATATGGTCTTATGCATATGATAGATGTACAAGTAAATGTATTACATATGTTTTTGAATTCAGTGTGAATTTTGTAGAGTTTGTTGAGCATAGCTTCAAACGGATCTAGGTATTGTATTGAGAGAGTGGAGGCTTGTAATAAAATCGAGCAAGTGATTCTTGGTGGACGTAGCCCAAATTAGGTATACCACGTTAAATCTTATCTCTCGTGTGTTGTGTTATTTATTCGCACTTTTATTTGAGATCTGTAATATTTTCTGCATATTAGTTTCTACTGTTGCAATTCTGTAAGGGATTATTCCGCATATTTTATCTCTTATTTCCTAACAGTTATCACACCCTATAGAAATTCTCTCATAGGGCCGATGGTGTATGGGTCTGTCCCCATGTCTAAAAACATCATCATCCCCTATGAAAATCAAACTTGTAGGGTAGATGGTGTAAGAATTGAGAGAAACTCAATTTTAGAAGTCTCTCTAACTACCCCCACTCCTTTTGACCCTATTTCTGAGGATTCCCAACACTCTCACTCTATTGCACTGGGTCTAGTCACAACAAGTGGGATCCTCTTGAAGCACTTTACCAAATTCCTAGTCCAATCCCTTTCTTGGAACTCATGTGAATGTCACCTAACCATCATGAGCGTATCATGAATGTTTTGTTTGACATAAATATCCTTTTCCCTCCTTCTTTGGGGAAGAGTCCTACATTGTATGGTTCGGAAGAAATTATCATCAAAGATGTGAAGAAATCTTTATTTGTACTGATATTGCCACATATTCTCATTCATGTATTCATTTTCCCATTGCTTCTATGATCTCGGATGAGATCTTTCTTCATGTATAATATCTGCCACTTTTTATCTCGGTTCAGATCGTTCACACTACAATTAAGTATGCTCTCATTGATGAGGGAGCAGGCACATGTGTGGCCTCACTATATTTCATCAAAGCTCTCAGTTATTCCATCAACAACCTAAAATCCACATGAACTACTTGCCAAGGATACAACCACCAACAGATGCCTCCAATGGGGTGTATTTTGTTACCCATCACCATTCCCCCTAGGACTGTCCATGTCAAAGTTATGGTATTCAACTTTCCCTTATCTTATAACATTCTCCTAGGGCAGCCTTGGACTCATCGTATGTGTGTCATTACCTCTTTTTCATGTCAGTGTGTGAAGTTCACTCACAAGGAGATATTTATAAGATTCAAGGGGACACTAACCCTTGGAATTATGATACACTTCAGCAAAAGGGGACATATAAGCTCCCACACTTAAGGAGCTATCACAACCTCCCTTTCGGTAATATCGGTGCTTTAACTATCCCATAGATACTCTTCATGGAAATGTTGGTCATCCTGAGTTTGTCGGGCACACACCTCCCAATCTCTTGGAATCGGATGACGATGAGCAGTGCAAATTCACCCTTAGAATTAATACTTCGACATTCCTAAGCTCATCATATCTCAGTTTCCTCCTTCTTTGCAGCCTCACAAAAGGAGCCTTTGATTCTTGTAGTTATCTCACAAACACCACAACCCCCACGAGAGCATATGGTACAAATTGAAACCATAGTTGACTCTTATGTGGTGGATGTTTCCATGTCATATTATAACAATGGTTGCACTCTAAATGACCCTCATCTGGCCAATTATGCCCATATTTGAGACAAGAAAGTCTTATGCTACCAAGAAACCCTACATACCAAAATAACTCAAGATGTGAATGTCATTTTAGTTCAAGAATAACCCCCAAGCATTATTGACACTTATTCACCGGTGCCTGAGCCTCATATTAATCCACCAACTACTCTCTTGCATACCAACATCAACTTATCTGGTCCATTCTTTTTGACATAATCAAATGAACGGGTTGCCAAATTTGGCTACAAATCCAATGACCTTATGGGTGACGATCCTATTTATTATGCCTCAATGACTGAGTAACACACTTCTCCATAGGCATCATCCTCACCCTTTGCATCACCACCCATATCAAACACTCCCACTAGCCCTCTAAAGCCTACGATACCTCTTCCCCTACCCTTTTCCCTTATGGTTCCTTAGTCTTCTACGATTGAGTTGTAATGCACATGGCATTAGGCTCTCAAACATGATGTCTTTGATTGTAGAGCCTATCAACGCCATATGAAGAAGCTTAAAGCTAAGGTAAAACATGAGCAAACCAAAAATACCACATATCCTTCTACTTCACCTCCTTTCTTATGCCCTCATCATGGATATTGCATGCATACTAATGTCAACTGTCAAGTTTTGTGTAGTAATATCCAATCCCTTTATCCACTTGGAAGCATAGGGTCGATTCCTCTTAGAGCTGCCCACCTTCCCCCAAATCACCTAAACCATAACCTATATATGGGCCTCCAGCTCACCTTGAGCCTCTCCCTAATCTTGATGATATTTGGAGTAGTTTCCTCACTCAATTGGAGGACCAGTTGTTGACGACACCTTATATTTCATGCGATCAAGTCCATCGACAAGTGGCTATTACAAAACATTCTATCGAGGACCTTATGACCCATGCTCAAGCCACATTCTACATCAAGTTATCGATATTATCGCCTACACACTGTGATCTTTTCCCACTCATGGCTAGTTATCTATAAGTACCATGATTGCATATTACTTTTTTATCCTGGTCCCTCGCCTTCGCATGGGCTCTTGGTCACCCTTGGGTTTATCATAATATTTCCAATATCTCAAAATCTCAATCTTGCTTAGGATATCCACTCTGCTTGGATTCATCACCATTTACACCCCGACATCCTATTGTTGGATGTATTGGAATTTTTCTGCCTCTTGTATTTTTCACATCACATGAGTTGGGATATATTATCGATCCCCTTCTCACCAACTTTACCTATCTATCTCATTATCATTATTCCTAAGTACCATGGTATTATCACATACATACATAAAGAAAGTAGGAAAATGATAAGTAAATCATCACATCACCAAATACCCAAATACCATCAAAAATCATATATAATACACAAAACACACACACACACACAAAGATATATATATATTGAATCAATTTTCTATAAAATTGAAAAAAATCATATAAAATGGCTCTAGCCCATCTCCAATATGAATCAAACACACTCATCCCCAGTGGGGGTCTCTAGATTCTTTGGGCCAATAGGGTCTTGTTATCTTCTCTCATTATGCGAGATAGGGATGTCACCCTAGATCGGGCTCCAAAGGCCTTTCCTTGTGCTCTCGCCAACTATGTCTCTAACAAAGTAATCCTCCTTGTAGCTTTCTAGGAATTTTCTAGGAAATTGCCTACTCTTGTGCTACTGCCACTGCTTCTGTAGTAGAATATGCAACATCACATCTATGCTACCGGTAGTTATTTTTACATGTGCATCTCTATATCATTGCAATGACCTAGATGCCTCTCCCACTAGACAAAAGGACCTCAAATAATCCACCGCGACGGTGATGCTAGATACACCATCACTATAGTATCCTAGACATCTAACACGAGTCCAGGATCTCATGGTGGGAACTCTTGATCACCGTATGTCACTCCTTTGTCATCCGCTCTACAAAAATAAAGCCTAACATACATTAATAACAATCTCATGTATGTCTATCAAAACTCATTTAACCAACTTATACCTAGATACTCAAGTCTCTCAATGACACGGTCTTTCCATCGCCTTGACTTCCCAATACATCCTTTCCCTCATCTTCATGAAAAGTATGGCTCCTATATATTGTGCCCACCTGCTACGGGGAACTAATATCATCCCTTATCTTCATTTTTCTCTTGTCCTCTATCTCATATGCACGGCCATATGAACTCCAAATGGTGTCAAAAATCCTCTACCCGGCCATCACATCTTGTGTTCTCTCAACCATGGTACTCGCTATCTCGACTCCCTCTCCTATGGTGTTGGGACATGTTCCAACTTGTGGCCATGTGTATCTGGATCCTCCATCAGATCCCTCCTCTGAACCACTATCCACTATGATTTACGGTGCTCCCGAGCATCCCTACCACTTTTGAGTTGTCACCGCCTAGTACACCCACCGCTAGTGCCCTACGAGATTATAATGTTGGAACCCTAACCTCTATGCCTACACCATCTCGGCATGATGGCATTGGTAGGGTGGAAACAATGGTATCAATGCTAGTGTTGGTCATCCAAATGGTCTTGGTACTCTATCTAGTGCATGTCTCTCCACCCAATATAAATAATGTCCTATGACATCCATCATGGCCTCTAGATACTCTACTCTAGGCTAGTTGGGCCACTGATCCTCGTTCCCTACGTAAGGCTTCCATATCACATCATTTGGACCCACATATGCTAGTGGTTGGTATATCCAAAGTGTTCTCATTGTTGGCCCCTGCACCCACTGAAGTACTCTCAGGGCATCTACTACTAATACATGTGTTGTCTTAATCATCTTGTACATCAGAATCACTCACATATTCATGTTGTCAATAATATGATGGGTCCCAAAACCCTCGACCTCTACACCACACCCGTAAATATCATGAACCAACTACACCCATATGATGGTGTCCCAGCTAAATAGTACACCCTGATCCACAACATCCTAGCATAGTGTTATCAAGAACAATTGGGTGGATCCATCGACCTTGTGACACATTATGCGTGCCACCAAAATACCCATCACTACCTTCCGGATGTTAGAATCCCTACTTCCTACATTGCGTTGATTCAAATGCATAACATGTGCTTGTCATATGTACTTATCCTGTAGCCCATGTGACCAAGGCTCTTCGCTCTACAAGATCAAGTTTCAAATCACAGTATATGCAGTGCCTTCAATTGCTAACCCCAAAATCCCATGTACATCATCCAATGTCAAGACCTATTACACGCCTCCTTTTGATGATCTTCACTTGATACCTATTTTGACACTATAAAATTAGAATATCTCGACACCACAATATCATGACATCCATCCCATGACCCCTAGCTAGGTGATTTATGTCTTATTATATTGATTTTTTCTAGTGTTTCCTTTTTTTTTTCTCCGGGATTCTTGTAGCATGGATTGCACCCACACATGGTAGAATGAGCAACACTAAGCGGTATGCATTGTGTATATTTCATTTTAGCTAGTCCTTTCAGCATTTATTTTAGTACTTACTTTTAGTATCGGTGTTATGGACTGTCTTTTTCCATTGACCACCCCATGTTTTTCTATTGCAACATGTGGTGATCAATGGCTAGGGCATATGTATAAACTTAATTTTTAAATTTTCACTTTTCATCTTTCACACTATTACTAAAAATTATCCTTATGTAGATAAGGGTTGTTGATGCATTTATTTCCTAAGCACTTTCTTTAAGGGGCCTCTCGAGAATGAGGAATGGTTATTCACATAACCATTATGGGTTAGAGATAGTAGACGAAGAGAGTGTCGTTATTTAGTCTTAGTCTTAGTCTTAGCTTGCATTAGGTATCCTTGTCCTCCTAGGTCTCATGTATATCACATTCATGACTTCATGCTTGAATTCTACCATGTTGCACCTTGTTCATCCTCTTTCATG
Organism: Taxus wallichiana var. yunnanensis; assembly: GCA_018340775.1. Lineage (NCBI taxonomy): Eukaryota > Viridiplantae > Streptophyta > Pinopsida > Cupressales > Taxaceae > Taxus > Taxus wallichiana. The sequence continues at coordinate 753,441,678 of CM031242.1, forward strand.
ACCCGTGACACATTATTTTTAATTTTAATGACACTTCACTTTATTTTTGCATCCTTGGCCAACACAATTACCCATGGGATATTGTTTTGGTTTCATATTTTCTCATGGTCGAAACCATCACCCGTGGGTGATGACATCCCGTATAGACCTCCACTTCACTTGACACTCATCACAAAAAGGAAGCCAAGACATCTAAACTATCATTTTCTCTTCTCTTTTATTCCATCTTCTCATTTTCTCACTCGCTTTTCGTTCATCTTTTATTTTTCTTGAATTGGATTGGAACCTCTCTTCTTGGATAATTACTTATACTATTAGGTCATCATATAGTGAGTCGAGGACGGGGAATTATCTTCCCTACTACACCTAATAGTGAATCTCTCCTCTGCATTTTTTTACTCAAGGGAGATAGATGCATCAAGCAACCACCTACAAGTATAGGGTTAGTTCTCTAACCCTTCTTTGTCATTTTACATAGATTAGTTTAGCTCCTCTTCATTGACTATGTTATTTTAGTATTATACATGGTTTATGTTAGCTAGCTTATAAATCTTATTAAATATAAGCTACTTAGTTACTTTCATTTTAGTTATTGCATGCTCTTTTCTTTCATTTGTTGATCCATACCTCTCCACACCCAACCACCGATATCTCAATAGGGTTCCTTCCTTTATCTCAATCATGGGCCTTGGAAACCCTAGGTTGACCTAGTATAAGGGTTACTTCCCTCTAGATATGCGACCCTAGCGCTCACTATAACCCCTTTAATTCTATCCCCTTGTATGCCAGTACATGTGTGTCTCCTACTCATTGCCTCAAATACCCTAGTTGAACGGATGAGTAAGAGTGCATGTTATTGAGACACGTTTTGGCATGCATACACAAGATACTCTAGAAAAGGAAATATCCGAAAGGAATGATAATAAGATTTTTCCAAGCCACGGTCTTAGATGATAATAGCACACCACATTAGATTTACAAAACAGAAGAGCTAAAATACCATATATGGAAATCCATCATAATTCATAATGCTCAATACATTACAATACAATGACTTGAATTATTCAATAAGAAAGATGTACATATAGGAGGAGGGAAGTGCAAGTACTACCTAAATCAGTGGTGAAGAACTCCCACTAACTGATACTGGTAGTTAAGTTAACTCCATAAGACTAGTAAGCTAACTCCACATAACTAGAGAAGCTAACTTAACATAACTAGTAAGCTAACTCCACACAACTAGTACACCTAAGCAAGCTAACCCAACAAGTGTAGGGCTAACACAAGTGTAAGAATTATCCTAATAAATAAATAAAAGGATAAATAATAACCTACACTAACACCCTCCCATAAGCATAGCTTAGGTGAGTGGAAAAGAAGGTGGGTCAACAAGGCCTGATGAGGTACCCACGTACAACAACTAGGAAAAATGGACACCTCAAGGTACCCAAAACCAGTAATAACAAAGTAAAGAGAAAAATCCAGCTGCAAGATATTCCAAGAAGCTCAACTCCAAAAAATCATACAATGCTGAAGAAGTTTGGTGCGCATTGTGGTCTGAATCCACTACTTGATCATATAACACAAAAATAACCGACACTGGGCTTTACAAAAAAACATAATTCGATAAATTGCTACAAATAGGTGTGCCATGATCTAAGAACAACCAAGGAAACAAGGCAAGGACACGAGATCCAAATAAATAGGAGTGCCATGATCCAAGAAAATCCAAGGTAACAAGGCAAGGACATAAAACCCAAAGAAGCACTATCAACACCACACCCTCCCATACTGTTGAATGAGTAGAGTGATACCACATATCTATATGAGTTACGTAAATCAACTACATGAATCGAAAAACTAACACTGGGCTTCACTAGAATAGCTCCCCCACAAGAGAGACTATCAACATGCCAAAAAAGTGTTGAAAATACATATCCAAAATATCTCAACAAACAAGAGAGATATAAATGTATACACTCATAGATACAAGAATGCAACACCTAAAATTTTAGGACGTCAAGCTCAACCAAAATTGTATCCACAAGTGATCACAACACCCTCCCAAATTTGGAACTTTATAATTGATTGCATGTAAATATTACAATGAGTAATAGCACCTTTTACATTTGAAATATGTATATAAAAATGTCACCAATGCGTAGATCTCAAAAAAATACACAATTTCAAAAAAAGATCACCTTAATCTGAGCTACAGATCAAAAGTTATGAGCTCTAGAAGGTTTTTCTATTAAAATAATATTTTAATGCTGATCTTTTTTTTAAAAGGTACACGTGACACCCAAATGTTGAAAGGGTAAAAGAGTGCATCCACACAATACAAGCTTGTGACCAAAGGATAAACGCCTACACCCAAAACCTAAAATGTCCAAAGGGTAAATCATTGCATCCAAAGGGTACACGTAAATATCCAATGGATAAAAGAATGTACCCAAAGGGTACATATTTACATCCAGTGGATAAAAGACTGCATCCAAAATTGAAATATCCAGAGGGTAAAAGAATGCATCTGGAAGGTACTTTGTTAGAGTAGGTATTTATCCTCACCCACTTATGTGTGTGGATATTTCTTTTATCTTATTTAGATATTAGGAGATATTATCTAGTTGTTAGGTATAGTTCTTTCCTTGATCTATGGTATTGACTAGATCCTTGATGTCTAGTTCTCTCCTAAATCTATGGTCTTGACTAGTTCTTTGATGACTAGTTATTTCCTTGATGTATGGGTTGATCTACGACCTTGACTGGCTCTTAGATTTTTATTCCTTGCCTATTTAAGCAAGGCCCATTCTCAATGTATTGTATTGAGTTCCATAATAATATATGATATTGCTACTCATTTGTTTGCAAAGGTTTTATGTAAAGTTATTTTGGCAAATTTCTTTCATCTTATTGATCATGGTGTTTAATTAGCATCTGTGTTCTTGGCTTGGTACGATCTGGTTATCGTTCCTTTCATGGTATCAGAGCTGGAGATTGTTGTTGACATTTGTCTCAGTAAATTTTAGTTTGCAAATGAATTCATTGTATATTCATATATTTGGGATTTGGTCGTATGTTGCTGCTGCATGCATTTTTCTCGGAAAACAAAGGCTTCCATTAGATCCAGGAGGTGTGAAAACCCTAACATCGACTGTAAACTCGGTCATTTCTATAGACAGTCACTTTTTGTGGGTTGTTTTGTTGTTACAAAGAAGCACACTCTTTGGTTCGCCTCGGGATTCATACCACGAAAAGAAATCGCGGGATAATTTTTTTGGGTCGAGTAAGTTTTTTTGTGGTGCGTTTGTCTTGGTTTACGTGTAGGAAGGTTTTCGGATCTTTCATTTGCTATTTCAAGCAAATCTGCAGTTACTATTTTCGGCAAGTAAAGGTCACTCTCTACACACGGTCCAATAGTATTTTTACAGAGAAGAGGCAGTTGGATGTGACTTTCTCGAAAACACGTGACACACCCCAGAATAGTAAGTTGTGCAAACACCCATTAAAATCCTTAACCCTTGGTCATATGGTATGGTCATATGAGGGCTTAAAGCTTGTGATTCCTACTAGTATGTGCTTAACTTCAGCACCCTTTAATTTTATATGTGTGGTGAAGGCAACAACAATTTATTTTGTTTTAGTGGTAACTAAAATAAATAAAAGAGCAAAATATTAAAAACCTTGTAACTTTTGATCAATAACTCGATTTTGAATTCCATTTTGTACAAAAGTGATTGTTTTTCCATGCTCTTTCCATTGGAAATATTTAGTTTGAGACTTGCACTATAATTATAAAGTGCCAAATATGGAGGAGTGTTGTAATCAATTGTGGGTGCAATTTCAGCTGAGCCGACGTCCTAAACTTCTGGGAGTTGCATTTTGTATCTATTATGGATTCTGAGAATGATATGCTTTTCTACTCAAGTATGTGGACTTCAAGAGGATATTGTACAATTTGTGGAAGAAAATAGATCGCTCAAGAAGTGAAATTATCTTCTACAATCACTCATTCACAATAAGGATACAATAATACACTTCCTGCAGAACAAACTTGCTAGCCTATAGCATCACCATCATATTATGGATGACCATATCTATGCTCCTAGTCCACTTGTAGCTATTGCTCCCTGCACCCACCGGCATTGATCCATCGGTCTTTGAGTATGTTCCGCTCTTGATGCTCATACACCTATGAAGCTTATTCTTGTATGCTCTTCCACATCTTTGCCTATTACAAGTACCACATGTTGTGTATCCTACTTCGCTTATTGCATGGCTTTTTGAGAAGCATACCACCGAATTCCATTCTCGCATGCTCTGTTCTATGGGTCTCACTAATGGAGTCATTGGCAAAAATTCACATGGTATTGTTTCCTCTATTCCACATGTTAAATGTAATTCTTGTCATGACATTGGTTTTCGAAAGCGCGAGATACTTCATTGGGATCACACATTGACATAGCTCCTTTTTTGTTCGCTTGACTCTTTATGAGGATCAAGAGCAACACATGAGTTCTTCACCTTCACTCAGGCTTGAGAAACCTGAGATTTTAGCTGTCAAACATGATCAACCTGATACACATTCTGATGTTCTTTTGCATTCACCCATTGTGCATTTTGCACCAATTCATATACTGAGCACCTTCTTCATCCATCCATGTTGACTTGGGGTGGATATCTGGTCACTCATGGCCGCGACATAGGCATTCATTGAGAGGACTCTATAGGCATGGCTCCTCCACCATTCGGCCTCTTGCTCCACTTTCTATACCTTGCACCTTTGTGATGCTTCTTGTTTTGAGTATTTTTCTTTAGCAGGTGTAGTGTATCTCTCTTGTTTGTTGAGATATTTTGTATCTGTATTTTTGACACTTTTGGCATGTTGACAGTATCTCTTGGGAGATCTATTCTGGTGTAGTCCAGTGTTAGTTTTTCGGTGTTCGAGTAGTTTTTTTGACAACTCATACAGATTTGTAGCACCACTCCACCCATTCAGTAGTATGGGAGGGTGTGGTGCTGATCATGCTTCTTCGGGTTTTGTGTCCTTGCCTTGTTACCTTGGCTTTTCTTGGATCGTGACACTCTAGATTTTTGTCCTTGCCTTGTTGCTTTGGTTATTATTCTTGGATCGTGGCACACCTATTTGCAGCACTTGATCAAATTATGTTTGGTGTTTTTTTGCACTTTCAACATCACTCCGTTGACAGTCTCCTTGTATGGAGCTATTCTGGTGGAGCTCAGTGTCGTTGTTTTGAGTTTGAGTTTTGTTATCAAGCGGTGGATTCGAGACCACCATGAACACCAAACTTCTTCAACATTGTACGAGTTTTTTGAGCCGAGATTCTTGGGATGCCTTGGAGCGGGTCTTTACTCTCTTTACTTTGTTGTTACTGGTTTTGGGTACCTTGTGGTGTCCCTTTTTCCTAGTTATTGTACATGAGTACCTCATCAGGCCTAGTTATCGGACTCATACTGTGGACATGCCACATCTATTTTGGCCCCTAGCTTCACTTGAGGTGGGGTGTTAGAATAGGTATTTACCTTAGCTCATGTTCACCTAGGTACTTTATTTACCTTTATTGTATTTATCCTCACCCACTTATGTGTGTGGATATTTATTTTATTTTATTTAGATATTAGGAGATATTATCTAGTTGTTAGGTATAGTTCTTTCCTTGATCTATGGGTATTCTCAATGTATTGCATTGAGTTCCATAATAATATATTATATTGTTGCTTATTTGTTTACAAAGGTTTTATGTAAAGTTATTATGGCAAATTGATTTCATCTTATTGATCGTGGTGTTTAATTAGCATCTGTGTTCTTGGCTTGGTACGATCTGGTTATCATTCTTTTAGGTACACGCTTATATCTAATGGATAAAAGAATGCACCTAGAGGGTACAAATTTGCGTCTAGTGGATAAAATACTACATCCAAAACTAAAATATCTAGAGGGTAAAAGAATGCATCTGGAAGGTACACACTTATATCCAATGAATAAAAGAATGCACCCAACAAGTACATATCTGCATCCATATTTTGTTGTCTCAAAACATGGTCAAGTTTACAATCAATTCTAGGGTTTTGGTACCTTCCAAATCCTATTCCACACTTCGCTTTACAGAGAAATGTATGCTGCAGAAAATTGCTAACAAACTCTAAATATATAAAAATAATAAACCCTTGCTTGCAAAGAAAAACTTACGAGATGGATGTCTACATCATCCATTTCTTTGATACCATGAAAAAAATGATAATAAGATTCTTCCAAGCTGCGATCTCGATGATAATAGCACACCACATTAGATTTGAAAAATAGAAGAGAAAAAATACCATATATGGAAATCCATCATAATCCATAATGTGCAATACATTACAATACAATGACTTGAATTATTCAATAAGAAATATGTACATATAGGAGGAGGGAAGTATAACCACTACCTAAATCGGTGGTGAAGAACTCCCACTAAATGATACTAGTAATTAAGTAAACTCCATAAGACTAGTAAGCTAACTCTACATAACTAAGAAGCTAACTCAACATAACTAGTAAGCTAACTCCACATAGCTAGCCTAGCTAAGCAAGCTAGCCCAAGCAAGTGTAGGGCTAACACAAGTGTAAGAATTATCACGATAAATAAATAGAAGGATAAATAATAACCTACACTAACAATATCTAACTAAAAAATTGATACATCATTTCTACTATGTACATGAGGTTACCCCAGGATCCTTATCGTCTTCTAGATTCCATGATAAACATTCTAAAATATCCATTGGGCATGACATCAAGAAAAATCCTAATTTGACATGTTATCAATTACAACTCCCTTCGGCTCTCCACAAGGTACACTTTTCTTATCTACTTTATGCTACTGAATATTCATTCACCAATGTAAATTGGGTACAAATGTAGTCATGAAATCACATACTTACTACTTACACCACACCTCTAAGTATGCTATTATATGCATGATTCCTAAGTGAGAAAACTAGACATTAACAACACTTTTTTTTTCTTTTATAATATTTTATCCCTTTTGGTACTCTTGACATTTTATTTTCTCGAATGGTCATTTTAATTTTGGGCATTGGATAACATATGACCCAACTTTGTATTTTTCTATGTAGTCTTTATTTTCCTTATAAGTTTTACTCACATTGGAACCTCATTCGATCAAGCCTTGAATGCTCACCTGGAAGCACGTGTAACTACTAGATCCCTCCTTTGTGATTGTTTTTCAAGATGTTATCATGCACATTCATGATGATATTTCACCAAGTACCCATTATAACATATTATACCATTGCATACATCCACTTTGGAAATACATGCAATAAGGAAACAGAACAATTTAGAAATAAATAATATCAATTACACCATGAAATATCCATATTCAGACATGTCAACAACCATAATCCATCCAACATATTCCATTATATAAAAATTATTACATCACGAAGGTGAATACAAAACGAGTCATTACATAATCATGTGTGTAGTATCAAAACCCTAGATCATAACTACATAATAAAGACTCGGATCTCGGACGTGGTACCAAAACAATAGCGTCAATAGATATATACAGGGGTGGGGATTTTCCTTCAATGCTAATACACTCTCCTAATAATATGCATGTCAAAAATATCCTAAATACATGCTTTAAAATAGCCAATAATAGATTATCCTATAAATAAAACTTGCTCCAAAGCTATTAATAGCTTGATCCATGCATGTCTCTTCATCTTCGATCCACATGTTCCTTTACCCAAAAATAGACCTTCCTTAACCACCAAGTCTCCTTGATTTTCTCTGGTTCTAAATCATTTCTTGGTTAACACCCTAACTTGATTCTTCTATTTTTATCCCAAGGTTCACAAAATTGGCTAAGTCCTAAAATTACCCCGCTCGGGCGTAGACCTTCGTGTGTTGTCCCATATTACCTATGTGTGCCCCTTCACGCCTACCTCGCATGCACCCTAAACATTTGTATGTGGATCATATTTTTCCAGTTTATTTGTGCAACATTACCCCACAATAATTGCATTATCATCCTCAAAAATGGTGTGCCCCACTTGTTCCTCCAAATAATGCATGAATAAAAGAATCATGAAAGAATAAATAATTGAGTGCCAAAAATCACCCCATCTCAGTAAAGAAGTCACATCATACCGTGTGTTAGACTAGAAAAATGTATAAGTATGAAGAGTGCACGGGAAAGTGAGGTGTGCAAGTGGGGCATGTGTATGCACGCAAGGACCAAGATAAAGTATCATATGTGAAGGCTTGTGCCCAAGAATATAGAACTCGGGGATAGCCGATTTTTTTGTTACTGGGCTAAAAATAGAAAAGCAAAGTTGGAGTGTGGACCAAGAAAAGGATAAAATCAAGATGACTTGGTAGTCAAGGAAAGTCTATTTTTGGGGAAAATCACATGTGGAGACCACAAAACAGGATGATCTAAAAATAAAATTAAATCAAAGTTTATTTAAAGGATTAATCTATTATTAGGTTTCACAGAAAAGCATGCACACCTTAACACGTGGCTATTTTGAGCATGCCTATTATTAGGACAATTCATGTGTGGTGAAGGGAAATTCCCCACCCCTATATATATTTGTGTATGTCATTATTTTGGGTATAGTGTATGAGAGATCGTGTATGTGAGAATAGATCTATGATTTATTAGTGTTATGTTGCTTTGATATACTAACGTGCATGAATCTATGTTTACTATCTAAAGGTTATGTAATCAATGTAATACTTTTATGTAATGGATTATGGAGGATGGATTCTAGTAATTAATGTGTCTGAATATGGTGAATACATGGTGTAATTTTGCTTATTTGTTATCGATATGTTTTTTTATTATTGGTAAATAGTTTTTTGAAAGGGACTATACCCTTGTACAACAAGGCTCAGAAGCTAGAATTGAAAGAATAAGCACAAAGAAGGGGATCAACATCCAGATATAACAATAAGGACCAACTGCAGAAAGTTGTCTGCAAAGAAGAAACAACAACCATCAACTCATCAAGCAAATAAACAACTGATGAACAAGTGAACAAACAACAATGGTACAACAACACCATTGGAAAGAAAACACGTTGTGATCTCGGCCACAAAAATGAGAACAATGTACTCCGGCCGAACACTAACAGAGAAAATCATCCAGCGTAGAGCTCTCCTTCAGGGTGATTTTTTTTTTCTTTTTGCTAACCGTAACCCAGCCTGATGGAGTCTCCACTGTTGGAGGAGAAGACAAAGGAGGGGTATTCTCCTTAGTCGCATTTGTCCCAATTGGGACAGTCACAAACTTATTATTTTCCTTGCTGCCCTCAACAACTTGTGCATTTTTCATGCTGCTAACAATTTGATTTTTGGATAGAGGGGTTTCCAGGGTAGATTTGGATTCAGCCATTGTTTCTGCTTTTGATTCAAGATCCCTTTTGCATCAAAATTAGGTGTTCTGGGAGTGCGTCTTTCCACCAATTTCACTTTTCATGTTGACATTTTTCCATCCCACAAGCAAGTAGAGGTGTGTCCTAAGCCAAAACATCTTCTACATCGGAAAGGTAGACCTTCATAATCAAGATTTTGTGACCAAGTTCTATTTTGCACTCTAAGATCTATAGTAGCAGGAAGATTTTTATCAGTGTCAAGTTCCACCAAGATCTGGGCATAGGTAGTATGGGTGTAATTAGTGGTTTGAGAATCTATATAGAGTGTAATTCCTAAGGTGTTTCCAATGGCTTTCAGACAGTCATGACTCTAGAATTGGAGAGGTAAATGGGGCAGCCTGATCCAAACAGGTTTCCATGAGAAATATTTTGTGTACGGGTTAAAGGATGGGAACCAGGGTTTCATGACCAAATATTTATATTGGCAGGTCCAGAGTTTGGAAGCAATGTTGTCTTTATCAGCTATTGAAGAGAAAGTCACAATGAAAATACCCTTAGCACATAGATGTAAGTCTATCTTACCAGTTAAAGTTGGAGTCCAATGCTTTGAGAGATCCATGCATGAAGAACAGGAAGGCTGGGCCACAGTCCCCTGAATCTACAAATCAAAGCATGCTCTTTGTAGTAAATCTTAGATGAAATAACATCTTCCCCAAATGTAATACATGGGGAAATGTTTGTAGGTTTCATGGAGGATTCCTTTCCATTTAGAACGTCTTTGAAGGAGGATCTGCATTTATTCTCTCTATCCAATGGTGGAATAATAGGTAAAGCACCCTGTTCCAGCCCACCACGAGAAGAGCCTTCCAGCAAGGGTTTAAGAGAGCCATTGCCCAACATATTCACAGGAGCATCCCCAGCTGGAGTTTGAAAATGGCAAGGGTTTGTGCAGCCATCCACGGAGCTCCCTGCATTAGTGAAGGCAAGATCGATCCACAAACAGGCGAATCCCTGACAACAATCGTGCCTCCTCCATCCCCTTCTACTGGATGATCCTTGCATGGTTCTGTTCTAGGGCTCGCAGACCTACGTGAATCTAAGGCATTTTCACTGGAAGGTGTCTGGAGTTTTCCGCCGCCATGGAAAGCAGATTCCATACCCCATTTAGGGTTCGTGGAGGGTCTGAGAGGGCTTGTGGATTTGTTATCGATATGTTATGTTTCCTTATTACATGTGTTTCCATTATAAGCTCGTGATATGATATCTATAAGGACCTACACTTAAATTAATTCTTTGATAATGGTTACTATGGATATGTATGCTAACATCTTGACAAGCAAAAATAAAGGAGGGACCTGGTAGCTTTACGCGCTTCGAGTGAGTGTTCAAATTTTTCTGAATGAGGTGTCGGTGTGCATAATAGTTCTACAGAAATAAAATATTACATTTTGGTTTTGTTGTCAAAAACTCTTTTCAAATTTTATACTAGGATGTTGCTTGCAAATGGCGTATCGATTGAATCTGGAGAGCATTAAAAGTTAGGTACATAATGGTTAGGATCAATTTTCAAGTAGATATATCACTAGATCTAATTTCAATGCATGTCGTTGGGTAGAAGATAATCTTTATCATGAGATTTATGAAACGTTCTTTAGCTTCTTTCCAGTATAATTGTGAGTTGTTGGCGGGATATGCACTAGGAAGCTTTGGGGTACTAGACTAAGACTTTGGATGCAAGAGGATTACTTGAATCTTTTTGTTGCGCAGATGTGGAGTGGACTAGGGCTATAGATCATTGTTGGGATGGAATCTTTCACAATTATACATTGGAGTATGCTATTTATACTATTTGTGTCTTGAGGAAGCTGAATTCATATTCTTGTGTAATCCTAAGGATCCTATTTGTGCATTATACCATTATCTATCAATATTTTGACTATAGAACTGGATTTAGAAAGCCTACCCATTGCTAGCTAAACCTCCCGGGAAGGAGTAGGTGTGGAGAAATATGATGGACCTATCAATAGAAAGATAGAGAGAGGAAAAAATAATCAAGTTTAATGAAGCGTGAGAGAGGGACATGGTGCGTAACCGGGATATTGAGGAGGCACTAGAGTTAAGGAAGATGATGGATCACGAAGGTTTTGAAGCTCTCACGAGAATGGGATGAGCCACATCTTGAGGATCTCAAAACTTTGGGCAAGTGCAGAGAGAATCCCTTTGACTTCAGATTATAATGCATCAAAAGAAAGAATGAGGATTTGTAGGCGTGCATCGATCCCACCTAGCCTTCTATCCCTTGCGCTTAGTGTCCCGGATCAAGAGGTATTCATTAAGAATAAGGCTAGTGTAGGTAAGCAAGTAGAGATGGGTAGATATCAATTTGTGTTGAATTCAAGTGATCAAATTAGTAGCGCACCCATGGAATAATTGTCATCACCATTGTTTAGGAATACCTATGTAGGATTATTTTCACGTACATCATTAGGATAGAATGTTGGTGCACAAACCGTAGGGAGTACTTCAGGTAGCATTTGTGATCGTGCAAACAGTAGGTGTACACTTTAGAACTATAAGCTGGGACACAAGGAAGTTTGTCAACTAGACTGCGCAACTTGCATTCGGGGTGCGGGAAGCTTAGGTGGATCGGATCAAGAACCGCACCTGCGGGGAGGAGGTTCGGTTTTGGATTTGGTGGATAGGGACCGCAACCACCACCACCTCAATAACTAGCGTAACCAACACCTCAAGTTGAATATGATATGTCTCTTCATTTACCCAGTATAGAGGGATTGTAGATATAGCAGAGCATCTACATAAGTGTGAATTGTTATGGCACACCAAGGGAATTATAGCTTCGAGATAGGAAAGTGAGTTAGTTTGCCACTACGGTGAAAGGGCACACACATGGTCAGACAGAAGTATGACCCACATTAGATTGTGGTGGACTACAATGATTTTCACACTACGTTTTTGGCTGAGTTTCACATCCTAGAGTTCAAATAACAAATCATTAGCATGCTCAAGGATATCAAGCAGGGCTTATCTAAAAGCATGAGGGAGTATGACACGCATTTTAAGAATTTATTGCCAAATTTTTCTTATGATATATATCAAAGTCAGCATACATAATGGTTCATTGGAGGATTACTTACGCCATTCCATAGAGCTCTATCCTATAATACATGTACTTGATCCATGCGAGAATTTGGAAGTGGCCCTGCACGCTGAGGCGGTTGGAAGTGTTGATACTAGAGTGAGCCCATTCTTGGAAATGTAGATCACATGGCCATGGAAAAACAGTTGGAGAAGATTTCTTCCAACTCAGCACATGAGATGCGCATTGGAATATGGTACATAGATTATGAAGTTAAGGGACATACTAAATATAATTTCCACACAAGTTAGTGTGCACATTATTACTAGATTGTGAATTTTATCACCTGAACCATGATGTTCAGGATTTTCCTCTTTTGCAATGTGCAATCCAGAAGAAGGTGTCCATGTACTATAATATTTTCAATTCCCATACTCACGACACCACTGACTACATATTGATTAATCACATCCACAGATCCATTGAGACAGGAGTTCACGGACACACTGTGTGACAAGTAGATCTAAGGAGCAGGAAGAACAACATACTAAAGGGCACAACAATGGAGATAATAGGAATGGAGGCTTGTGGGGAGGATATCGATACTAAGGTCACGGTGTTGGTAGACATAGGTTTTCTAGATGAACTTGTTGTACCTATGGATCCCCTGATCGTTATTAGTGAGATTGCCATCAAAATATGGCTTGTTCATGGTGAGAGTAGCACAAGTTGGAGGATTTCCTGAACCTATATGAGCACACGAGTAAAAATAAGAAGGAAAAATCGTCGGGATGATCAAGGTGTAATGAGTGAATGTTGATCAATGGATTCCTAATAAGATGACCCACCCAAAATTATAACCCATGTTGGTTGCAATGTGCACCGTGGAAGCACGTGCACGTAAGCCTCTGAAGTCCAAGTCACTTATAATGAGGGAAGAAGTGACACACGATAAGTATCCATACACGGTGCATCGAAGGAATTCTATCAAGAGACTATGGGATTCATTAAGTATTTGCGTAGGTGAAATATATTGCTTAAAAGAGTAGGTGCATGTATGAGAGCATGCAAATAATGTTGAGCTCTCGCAGAAGGACGTGGATGATCTAATGGAGGTGTGTGATATTTTACGCTGGGAGAAGATAATTCCATTGATAGGGGAATGTCTACGAGAGAACGTACTACATGTTGGCCTTGAGCGCAAGTGATATATGCTTCATGTAAATCTACCACCTCATGACCAAGAATGTGATAAGGAGATCACTCTTGATGCAATCATTATTCCCTTCATTTAATCAACTTCTTGTTGATGTCATATCAAACCAAAAGGGTGTGTCTAAAGCTATATGCAACAAGAGTAATCTTATCGATCTAGTAGTTGAACCATTATAGTTTTTTTTTTGTATTTTTGGGGATCTTTTCAATGTCTTAAGGACTTCTTGGTAAAACCTTATTTAAATCATACTATGAAAACTGTTGTTGTAAAGTAAACACTTTGAAAGCTTAAGGACTTTTGAAAAAAAAACACACTATGAGAATGGAAATAAACACACACTTGCTTGGAAATGGAAATAAAACACTTGCTTCTAAACACACTTGCTTGGAAATAAACACACTCAATTTAGAATGCTTGAAAACAATTGCAAGAAATATAAGAATCTATCTAAACACCTGCAGGAACAAGTATACAACAGAGTTTAACTGGAAGAATTAAAACAATACAAGAATTAATAGATCTAAGCTATTTGCTGAAGAAATATAAATACCAAATAAATGAATATCCTGGTCCTTGGGGGAGTGGGCCCTTGCTCCTCCTCGAATCAGGATTTAACAACTCAGAATTCTCTCAAATAAGAATGGCTATTTTATTGATAAAACATTTGGTATTACAAAATGTACTGGATCTGAGTACTTAGTCTATTTTCTCTTCTTTGTTCTATATCTATCTCATATCATATATTATATATATCTATCTATCTACTGCAGTCTACTTTTATATACATTTTACAATCATAGTTGTCTCAATGATTCTGATGAAATCGAATCATGCCCAGAATAGATGTTGAGTCGGATTGTGGTTGATCAGACAAGTTGTAAGATAACTATCCTGGATCTGTCATTCAAAAATCTTCTCATCCTTTCCTGATTGAAAGGGTCATAGATGCAAAAATCTGGATGTGGTTAGAATAGATAACTCCATCGGTTTGAAACTTTAGAGAAGTTCAAAACCATAGGAAATCGTTAAGGATCAAAACCGTGAGAGTTTCAGAGCTATACCCAGGAGTTCGGAACTAAGTCAAAAATTTGGAACTAAATACTCGGAGTTCGAACTAAGTCCAAAAGTTTCGAACTATGATGATGACTATGTGATGGAGTTTCGAACTAGCTTGGAAGTTCTGAAACTAAGTTGTGTGGGAACAAATGCTACAAAAACATATTGAATGCTACCGCTTCATTTCCTCGACTGATTAGACTTGCTTTATTACAAAACTAAATTTCAAACACACACTTCATCAAGAATTTAGAGCTTTTAAACATTAGAATCACAATCAATCAAAAGATAACAATTACATCCTAACTCATATATCGATCAACTAAAAGTCACAAAATGCAATCAAACTTAATAAAAAGGAGAGTAAGATGAGATCATATATTATACATTAATTAGACATATTTTGGCCTCATCATTTCCCCCAAACTTACTTGTTTGTAAGTCCCTTTACAAACTTCATTCTTCAAAAGTGGGGTTATATGTTCTGCATTCCATTTGATTGCTCAGATCAAATGGCTGAAACTAGATTTTCCAATGCTTAAACTTAGATGTACTATACCCAGCTCCTGCTTCTATTTTCCTCTCCCACTCTTCAAATTTAGTAGGATCTTGAGGTTCTCTATTTTTCCAAGGAGACATGGGGGTGAGAAGTAGAGGGGGCCTTGTTCGCATTCCCATCCATATTTTCCCGTAGGTTTCATTGACTTGGGGAATTATTGTGCATAATGCTTTTCCCTTTCTAAACTCCAGATCAGATTTGTAGGGGAAATTACTTCCCTTCTTCTCAAGGAAACAGTAAGGAGTTCCCACCTCTTTGAGCATCCTTCATAAATATCTTCAACTTTTTTCCTCCTCATAGGAGGTGAAGGCATCAATACTCTTTTGTAGAATGGCAAGATAATGTGTCTTGAATCTCTCATCAAAGGCATGAGTTCTAAAATGTATGAGGAAGGTAGAAGGTTTACCATAGTGAGCTCTCATACAAGAGACTGTTGAGCTAGCTTTCAATAAAAATTCAGATTCCCTTTCCTTCCATGCAATTTGGTTTTGCAGTAACAGAGACAAATGCATTGAGTTGGCTCTCCCCACATACAAATTGATCATAAATCCTGTGTTTTTCTCTAGCATAAAATTACAAAGATAAAATTCACAAAGATTTTTTTTCGCTCAGACTGGATAGAGAGTAAGCTGCCATGAATTCAGATTCATCTTTTAGTTCATGTGGAAGTCCACATGCAATCCTTGACAACTACCAAGTGAATGAACGCTCTTCTAAAAACACACTATATGCAGGAGAGGGCCTCCTGCATAGGCAAGCAATTTTTCACTCATAATACAGACCATATGAATTTTTGCAAGACATTTATATTTATTTCCTTCCTCCTTATAAAACTTTTCTTCCCATTCTTTTCTTTCCTTCTTTTCTTCTTCCATCTTGGTCTTCAATTCTTCATTTGATGTTTTGGCTTCTCTGAGTTCCCTACAAGTGTCATTCCATAGTTGTTTGAGTGGAAAATAGGTTAACTCAGTCTGTGCAGAGACTGTGGACACAACACTCTATTTTCTGGAAGTCTGACATTCTTCCTCTTTTTCTATCAGTTGTTTCTTGGTTGCTGATAATTCCTCAGTCCTGGCTGCAAGCTGAGTTGTTAGCTCTCCAATGAGCATTTCCCTTTGTTCTAATTTGAGTTTGAGGAAATCCAATTCCTCATCCTTTTCTTTGATAATGAGCTCTACTCTAGACAAGAACAGAGCCTGTTTAACTTGATGTCTTTCTTCTTCCTCTGAAATTACTTGAGGAGTTGGGCATTCTTCCTCTATCAAAGGAAATTTTCCTTTTCTTCTCAGGATGCCAACTCTTCTTCTTCATGTGGCAATGTTGATGGTTCACCAATTCTTGAAAATCCTACTCTTCAAGTCTCTCATCTCCTCTGTCCATCTCAGCTTGGCTTGGCTCAGGAGGAGTCATGGCCATGCTGCCCAAAATATCAAGCAAGCTTCCTTTTCCATCCTTTTCCTTACTCACTCCTTCCCTCTGGGGTTTCCCTTGACCTCTTATGAATTTTTCTTCTCTGGGGAATTTCAACATGCCCAATGGTGGATTTCCTTCTAGAGCTTCTTCTTACTATTCTTTCTTGCTCTTGCATGGGTGAGCTATCACCATCAGAGATAGATATTAGCTCCCTAAAGCTGCTGCAGAAGAAGGAATTTCCTTCAAAGGTATAGAAGGCTCTTTTGTTTTGATCTTTCTCACAGACCTTCTTCTTTTTGGTATATTCTCTCTTTCCATTTCCCTTTGTTCTTCTTCGTAGGGGCATCAATTTCTAGATTAGTTGAAGGAGAGAATGGGGCTGGAATTGTCCTTTTGATAATATTAGGGTTTTTCTTGAACTTTGCCAAGAAACTTGTCCCAAATTTCTTCTCCATTTTTTTTGACAAAAATGGTGTTGGCATATTAAATGAATTAGACCATGATGCCTGATTGTCCCAACACCCTAGGAATACCTCTGAGCCATGGTCTGGATAGAATAAAAAAGAAACCCTGGAAGGTTTATTATGTACTCAGGTTTTGTGGCTCCATACTTCAGATATATGAGCATTTTTAGACTTCTTTTCCCATAGACCCAAATTGACCATCACAGGTTAAATATTTCACTATCCAAAATGCTACCCTATCAAAGGGTTTGGGAAAACTAGCCCTTCTGACCCCTTTTATGATTTTCTTTGTATTGTAGATGTATTGGGGTTCAATTTCTCCTTCTTGTAGTAAGACTTCAACCAGTTCTTTCAAAGTCCCTTTGGCAAGTTGTGGGACATGCACAATTGGCACTCTAGACACATTACTTACATATTTATAGAAAAAGGAATAAAGATATTTCTCACCTTTGTCTGGATTTCTAGGTTTATGATGAATTCTCTTACCAATTCATCATTATGCCTTGAAAATTTCTTCAGGAACTCTAGCCATCCTGCATGCTCAAAGATAGATGCCACTTCTTCATCTATGAGAAAGCTGGGAATCATCCTCTAGTTCTGATTTCTTTTTAATCCCCATATCGGCTCGAGTTTTGTCTCTTTTGATTTTGTGCAAATTGGTTGCAAGCCCTCTTGCTTAGTTGTGAACTCGAAAACTTTGGCTACGGAACCTCTATTCTTAGTTGTGGAACCTCTGTTCTTAGCTGTGGAACCTTTTCTTTTTTTTCTTTGTTCTTTGCGGAACACAAACTTAATTCACTGCTCCTTCCTCAAAATATCTCTGCAACTTATTTCACTTGATTTTTGCAATAATGATTACTAATGATAACCATGCCACCACTTATTCCATCCAAATCATCTTCATGATTACACACTTGTAATCATAATGTATAAATAGATGACTCATCATACCTACTTTTAAATTAAGTCAAATCACACATGCAAACATTTAATTCAACCCTAAATAAGTTAAAAGATATAATTACCATCCTTGATGATGTAATCCTTTTGCTATGATGACTCGTCATTCCTACAAGTGGAACAAAACATGATTAGATAAGACAACTGGAATTCAAAAGAATTCCCTTTTATTTGAACTAGCCAAAAGAAGAGGTCAACCACCATTTGTTGGTTTTCAATTGACCTTTGAGAGAATTTTTTTTTTTTTTTTATTTATTTTTTTTTTTTTTTTGGGGGAAGAAAACACCATTTACTGGTTTTCATCTTCTTCCCTTTATTCTAGATCTATCATCTGGTTATTTGATCATTTTGGAAGAACTGGGTTCTTCCATATGATCAAATTCTTTTTTTGCTTCAATCTTCCTCAAGAATTCATCCTTAGTGGGAGGCTTCCTATAGAGTTTCAGCCTATGTCCATTGACCAAGAGTGTTTTGCTGCTGCCATCAATGGGAAGTAACTGAATAGAACCATTGTCAAATATCTGCTCAATCTGATAGGGTCCCAACCATCTGGTTCTCAATTTTCCCTTGAATTGTTGGTACTTAGAATCAAACAACAATGCCTAGTCTCCTACTTTGAATTTCCTTTTCTTGATATGTGTGTCATGCCATTGCTTCCTTTGCTCTTGAATTATCTCTGTCTGCTGAAGTGCTTCCATCCTTAATTCATCCAACTCATTGAGTTGAAGGATTCTTTCTTTTTGAGTTGCATTCAACTCAATTCCCACCTTCACTGTTGTCCTCAATGTCTGAAGTTCAAACTCTATAGGAAACAAGGGATTTTTCCCATAGACTAATTCATATGGTGAAAACCCTTGTTGTAGTTTTCCAAGTTGTATTATAAGCCCAGATAACTTCAGGTAGTCTCTTTACCCAATCTTTTCTCCCAACTTCAACTATTTTGGTAAGGATGTTCTCCAATTCTCTATTTGTTACTTCAGCTTGTCCATTTGACTATGGGTGGTAAGGAGATGACTTCCTATGATTGATTTGGTAATACCTTGTGAAAGCTTGGATCATATTAGACATGAATTGTGGTCCCTGATCTGAAACTATGCTCCTCGGTGCTCCAAACTTTATCATAATTTTGTTCCAAAGGAAATCAACAACTGCTTCTCAGTGGCATTTGTCAATGCCTGCACTTCTACCCATTTTTTCACATAGTCAGTACACACAAGAATATATTCCTTCCCTTGTGAAGGAGGATTAAAGGGACCAACAAAATCCAATCCCCATCTCTCAAATGGTTCAACCACAACTTGAGGTTGAAGAGGCATTTCATTGGTGAAAGTTGGTTGTCCCATCCTTTGACAAGGATCACACCTCTTGATATATCTCTTCACATCCTTGTACAGAGATGGCCAATAATAACCAGTGCCAAGTATCTTATGAGTTGTTCTTTTCACTGAATAGTGTCCTCCACTTGGTTCATCATGACATGCTGATGTCAAAGATTTCATCCTCTCTTACACACCTGCGCAAAGACAAAATCAGGACCACATTTAAATAGCATTCCATTTAACCATTTGAATTGTGCACTAGTTTTAATTAACTTCTTTATTTGTTTCTTAGTGAAAGAAGGAGGAAACTTCCTTGTTGCAAGATAATTTTCCATATCAGCAAACCATGGTGTACTTGCTGAGATTGCAAATAGTTGTTCATCTGGAAAGTTATCCTTGACTGGATCTTGCTCCCCTGTGGTGGTTAGTCTTGACAAAAATCAGCTACCACATTAGATTTACCTGGATTGTCCACAATGGTAATATCAAATTCTTGCAAAAGTAATAACCATCTAATTATTCTTCCTCCAACCACTGGTTTGTTCATTAAATACTTAATTGTTGAATGATCTGTGTGTACAAATATCTTGTACCCTGTAATGTAATGTCTGAATTTATTGATTGCATAAATCACAACAAGAAATTATTTTTCAGTGGTGGTGTAATTCTTTTCAGTGGGAGTAAGATTCTTGCTAAGATAATAAATGGCATACATCTTTCCTTCCTCATCTTTCTATCCCAAAACTGCACCAATGGAATAATTTGAGGCATCTATTTGGATATGAAATGGATTTTCCCAATTAGGTCCTCTCAATATTGGGGCACTGATTAATTTTTCTTTAATTTCTTCAAAAGCATGCTGACACTTTTCATCCCAAAGAAATTCATAGTCCTTGGTTAGAAAATTAAACATGGGGGCAAGCAATTTTACTGAAATATTTTATAAAGCACCTATAGTACCCAACATGCCCTAGAAATGATTTGATATCTGTGGGGGTCTGAGGAATAGGTAAATCTGAAATGATCCTAATTTTGTTTTGATCCACCTGAATTCCTTTTTTGAAATATGGTGTCCTAATACAATCCCCTCATCCACCATCATCAAACACTTTTCATCACTAAGAGATAGGTTGTGTTGTTCACATCTTGTTAACACTCTATCCAGATTTCTCAAAGCATCTTCAAATGTATCTCTGTGTATAGTGAAGTCATCCATATATACCTCAACACAATCATTTGTTAGATCAAAAAGATTGCAAGTACAACTCTGGAAAGTTGCAGGAGCATTGCATAAACCAAATGGTAACACCCTATAGGAAAAGGTTCCCCATGGACATGTAAATGTAGTTTTTTCCTGATCTTCAGCAACAACTCTGATCTGATTGTATCCACTAAAGCCATCCAAGAAAGAAAAGTATTGTTTACCTAAAAGGTTATCTAGGACTTGATCTATGAATGGTAAGGGAAAATAATCTCTCATTGTGGCTTTGTTTAGTTCCCTATAGTCAACACATATTCTCCATTTTTCCATTTTTTGGGAACAATTACAAGAGGAGATACCCACTGACTATCTGAGATAGGGTAGATAAAACCTACTTGTAATAGTTTTTCAATTTCTTGTTTGACTATATCCCTTAAGGTTGGGTTAATCCTTCTTTGAGGCTGCCTAACTGGTTTAATGTTTTTAGTATAGATGTGATGAGTGTAGATACTTGGGTGAATCCCTTCATGTCTTTGTAATCCCAAGAAAAAGCTTTAGTATGATTTTTTAGAACATCAAACAATTTAGCTTCTTCATCATCCTTCAACCAATTGTTAATGTTTAAAGTTTTACCGGTTGAATTTCAACATGCTTGGTTCCAATATGTGATGAACTGATTTGTGGGAAGGGTTTCATTAAAGTATTTAATGGACATGCATGTGGTAACAACATATGGTATGTAGCAACATCTCCAAAAGTTCCTTGAGACAAGAATACTGGAAAAAGGATAGTAATGAGAATTATGATACTTATCTCTTTGCAGGCCAAATTTTTTCATCACTGCTACTTTCTAGAAATTCTTCACCACTTCTGATGTACTTGAAACTGAAGCTACTGATTCATCCTCTCCCCATGAGAAATCTCATTCCTCCGGAGTGAAATTATTTTCAATCAAAGAGAATTGTTGTTGTCTGGTTCCGAACTAAATGTGGTGGTTCGGAACTATATAGTACAGGTTCGAACTAAGTTAGGTTCTAAACTAAGTTTTAGGTTCCGAACTAAGTTCATAGGTTCAGAACTAACTAGGTTTCGAACTATTTTTGATTGCTTCGAGGACAAATTTGGTTCTCATCCAATGGTGGATTAATCATCTCTTCTACTTCTCTTACATGATCTGCAATGTGATCATAGCCAAAGAAGACAAATTTTTCTTATTAGTTTCAGGAGAATCAACCCACAATTGTTCATGATTGTCAGTAAAAGGTCATGTGTAGTAGGATATAAGGAAATTTGTTTAGAGTTCTTACCATTCGAGATTGTCATATCACCTGACCTGCAATCAATTAAAGCAACAATTGTAGCTAACCATGGTCTACCCAAAATAATGGGATAACCCAATGTTTTACCTTTTGGCTGTAGTATAAGGAAGTCAACTGGATATTCCCATGACTCCACCATAACCGCCACGTCTTCAATAATTCCTTCTGGTTTTGCTACAAACTGGTCTGCCATCTGCAATATGGTATTAGTAGGTTGTATACCCATTAATGGTAATGTTTTTCAGAGTATCCACTATCATTACATTGATAGCCACTCCCAAATCTACCAAAACATTATGTATATCCTTATTTCCTATAGAGATAAAAATAACAGGACTTCCAGATCTCCGTATTTGGGAAGTAAAAGTTTTCCTGCTAATAAATCAACAAGTTTCCCATCTACTTTGATAGTCTTGGGGTATTGTTTCTTCCTTCCAGATTTTTCATACATAACATTTTGATTAATTTGTTCAATTCTGGAATGTCTTTAATTGCTTGTAATAGTGGTATTTCAATATTCAATTTCCTTAATTCCTGTACCAATTCAGACTCCTTGATTTCTATAGCTTCTTTAAATCTCTCTGGAAATGGAGTCTCAGTAGTGTTGCTATCTGGCTCCTTTTCTTTTCTTTCTATATCCTCTTTTGGAACAACAAGTACTAGGATTTCATTTTCTTTTGTCATTTCAGTGATTATAAGGGGTGGATTGTTAATGATTTTCCTAGATCTAGTTTGAATATCCTTACAATCCATAAGCATGTAAATCAACTGATTTTTTTGGTTTTGTTCCATAAACAGAGTTGTTTGTTTGTTTCTTGGATTTTCTACTGGTTGTGTTGGTATTTGCATTTGGACTACATTCTTAGTTTGTGAATTTTGTGCAGGGGATCCCATGATGGCCTGTTGATTCTGATTTGGATATGTTCTTCCTTGAGCATAATTACTAGGGTTCCATCTAGGTTGTGACCAAGCATAAGGATTTCCTTGACCAGCCCATGGTTGTTGATGTCCCTGAGCATACCAAGCTTGATTTTCCCAATCTTGAGGGTTCCAAGTTGGTTGAGGTACCCAAGGTGGTTGTCCCCAATTTTGTGGTACTGACTGAGCAGCCCATGGCATCATCCATGGATTAGGAACTGATCTTGGCATAAACTACCCTTGGTTAGGTTGTCTCTAAACAAAATTCAATTCTTCTATTGTAGATGAGGCACTGGTTTGTTTAAGTTGATTCTTAATAATGGGAAGTAAAGAACAAACATCAGTATCATGTTCTTTAGATTCACAGATAAGACACATTTCTATTTTATCCAAAGGATAGTCTCTTAGTGCATGCTTCTTCCTACATCTAGGACAATACATAGCCAATGGTTCAGTTTTGGCATTTTCTTTAGCTTGTAATCCATCCATAGTAGAGGTTAATTGCACTAAAATGTCTGTTTTAAAGTTTGCTAACTCATCCATTAGTTTGTTCATATCTGGATTCAGACTTTTCACTGATTTTCCTTTTCTAGGTCCACCTCTCATTCTGGAATAGCTTCTACAAATCTCCTTAATTTCATTCATTCTTATCTGATCAATGTCTCCACCTCCTATCAAGTTAAGGGCTTCCCTAGATTCATCATCCAAACCTTTAAGAAAAATGGTTTTACTTAACTCTGAAAGCACAAATCCACATCTTTTGCTAACAAAGAGGAATCTGTCTAAATAGTCTTCTATGTTTTCATCTTCCTCCTGCTTGATTTTGAAGAATTCTTCCTTCCTATTTCTCCCTCTACAATAATCTTGGTATTTATCTAGGAAGGTAGTCTCCATTTGTGCCCAAGTGCTAATAGAGTTGGATGGTAATCCCATGAACCACCTCATTGCTGCATCCTTCAAAGTGGATGGAAACAACTTGAGTTTTTGATTATCTATTTTATAATCATAGGTCTGACATAGTACCTTGAACTCAAATAGAAATTGGTCAGGATCTTCAGATGACATCCCTCTAAATGTGGGTAAATGTGCAGGTGAGATATTTTTCATTGATGTATCATCATCTCCCAATTGGATTGGATAAGTAAAGGTCCTATCAGGTACTCTCTCAGCTTCTCATGCCATTTTAAAAATATTTTTGAATTTTCCTCCCAATCAATGTGGTAAGTGGTATGCCTTGGGGAAGGTGAAAAATTAGGAGTAGGAGGTTGACTACTCAATTGAGAATCAAAACTCACCCTAAATGGATCTTGAGTAATAAGCCTTCTCCTAAAAGTTCCACTTCCTTCAGGTGACTGATCTAAGAATTCCAAAGGTGGAAATTTATTTCTTGTATGACAGGGGATGATGGTGCCTCCAATTCTTGATCAATTTCCTTACTTTGACTAGAGGATGTTATGAATTCTTGTGAAGATGTTTTTGGGAGGAATCTACCCTGTGAGTCTCTTGGTCTACTCATATATTTTATGATATAGTAGGGAAGATCCTTCAACTACTAGATGTATGATTTGTTGCTCTTGCTAACACTTAATTAGAAAGTTCCAACTAGTGTTCCCAGAAATGGCACCAAAAATGATGGGTGTCATTATTCCCTTCATTTAATCAACTTCTTGTTGATGTCATATCAAACTAGGGGTGTGTCTAAAGCTATATGCAACAAGAGTAATCTTATCGATCTAGTAGTTGACTATAGTTATTTTTGTATTTTCTGGGGGATCTTTTCAATGTCTTAAGGACTTCTTGGTAAAACCTTATTTAAATCATACTATGAAAACTTGCTGAAAGTAAACACACTAAAAGCTTTGCTAAAAGGAAACACACTTTGCAGAATGGAAACACACAAATGGAAATAAACACACTTGCTTTTGAAAGTAAACACACTTGCTTTTGGAAATAAACACACTCAATTTAGAATGCTTGAAAACAATTGCAAGAAATATAAGAATCTATCTAAACACCTGCAGGAACAAGTATACAACAGAGTTTAACTGGAAAGAATTAAAACAATACAGAATTAACAGATCTAAGCTATTTGTTGAAGAAATATAAATACCAAATAAATGAATATCCTGGTCCTTGGGGGAGTGGGCCCTTGCTCCTCCTCGAATCAGGATTTAACAACTCAAAATTCTCTCAAATAAGAATGGCTATTTTATTGATAAAACATTCAGTATTACAAAATGTATTGGATCTGAGTACTTAGTCTATATTTCTCTTCTCTATTCTATATCTATTTCATATCATATTCTATATATATATCTATCTACTGTAGGTCTACTTTTATATACATTTTACAATCATAGTTGTCTCAATGATTATGATGAAATCGAATCATGCCCAGAATAGATGTTGAGTCAGATTGTGGCTGATCAGACAAGCTGTAAGATAACTATCCCTGGATCTACGTGTTCAGAAATCTTCTCATCCTTTCTGATTGAAAGGGTCGTAGATGCAAAATCTCTGGATGTGGTTAGAATAGATAACTCCCATCGGTTCCGAACTTTGAGAGAAGTTCCAGAACCATAGGAAATGTTAAGGATCAAAACCGTGAGAGTTCGGAGCTATACCCAGGAGTTCGGAACTAAGTCCAAAAATTTTGGAACTAAATACTGGAGTTCGAACTAAGTCCGAAAGTTCTAGAACTAAATGATGACTATGTGATGGAGTTTCGAACTAGCTTGGAAGTTTCGGAACTAAGTCTGTGTAGGAACAGATGCTACCAAAAACATACTGAATGCTACATGCTTCATTTCTTCGACTGATTAGACCTACTTTATTACAAAACTGAATTTCAAACACACACTTCATCAGGAATTTTAGAGATTTTAACATTAGAATCACAATCAATCAAAAGATAGACAATTACATCCTAACTCATATCAGATCAACTAAAAGTCACAAAATGCAATCAAACTTAATAAAAAGGAGAGTAAGATGAGATCATATATTATACATTAATCACCTTACATGGGATAGCAATGCACTGGTGGGTAACACATAGAGATAACCTCTTGGAATGGCGAGAAGTGAGAATTACCTTTTCCACCAGGTTTACTCAGAGTAATGTACCTATAAACATTTTTGAATTTCATGGTAATAATCGGGCATCACATCATTGTATATTTTTAAGAGACTATGGGCGCAAGGTCGAGAGGCTTTATCGTTATCCTTTTAGGTACATAAGTTATACTCCACATTGTGTGGATTCATGCATGCAGTATGTCCATCGTGAGATAAAAAAGGGAGAGGCTGTGAACTAGCAAGAGATGACTGTAAGTATGATTCAAACTTTTGATTACTTTTTTACTAATCCTCCAGTCTATGAAGATTTACAAATAATAAAGCGCATCACATTAGGGGATAGCACAAAGGTTGAAGTTTTGGAGAAGATAATCTCAAGGTGTGCCTTAATCTTAAGGAGACAAAAGAAGTACAAATTGGTCACGCCTAGAAAGAAAACGAGAAGGGTAAATTGGTCTATATGATTGATGACAAGGAATTTGACAATTTAGATGTTAGCCACACTAAAGGTGCGCATGAGGTAATGGATTCTACAGATGAGAAGGCACGTGCGTACCATGCTCCCATTAACATAAATAAGGTGAAAATTGGTAAGAAGGATCAACCTAAGGAATAAATCTTTGGGGATTACTAGTCGAACAGAAGGGAAGTAGCCAAGATCATCAAGCTCTTGCGTGACTTTTCAGGATATCTTTCCAAGGGGTTACCATGAATTAAAAGGTGTGCATCCTTCTTTGGGTGAGATGAAGATAAATTTGAAATAATGGCACACACCTGGTTAGGAAGATGCCTTATAGGATGAATCCTAACCTATGCGTGAATGTGAAAGAGGAAATTGATAAGATTCTCAAGTCTGGAATAATTGAGCCAATTAAGGAATCTAAATGGGTCAACCCCATGGTTATCAGTATCAAGAAGGATGGAAGGATTAGGATCTGTGTGGACTACAGAGAGTTGAACACTTCATGTGTCATAGATCCCTTTCCCACCCCTTTCACAGAATAAATCCTTGAAGGAGTATTTGGGCATGAGATATATTATTTTACAGATGGTTTTTTAGGTTATCACCAAGTGCACATCATGAAATAATACCAAGAGAAGAAAAATTTCACCATTGAGTGGGGAATGTTTTTGTACACAGTCATGCCCTTTTGATTGAAGAATGTTCTAGCATTGTTCTCATGCATTGTGGTGTAGGCTTTTCATGATTTTATTCATAAATTCCTTCATGTGTATTTGGATGATTGGAAAGTATATGGTTTGGTTAAGGATCATTATGATAATTTGAGGCTTATATTTTAAAGGTGTGGGTACTTGAGAATCTCTCTCAACATTAAAAAGTGTACCTTTGCTACACCCTTTGGAACACTACTTAGGCACATCATTTAAAATGAAGGATTATTGGTAGATCCAACTAAGATAGTTGTGATCTTGGGCCTAGAAGAACCTACAAATAAAAAGTAATGTGCAAGTATTTCTAGGACATACAGCGTACTACATGAAGTTCATCAAAGGATATGTAAAGATTACCGCACCCGTAGAAGAATTGTTGAAAGCTAAAGGAAAATGTCATTGGGGTGGCGTGCAACAACAAGAATTCAAAACCTTGAAAGAGAGGCTTACTACTGCACCTATTTTATGCTTTCCATCATGGGATAAGCCATTTCATGTTCACATTGATGCCTTTGGAATGGTAATTGGCACAGTGTTGGCACAACCAGGGAAGGAATTGTGGATCATCTTGTATGTTTTGTAAGTAGGAAGTTGGCACCTAATGAGAATAATTACACAACTACTAAGTGAGATGTTGTTTCTATGATCTACGCATTCCATAAGTTCATACAGTACTTATTGGCTACTCTATTTATTTTCTATATAGATCATATGGCACTTAAGTACTTCATTAACAAGCATGTTTTTAAGGGCACATATGCGGTGGATACTCTTGTTTTAAAAGTTTGACTTTACTGATTGTTTTGAAACCAGGTAAGAACAACTCGGGGCCGATTATTTTTCATGAATTAATTTCAGTGAGGACGTGCATAGCATTGAGGACACGATACCGGATGCACGATTGTTCGAGTTGAGCTACGTGCCTACCGAATTGAAATATATTCCATTATTTTTATGCACTAGTATGGCACCGAAGGAATGAATACATTGGAGAAAAAGTATCTTGCTATATGTGTGGCACCTTATCAGTTGATTGGTGGAGATTTATACAAGTTTAGTTGTGATGAGGTTTTGCACCGTTGTGTTATGAAACATGAGTGTGACGCCATTATGGAGGAGGCTCATG
Organism: Taxus wallichiana var. yunnanensis; assembly: GCA_018340775.1. Taxonomy (NCBI): domain Eukaryota; kingdom Viridiplantae; phylum Streptophyta; class Pinopsida; order Cupressales; family Taxaceae; genus Taxus; species Taxus wallichiana. The sequence continues at coordinate 753,469,988 of CM031242.1, forward strand.
GTGGAATACTAGGAGGGCATTACACTGGTGATACCACTGCATGCAAGATCCTTATGGATTGACTTTGGTGGGAGACCTTGTACAAGGATAGTAAGGAATATGTGAAAGCATGTGATCATTTTCAGTGCCTTGGAAAACCTATACATAGAGATGAGATGCCACTTCAACCGATTATGAGCGCATAACATTTTGAGAAGTGGGATATTGAATTTGTAGGTCTTATTTCACCATCGTCATGTAGGACTAACGTGCACTAAATTATTACTCGTACAAACTATCTGACAAGGTGGGCATAGGAAACACCTACAAAGGATTGTACAACAATAAGAAAAAACAAGATTCTTATGGGAAAATATTATTAGTAGGTATGGCTGCCCATTAAGCTTGACAAGTGATAGAGGAACTCATTTATTGAATGAGACAATAAGAATCTTATTGGTAGAGTTTATGGTAGCACACCATAAAACCACTCCTTATCACCCTCAAGCTAATGGTACTATAGAAGCTTTCAACAAGATTTCAGGACAAGCTTTGAAAAAAATCTATGATGTTGGAAAAAAATATTGGGATGATAAAGTGTTAGCTATACTTTGGGCATACATGACCACTTATAAAAGGTTAAACAAGGCTACACCTTTTCAGTTGGTGTTTGGTGTGGAAGAAATACTACCACTTGAATTTATGTTACCATCCTTGCATATTACACACACAAGTGGACTTGATTATGAACAAGTTGTGGAAGAGCGCATTGACAAACTAATGCAGTTAGATGAGAGGCATACAATTGCACATTAGAGTTAGAAGACTAAGAAAGTCGACGAGAAGGAATGGCATGATAGGCACATTAAGAACAAGAAATTTAAAGTTAGAAAGATGGTCCTTCTCTATGACTCCAAGTTTTTGCGCCACCTAAGAAAGTTGAAGGTGCATTGGTTAGGACCTTTTGTAGTAACCAAGATACTCAAATCAGGCACATGTTAGTTGCAGGCGCTGGATGGCACTATGTTTCCCAGTTACTTCAATGGGAGTAGGTTGAAGCCCTACTATAAATAAAACTTCTTGGTGTTTGTAATAAGGTAATATTTCCATTTAGATTATATTTCCCTTTCATGTGTTTCTTTCCAGTTGTTGTTATGCTTTGTTATTTCATTTCCTATTTTTTTATAACAAGTGCAATTGCACGCAAGAATCTGATTCCTCTATATTGAGTTCATGCATAGAGGACCGTGCATACTTTTAGTGTGAGGTGAACCAGTGCAATTGCGGTGAAGAAGAAAATTATTGACGTTGGGATTTATACATGTTGGCACATTTGAGGGTGTTCTCTGAAGTATTGTCACAGAAGGAAAAGGTACTACAGGTGCTAGGGATGAAGGTGCTCTTAAGGAAATTGCTTAGGATGAAGACCACACATGAGAAAAGGTTCACGTAGTGTAATGTGAGGTAGGTTGTGGCATGATAAACTACTTGGTATGAGGTGCATAGGATTATGCACTACAACACATAGAGGAGTGCATAAGGAGGTATGTGGCTTGTGAAGTAGTGGTGAGCACTAGAAGGTTATGACTAGAGCACGAAAGAAAGAAGAGAAAAATGTGAAAAATGTGTAATTAAAGTTGAGTATTGTGGTAGGTGAGGAGTAATTAATGAGGGAATTTTGAAAAATCTATAAAATGAGTGCAAGAAACTTCATTCTTACTTGAATGATAGAGTGTTTGAGTATTAAAGAGCAATTGAAGTGTGAATGAGTGTGAAGTATGAGTGTAGATGAGAATCCATCAAACCTATAGGAATTTTGTCACATCCAAAGTAGACCTCCTTTGTGAGGTGTGAGAATAAGTAAAAGGTGTGAGAAGAGTAGGGTTGAGGGTTTGACTCTCAAAGATAGGGTTTGGAAAGAAGAAATTGAAGCTAGGTCACACGAGGATGGGGACACAGAGGTATTTGAAGGCATAAAAACACAAGGGAAAGTTGTGAAAGTTTCACATGACACCAAAAAGAGCACTGCGGTGGTCACAAATGGAAAAAGAAGAAAGAACCAGAAGTGGAAGTAGAAGAAGCGCCTGAGGAGAGATTTTCTAAAATGGTATCCTGAGGGCGTAATCATGGTACATATTAGGGAATCCACGTCCGAAAAATCAAAGTAAGTGATTATAATCATCGTGTTAGTTCAAACAAGGATCAGATAGAGAAAAAGTTGGTAAAGAAGACCATTCGGGAAGCTCAAGATGATAAACCCATCTATGATGATGAAGGGTATAAGACCTTGGAAAAAGTGGGAGTCTTACAGATTTATGAGTTGCCATATTTTGGAAAACCACAACAACTTTTGCTGAGTTGTGGAGCTCAATTACTTCAGATTAGCATGCAATAATAAACTTACAGAAACTACAATAACTAGAATCGATTAAGGAGGTGACATCGGTCAAGCAAGGAGGAACCGACATCGGTTAGGGCTAACCGACGTCGGTTACCTATGTGTGAGTGTTTTAATTAACTCACGGGAATTAGATCTAATTTTAGCATTAAAGCAGATCTATTGATTGTAATTACATGGCTAAGTGCCCTAAGTTTGTATATGCCTATATAAGCATGAAAGCTAGGGTTTAGAAGTAGAGAATTGAATGAGTTAATGATTATTGTGAGAATAATTATGAGAGATAGAATTCTTGGAGAAGAATCAAAATCTTGAGAGAAAGAAATTATTGTACATCTGAGAGGTGTGGAAGATTGTAAATATTCAATTGTATATCTTGTGAAAGATTTGGATAATAGATTGGTTTGTTTCTTGGTGGATGTAGCCCACATTGGGTGAACCATGTTAAATCTGGTGTTGATTTATATCTTTTGTTTTGTATATTTTTCTGGTAGAATATCCACTTTTATTACATGTATACTTATATTTGATATATAATCTATACGACCTTGTGCTAACCCCAACAACTTTACCAATGGATCATGTTAAGAGTCCATGAAGACTTTTTTATTTCGCGGTAGGTGAGTACAAATCACCATGTAATTGATTGGAAGACTTACGGGGTTACGGAGCTCGGATACGAGATATTTTCACTGATATAGATGATGAAGTAGGTGTGGAGGCTACTACGGTTGAGATGCCTTAACAGAAAATAGGGCGCGTGATGGACATTTAAAAGGTAAATAACCCTATTATTAAAAATTTTGTGCATCTTTTGACCAAGCTCAATAATTACGAGAGATGGGGCCAAGTAAACAATAATGGCTCCACATTGCAAATAATATGGTGAAGGAACGGTGTACAATATTGTTGCATTCATCACAGAAGGAATTATTAAACACACGTGGGCAACAATATTACATGGGGTATGATCCTCTTATCGATTGTGTTTGCAGAGATTGGGGTTCCAGATGGCCCTAAGGACAAGATGTGGAACCACAAAAGAAGAAGTCATTGGTGAGAGTTTCGTAGACTACACATGTGATGGGGTTACAGGTGTCTATAAGATCATATTAGAGATGTTTTACGAGAAGAATTCACAAGGCATTCGATTATGAGTGATGCATACCAATCAACCCGCCTATGATGTTGGATAGGAAGGTAGAATTTGTAGTTTACCAACACTATTGCATTGGGATATTTTTCATGAAGGATGGTAAGAAGAGCCCTTGGTTTCCATAGGCCTTTACTAAGCACTATTTCTAGGCCTTCGTGAATAGATTTTTAAACATGTGGAAGTTGAGATTCGATGCAAACAAGGTATACTATGATTACCATACGCTACGAAAGACTTATGTGGATCCTAGTATGACGTCTTATATTGAGACTATGATATCAAATGATATCATCATAAACTCTATGACTTTGGCAGTCGGGAAGATAGATGCAGCTAAGGTATACATCTACCTTAAGCCTAGGTTGGTTAATGGAAAATACATTGAGGATGAGTTTAAACTCCCAGAGCTACCTAAGGGAAAATGTAAGTAGGGACAAGGCAGAGCACGAGGCCACCCCTCCAAGGACAAAGGAGGAATAAAATCCTAAGGATGAAGAGGAAGAGAGGGAGGATAATGGTGCACTAGATCATGGTGCCACAAGACAAGGACTATAGGAATTAAAAAGTCGTGGCAAGGATATTCCTCCAAGGAAGGATGAAGAAGAGGTAAGAATTGACCTTGAGGCTGAGGATACAGAAAAGGAAGAGAGTGGCACGGTTGACCGTGGTTATAGGAGAAATCTAAGGAAAAAAAACCAAAACACAAAGAAGTGGTGCGGGACCCTCCGAGGTAGTAAGGAGGTCACCTGAGAACTACGTTGGTCAAGCAAAGCCCATTGAAGAAGATGAAGAGAAGGAAAAAGTTAGTGATGTAGAATGATATCAAGGAAAAGGGGTTGTCAAAAAAAGATGCACACAACATAGGGTAATCACTTGTTATCAATGTGGAAGGTGAAGAGGAGCACAAAGAAGAAGATACTAGCTACAATAAAGTAGTGCTCAATCAAGAGATCATGGGGGCGCGTAGGGTGAGAAAGGATAAGGTATGTTTCCAGGATCGGGAACTCATATTCTCACAGGTAGGTTGATTGGTAGAGAAAGAGGAGAAGAAGTTTTTCAAATGTCAAACCTTGGGTATGTTAATGACCCAACTAAGATCATTCGAGATGAGATTCCAAAGTACACTCGTTGTTAAACAATTATATGGGTGGGAGATGATAGACCCCAATAATATGTTGAGTGGAAAATGCAGAGGCAAATGGATGAACTTGAGTTCGATGTGAGGAAGCATGTATAAGGTACAAAATGAAGAAGGTACCTCAAGCGACCCATATAATGGTAAACTGACCGAGTTCATAAATGAATAGGCTAGCAATGCCTTGAAAAAAATGGTGGTAGAAGTGGTGAGAGAAATTTATATAAAGGGGTCATGCTCGAGAATGTTATTGGAAGATAATAAGAATAAGGAAAAGGAAATATAGCGAGTTGACTAAGGCACATGAAAAAGTGAGAGAGGCGTAAAAGGCTATTCTAGATATTGTTGCCAACATTGAAATAAGGTTTTGGAGGCAATGCCATAATTTGATGAGTGCACACGAGAATATGTACCCATCGGCCCTAAATTTTCTACAAGAATTAGTTAACTTACTACTCAAGGAGAGGACAATCGTGCAAGGGGAACTCAAGAAGACATTATGGTAGAGAAGGGGAAGAATAAATATACTATAGTATGTAAGATTGTGGAGTACGACATTATGTTGCAAACATTGAAGGATGAACTGAAGAAGAAGGAAGGTTAGGTGTTGGATAAATGTCAAGATCCAAAGTATATACTTAAGGCATGAACAATCTAGGAGGAAAACGATGTATAGGTGACCAAGAAGGATGAGGCACTTGGAAGAGAAGAAAAGATGGTCGTAATTGCAAAGAAGTGTGACGCGCTTAAGGCAGAAAAGGAGCCTCGTGAGGTACAAATAAAGGAGCTATGATAACTAGTGGTGTGAAGAATTAATTTCATGGAAGGAATGGTATCAGGCCTGGCTGGAGTGACAAGGGAGCTGAAGCACAAAGGTGAGGACATGACTCCAGATGAGATGGGAGAGATAATTGGGGCAGTCCCAAATATAGCGAAGAAGGGGCTGGTAGAATGGAATGAACTGGAGAGTATAATAAACAATGAATATCATGAGATTTTATAAGTAGTTAAGGAATAAGGAATCAATGCGCACGTTGAACATTCTTCCATTATTTCATTCTTTGTAAACAAATTCTTTATTCATTTATTATTTGAGGTTGTAAGATGAGTCAACCACATTTCCAAGGATAGAAATGTAATTAGTGCATGGTAATGTTAGGTGGAAAAAGGGCTAAGTATGAATATCACATGGAAAAGTGAGGCATGCAAGTAGGGTACATGTATGCGTGTAAGGACCAGTAAAGTAGTGCACGGAAGGCTTACGCCTAGGAAGATAGAACTCATGACTTAGCTGATTTTGTTGTTACGAGCTAAAAATAGAAAAGAAAAGTTGGAGTGCAGACTAATCAAAGGATAAAATCAGGATGACTTGGCATTCAAGGAAAATATATTTTTGGGGAAAATCACATGCAAAGACCACAAAATGAGGTGATCTAATAATAGTATTAAAACAAATTTTATTTATAAGATTAATCTATTATTAGGTTTTATAGAAAATCATGCACGCCTTATGGATGTTTTTGGATGTACGGGTGGTTATTTTGAGCACACTTATTATTGGGAGAGTGCATGGGTGGTGAAGGGAAAGTCCCCACCTTGTGTGTGTGTGTGTGTGTGTGTGTGTGTGTGTGTGTGTCATAATTTTGGGTACAATTTATGAGAGACTGTGTGAGAAAAAATCCGTGATGTATTAGTGTTATATTGTTACGATGTACTTGCGCACATGAATCTATGTTTACTATTTGAAGGTTATGTAATTATCTTTGTTATGTAATACTTTGATGTAATGGATTATGGAGGATGGATTCTGGTAATTAATGTGTCTGAATATGGTGAATACATGGTGCAATTGATCTTAGTTGTTATATAATCTGTTATGTTTCCTTATTACATGTGTTTCTATTATAAGCTCATGATATGATATATGTAAGGATCTTCACTTAATAAATTCTTTGATAATGGTTATTATGGATATGTATGCTAACATCTTGAAAAGCAAGCACAAAGGAGGGACCTAGTAGCTTTGCACGCTTCGGGTGAGCGTTCAGATCTATCTGAATGAGGTGTCAAAGCACGCATAGCAATTTTTGGAAATAAAATAATACACCGCAAGTTGGAGAAGCTCTGGGAATTCTGAATTTATCGCCTTAAATTTAGCCTAGTTTGTGAGCTCCTGTGTAGCCTTTCGTGACGCCTCTTAAACTATACTTGTTATCTAATCAAGTGTCAATTCATCTACCTTCTCCTTCAACTCATGTGTCACTACCGATAGCTCAAAGACTTACCTCTTCTAGTGCATACATGTGCTCTAGAACCAATAAATGAAGTTGTTGGATTCAGACCTCCATTGTCTCTCTCATGGCTTTAATTAATTCCTTCTATGTTGATATTTTTTCCCTGACCTTAGTGCGCTCAATTTTAGTTGTAGGTTTCTTTTCTTGGATGACCTTGAGCTCTATCCCTTCCTTAAGGACCCGCGCATTGATAATAGGGTCACTCTTTTGACACCTTCGAAATCTAACTCTACCTTAGTGATAGTTTATCTGATTTGCATGTCTAATGCCTCAATCTTAGCTATCCTAGCTTCCACATATTCCTTATTTACTTCTTTTTCTTTGGCCAATTCCTCATCTATTGGCCCCATGTAGCTCTTTATGTTCACCAAAAGCATCCCCATCGAGTCCTCAAGATATTGTTGTTGAGACTCATAGCACCCCGGATGCGAGATCAGCTTCTAAGTTAATCACTCTAGCATCCAGTGTGATTGCACAACATGGAAACCTCTCTCCAAGCGTGGGACTTGCAAAACCGAGAGAGGAATCTCCAGAGAAGGCTGGTTCCTACTCCTAAACTACCTGCCACAAGCTATTCCAGTGCAGGCAAGCTAATCTAAACCTAATCTAACCATGCCAAGGAGACAAAGAGAGAGAGAAAAGGGAAAAACAGCAAAAGCCTACACTAAAACGGTGATACACCAGAGAAGGAGAATGTTGAACATCTATCAAAACTGCCATGGGACAAGGAGAGGTGAGCAATGGGAAGGATGGACAGATGCATCACAGGCCCAAAGATAGATTTCACACAGAAAATGCCCCAAAACTCCGTGAACACAGCTCCAGACCTGTAATGAACATCAGAACATGCACAAATACCTGCAATGAAGAGAGGCAAGAAGAAAACAAGCAAAGGAACGAGTAAGGATGGACAGATGCATCACAAAACACGTTTTTGTTGCTCCAGAAGTTTACACAGAACATCATTTCAATAGTAAAAGGCAAAACGCCATTACAGAGCAAGGGAGGAGGTTCAAACTCCATTTTCAACCCTGGAGAAGAAAAAGAAGGGAGGGCAGAGCAGAAAAGATGAACAACTTGTAATTATTTTGAAAGAAGCCCCTCTGTACAATATATAGGAAGAAAGAGAGAGGGAAGAGAGAGGAGATTCGAATCTGCCCCAACCACTCCCAGGTCACATTTAACTCATTTCATTATGGCAGCAGGTGAGAACCACGCAAAATGGCGGATGTCTAGCGAGAACGCAGCGAGTATCTGTTGTATTAAAGCTCGTCCTTTGAAACGCGTACTTCGTCTATTATCACGTGTCAGAGCTGTTTCTTAACTTTTTCTCTCCACACCAAACCAAAATGCAAGATTGACCCTAGAAACGTGTAGAGCATTTCACCAGCTTTCCAATGATATAAAGAACGTGAAAATCCGAGCTCTGGATCGAAAGTTATGGAGGTCTGAAGATTTAGGGCACAAAACAGGTGAAAACGGATTTTTAAATTTCTTTTCCCATGTTCTGCCATCTGGATGACATGTGGCAGGCTCTGGTCCGCTGAGCAATTCCCTCTCTCCACCTTTTCGTAGGTTTTTCTTGTGGGCCCCTTAAACTTGGACACGTGGCACTATTTCATTGGTTTGGATCAGTGCTCGAAAACTCGCCCCTTTGACTTTTGGACCTTTTTCCTTGGCGACACGTGTCATGCTGTGATTTGTCCACGGCCTGCTGGATTTTCACGTCCACCGCGTCCTTTTGTCCCAAATGTCCCAGTGCTTCGTGGGACAAAATCCTCCGATCCGCCCGAAATGGGCTTCCTCGTCCCTTTTCTGCCGGTGACACGTGGCATGATCTGATTGGCTTTCGGCTCCTTCGGCTATCCGCGCCTTCCGCGTCCCTCTGTCCCACTTGTCCCAGTGCTACTTGGGACAAAAACTTCCGATTCGCCCGATTCGGCCGGTTCACGTACATCTGTTCCAACTGTCCGGACTGTCTGGGACAAATTCTTCCGGTTCGCCCGATTCGGCCGGTTCGCGTTCCCACGGCCCGAATGTCCCAAACTGTTTTGCTCAGCAGTTAGTCGATTTTCTTCTTCTTCGGCCGAACCGGCTTTCCACGTCCCGCGTGTCCCACGGCCCGGATGTTCCTTGTGCTCTGCAGACCGCCTGGCGATCTTTCGGCCGATTCGCGCCTCGACGTCCCTCATGTCCCGACTGTTGCGAAGACTAGGACTTAGCCATTTTTCATGATTTTTTCTGGCCCAAGCTTGTTCCTTTTGTAGCCTTTCACCTTTTCTCAGAACTTGCTCTTTTCAACCTGGGACTTGAATTTTCTGATGCATGTTATCAAAATTACCCTGGGGGGTGAATTTTGGATAACAATTTGGTGACTCAGCGGGGTCATCTGCCTGCTAGATGAAGTTACCAGTTGCCTGAAGCATCCATTGGGCATGGAGTCATGAGTTGTAACCTGCAACTGATCTGAACTTTGAAAACCTCCCTCTGAGCCACTTGAAACCCACTGGACATGGAGTTGTTCTCACCAAAATGCCACTGAAACGAACTATGCAAGAGCAAAACCAGCAACACCAAAACTATGTACAGAACTGAAAATCATACATGCTCCAAATGGAACATGCAGAGTGTGCACAAGCACTTCTTCTACTGAAAGCAAACCTACCTACTCTACTCTAACTGGGAGCAAAGGGCAAGCTAAACAAACCCTGCAATTGGTTGTGAGAAATAGCTTCCCTTTCTCAAAAGTGGCAGCCATGCAATTGATTTGGAGCTGATCATGGCTGTTGGGATGAGTGGAAAATCAACAAGAAGCTGGTCTCCCACCCAAATCATCAAGGTATCAGCTGAAGGTGAACCCAATACCTCTTTTAGTTGCTCTGCATTTGGATTTAAGGGGTATGACAGCTGATCCTTGGTACTTTGTAGCTCATCCTCATGCTCGAAGTAAGCATGACTGGTTGTGACTTCTCCTTTGGCTCCAATGAAGCCAAATACCTGATTGGGCAAGGTCTGATCCGTTTGATATGCCCATAGCTCTGATTTTCAACTCCAAAAATGGAGTCTTCTTGTAGACCTTCTTGAATGGATGGTGTGGAAGAAATGGTGAAATTCCTCTGTCCTTTCTCTTCCTCTAATGAAGAACATGAAAGATTAAAATCTTCCAATCTTGATTCCAAAGAGCTGCTATAGGATGCAGGCTGCTGCAAATGAATGTTCTCCTTCATGACAGCAGACTCTTGTGTTTGGAATGTGGATGATGAAAGAGAGAATGGTGGAAACTCAACCGGCTCTTCTCCATCAAAACAGTCCTCCAAATCTGACAGATAAACTGCCTCATGGCTGTCCTGCTGCAAATGTTCAACTTCCTCCATGGTGTCCTCTTGATCTGTAACTTGACCACCATGGTTTCCTTCACCCTCCAGATTGAGTTTGAGAGATCAAACTCCTCTTCAGTACTAGAACTTGAGAGAGGTGAAGTATAAAGAAAAACTGAAGGTTCTCCTGTAGCCTGCTTTGTGCTCAAACCCCTTGGATCTGCGCTTTTCTCCTCCACAGCTAGAATGTGCTCCTCTTCTTTTGGATCTGGAGCAGCTTCTCCCTTCTCCAATGTTTGAAGACAACCTTGCTCTTGGTTGAACTCTTCCTCCAGCATGAAGTTTGTCAAGTCAAACTCTTCAATCTGCTGCTCTAGAGGACAAGTTGGGACTGCAAGAACTTCTTCTGCTGCTGCAACAAAATCAGTCCTGACCACCATTTGTTCTCTGACTTCAACCTCTCCTACAGGCTTAACCATCAAGGGGATCTTTGTTATCCCAAATTTGGCAGCCCAACTCCTCAAGTTGTCTGTCATTTCTTTTCTTCTTGGCTCTTCCTCTTGCTCTCCTTGATGGCTGATTTTTGCAATTTCTTCTTCCCTACATGGAATTGGGAATGCAAGAGGAGGGGTGGGTTGCAACTCAATTGATTTGGCATTTTTTTGTGGTGGTAAAGGAGATGAAATCTCTTGTTTCTTTAGAGGAGGGGGTATTTCTTTTAGCTCTTGTGGAGAGGATGACTGTTTGGAAGGAAAAAGGAAAGAAGAATTGAGGTGTGGTGGAAGACTGAGAGGTGAAGACATGGGATCAACATTTGGGACAGCAGATGGAGAGTTCAAAATTTACAAGTCCAGATGAGATGATGCTGCTTGAGTAATGGGAAGAGAGAAACTAGATGATGGTGTAGAACTTACCCATTGACAAGGTTGTTCAACAACAGGTGTATAGGCCTCTATCTCTGTTGTCCATTGTGCAAGTTGGGGCAACATCTTTATCATGAAGTCCAGCTTCTCCTGAGGGCTGAAGTGTCTTGGAAAAGGGCCTCCCCATGGACAAGGAGTCCTGCAACCAATTCTGAAAGCTCTCATTTGAGCTGTTGCTCTGGACTGCACCATCTTTACCTCCATCTTTTAGATTTTCTCCAACAGACCAGCATCTTGCATCTGATAGTCTTCATAACCAGCATACCCTTGCTCTTGATGTGCTTCGTATCCAAACTGACTTTGGCACTGCTGCTCATATGGGTATGCATACTGATCTTGAATCTGCTCAAAATGCTGACTTGGAGGATTTGTAAAACATGTTGGAGGTGGAATATCTTTGCTTTGTTGTTTATGTGAATTCCATGATGGAAATGAAGTCATGATTACACAACTTCATGGAATGGAAAATAATGAAAGGGATGGAAAGAAAGATGGATGGGAATGGATGGAAAACAAGTCTGCAACTCAGAGAATGAGTTATTGATCAGATGGAGTCGCCAAATGTGTTTGTAAGTGCCTCCAAAGGCTGAAATCTTCACAGGAACACACCAACCTGTAAAAGATGAAGTGAAAGACCTCTAAGGTCCCACCGGGCATGCCAAAACTGTTGTTGCAGACTCACAGCACCCCTGGATGTAGATCAGGCTTCTAAGTTGATCACTCTAGCATCCAGTGTGATTGCACAACATGGAAACCTCTCTCCAAGCGTGGGACTTGTAAAACCGAGAGAGGAATCTCCAGAGAAGGCTGGTTCCTGCTCCTAAACTACCTGCCACAAGCTATTCCAGTGCAGGCAAGCTAATCTAAACCTAATCTAACCATGCCAAGGAGAGAGAGAGAGAGAGAGAAAAGGGAAAAACAGCAAAATCCTACACTAAAACGGTGATACACCAGAGAAGGAGAATGTTGAACATCTATCAAAACTACCATGGGACAAGGAGAGGTGAGCAATGGGAAGGATGGACAGATGCATCACAGGCCCAAAGATAGATTTCACACAGAAAATGCCCCAAAACTCCGTGAACACAGCTCCAGACCTGTAATGAACATCAGAACATGCACAAATACCTGCAATGAAGAGAGGCAAGAAGAAAACAAGCAAAGGAACGAGTAAGGATAGACGGATGATGCATCACAAAACACGTTTTTGTTGCTCAGAAGTTTACACAAAACATCATTTCAATAGTAAAAGGCAAAACGCCATTACAGAGCGAGGAGGAGGTTCAAACTCCATTTTCAACCCCCGGAGAAGAAAAAGAAGGGAGGGCGGAGAGCGTAAAAGATGAACAACTTGTAATTATTTTGAAAGAAGCCCCTCCGTACAATATATAGGAAGAAAGAGAGAGGGAAGAGAGAGGAGATTCGAATCTGCCCCAACCACTCCCAGGTCACATTTAACTCATTTCATTATGGTAGCAGGAGAGAACCACTGGCAAAATGGCGGGTGTCTAGCGAAACGGCGAGCTGTCTGTTGTATTAAAGCTGGTCACTGAAACGTCACTTCTGTCTATTATCACGCATCAGAGCCGTTTCTTAACTTTCTCTCTCCACACCGAACCAAAATGCAAGATTGACCCTTGAAACGTGTAGAGCATTTCACCATCTTTCCAATGATATAAAGAACGTGTAAATCTGAGCTCTGGATCCAAAGTTATGGAGGTCTGAAGATTTAGGGCACAAAACAGGTGAAAACAGATTTTTAAATTTCTTTTCCCGCGTTCTGCCATCTGGACGACACGTTGCAGGCCTCGGTCCACTGAGCAATTCCCTCTCTCCACCTTTTCGCGGGTTTTTCTTGTGGGCCCCTTAAACTTGGACATGTGGCACTATTTCATTGGTTTGGATCAGTGCTCGAAAACTCACCCCTTTGACTTTTGGACCTTTTTCCTTGGCGACACGTGTCATGCTGTGATTTGTCCACGGGCCTGCCGAATTTTCGCGTCCACCGCGTCCTTTTGTCCCAAATGTCCCAGTGCTTCATGGGACAAAATCTTTCGATCCGCCCGAAATGGGCTTCCTCGTCCCTTTTCTGCCGGTGACACGTGGCGTGATCTTATTGGCTTTCGGCTCCTTCGGCTATCCGTGCCTTCCACGTCCCTCTGTCCCACTTGTCCCAGTGCTACTTGGGACAAAAACTTCTGATTCACCCGATTCGACCGGTTCACGTACATCTGTTCCACTGTCCCGGACTGTTTGGGACAAATTCTTTTGGTTCGCCCGATTCGGCCGGTTCGCGTTCCCATGACTCCTGAATGTCCCAAACCTGTTTTTGCTCTCGTGATTAGTCAATTTTCTTCTTCTTCAGCCAAACCGGCTTTCCGCGTCCCACGCGTCCCGACAGCCCGGATGTTCCTTGTGCTCTGCAGACCACCTGGCGATCTTTCGGCCGATTCGCGCCTCGACATCCCTCATGTCCCGACTGTTGCGAAGACTAGGACTTAGCCATTTTTCATGATTTTTTCTGGCCCAAGCTTGTTCCTTTTGTAGCCTTTCACCTTTTCTCAGAACTTGCTCTTTTCAACCTGGGACTTGAATTTTCTGATGCATGTTATCAAAATTACAGGGGTGAATTTTGGATAACGAGATATTCCATCTTGTCATTACAGGTCACTCGTGCATAAGTCACAAAGGTTGGCTATCACCTAAAATATGCTTCACCAAAGCGTGCCTACTCTATCATATGCTTCCATGGTGCGCTTCTTTTCCCCTTGGATATCTTTCTTTAGATTCTCAATTTCAAATTATTTATTCTTCTTATCTACTATAATTACCCTTAAGGTAGCTCCTGCATCCAAATTCATGTGTGTAACATCCTCGGCCATTTTATTCGAGGCATTATATTTATGTTCATCTGTCGGATACATAGGGTCTACCTATTTTTATTTCTTCCCAAGCTCTTTCTTTAACTCGATCACACTAAGGGACTTATTACTTACTTCAAATTTGGGTTCCTCCACATGTGTATGCATATTCTAGGATAGCATCTTCTTGGTGTGCGAGACCCCGCCTTCTTTATTCATTAAATCCCAACCTTGCAATTTCTCTTTAAATATTGTGCTCTAAAATTGTGCCCTCGGCACCTTTGTAGGATCATCCACAAATTCCATGTGTGGTGATCGAGGTGTCCATCTCTTCGACTACCTTTGCCTTCGTCAAGGCTTCTTTGGAGTGAAGGGGCATGTGCTAGTTCTAGATTTTGCGCCCTTATCCTCTTTTATAACATAGGCATCATCCACCCTACAAACACCTAAAATCCTCTTACACGGATTTAATGCTAAAGTGGTACTAATTATCCTCTATCTCATCATTTCCGTTATAATTAGTGATTTCCACTAATTAACTAATGTTTCCCTCTATTTTGGTCAATTAATGACACTTTGTTAATTAACTAGCTTTTATCACATTTCGAATGCCAATTAACGACACTTTGTTAGTTATAATCCTCTTCAAATCAATTAATTAACTATTATTAGTTAATTAAGCCTTTTTTGCAATGCATTTAATCAATAAACCCTTTTATTGGCTAAATCTCACTTTCAAATGCTTCAAATCATATCAAATTCCTCCTAAATCACCTCCAAATAGCCTAAAAAGCTTATTCTAGCCTATTAATTAATCCTAGTTGATTAATTAAAGCACCCTCCAACTCCCATGAGTTACTAATCACTAGTTAAATCATCTAATCATGGTTAGCTAGTCTAAATCTACTTTATCCTTTATCCCACATTCATTATGATTCAAGCTTTCCCCAAATAGAAAGCTATAAAAAGGACCAAGCTCCTACCTTCACACCTTACACCATACTTTGAATAGTATTATCATATAAAACATATGATCAAGAGCCTTACTCCATTAATGGAATAGCTTGCATCATCTTTTGCATCCATTTCTTCAAGCTTGGTTAGTAAGAGAAGATCTAAACATGGCCTTGTAGCCATTTTAGTGAGATCTCTTCACCATATTGAAGTAACAACATCTAATTTGATTGCTTGTGATCTTCTTAGGTCCATTTTTAGTATGCAATCATATACTAAGTAGAAATGTTGTAATTAGATGAACAATTTCATGTTAATTCATTATAGGCATTTCAATAAGCTATGATCTTGATGGTTCTATGATAAATTTGAGCTTAGCTCTAGACTACTAGGTGTTAGTCTATTTTAGTTAGCTATTGCAAAAGTTTAACATGTTCACACACTCCTTTCTCCTCCTCTCACGGTCCTTGCACACAAGTGACTTATCCTTTCATGGACTTCTATGTGGTTCTTCCTTTGTCAGTCAAAACCTTCCCATGTTTACACCTGATTTCTTTTCCAATTGCTCGGCCCATTCACACTCCAATTCCTCCAACAATGTTTCTTCCTTCTCCTTGTCACTAGAATCTTCCTCTTCACTAGAAACTACATGCGTCCCTCCATGCTCGGCCTTTTTCTTTTTGTATTGTCCTAAGGTGGTTGTGAAGTCTCTATGCTATCATCATGTTTCCTTCATCACTGTAATACATTTTATTTTTGACGAGTAATCAAACCCACCTTCCTCTTCTTCTTCTTCCTCAGGATATTATTCACGCATTCTCTTGAGTGGTGGTACAACATGATTCTCCCGGTTGTGGAAGGCAAGTGTTTGTAACCTCCATCTCTATTCCACCCTAGGTTTTGGTCTTAAAACTACAAAAACTTTACATATCATCCCCTTTATCGTGACGTTCAAATCGGGGTTTAGGTCCAAGGTATCCAACTCTAAAGTTTCCAAATATGTAGGCCTAGATTCATACTTGTAAGTGGCATGTATGGTGTGCAATTAGAATCCACCTTATCAGCATCAAAGTTCAACTTTTGTGCATCCTTAATCCGGTTTACAATGCACTTGAAATATCTAGCAGTGAATGCAAATGGTAGTTTTCACCATGGACCCATCTCTCCATCCTCCATCCTGAACCATGCAAGACTGTAGTGTTACATCACTATAAATTTTTCCTACTCTCCAACCTTTGCTTTGGTAATTCACGCAAAATACACCATTCATTCTCAAATGTCATGTGCATCCTATTGTACCATTTGTCTATTCTATCATTATAAGTATTGGTAATTGTGTCATCACAAGTATATCCTACAAACTATATTGTAAGAGACTTATTCACTAGTGGGTGAACCCACATATTCTCCTCTCGATTTTTCCGGGAATCAATTTCCCATAAGATAATTGATATGAGGATCAATCCTAAGTAATCTTAGTTCCTTCTTCATTTTGTACTCTAGCCTCTTGATAATCCTGTTGGAAATAAAGTGTGCTATGTTGTAGTGCATCTTGTGAGCCATCTTGCGTGATGTACAGGAACTTCTTGTTCACATCATTCCATCTCTCCAAAGCACCCAATTTGCAGCTAATGATCTGGCGGTGACCCTAGTTGTGGGATTCGGCATCTTCTCTATACTCATGGCCTTGCCTCCTTTCTTGTATTGTAATGTAATGGCCAAATCATCAATCTTTGTGTCGTCACACAAGGTTAGCTCTAGGTCTTCCCCTGTACCTCACAACCTTGTAACATGTTCAATAAGTTGGGTTGTAATCCTCATCCTCCAGCCCATAAAACAAAAATAATCCTCATGTACCCTAGACATTATCCACTGGAATAAATGTGTAGGTTTCACAAAGAAGGGTAGGTCTAACGATTGGAGGACCCCTACCTTCTCCAAGTTTCTCCTCGCAAATCATCTAACAGTATTTTCCCTTCCTTGTTCTTCTCTCGTAACTCCTGTAACATGTCCACCTTCAAGGTCACTTCATTTCTCAGAGTCCTATGATTGAACTCATTTATTTTTCACTTTGGGAGCTACAACTTCCATGTTTGAACCCTAATAACTCCAAGGGGTACTGTAATTTTAAATATATGTCCTCTAATGGGCCCTCAACATCAACCTCTACCCTCTTTGGGTGGGGATTTCCCCTTCTAATTTTGGATGTTGTAGTTTCCCTCCATGGTGCCATTAACTTTGCAAAAAAAAATTCCCTAGATAAATTTCTCCAAAGCCTTTAACTTTACCTCAATACCTAAGCGTTGCAAACCCTTTGCGCTCATGCCCTAGTTGTACTCAACCTTTGGATTCAAAATTATTTCTTCCCACAAAGGAGTTTCACACAAACACCTTACACACGATGTTCTAGTTTTCTCATCACTTCTCTTTCTCTATCACACCAAGTTGCTTTGTAGCTTAATTACTCAAGTCTTCTTGGATTCAAGGTAGTAAATGACTCAATTTTCCTCCTTTTATAACCGTTTCGCACTCCACCGACTTAATTTTCCTCTATTAACATGCTTTTTATTGCTTTAAAGTTTTTAAAGTGTTTTCCCAAAAAACATCTTTTTCACTTTTTACTTTATCTCTTATCTCACTTTCACACGCTACGGTCGTAACCTTACGGCGTGCTCACTACTCCCTAGGACACATACCTCCTCACGTGCTTTCATATGTCGCGGTACATAATCCTCTACACCATATACCAAGTAGCTCCTCATGCCACTACCTACCTCAAGTCACACTGTGTGACCTTTTTTCTCGCATGGTCTTCAATCTGAGTAATTTCCTTATCATCACCATCCTTCTCATTTATAATGACACCTTTTTCATCTTTTCTACATGTACACCCTATAACCGGCACACATCATTCTATCTTAATCCAATGCACTTCTTTGTTCTCTTCAGAACACCAACAAGGTTTTTTTATTACATATGTGTATCTGGTTCACCCCACACTAAAAGTATGTGTGGTCCTCTACGAATAAACTCAGTATATAGTAATTAGCTTCCCACACGCAAGTGCGCTTATTATAAGAAAACAAGGAAACAAAACAAAAACAACAACCGGAAAGAAAACATGAAATGGAAACCTAATCTAAGTGGAAATAGTGCCTTATTAAAAACACCAAGAAGCTTTATTTATAGTAAGGCTTCAGCCTACTCCCATTGAAGTAACCTATAAGTGTCACTATACTTTATTGCACTTTATTATACTAATCCTTTCTTCCAACATCACATATTTTTGTCAATGTTTGTCCCAAGATTTTGTTGAAAGATTCTACGGTACTTTTATCCTGTAAAATTGACAAGGGAAAGTTCGCAGGTAACCATACCAAAATTTCCGTTTTGGTTCCCGTTGAGGTCTCTTAGCGTTCGGAATGGCATAAAATCCCTTTCCGGAAAATCTAGTTTTTAGAACTTGGTCATTTTCAACCTTTTGGGTTGGGCACGATTTTATTAGCGTTACATTTACCAAAACTATGCCCCTCCTTTCCTTTGGCGCATTCTTCGGAGTGTTAACACTCCAAATGTTGCGCCCCTCAATGGTGCGCCAAGGCGCTGAAAACGCAGTGTCGACACTTCCAAAGCTATGCTATGGCGCAAATCTCTTCGTGTCGACATCTCCCTAAGTGCGCCATAGAAAAAGTTGGTGGCACATTTATTACACCTTTTGCTATATATAGGCGCGTCTAACTGTCATTTTCACAATTCAAAAAACGTGAAAAAGTTATTCCTCTATACTTGTCAACATTCTGTCAGCCCTGTGTGTTGCCATTTGTCACGTTCGTGGATCCCACATCGTCTCCTTTATCGTTATATATTCCTGGTAAGTGGTCCTTGCCCTTCTTGTGGATTTTTTGTGGTTTCTATGTTGGTTTAGGTGGTTAGGATTGTTAATAAACAATGAACCTAAGAAGATAACACAATCCCAATATATTTTGTGTAACCCACTTCAAACCGTTCTCCGTCCTCCTTCAGATCTGCAAATCATGGAAGACCTCTGCCACAAAACAACTCAGACTCATTTGGCCCTTATTCCCTGCTTTGCTAGGTTTTCCCCCTTGCCATCAAAATCCAAGCCAAAAGAGTGAAAATCATGAAATTTTTACAAATCAAACCCACTATTTTTCCTTCAACGCAAGATCCATTCTTGTTACACCAAACACAGTCACGCCACAGGCACACTATCCTTCCAGGCAGCATAAACATTTCCCATGCCTTATAAAAATTATAAATTTCCCAAGGCGCAAGCGCTTAAAACAATAGCAACAACACTACATGTTGTGCAAACCTTTCCCACACCGCGCAAACTAAACCCTTGGCGCACCTCACTCTCATGCAGCATCTACCACATCTGCGCCAACGGTGCATCCTGGGACCTTGCAACACCAACCATATCTATGCCCCACTTAAAAGGACTTCTAATGGCACAGGTGCACGTCCCTCGACACCAACATTTGAATGTTGTGTGTAGCCTTTCCCCACCCCTGCGCCCCTTTTGGCGTTGTTTTCTCCCATGCAACACTTTCCCAAAGTGTGCCTTACTTTTCTAAGACCCTACAGCCTGTAGTAGAACTACGCCTTGCGCCCAGAGGCTTGTAAATTGATAACTTTTCATTCTGTAAGCTTTGATGGACGACTTAATAGCTAACATGGCTCTTCTACGATGGACTTCCCTGATTCTTCTTGCAGATCAATAGCTGAACTTAGATCCACACATGTCTTCATCGAGTAAGAAGCCAACTAAGTCCAAGGGTAAAGCTAGGCTAACAGAAGAAGAAATGAAATATAAATACCAAAGGGTCAGGATGCCTGAATCTCTTGTAGAATGTGATCTAGATATCAGAGATTCAGAACTCGGGCACATTGACATGGAGGACTTCTAGGCCAGAACCAAGAAGGTCACAGGTAGCCCATGGATGGATAAATTGGTTGGCAGTGGTCTGCACTTTGCTGTAGGGATCCCCGTAAGCGCAATCAACAATGAGTTCATGATGTTGGTGGGCCGTTGTTACAATAAGGACACAAGATGTGTCAAAAATGAGAAGGGCGAGGTAATAATCAACCTCTTGCTGACATTTTGAGATCATGTTGGGTATCCCTCACCACCGACATTTTGTAGCGGTAAGCCAAGAGGACTGCATGAAGACATGGAACAAAAATGAAGACAAATGCATGCAGCTGATGAATGAGGTGTACCTCAAGAACAAGAAGGTAGCAAGCAGGTGGCCACAAGTCATTCATCGCAGTGACTTTTCAGAGGAGCTGAGTGACACCATCACTTTCCTAAGCAGGGTGTTTGGGCTTCCGATGCCCATTACTTTCACAAGTGGATGCTCAGGTATTTAGAAACCATGAGTAAAAATGTTCCTGATCAACGTTTTGAATGGGGAGAGATTATCAATAGTACGATCTCGAGCATCTTCAACAACTGGGAGGTTCTATATGAACTCCTATGTGGTATATGTTCTTTGCCTCAGAGAGGACTACCCAACATTGAATCGATATGGGGTATGGCCCCAGGTCAAAATATACGAGTACTATCCAGAGTTAAGACTGGAAAATAGCATAGCCCAATTCAGCAAAGTCAACGATGTCTTCTTCTATGGCGTCATCTGTCTCTTGAGGCCCAACATGACTCACGGTCGGACAACCAAAAGTGTGGTCACTACCACAGAGAAGTGGGGAGCGTTATTCATGTAATTCCCCACTTTCACCTATCTCAGAGCCGTTAACTTCTTGGGAGAGCCCACCAAATTGCCAAGGTATGCGGGACCCAAGCTGATCCTGTTGGAGCTTTCTAGATAACTCATCATGTACCATGAGAAATGTTTGAAAAGGAAGAAGGGTGGGACTCCATTCCCCCTCACAGTGGGTAGGTACACCTGCACTTCACAGAGCAAAGCCCAGGAGATGTTTACAGAGCTTGAATTGCTCAATTTGAAGCATAATTTCCCAGTGAGGCCAACCTTTGATCCTCGTGATTACCTCCCAAGAGCAAAGATCAATCTAATTCACGTCCCTCAGATCAAAGATATCTACATCGATCTATATCACGAAGTTGAGCTCAGACGAAAGGATCACTCCCACCTAGCCCTGGCAAAGATCATTCAATATGGTGTGGCCATTGTCCCAAAGGGTTTCCAAGCAACTGATCAAGAATTTGATCAGGTTTATCTAGACACGGATGGGGACAATTGGCCATTTGCTGAAATTGATAGAAACAAGGCACCTCAGACTATTGAGGAAAGGGTCAAAGGCACTCTGTAGTGCACTGAGCATTGGTGCAAGAAAAATGGTCTCATCTACCTTGGAGTAGACTTTACCATGTCTCCCTTGGGTAATGCACCCACCAAGCTAAAGCACTTTCCTAAAGGCAAAGGAAAAGATAAAGAGGGAGAGATAAGCACTACTCAGGAGGAAATTCCTGAGAGCCCTCCTTCCGCCACCAAGGAGGTAGTAAGCCTAATATCCCAGGAGAAGAAGAAGCGGTAAGTGCTCCAACGGGCACATCCACTTAGGATGTTGCCACTACTACAACTGGTGAGGTTCCCACTATCCCATCTCCCACTCCTCCTTCCCCTCCTCATGTCGCTCAACCAACCACTCCTTTGGTTGTGTCTTCTCCCCGTCTTCTACCGTTCCCCCTTCCTCTTCCTCCATCTTCTCTTCCCTCGCGGATCTATCCCCTAGCATTTCTTCCCTCATCTCTCAGATCCCTTCTACCCCCACGGTTTCCTCTCCTGTAGTCACTCCTACCCCCGTGAGCATTGGAGTGTTGGCTTCTTTCTTGATGCCGCCACCGAGTGTCTCAACACATTTCCCGTGTCCACTGCAGTTTCTCCTTCTTCCACCCCTGTTTCCTCCTCTTCCTCTGGTCCCACTCCCTTAAGTCCAGAATGGATCTCGAACACCTAAACCAGCACAAGAGGAAATTCCCTATTGCACCTATGGACTTCTCCATTATTCCACTAAAGGGGCTAAGAAGCAAAAGGCTATAACCCGCTTCTCTCAAAGTGCCTTAGGTGAAAGAGTTATGGAGATCGCATACCTTGATCTCACAAAGAAGAAAGAAGATTTGTCTCTACATGCTTGGGTTGCAACACGAGACATTCTAGAAGATGCTCAACTTCCCAGTCGATGACTTGGTGAAATTCGACGTTTTTGATCACCCGCGAGCACCCAACAAAGTCCTTGCTGCTTTAGACTATCGGGTTGACCAGATGGAGTTTGTCTTGGAAAAAATAGACAAAATCAAGGAGGAAGCCCTGGATGCAATGCATCAAATGGAGCAGATCATCTTAAGGATGTCTCAGGTTTTCTCAGCCCATCATACACCTTGAGGAAGGTAGATGATACTATTTGGATTTTTAAGGAAATCGTGTCACAGGGTTTAGCGTCAAAGGCCACTTTTGATAAAGAATCTATCAACAACCTTCTGGCCTGCCGCGACTTTGTTGGATACCTGATGGAGGCAGGTAATGAATACTTCAAACTCCCAGAAAGACTCAGAGATGAATGGGAAACTTGTGAAGTCATCGGGGATCACACCAAGGGTCCAGCTCAAGATCAACTTCAAGCAATGGTCAACAAGTTCATGGAGTATCGAGCTCAGTTTCACATTTCCTCTCCTGAGCAGAAGCAGGACACTCCTTTCCAGCCAAGGGATGACGATGAATAGGTTCCTTCCTCCTGGGATAAATCCCATTTTTGTAAAAATATTTAAAAGAATGTTGGCACAAATGATGACATCATCCATGTTGCACCATGAGATGTTGTCATCCACAAAATTGCCCTAAAGTCAACATTTGACTTTTAGATATTTTGTAAATAGTTGTTGGCTCCTTTTTCCTTCTTTCTCCTTCTCCTTCTATAAATACTTGGATACTTGTAGTATTCAGGGTGAGAAAATTTGTATGAAAAATAGAGTGAGGAGAGAAAGACTTTGAGCTTTCTTGTAACAGAACATTATTAATACAAAATTGAGACTTTGTGCTGAATTCCTGTGTTACGTGTTAGATCTTTCTTAAGTTAGATCTGCATGCTTATTCTGTTGGATTCACGTATATTTTGTCATTTGTTTATCAGTGTTGCTTTGTTTGTTTATGTGAGTAAGTTTGGCTCTGTTTACTACCAGCCTAAAACATAAACCCTCTGACCTTTCTACTTTGGAATTCATTTCTTTTCTCCCTTCAGACCCACCTCTCTTCTATTCCTTTTTTCATTCCTTTCTATTCTTCGTCGAACTAATTCCACCAGGATGAGATCCTAAAACCCCCTGAAGGCAGAATACTTGTAAGACTTGCACAGATTCCTAGCTGGTAGAATAGCAATAAACCAATTTCACTTTGTTGTCTCAAAGAGGGGCTATGCCCCCGCACACTGCTGGGCTGTCTATCCATAGATCACGCCCACCCGACATGATTTTCGGACCAACATGTACCATTAGCTTGAGGGTGATAAGGGGTAGTTTTATGGTGTGCCACCATAAACTCTGCCGAAGATAATTCGATTATATCATTCAAGAAATGATTTCCTATATCACCTATCAATATTAATGGACAGCCATACCTGCTAATAATGTTTTCCCATAAGAACCTTGTTGTTGTAGTTGTAGTACAATCCTTTGTAAGCGTAGCCTCTGCCCACCTTGTTAAATAGTTTGTGTAAGTAATAATGTAGCGCGCTCTGGTTATGTGCATGGGTGGGGAAATAGGTCCTATAAAGTCAATCACCCACTTCTCAAAAGGTTTAGCGCTCACAATAGGTCTAATTGGCATCTCATCTCTATGTCCAAACTTTCCAAGGCACTGACAATGATCACACACTTTGACATACTTTGCCAACCACAAGGATCTTGTGCATAGTCCCATCACCTGCAAAATGTCCTATTGTACTGCTATGAGAATTTTCCATGATAGCTTCGCACTCATGTTTAAGTACATAATGGTGCAAGACCATATACCTTCCCATTTTGTACAAATATCCACCAATCAACTGATAAGGTGCCTCGTGTATAGCAACCTACTTTTTATCTAGTGTCTCCATCCCTTCAGCGCCAATCCAGTGTGTAAAAGACAGTTATATATTCCAAATCCATGGGCACATGGTTTGACCTAAACAATCTGTACATTAGGCATTGTATCTTCAATGCTCTGCAGATTCCTCACCGAATTTATCCTTCATAGATGATCGGGACACGAATTCCTCTTTCCTATCTTGAAAACAACTATGAAATCAAACTCTTGAAAAAGAAGTATCCATTTGCAGATGTGCCCTTGTAAAACAAGCTTGTTGACCAAGTATTTCAATGTCATATGATTTATATAGAAAATAAACGGAGTAGTCAACAAGTATTGTCAAAACTTGTGAAGTGCGTAGATCATAGACAAGGCTTTGCGCTATGTTGTTGTATAATTCTACTCCATGGGTGTTAACTTCATGCTTGCAAATTAAATAGGATGATCCATAATTCCTTCCCCTAGTTGTGCCAAAACTGCGCCAATTTCCATGCCAGAGGCATCAATGTGTACATGAAATGGTTTTTCCCATGAAGTAAAGTGCAAAATAGGTGCAGTGGTAAGATGCTCCTTCAATGTCTCAAATGCCTACAGTTACATGTCACCCAATTAAAATTTACCTTTCACTTTGAGAAACTCTTCCAGGGGTGTGACAATTTTTCATATCCCTTGATAAACTTCTGTAGTATCTAGTATGTCCCAAAAATCCATGCACTTCACTTTGATTGGTAGGTTCTTCTAAACCCAAAATCACAGCTATCTTGGTTGGGTCCACTAATAATCCTTCTTTGCAAATTATGTGCCTAAGCAAAGTGCCAAAGGGTGTAGTAAAGATACACTTCTTAATGTTAACATAGATGCTTAACTATCTACACCTCTCAAACATGAGCCTCAAATTATCATAATGATCTTTAACAAGACCATAGACAATCCAGTCATCCAAATATACTTGTAATAACTTGTGAATAAAATCATGAAATACTTGCACAACAATGCATGAGAATATTACCAGCACATTTTTCAATCCAAAGGGCATGATCAGTATATGCAAAACTTCCCCATTCAATGGTGAAAGTTTTCTTCTCTCGATCTTCATGTGTATTGTGCACTGATGATATCTAGAGACTCCATCAGAAATAGTATATCTCACGCCTAGCAAATCCTTCTAGAATATCCTCTGTAAAAATCATGGGAAAAGGATCTATAACACATGAAGCATTCAACTCTCTGTAGTCCACACAGATCATGATCCTACCATCCTTCTTGATATTGATAACCATAGGAATAACTCACTCAGACTCTTCAATAAGCTCAATAATTCCAAACTTGAGCATCTTATCAATTTCTTCTTTCACTTTGATGCACAAATTTGGGTTCATCCTATAAGGCCTCTTCCTAACAAGTCGCGTGCCTTCTTTCAAATTTATCTTCATCTCACCTAAAAAGGATGCACACCCTTTAATTCATCAAAACCTATTATAAATAGATCCTGGAAATCATGCAAAAGATCCATGATATTTGTTACTTCTTTCTCGATAATCACCAATAATAGCTTACTTAGGCTCATCTTTCGTGCCAATGTTAACCTTTTTGGTCTTCCTCGGGCGTGGTACGTGCATGCCTTTTCATCGGTAGTGTCCATCACCTCACGCGCACCATCAATGTGGTTAACATCTAGGTTTTCTACCTCTTCATCATTAATCATGTATACTAGCTTTCCTTTTTCTTTTTTTCTCCAAGTACGACCCATATGTACTTCTTATGTATCCTCAAGATCAAGGCGTGCCTCAAAATCAGGTTCACTCAATAGCTCTAGCATGAGCTCTTCTCCATTCATGTTATCCCCCAATGTGATGCACTTCATGATTTGTAATGCTTCATGGACTGGAGACTTAGTAGATTAGTAATCAAAAATTTGAACTATACATGTAGTCATCTCTTTCCATTTCGCAGTATCCCTTTTAGTTCTACATGGACATGTCATGCGTGTATGCATCCGCACAGTGTGGAGTAGAACTTATGTACCCATAGGGATGGTGGTAAATCCTCCTGGCCTTGCACCCATAGTATCTCACAATTATGGATGAAATTAAAACAATGGAATCATATATATACAGTAATTACTCACTATTATTAGGGGGTTGGGAAATTTGGGAAATCACTTTCTATCTACCATCTACAAGAGCAACACTCAAGGACTGAATTTGGGTTGTATTATTCACTACATATAATGGGTTATTTTTGAATTCCATCTCACACATTCATTCTAGGGGGAAATTAGTTATAGCCCTATCTTGGTGTGACTAGCACAAGGGCACCCTAGCTTCAAGGGACACAATTCAATCACACACACACTAGAACTATATAGAGTCTGAAATGTAGTACAGTGCTCAGTGAAAATCACATTGGGGTGATTGCCGAGGTTAGTCCAACTCAAGCATATGCATTATTTATTTCATCTAATGTTTGCTTGATCCTTGTGCAGTAGCTAGGTTTATTTTTCAGAACAAGTACAACCTAAGACCCCTACGATATATCGAAGCAAAAATAGTGGAAACCAGGGAAACTTTTAGTGGAAATTTTTCGTAAACTCGTGAATATTGGGGTTTTAAGAAATTAGAAATGGCAAATATTCAGCGAGTCATTTGTTGCCTACTTCACTGGAAAATTTGGCCGACAGGTCCTTAGTATGGGTCAGTTCCCTAGTATTTACACATATAAATGAACTTATGCATGTAATTCACCAATGTTTTGAATACACATGTGCCCATATTCACCGAAGTATATAACTATACATAGTGATAACACATCGTGTAGGTATAAGGTATAATACATATACAACCATCCAACCTTTTTGAAATTTATTATGTGGAAGTAAAACCCCAATCCGCCCAACCTCTTGCGGTCACTCCCGACATTTATGCCCAACCCAAATCATCCAACTAAGTCATCCAATAGATCCGTCCAACGAAGCGGTCCAACAGATCCATCCAAGTGAGCCGTCTAACAAAGCCATCCAACAAAGCCATTTAACGAGTTGTCCAACTCATGGCCATCCAATTCAAATCCATCCAACTCAAATCAATCTAGCTCAAATCCATCTAACTCAAAGCCGTCTAACTCAAATCCATCCAACTCAAAGTCATTCAACTATTGGCTGTCCAACTCAAATCCCATCTGTGGCTATCCTTTTTTGGCTCCATTTCCATGGATTTGAGAAAGCAGGGTAAGAAGCTTGCTAAAAGTTTAAAAAAGAGTAACAAGACATTGTTTGGCTATTTTGGAAAATCACAAAAATAGCTAATGTGTCAAGATTTTGGAAAATATAGGTATGTACTATCTACTAATTTATAGAATCCAAATTTTTATTATTATATTTTTCACTGTATGTTTCAAATACTCTTTACACTCTTGTTTTATTTTTTATTTAGTGTTAATAATATAAATAATTAATACTATTTCTATTACACTTTTAAATGCAGACATTTTTCAAACACCTTCACAAACTAATGTGTTTCGAGATATCAATCTTGATGATCCTTTTGGTTTTAATGATCCAATTGATCAAAACATTTGTTCACTTGATGACATCAAACTAGGGGAAGATTCATCAAATTCTCATCCAACACCAACAAAGGAAGCTTCTATTCAGTTTGTTTTAGAAAAAAGACGTGAGGATAGAGATATTCTGTTAAGAAACCAGATGCATAAGTTGAAGTTGAAGAAAGTAAAAAAATCTATTAGAAGAAAGGGGACAAAGTTGGACTATAGGAAGGACTTTCAGGTTTGACTGGGCAACAAAATATCCTTCTATTGAACTAGTAGAACTGAAAAATAGTAATGATGTTCCAACACAATGTCAATGTAAAATATGTAGTTGGAAACAAGGGAAAGATCACACAATGCAACTCAAACTAGACACTATTGAAAAACACTGTGGGAAAATATATATTTCCCAAAAGCAAAAGGATGGGAGCATAGTAAGATCTCATAAATGGAAAGATGCAAAAGAGTGCTTACATGTAAAATATGCAGAAGAATATGAAAAATAACAAAAGTGTTTGTAAAATCTAAATGAAAAAGGTGGCACGAATTTTGTAAAATTGAGAAAAGCTATGGAGACTGAAATGCATGCCAAAAGTATTCAATTTGCTATTGTATTCCATATATTGAAAAAGGGCAGACCCATTTCAGATTTTTCAGAAAATAAAATTATGTATCAGGTAATTGGCTTACAAAATGTTCCACAATCACATTGATCGGATACGGGGTGGGAGATAGAAAATTTTCTTGCTCTGCTTTGGAAAAGGAGGATCTGAAAGAGGCTATAAAAATGCAAAATTTATTTACATTTCAATTGATGAGGTTATAACAGTGGACAATATCTCATGGGTTTGTATTCATATATACACATTTGCAAATGAAGTAAGAAATCCCCATCTCTTAGAAATTCATAAAATGAGTGAAAATTGTAATTCTGAAAACATTTATAAGTTAGTGTTGTCAATTTTGAAGGATATTACAGGTATGGATGATTTTTCCATTGCAATGAAGTTAGTTTGTGTTGGAGCAGATAGGCAGTAACTATAATGCATGGGGCCAAAAATGGTCTTTGTGTATGATTACGAGAAAAAAAAAAATCCCTCTATATGATTGCAATCCTTGCATGGCTCACTGAGAATGAATCTAACCTATAAAATTGTGAGTAATTTTGAAATTGTTGCCAAAGTGGAGGAGCTGATCCAAGATTTGCATGCATATTACTCTAGCAGTCCAAAGAGATTTTTAGAATTTCAGAAAATTTATATTGGATTGATAAATGGGAAAAATCTTCTCAAATATGTAGATACCAAATGGATCTCAATGTATGAGCCTGCTTGCAAAATATTTGAAGAATATCCTTCATTGACAAGTTTTATGTACAAATATCGCAGGATGTGGATAAAGCTAAAGATTTATTGTATCGTCTAACAGATATTGAAACTTTATTTACACTCTATGGAATTTTTCCAATGTTGAAGGAGCTAAATGTTTTGATAAATCATGTGCAAGAGCGTTGCATTTACATAACAGACTTCATAAGACTCAGAAAACATGTGTGTTTGAGTTTAGATTGTTTATATTTGTCAGATGATAGTTTTAAGGGTCCTATTTTTGAAAGTTGGAATGCATTAACATACCTTAAGAATGCAAGTTGCTTCTTAAAATTCAATATACATGATCATTTGTGTATAAAAGCACATGGAAAAGAGATACCACTTCATACTTTTCAGAAAAGAGTAGATTTGGTTGGGTCAGAGATGGAGGAAGTAAGAGTGACATGCATTTTATATGAAACAGTATTATCTGAAACTCGAAATAAATTGAAAAATATTTCTTTATATTTATCTTCAGAGATCCGTGAAATATTCAAAAAGGATAAATTACTTGAAGAAATGGGAATTGTCAATCCACAGTTTTGGGATACACGTGGAGGCATTCTTGAAACATCCATCAGTACTTTATTTATAAAATACATGACTAGTCTAATTAAACATTTCGCAAGCGTGAAGAGATAAACGGAGTTGTTATTGAAGGTATTTTATAGAAAAAGTTGTTGAGTTCTCAGTCCCATGATTTTTCCACCACTATGCTAGAGCAATTTTGGTTTCTAGAAGAGCCAAATGAAAATGGTTCCATTAGAAGACTTTGGAAGAAGATTTATTCTAGTAGTATTTTACGAGAGGATTTGAGTGAGTATATTTAGCTATATGAACTTTTTCAAACAATGATTTTGGGTTTTGTTGAAGATGAGAGGGTATTTAGTGCATTGTCCTTTGTAAAGTCAAAAGTCTAAAATAGATTAGATAGAAATTTAGAAAGTTGTCTGAGATTGTATGTATCTAGTTACTCTGTGGAAACTTTCCCTTATGAGAGAGCACTTGCATTATGGAATTCACTCGTAGAAAGAAGAGGAGTCGGTAACATTCTGACTAATCCAGGGGATCCGAACACATCCACCGATCATGTTACCAATTCCATAGAATTTGAGGGAGCTTATGAGCGGGTCACTCAGAGGACTATTTCAATTAACAAAGTCCTAATTTCTTTGCCTTGTAGGATTGAGACGTCTTTTCCAGTTGAGATTCAAGCTCCTTGAGTTCATTTATTTCCTCTTCTTCCTTTTTACTTTGCTTCTTTTCAAGGATGTGAATTTGTTCTTCATAATCCTTTAGGGTGCATCTTATCTTTTGGTTCCTTCTTCTACATATTTGGATTTCTTCAAGAGCACTTACAAGTTCAACCTCTAAATTTACTTTTTCCTCTTCTTCATTAGAATCTTCATAATTGACCATATTTTTTCCTTTAGTGTTGCATTCATTAGAAATTTCCAAGGCCATGAATAAGGTTTCACACTGAGCTCCATCACTCTCACTCTCTGAGTTGCTTGATTCACTTGATTTTTCTTTTGAATAGAAATTTCTCTTATTCTTGAAAAACTTCTTCTTGTTTCCCTTCTTCTTGTAGTTCATATTTTCTTTCCATGTTTATGACCTTCTTCCCCATATTCAAACTCAACCTCTTTTTTTTGTTTGGACATTTAGTAGCAAAGTGTCCTACTTGACCACAATTAAATCACTTGAAAGGGAGTTTACCTTTATACTTTACCTGAGCCTCTTCCTAGTCTTCTTATAAACATTGCTTCAATCTTATCAGCATCTTCTTCATTCTCCAAATCTGATTCCTCTTTTTCTTGCTTGGATTGACTCTCTTTCTTGGCTTTGAAGGAAACTTATTTCTTGGCAGATTTAGCTCCAATTTTCCTCATTTCATATGTTGATAAAATTCTTTGTAGCTCATCCAGTGTCAAGGTTTTCATGTCTTTTGTTTCCTCAATGGCTGAAACCTTTGCATCATATTTGGAGGTCAGAGATCTTAGGAATTTTTGAACTATGATGGTTTCTTCTTGCTTCTCACCTAAGCCTCTAATCATATTGATTACTTCATCAACTCTCTGCATGTATGTTGCAATACTCTCATCCTCTTTCATCTTCAAACTCTCAAATTGAGCTTTGTAGGTCTATAATTTAGCTAGCTTGACTTTTTCATCACCCTCATAAATACTTTGAAGTTTTGTCCAAATATCCTTAGTTGTAGTATAGTGCATTACCTTCACAAATTCAGTTTCATTCAGCCCACATAGAATGACATTCATGGCTTTTGAATTGTTTTCATATTCTGTCTTATCTGTTGTAGAGGTAATTGGAGTGGTTGGAGGAGTGTAGCCACTGTTCACACTTTCCCATATGTCAAAACCAAGGGACATGAGATAATTTTTCATCCTTATCCTCCAAAGTGCATAATTTTTTCCTGTGAAGAGAGGTGACCTTGACATTGATAGTCCACCTGGTGCCTGATTGTTTTCCATGCTTGTGAAGAGAGGATCACCTTGAAGTTGTTAAAATTTCACTAAAGGCCC
The DNA here is from genome assembly GCA_018340775.1 of Taxus wallichiana var. yunnanensis. Classification (NCBI taxonomy): domain Eukaryota; kingdom Viridiplantae; phylum Streptophyta; class Pinopsida; order Cupressales; family Taxaceae; genus Taxus; species Taxus wallichiana. Next base: position 753,501,529 of record CM031242.1, read on the forward strand.
TGATCTTATACCAATTGTTAGATATCACAAGCACTGAGAGGGGGTGAATTAGTGCTTAGCACAATTGAGGTATTTTCAAACTTTCAAAGTTACTTAGCTTGGCTCAAAAGTTAGATCATAAGCACAAAATGAACTTCAACCAAAAACACACATGAGCATGACACAATGTTTATAGTGGTAAACCAAAGAAAGGAGAAAACCCACTTGAAACTAGACCTTTTATTTAGAACAACAATTCCAAAGCACTGATTTATAATTGATTAAGCACTCGCTTAATCACTAAAGCATCAATTTCAAGAGTTCATACAAACACCTACTTGATGAATGCTAAGCACCTGCTCAACTTGGATTGGATTGTGCAAGACTCAAACTTGCAAGAAGCACCTACTTCCTTTATCTAAGCACCTACTTAGACAATTTCAACATTCAATTGATCATATCATTCCATGTTGCTTTATCAACAAATCATGATCACTTTACTAGTTCAATTTATTCACCAATTCATAATTTACCTAATTCTCTCGGTTTTGCATCTTTTACACAAAGAAATCTCTTCATTCACATGCACCTCATACTTTTCTCACACTAACAGCAGAAACTATACCTTTCACATCTCTGTTTTATATCACATTGTTCAAATAACACCGTGGTCACATCTCACATTTCATCTTCTAACTATTCACATGCTTACCGATTTCAAAACTTACATGCCCTTTGATCTACCAAGCCATCTAGTTTGAACAAGATAGAGTAATGACATACTATTCTTATGACTTTTCGCCTTCTCAACATTCAAAAAAAAATTCTTTGTCTCTTGAAAGCCCTATATCAGTCAACAATTCAAGGACCTTCCATCTTCACTTTTCTAATAGTTCGAGTAAGAGAATCCAACTTGTTTTGCTCATTTGTAATTTTTTTTGCTTATGACATCTTGACCTATTGGGCTAATGATAACTTTAAGTGACTAATTTCTTTCCTTTCACCTTCTCGTTTTATGAATTCTTATTGGTCTACATAACTCCACACCCTTGCAAGATGCTTCATTTTTCAACTAGCAGGCAAGGCAAGGCAACAACTTGTATTTTCACACTTGGCATTTATACCCTTATGACCTCCTCTTTGGACTTGAAATATATAGCTCACAACTTTGGAACTTGGTGTACTTTCCAACATTGAGAGGCTTTATATGGTATTTAGACATCATTTGTACTATGTGACATTTCATTATTAATTGTCTATCAATTTCAACCTGAATGGCCTTGTCGGTATTGTCACATTCATAATATAGTCATACTAGCCTTAGTAGAAGTTACACTCAACCATCGACAAAAATAGATGAGTTGCATCCATTATTTCTTCAAGATTCCCTTATTTAGCATGTACTAGCTCCACTCACTCAATTATAGACTTAGTTTTAAGTTGTATCCACCCGCATTTCTTAGGTTGAGCTATCAAAGAACCAAAGTACACAAGTTCGAGTGAGAGTTGTGGTACCACTATCAAGTTTTTCTAGGTTTCAATCACTTCCCGATATTTTATCATTCCAAAGCAACATCATGTTATGACTGTAAAGTATATGCAAGATTTTATCAACTAAGAACGTGCCTATAATATTGTGGCAACCCAAACTAAGTACAAAGATCATGCTTTCTATGATTGAGGAGGAAGACCAGAATTCACTCACTCTTAATCCCATTAGTATTTAAGATAGCACATTTCTTGAAAGATTTAGTTAATCACAATCTGGTGTCCCCGAGATTTCACCCTGAAATCTGGGACTACCCCTTTTTTAAAAAAACTTTCTTTTCAAAGTAACGGGTTGTTTTCTGTTTGTTTTTCCTACAGTTGTTTGCATTGCTCTAAGGTATCCCCAGAGAGTCATAAAAGCCAAATTTCCCAAGTACCCACATGTTAAAACTCACTCTATCCCTTCGCTAGGTTTTGTCTGAGAGAATTTTATTTATTTATTTATTAAATAAATAAAGTTATTTTAAAAATAGATTGAGCTAAAATTGGAGGATTTAGGTTATATAAAGCACTTCACCCCATCATTATTACCATAGAACATTCACACGGGGAATAATTTTTGCGAGATCGGCTAATTAGAGAATTTTCGAGCAATTGCCTACTGACTTCTTCTTTTTCTTTTTGTATGTGTTTTGGTTTGTTTTCTCCAGCAATTCTTGTAGCCTATTCATTCTTCTTGCCAAATCTTTCCCCGGGACTATGGTTTTGAAAAGCTATCTAGTATTTTTAATTACTAATTTGTCTACAAAGCGTGATCAGAGCTCAAGATTCTTTCACAAGATTGCAAGAAGTTGCTTAGTCCAAAAAGTTGCAAAAATGGATTTTATGAAAATAAGAAAAATATTGCCATCAATGCATAGAGCTCGAGAAAATATGCACTTTTAGAGAAAATGACACCTAAAACGGAGCCACATAATGAAAGTTATGGCACATGCAAATTTTTTATGCTACATCTCCCCTGACCCTTTCCAAAAATGGCAAATTTTATTTTGTATTTGTGCTCTTCACCAAAAATCCAAAAAAGGAAACAAATTTTGTCTTCATGCCAGTCGTAATTTTCAAGGCTACCTTCCACGTCCAATTTCCACACTGCCTTCAATGACGAATTTTCATGAAATTTTTAATGCGAAATCACAATGCAAGTCGCACTTTTAGAAAATGGCTATTTTCCATGTAAGTCGCACTTTTTGGAAGGAAGGGTTTAAGCTTCCAGTGGGAATTTTGGTAGTGGTAGGTAGGCGGATATTTCTTGCCTACCTAATAGGTTACTTTTTCCCACCAAGTCTAATCACTTAAGTTGTCAATGGGAATTTTGGAGGTGACAGGCAAGTGGGAATTTCTTGCCTACCCAGCAGGGTGAAAATTCTCACTATGAAAGTAAAGTCACTTAATTGAAAGGTGGGAATTTCTTGCCTGCCTTGTAGGGTGAAAATTCTCATTATGAAATTAAAGTCACTAAAGTGAAAAGCGGGAATTTCTTGCCTGCCTTACAGGGTGAAAATTCTCATTATGAAAGTAAAGTCACTTAAGTGAAAAGCGGGAATTTCTTGCCTGTCTTGCAGGGTGAAAATTATCATTATGAAATTAAAGTCACTTAAGTGAAAGAAAGAATTTATTGCCTGCCTTGTAGGGTGAAAATTCCCATTGCTTTGACTTCTTATTTTTAACTTGACTTCAAAGCCAAAAAGTGTGACCTGTTTTGGCATAGCTAAATGTCTAAAAGCTGATTTTTTTTAATTGTCGGGAAGCATCTAGTTTTGGCACCTAGGGTTGGAGAAGCTTTCTTTTTATTATTCAGAGCATCTACATGTTGATGTGAGTGCACAAGTGAATAAAATAATATTTTAAGCTTGCTTGGCATGCAAGCAAAGTCTAAAAATAGAGGGCAACGGGATTTATATGCAGATTTTGGTGATAAGAATCAAGTTTTCATGTCATGGACTCCATCTTTGTCTGAATTAATTACAGGTATTCATCACAGGTGCTCATATAAGTGAAAGGAAGTTAAAATCAATGTTAGATACATTGAATATATCTTCCGAATCTAAAGAAATTATCGGATTTGCACAAATTGATCTGATTGCAAAGGCTTCTAGTAAAAATCCATCCTCTTGTTTCTAACGCAGTGACCGTGATGAAATCAATGCATGGAAAATTCCTTTAGGGATCTTGTGCATGTGCTCCCAATATTTCAGCTGAATATTTCATTGAATTTACTTGTATTTGCATTCGCCCTGAGTGCTCTCCAAAATTTAAAAGTGCTCATATGCAATTAAAAATAAAAGATGATGAGTTTTGTCTGAATTGTTTACGGCAAACATTGCATTAATACACGTAATGGAGAAGAACTACAAAAGCTTCAAGGATAAGAGAGAATACGTGTCAGAGGCAACACCCATAAGAAAAATCACATTCAGCTACTTCCAGATCCAATTTGGTGAGAATCAAAGGCAAAAGAGTCAACTGCATGCAAAATATGGAAGAAGAACAAGACTGGGAGTGTTGCGTAGACTTTCTTCTAATTTGTTTTCCTCTTTCTTCTTCTTTCTCTTATTTTCTCCGAAAAAATAATTAAGCAATCTTAAGTGATTGGTTTAAAATCCGTTACTTGAAGAAGTCAATTACTTAGAAATAGGTGATAGACATGCAAAATAAAAGGTTCTATTTTCAGTTATAAATCATGCAAAGAGGAATTCCAGGAGGAAGATTGCCAGATGCTTCCCTTTTTCATAGCTTCAACATGTGGCAATTCATTAAAAAGACTTCATATTTGTAATTGCCCTCTATACACTATAAATAGAGAAAGAACCTATGGGTTAAATGATCAGAATTTGTAATCAGCATTCTTGTGTTCTAGACTTTGAGTTGAAACCCTTGATAACTTTATGAAAGCGAGGGAATAGAGAAGAGGTATATTTCTCGGAGAACTTTGTGTCAATGGTGCATTTGTTTCTTATTTCTTTTTAGATCTCTACATAAACTTTGTGTTGTCTTAGATCTAGATCTGGAAACTTTCCTTTGCTTCAAATTTTGCATTTCAAGATCTATTTGTTTCATCTATGTGCATGTGATCAACTCTGTCAACTATTGGTTAGGTTACACATCTCCTTTCCTTTCTTCTCGTATTTAATTATTTCCCTTTCCTACACATATTGCTTACAGCTGCTTACTTGTTGCAAAATTGCCTAGTTATGGTTCATGAGCTATGCAATTAAAGTAAAACCAACAGATAGATATTAGGAAATATAATTGACAAAATCTTACACGGGAGCCTCACCGGTAAATGAGGGAGATTTATCTCATGACTGCCTAGGTTTTCAATTGTGTAGAAAATCTAGCCAACACAATCCCAAGACCTTCAACAACTTATGAAAATTGTATAGAACTATGTCACTAAAGAGTTGGATGAAGCTAGTTCCCTGTCACGATCAGGATATATGCATGTTTATGATCTTGAAATAGTATAATTCCAACTCTTCAAACCATTTCTAGTGTTAAGGATGACATGTTGAAGCATTTATGGCTTCACGAGAGATGATCATGATGATAGAGTCCATTACCGGTTGTAACAATAGAATACCTCCATTAAAGCTCGATTAGAAAGCTCGGTTTATAAAACCCGAGAAGTTGATAAGACACATGCAATCTCATTAAGTACTACAATTTATTCTTTCCTAAAACAGTTTCTTTTAAGTCATTTGAGCATCATCCATGCTTAATTTGTTCACCGAGTGTTGTATTTTTCAAAAACACTCACGTTAGGGTTCTTGGAACAAAACCCTAGCTCATTGTGACAGAGGAGTTTTGGAGCTTTGTAAAACAAACTTGTGTCAACAAATTTATTTTCCCATCTACATGAGCTATCTTTCAATGTGTTTTAGGCTCCAATCTTCATGAATTGGAATGATATGAAGAGATACTGATTGATCTGTTCATGACGGTGGGTGTGAAGTGCATAGTATTCAACAATAGAAGAAACCTTTCTTTACAACATAATGCTTCAACATTTTTAGAGTAAAATTCAAAAGAAGACCACCTTGAGAAGGCATTCAAGCAGAAACACTCATAAAGGCTCAAAATTTTGTAATAAATAACATCACAAAGTCATACCAAACATGATTGTGACTTGAGATATAATTGTAAAGAATGTTTGCCTCCACACTAAATTTGATTGACTTGAAGAGCATTAAGGATAATAAAATCTTGAATACCACATTACACACTTCCAATAAGATTTTAAAAGGCTCAAACCAAGTGATATTTAGACCAAAAAAATGACTTTTACTTCCATCGATATAACTACCTACCTAGTAAGGAAAAGAATTGCTTTACAAAAATGGTGAGAACTTTTCAAACACATATCCTTTTGACGGAAAAAAATTGCACATGAATTCTAGGACAATTCTATACCAAAAATTATCTTATGAATTATCTGATAATTTCTTCATATTTTCGTTTGACACCTAAGAAGACCAGGTGGTCTAAATGAGTTTTCTCAAAAACCAGTCTTACAAAAACTTGAATAACTTGCTCAAATGACCTTTTGAGGACCTGAAATTTTGCATGGAGATCAAGGACACCTACCTCCACTATCTCCCATGGTTGGTTTTACAAATTTATGCCTGAATATGTCTAGCCCATCCAATTTGCATGCAAGTATAGTTTGAGTTCTTGAGGGAAGTTTTGGGTAGAAGTGACATTTTGCTTCAAAATATATTTCTTGACCTTCTAAGCCCTAAAATGAGTTCATCCACCTGAGATACACATGTTCCAAGTGTTTAATTCTTAAATTTTCACCACAGAGAATCAACCTACATGACTCACATGCACCTAGAAAACATCAATTTGACTTAGCATGGACTAACATGGACTCAACACTCTGTGACTGGCTAAACACACCATTTCCATGATAAAGATGCACTAGGACATCAATGAAAACATGACACAATGTGGGTAATAATGTGCTCAATTTATGCAGTGTTATCTACTAAAACTCCCGATGCCTGTAAATCTTGCACTATTGTATTGATATTTTGAAGAATATTTTACTCCTCCCTCGCAACATCTCCTGATGACAAAAGTGATGGATCGGCATCTGTCTTTTCCTTCAGTAAGATTTATGGATCCATTTGATGCTCCTTGATCATTTTTTCAATGTATTATTTTGTTTATTTAATATTATAAGTTTTTCCTTGATTGTATAAATGAATTCAAGATTTTGTGGGAATTCTTCAAATGTGCTTCAAATATAGCTACTTATTTCTTTATTTTTTCATATTTTACCTTAAAACAGAAATATAAATGTACTAGTCTATTAGATAATTCGAAATAATATATTGTGGTGCTCATAATATTACAATTTTGCGTGTAAAAATGACTGACCACATCTTTTTCTTTTCTCGCATTTGCAATTAAAACATTTGTCTTGTCTTTAGCCCATTTATCGTAGTAATACTAGGCTTCAACATTAAGATTCTCCAACCTGTTTAACATTATGTCCATAATATCATCATCATAATCATTATTATATGAAATTGTGCTTGACTGAGCTTTGTTTAGCAAAATGTCAAGCCTTGCTGGTTGGCTCTCTATGGCAGTGAACAATGAATGCCTTTGAGCATGATTATGGTATCGGGTATTTATTTCTTTAATCAAAATTTTATCCCTCTGCTCCCAAGTGCACACGAAATCCACATCACTAATTACAAATTATTGAATTGTGGCCCCCTTACTATATGATACTAGATTTTTTAATGCAAAAATGTCTTTTGATCATCTGTGAGTGGAGTTTTACTTGGAGGAGGATGAGAGTCCATTATTTGATCCACATCTTGTTACGGTTTTGGTTAAGGAGGTGGAGTATATTGAATCATATCATGCATGTCAAAATAGTTACCCATGTCTGCATCGCCACTAGCGAAGCCCAAAAACTCATCGTCAAGGTCGATGTTGTTTAAAATGTGAATTCCCATTGATCTTGAAGACGCCACCTAGTGACAATCCAGGAAATTATGAGGTTACAGGATGTACTATTCCTATAGATTCTATATGAAACCTTATATTCTTGCCTATAAATTTTCTTATTGTTTAGATTGTATGTGTCGGTGGTATTTGTGACCTTCTTGGAATGTGTTGAGAAGGTCTATTAACTGCAAGAAGAAAACTACAAATTATTAAAAACTAATCATTATACCCTTGGGCCTTGTAAATCTTGAACAAAATATGTTAAATATTGTACATTACCTTGCATGCTCGGAGAATGAGACGTGACGATTCGATCTCGACACTAAGAATGAGTTTCAAACTCAAAACTTTCTGAAAACAATAAATATAGAAATATTAAAATAATGTACTACTTACATAACATAGCTTGATTGTGTTTCCTACTAGACTCTATTAATATAAAAGTAAAGTTTATACCTATAGAGAAATGTGATGGTATAAAATATATTTCGATGGACCTATCAACCCCTAGGTCATTTTTGACGAGGAACTTGTATTGGTGTTGATTCTGCTGAATCCATGTTAGAATCCGCAGAGACCTCTAGAGGGCTTTACCTCGAGCAATAGCCTCCTTATGAGATATTGCAGCCATAATTCTTCTCTGTAAAATATAATATTATAATTATTATTGAATTCAAAAATAATTAATGTGAAATCGTTATAATGTGAAAACTTTAAAAGTAATTGTTACCTATTGTTCTTCAAGAGGGAGACCAATCATTTTTTCATTAATTGCAGTTGGAATTTGTCCGTATTACTAATTGGTGGAAAGCTTCATGATAGAAAGCAAGTAAATAATTGGCAAAAGAGAATATAATATTGGATTTATCATATGTATTTGTACTATGGGTGCGGGTGATATCTGTTTTTAATCGATTGGACAAATATGTGCACCAAGCAAAAATTTTCCCTGCTGTTAGTGTCTCGTGATATATACTAAAGCGCCCAAAATGGAATGTACGTATATCTACCCCGTAACACAATTTTGGTCGAAAAAGTGATACAACTGCAAGAAATAATTTCTTTGTAATATCTTGTATAACAAGGCCTCTTTTTAAATGATTAACAAGAGTTACAACAACATACTGATAACTCTTAGATGTTTGGGCGATCAAGTAATATTAAGAAAACAAACAATTAAAAATAATATTTAACTTACCATCAACCTGCACATTGTAATGAGACTCCATAAAAAAATCTTCATCAGTAAGGACCACCTTTATAGTCATAGGTGGTTGGTTTTGGAATATTAAGCTAGTTAAACGATGGACGTCTGTGGGGTCCATTGTGAAAGAAACTGTACGATCCATGAGGTGAATGGAAAATTGTCCTTATTTCTAGTTATAAGAGGTGAGCAGGTAATCAAGGATAGAAGTATCAGTTTTGAATTGGGGCATGTTGACAAGCCCCATAAATTATGTTTTTGCATCCATTCATTTAGTGTGTCTTTAAGTTTTATCGGTCTACAACTGTGGGCACATGAGATTTTGTATTGGAATTTGGGCATAGGAGCAAACTGTGGTGTTGGCCATTGTTGAAATTTACAGGAGAGGGAGGAAAGAAAGGTGCACGTAAGTTTGGTAGAATATTAGAGAGGTCGAGCACTGGAAACTTTCATGGAAAAGTGAAGAAATGAACCTCGTAGGGGTATATATAGGGCTTTGAATGGTTTAAGGGACACGTGGTAAAAAACAATTAGTTAAAAAGTTCAAGGCACGTGCACGGGGACGCATGTAAAATCTACATGTCCATCGTCTCCTTTGGCGGTATTCAACTAAAATAGACATCCGTTTAATACGGGCGTCCAACAAAGAGTGGTTGGCATTCCAACTTGGGTTGGATGTCTTCCCATTGCCGCCGCTGTCAACCTAGGTTGGACAAGAGACAATGGAAGGTCGCCCAACCTAGGTTGGAGGACAGATAATGGACGATTGTCCAACCAAGGTTAGATGACGGGTGATAGATTTTTGTCTAACCTAGATCAATCATCAACCATCCAACACCCGTCAACCATATAAAACCGTCGGAAAAAACACCCTATAAAATCATCTTTTTGCCGTGAATCACTTTTGGATATTTTCATCATTTCAAAAGTCCATTTCAGAGATTTTCCACCCATTCTATAATAATTTTTTCGGAGGGGGTCTTAAAATGAACCACGGAAAAAGAAAATGCTAAGTTCGGACCTAAAAAGAGTAGAAGTAGAGTGCCTAGATCAAACACTAGTGCCCAAATCAGACACTAGTACCCAGGGCGGTCATGTCCCGGTTTGACGATTCTATCCAAAGAGGATCAGATTCCGGTTTCTCAAACAAAGATTTTATATCCCAATTCTATCATTTTCATCCTATTTTCTAATCTATGAATACTTCATATCTCCCAATACAAGTTAAGTCACTCTTACCTCCTACCTTGCACACTTGCTTTTATTTTGCAAGCTATATCTTGTTTGTTACTATTATATTCATTTGATCTCACTCCTTTAATTAAGATTTAAGATTTCATTAAATAAGCTATAACAATCAATTCACAATGAAATAATTGTAAACACAAGTAAATTTTATTACAATTTCAAATGAATACAAATTGGAAAAATCCATAAGAGAGATGTATTCTGAAGATCTATCTCTTTATTCAAAACAAGTTGTTTTATAGCTATATAATGAAGAATATGAAAAACTACTAAAAATAGAATATAAAGGGTTAGGAGGAACCAAAAGGTCATCCTACATGGAGACCATTCATATCCACCTTAGGTATGGATTCGAAAAGACAGAAGTCAAAGAATTTAAAATATATCCTATTATTACTATTATTTTATTTATTGCTATACTTGTTGGGGTCATATCTCCTAGCTTGTTGACCCATTTTGTGAGCCGCATGATCCGTTAGAAAGATAACAAAGCGAAATTTTAAAACATCACTATGAAAATATAGCTTCAACTATTTTCATACAATTCAAAGCCCATAAATACTCTGCAAACCCCAAAATATAAAATATTAAAAGCTATTGAAAAATTACTGAAAACATATTTTGAAACCTTGTTCTAGATCAAAGGGTTTGTAATAAAGACTATTATGATATAATCAATTTACAATTAATAAGTTGGAACCATAATAAGGCATTAATGCTTACAATACGCTGATTAATGATAAGCGGTAGCTCAATACACGGGGAGAAGAGTAATTAGTTGTACATGTAAGAATAGAGGACATCTAGATGTGCAAATAGGTGGAAAAGAAATATTAGATACGAGAGATGCTTCGTTATGAATTTTAGAATTAGAAGCGAGAAAGGGTAGGACCATAGAAATTTTATATGGTTTAGACTGAAAATGTATAGTCGTGACCTAGGTTGTGCAATCTTATAACCCTTAGAAATTGGGATTTAAAACTTCCTAAGTGCTTTGTTTCATATAAATTCCCTTAACTATATATTTCTCTTACTCACGAACTTTGAGATGACCCGTAATCACCTATAACAAAGAGGAAACCTTATAAAACATACAATACCATTCATCAAAGCATTAACAAAGAAAAAGAGAAATAATTTCTATGTGGTTTAGTTGGAATATTCTCATTGTCATCCCCAACAATTGAACCATTCCAAGTGTTGCATTACATGTCCTTGTGTGGGATCAAGCCTCGGTGTAGTTCTCATAGGTGTTTGTGAAACTTTGAGTACAATATAAGCCAACTCGTAGGGGTTCCCTCGTGTCTCTTGACACAAAAATAGTGGGCTAACTATATAGTATATAATGTAATCATCGTGGTAGTAGTGTGATGTGGTGTGCCTTAGCTACGTGACAAAACCCTTTATTCCTTAAAACCCTTTAATAATGCTTTGAGTGACTTACTCTTGCTAAGACATGGCTTTATGACCTTTACATGCTTTAAAATGGAGGAATATAAAATCTTTGACCAAGTTGAGTGCTCCATACCTATAGTAGGGGTTGCTTGATTGATGCACAACTGATTTGGGAATATTTATCATACCCTTACGTGCTTTTGGAATGATATTTATAATAAGAGCTTATAAGAGTGTCAGGTGAGTTATAAAGTGATAACAAATTTATTATACGAGTCTTACATAGGTGAAATTATCTAGCAAGGCTAACCCTATGAAGATGAAATGACGGAATAAAGATATTCAAATTGAAAACATGATTGGAGAATGCAAAGTGGCGGGACCATACAAGTTAGTTAGGACTAGACATCACATCCTTACCAAAGTGTGCAGCTTTGCCCAAGATTATTTACTACTTTGATTTAATAATATTTCTAGAATTTAAAATAGAGCAGAGTGTAAAGATAAACGAGTTACGAAAAGGTAGATCAATGAGATGATTGTATTCCAAATGTGAGCATTTGTCTTAGCAAGGGAACATAGCTAAACTTAGCATTGCAAAATGAAAAGTTTTCAAACTTTATTGTCTACAATAGTGTTATCCAAAATTCACCCCTCAAGGTAATTTTGATAACATGCATCAGATTGTTCAGTCTCAAGCAAGTAGATTGATTCAAGGCCCGAAATCATGTTTTTTGGGGTCCCCTTAGCGTTTTTCTAACTTCCCCATCCAAGAAAAAATCCCAATGAGTTGGAAAAAATGGAAAAAATGGAAAAAATAAGGTTGCGGGACTGATTTAAATCGGAGTTCGGTCGTAAATCCTGAGGTTCGTCGTACCAAGCTTGGGGCGAAAAAGAAAGAAAATCAGCTAAGTCAAACATTTTTTTCCCGGGCGGTCCCGCAGGGCAGTTGGGACGTCGGGACGCGAGGATGCGAAAAGCCGAAATGGCCGAAAACAAAGAAAATTGCCTAAGTCTTGTTTCGCGCGGTTTGGGACATCTGGGCCAAAAGTACGCGTGGGGCGTGAATCGGACGATTTGCTTGCCGAGGCAGTTCATCTCGGGCGGATCGAGATATTTGTCCCAAGTGGTCCGTGGGACGGTTGGGACATAGGGGACGCGTGGGACGCGAAAAGGTGAAAAAGGCGTAAGCGAGGAACAAGGAAGCCCATTTCGGGCGGATCGGAGATATTTGTCCCGAGCGATCCGGGACGGTTGGGACAAAAGTACGTGAGGGACGCGTGGGATGTGAAAAAGTGAAAAGGTCGCGAAAGAGACGAGGAGGCCGCGGACGAATCGAACGCGTGCCGTGTGTAGAGGGGAAGAAAGTTAAAAATTGCTAAGTGTTTGGCGCAAGGTAAAATTTTGAAAGGAGGCCCGCGGACGAATCAAGTCTCATCACGTGTCTTCACCATCGACCCAATGGAGCGGGAAACAATTAGAAATTTTGGCAAAATGTTTTCTTAGAAAGTCAAAGGGCGAGTTTTGGCCCATTGCCCCCGCCACCGAGAGGAAGCTCATAGCCAATGAGGGCGACACGTGTCATCCAAGTGGCGGAGCACGGGAAAATTTTAAAAAAAAATTCAAAATGCAAAAAGAGGTAAATTTAAAAATTTTCCCGCCGATCCGTTTAGACTGTTTTTTCCTAAATCTTCAAATGGCCATAACTTTTGATCCAGAGCTCGGATTTTCACGTTCTTTATATCAATGGAAAGCTAGTGAAATTCTCTATAAGATTCAAGGGTCATTTTTGCATTTTGATGGAGTTTGAGAGAGAAAATCGAAAAATTCCTCTGGCATGTGGTAATGGCGAGAAAAGGTTTTCAAATAGGACTTTTAGAAGAGCAATGTCGGGGACAAGAAGTCCCTCCTCTTTAATGGGAGAGGTTCCCTTATTGAGACACGAACTTATTTACAAATATACAGAACGTTATTTTATGGTTGAACTTGGATACCACGAAAATGTTTTCCACAAAGATCATCGATTCAAAAGAGGTGAGGAAAAAGTACGAAGATAAGCGAGAATAGCAACGTTTGGAATTATAGATAACAGAATAATTCTTTACGAGTGCGAAGTTGCAGGGAATTTAGAACAAGATTATTTGCATTAGCTGAATATGATTAAATTCAAAGACACAAAGTTCTTCAAACGACCTTCTTCAGATTCATTAATCAAAGACACAAAGTTCTTTCTTGGTTGTGCAAGATCACTGTATTTGCAAAAGCAATCAGAGAGACTAACAAATCAGGTACCAAATAATCTTCACAATACTAAAGGAAAACACAGAGATACAGAGATTTTGATAGAGAATGAATAGAAAGCCCTTTTGTATTGATACGTTCAAGATCTATTTACATTTTCCGAGAATATGCCAAGTTCTTCCTCCCTTCAAAATGGCGTGGAAAGGCCATTATATAGATTACAATTCGGTTACGTCTTGTAACCGTTTCTTTTAAATAAAGAATAGTTAAGTATCGCCGGTTGCAATATCCTAACTAATTACAAGGAATACGAAAAGAATGGGAAGAAGAGAAAAGAAAGAAAGAAGGAGGAGACAGGTGGCCAGCTACAGGGAGGGACCCACATGTCTTCAGAATTCGCTGCCTGAACTTCTTCAAAGCCTCGGCTATGTCTCTGCCACGTGGAACCGACGTGTTGGCAGCAGACTGAGTCCAAAATCCTAGACACTTCTCCATCTCTTTATCAAACTCGACGTGAGTATGATAATCTTTATTTGCTTCTTTAATGGCATATTGAAGAGAGCAAATGTCCTTCATCTTTTCTTTGGAGATGGTGCTTTCCTTGAACAGATCATTTTGACAAAAGCTCTGAACTGAGCTTTGATTTCTTGCAGGGACAGGAAAGCACCAGAGTTTTCATCCTGAAGATGACAATGTATATCTTTGAAGGCAGCCACTGTCAGTGCTTTGAAAGCTTCTCCCTTCTGCCAACTGTTCTTCATCTCTACCACAGCTTCTTCTAATACTCTGATCTTCCATTCTACGCTGTAGACCCAAGACTTCGATAAATTGTCTTTGGCATCATCAAAAATCTTGTTCGCCATTAGGATGTTCTCATCTGTTTGTCCCATGAGGCGGAGGTCTACTATGCAACTGCTCCAGATTTTGAGTTCTTTATCCATGGTACTGATAGTGGAGGAGAGATTTAGTTGCATATTACTCACCTTTTCATAGAGCTTGAAGGCTTCATCGATGAAGTTCAACCCCGCGACAAGCATGTCATCCACCATGGCTCCAAAAGCTCTGCCATAAACAGAATACTTGTGCATATCTTTTATACTTTGCACTTCATCTTGGCTTAGTATTACGGGAGGAGGTAGAGCGAGTCAAAGGGTGGGATCAAAACTTTGTCCTTAGATAGAAGAGACTTGATGAAACCTGTAAGAACTCGGGCTTGCTCTTCCGCTACATTCGATAGTTTGTTGTCCCTTTTCCACTCTCCCAATAACTCTTGTGACTGTTTCCTGGAGGTTATGGATCTCGCCTTCAGGGGTAGATTCTCCCATTGGGATTCTCAGTAGCTCCAAGTCAGATACTTGCAAGTCCTGTTCTGATTTGTCCATTGCAGGCTTGGCAATCTCCAGGAATTGCTGACCTCGAGTATCAGATACTATTCTGGAGGTGGTTCTTGCTTTCTTGGCACGGGAAGGCGTGGTGCCCAACATGGCTGCAACAGCATCAAAATTTGGTCCCAAGTTTTGGGAGGATGGTTTTCTCTTCCTTTTGTCAACCAAGGGTTGCACCCATGCAAAAGAGGAAGAAGAATCTGCAGGAGAAGCAAGGGGACCAAGAGACAGGGAGCTCATGACACTCAGGGTCTGTGCAGCTGTTGACTCAAGCTGGGATGTGGAAGGAGCACTGGAGACAATGGCAGTAGAAGAATCAATAGCACCTGGAAGTTCAGTGCTCTGGACCTCCTTGTCTTTATCTGTTGGGTCCTCAGGAACATTTGTAGGAGTTGGCCTCTCACTTTCTTCACTTTCACTGAGGATGATGATGTTCTCAGTCCGATAGGCAAGTGCTGTTTCTCTGAAGATCTCTTTCCACCGGTTCCTTCTTTACTTCCTTGAGCTTCTTCTTATATACCTGAGTGGATGGAGAAGGAGTAGATTCCTGAGTCCACGAGCTGCTTTGAGGGAGGAGGGGTTTTCTTTGGTGTTTCGGACCTTGGGCTGGTGCTTCTCTTATTGGTGTTGATTCATCCTTGGAGGAGGATTCTCCAGAGTGCCTCTGAATTCTCGGACCTTCTTATTGAACCAAACCTTAGTCGACTAAGGCTGGAGCAAGATTTCAGCCAAATCATCCCTCTCTTTTTGTTCCAATCCGAGTCCTCCGAAGGGGTGTGCTTGATCACATTTTCATACTCATATGAGTATAGCTCGGAATTATCATCTTGAGGCCTTCGGGAACTTGAGTGAGGACCGAGTTCTTGAATCAATTGTAAGGAGAACCTGCCATAATGCCTTCTTCTGGCCTCAAAGTCGTCTGCCTGATCGGCCCGGTAGTCTTACGCATCGCCACATGGTGATAGGCTATCTTGATATTACATTGATAAACTTCTTCAAGTCAAAGCGGGTTCTTGGCTTGAAGAAATGAACGGTGATAGGGACCAAAGTTCTTTCTATATTCTAGGCATCAGGGCTGTTTTACATGTGTAATTTCCCAGAGAGATGGGAAAGTGCAAGCCAGAAATCTTCTTGTCTCTGCAAGTTCTGTGCAACTTGTCCAGTTGCCTGCATATTTCGATCAAGGCCATCTTGTCATTGCAGAACATGGGAAGCCGCAGAGGAGTACTCTCATAACCAGCAAGCCTGATGTATGAGAACTTCCTGAATTGGATGAAGTAGGCCCCATACCGTGATATCAAGTTCATGGCTTCATCTGAAAACCTCCTGGCGGTGTCACCCTCAAGCAATCGGACCACGTACATAGTGAAAGCATCATTAACCCTTCTGAAATTGCGGTTCTTTGGTCTCAAGGTAAACTGCGGGCAATAGGCATACAACTTTAGGTTGCCTTTGTGTGGGCGTCTATATATGAGAATCCAAACCATTGCCTTGATGCTGCTAGAGTATACATCAGATATGAAGTCATGAAAAACTTCTTTGTTTGCAGCACGTTGGATAGCTGCTCCGTCAGATTCATGCTGATGATCTCAGCCCAGTTGATATTTTGTGTACCCTCGCACACCATACTGATGAGCGGGCACATCCAGAAATGGAACTCGCTGGTGGAAGGCAAACCCATGACCCGAGCCAGCAGTATTATGAAATCTGACAGTTCTTCGTTGAAGTCTGCTCGGATGAGGGTTTTGGTGAGGCGGGAAGCTCCCTTCTTAGGGTTTTTTAGCCAGGACTTCGCCACTCGTGCTCTGTACTTGTCACTGTCTTGATCGAACATGGCTTGCGCTTGGGCTTGGGAAACAACTATGGCATTGTCCAATTCCGGGATCCTCAGAGCGGCAGCAATGGCGGCAGCGTCTAGCCTGGCGATGAGCTCCCCATGTACGTTTGTCAATTCACTTGAGGCGGGGTCGAAGTGAGCTCCGCATCTGCAACCTTGTATGTCGGCTGCTTATCTTGAAAGTGGGAATCCTCAGCGTACGCCAAACCCTTTGTCATGAATTATCGAGCCATCGGTGAGGATTTGCATCTTCCATCCTTGCCCAAAAATCGCTGAAATCGAGATGTCGGGCCTCGCTATCTCGATGTTGCTTACGGAGACTCGAGTGGAGAAATCATTGTTCTTGTCCTTGAAATTTGATCTTCATGTCGATAGTTTCGGGGGAACAAGGTTGCAAACTAGACTTGGAATGGAATTACGAAGCGAGAGAACGTGCGCAAGTTTGTAAGCGCGAGGTTTGAGCAAAGGATAACAAGGAAGATGTGAGAAAATGCAAAGGGAAATGTTCATTATATAGCCGTTTGGGAGCGGAGTGAATTTAATGCGCATTTAATTACGCAACCACCAATTTGAAAAGCGTCTAAGTATGGATGACACTAGGCACGCTTGGGACATGAGAGCGCGAATGCGCGAAACACGCGGCTCGGGCGAAATGGAGAGAGAATGCACAAAAAGCTTTTGGAACAATTGGGACGAAAATGCGCGAGTGCGCGGTTCGGACATTATTAAAATTGGAGCAAGCGAGGCCCGTTTGGACTTGGGACTTTTGGGACAGAAAGTTCGAGTCTGCGGTTTGAGCAAGCTCGCCGAAAATGAAGCGGGCGCATTTTTTTTTTTTTTTTGGTTTGGGACAAAGAATTTTGAAGTACGTGACTAGGAAGCTTCGGCCGAAAAAGAGAAAGCTCGTACTTTTGACTTTGGGATATTTGGGACAAAAAGGTGCGAAATCACGCGGTTCGGGTGGTTGGTAGAAAAATTGGAATGACTTGCACAAAAGTTTCGGGACACTTGGAACAAAAACTTCCGACGGGCCCGAAGATAGGACAATTTCGGGGATTTCGGCCGATCGGGGAACAACTTGCACTTTGGAACTTGGGACAGTCGGGACAAAAATGTCCGACAGGCCCGAAATACATGCGAGAAAGGCCCAATACTTGGATTTCTTCAATTTTATGACTTAGGTACCTCAGAGAAAAGCACTTAGACTCAAAATTTTCAAAATTTGCTCTTGTTAGAGAGGGGAATTTTGAGTAGACAATGTTGTGGCTCATGCAGGGATGACTTGACATAAATTCACTGAATGAAACAAGGCAAGAACTTAGACAAACTTGGTGTAGCAGACCAGTGCCTTATCCATTGGGCAAAAGGAGTCAAGGACAAACCAATACAAGGGCAACACACACACAACAGAAGGGAAACACACCAAAAGCAAAAAAGCAGAAACACTGTACACAATATACAAAGGGACTCCCTAGTCACCTAGGACTTGAACAACTTCAAATACTGCCCACTATAAGGAAGTGGGAGGGGGGAACCATCCATGTAATCAAGATAGAAAGAGTTCTTACCAGCAAAGTGTCTTATCTTGAAAGGTCCAAGCCACAGAGAATCAAATTTTCCATGGCTACCACGAGGTTCGTGTCTTTTGTCCCACAACAGCACGGTATCACCAACTTGGAACTCTCTGCTCCTAGCTTTCTTATCAAACAGAATCTTCACCTTCTGCTGGTGGGCAGATATTCTGTCAGCAACCTCCAATCTATCCTCGTTCAGTTTGTGCAGGTACATGATCCTTTTGTCGAGCATCACTTGAAACTAGTGTCTTGATGGCCTTCATCGGGTGCGAAGGTGGTAGTTCCCTGCCATCCTTTGGCATTGAGCCTCTACTCCATACACTACTTGAAAGGGGGACATTCCAATGGCTCTTTTAGGTGTGATCCTGTCTGCCCAAAGAGCATCATAAAGCTTCTTATGCCAGTTTCGCTGAGATTCGTTGACCAACTTCCTTATGATAGTCACCAGATTCTTGTTGGTAGATTCTGCTTGTCCATTTCCCTGGGGATAATAATCTGAAGAATGAGCCAGAGAGATGCCATACCCGTAGCAGAAATCCATTATCTCAGTTGAGGAGAAGTTTGAGGCATTATCTGTTACAATCTTGTTAGGTACACCATACCTAACCAAGATGTTCTCTTTGATGAAGTTGCATACTACTTCAGAAGTGGTGCTCTTGACTGGAATAGCTTCCACCCATTTGGTGAAGTAGTCAGTAGCAGTTAGCACATGAGTGTGTCCAGCGCTAGAAACAGGGTTGAGTGCACCAACGAAGTCCAGACCCCATTGTTGAAATGGTTCCTCAATCACAACTGGCTTGAGAGGCAAAGAAGCCAATTTAGGTCTTCCCACGAAAGTCTGGCAGGCCTCACATTTATCCACCCACTTGGATGCATCTTTGAACAAGGAAGGCCAGTAATACCCTCCACGGAGTATCTTATAATTTGTATTTGTTGATGAATAGTGCCCTCCACATGCCTGATCATGAAAAGCTGAGAGCAACTTTCTCTGTTGTTCCTTGTCTACACACTTCAGAAATCTCCCGTCCAAACCACGCTTGAACAAGGCATTTTCCCACAATACATATTGTGCTGATCTCAATTTAACAGTCCTCTTTTCTTTAGCAATTAAATGAGAGGGGCATTCCCCGTAGGTGAGAAAATGGGCGATGTCAGCATACCATTCATCAAGCCGAACTCGGGAGAAGCAAGCAGTAGGAAGGTCAGCTTTCTTCTCCAATAACTCATGTTGGGCTCCTTCAGCAATGAGCTCGCAAAGACCTTTTCCCCGAACCAGCTTGGTTGGCTTGATATCAAGGTCATACTCCTGGACCTTAGCCACCCAGTTTCCCCTCTTGGATCCAAATTCTTGTTGCGTGAGAATTGACTTTACAGTCGTATCTGGGACCAGCACCGTAGAGTGAGAGTTGAGGATATAGAAGCAGGCGCTTGCAGCGGCTTTGACTACTGCAAAGGCATGCTTCTCCATCATGGTGTACTTTAGCTCATGGTTCTTCAGGATATAGCTCATGAAGGCAATTGGTAGCTCATGTTTATCAGAATCTTCCTGGGTTAAGACAGCAGCCAGAGTACTATCTGTAGCGTAGCAATAGATAATGAAATCCTTGCTGAAATCAGGGCAGGCCAAAACTGGAGTTTTAGCAATAGCTTTCTTGATACCCTCAAAGGATTCCTTTCCTTCAGAAGACCAACCAAATGCTTGCTTTCCTTTCATCATCTGAGAAATATTCAAAGTTAATTCAGCAAAATCAGGGATGAATCTTCTTAGAAAATTGATCTTACCGAAAAAGGAATGCACGCCCTTTTTACTAGTAGGGAGAGGAATCTGTTGGATGGCTTGAACTCGTTCAGGATCAATCTTGATGCCATCCTTTGAGACAATGTGTCCTAATAGCTTTCCCTCCGTAACACAGAAGACAGATTTTTTAGGATTCAGGGAGATTCCATGCTCTCTACATCTCTGCAGAACTGTTTCCAGGTGATCGAAATGATCTGCTCTTGTCTTTGAAAACACTGTCAGGTCATCAAGGTATATGACAATACATTTCCCTTTCAAGCTCCCAAAAGCCAGATCCATAGCTCTCTGGAAAGTGGCACCGGCATTAATCAGCCCAAAAGGCATTCTCTTGTAGGCGAAGGTACCCCAAGGAGTTGTGAAGGCTGTCTTATGTTGATCAGCAGTATCAACCTCTACCTGATTGTATCCAGAAAAACCATCAAGCATAGATAACATCTCAGAGCCTGTTACCGCTTGCAAAATCTGATCCATCATAGGCGAGAGGGTAGTTATCTTTCGAGAGAGGGCGATTCGAGTTCTGAAATCAACACGAGATGCGGATCTCACCATTCTTCTTCCTAACAGGTACAATGTTTGCAATCCAAGTCGAATGGTGAATGGGAAAGATGATTTTAGCCTTCAGCAGTTTGAATCTCTGAAATATGGTGTCAGCTATCTTTGGGTTGTACTGCCTCTGCTTCTGCTTGAAAGGCTTGATTCCTGGCTTGAGAGGGATAGAGTGCTGCATTTCTTTTGGCTTGAAGGCTTTTAGATCTTCATAAGAATAAGCAAGCACATCCTTATATTTCCTTAGAAGGTCAATTGCTCTTCTCCTTTCATCTGATGTGCAACACTTCCCGATATTTACCAGCTTCGGGCCATCAGAACTCCCAATATCAATCTTATCATACTCAGCTGATTGCTGAGGTCCAGTGGAAGCTTTAGATCTCACGTATCTGTCATGTTTATCAAACAACTCCTCCAAACTCACCAAACCTTTGGGAATCTTATTTCCTTTGAGCTTAATGCACCCTTCCTGATCAGTTTCTTCTCCTTGGGTGACGGCTTGGTCAGAAGACACGCTCTCACGAGGCAGGTTGTCACTTCCTTCGAAATACAGTTGTTCAAAATTGCCCTTGAGCTCCAGGAAGGAAAGCAAATGCTGGTCGTCGTTGAAGACTTGCCAGTTATTAGTATTGTCAGGGACACTAGGTCGGTGGACCATCTCAATAGTGAACTTATCCTGAGAGAATTCAGGATGAGGAATCAACAGTGACCCTGAGACAGCCAGTGAATCAGCTCTGCTGTTCTTTTCTCTGGGAATTGCTTCGATGGAGAAGGCATCAAGGAATTCAATTGAATCCCAAACCTGATTCCGATAATGCTTCAGCCTCCCGTTCTTTACCTGAAACAGGCTTCTGACTTGCTTCACAATCAGCTCTGCATCACCACGAGCCAAAAGATTTTTAACACCTCGTTCTTTGGCCACTTGCAGTCCAAGGATGAGAGCCTCATACTCTGCTGTGTTGTTAGTGTTCTCGAACTGCAATTTAAATGAAAAGGGTGCGAGGCAGCCTTGAGTGATATTAGCGAGAACACCGGCTCAGCCGGTAGGAACAAGCGCCATCGAATTCTAAAATCCAGACACCATTGGGATCTTTAGGTGATATTTTGCAGGGTCGGATTTCATCAGGGGACAAAATCATGTAATTACCATGGCCCCTGTCCTCATAGAGTATTTGTGCCTTGGGATCATCTGTCTTCTGCACAATGTACTCGGACTGCTTCTCAGGTAGTAGCTTCTTCATTTGTCCATTGACTGGTATGAGAGCGTGTGACCAATCCATTTGAATCTCTCCACCCACATCTTTACAGAAGTTTCTGCTTAGCAACATTCCATAGGAAGGAGGAATGTCGGCTACTAGTATGGTAGCCAAGACTTTCTTTTCAGGTAAAGCAGCAAAAGCCACTTGTGCATCTTTAATCCTTCCCACCAAAGGTACTTCCTTACTTTCCATGGAGTAGCAAGATCCATAAGTACGAGTAAGGGTCAAGCCTAAAGCATGAGCTACTTTAGCGGGCATCACATTATCTGAGGCTCCGGAATCTATGACACAGTTACTGAGCCTGTGGCCAGCTATAAGGAGTGTTACATAGAAAGGCTTGATTTTGTCACCAGGCGAGGTGACAGCAGCTACTAGACTAGGCTGTGGTGCAGAAGGAGGTGTGGGCAAAAGGCCTTTGGAGGTGGTCTTGGAATGGGAATTTACAAATTGGATCATCTTGGCAAAAGCTTTTGGATGGGTTTGGTAATATTCAGCCTCTGAAATTTGAACTTTGGTCCTTTTTAGATGATCTACAATGTCAAAGGATCCAGAGGTGGATGGTCCATCATCATTTGGAATCTTAGGCTTATCAACCCTAGGAGAAAAAGAAGAAGAAGCAACTTTGGGGGCAGGATTGGCAGTACTTACCTTTGGTGCAGATGAGGTAGGAATAGGAGATCCTCTTCTGGCAATTACAGGAATAGTTGCAGGCTGCTCTTTGGACTTCTTCAGGGGTTGCGTCACCTTTTCCCTCTGATGTGTCTGTTCCCGAGTCATGACAGCGAAGGATTCGCTGTTCATATCTGCTACCACTTCATCATAGTCATCTGCATCATCAATGCCTTCAGTGGTAAAGAAATTGACTCGAGATCCCTCGGGTTCTTCTGCCTCATCATCGAATTCCTCCAGGAACTCCTCACAAGCTTCGTTATCATCTTCTGGCTCTTCAACCTCGCAAGTTGCATTCACAGGAACTTTGACGGGAGGTCCTT
Organism: Taxus wallichiana var. yunnanensis; assembly: GCA_018340775.1. Taxonomy (NCBI): domain Eukaryota; kingdom Viridiplantae; phylum Streptophyta; class Pinopsida; order Cupressales; family Taxaceae; genus Taxus; species Taxus wallichiana. Next base: position 753,524,499 of record CM031242.1, read on the forward strand.
CAAGTGCCAGTCTTGTGTGGGGAGCTGGCAAACGGTTTCTGGGTTGAAAATTTCTTCTCGGAACATCTGCATACGGTGCATGCTGAGCTAATTGTTTCTTTATAGCTACTAGATCATTTGCAAGTTTCTGGACTAATGGATCAGTATTGGGTCCAGAGGTGGAAGAGGAAGAAGCAGCAGATTTAGATTTGGGAGGATCTCTCTTCAACTTCCCTGACATGATTAGGTCATCCTCGACACTAACAGCCAGTTCTTGATCCAGAATTAACGTTCCAAGATTAGCCCTTCTTAGAGCATAACTGACTTTAGGCGTTTGGGCATTCAAAAAGAAACATTTTTGGATTTGATCAACCGGTCGAGTATTCACGGGAATTTTGTTGATCAGTCTGTTGAATCGTGCCACAAATTCTCTCATGGGTTCCGATGGATCTTTCTTTATTTGAGAAATCTGGGCAAGCAGTGCATGCACATCTTCTGCCGGCTTGAAACGGCTTTCGAACTGAGTTCTCATGGTATTCCAGTCGATGATGGCACCAGCCGGAAGGTGATAGAACCAGTCAGCAGCATTGTCCTGTAACGTCTCGACGAACAGTCTTACTGAGACGTCTTCATGTTCAACCCCCAAGACTCCACACGCAACTATGAAGGCTGCAATATGTTCATCAGGGTGCACTTTGCCGTCGCCTTTGAATTTGGGGAAGTTCTTTCGGTTACCTCTAGGTAACTCATGCAAAGGCTGAGTGAGGGCCAGGGGCCCGACACGTTGACCCCATGGTACTTGTGCCATTCTTCTTGGAAATACGGTTCGGAGGAACTGTAACACCAGCAAGATTAAAGCTTGTAGATTAGGACTAGCAGGTTCTGAAGGAACGCCACACGTAGGACTTCTTTCTCGAACAGGTGGAGTGCTCGTTGAACGAGTTCTTCTATTTGAAGGGAAAGGAAAACCCTGTTGCTCCAAAAGCTGGCGAGAATCTTCGATACAAGGGCCCTTCTCCCTCGAGTGAAAGCGGAGTCGCGGATCAAAGGATGATCGAAAAATTATAGTCTTGGAATGCGATTTTCCCAGTGAGTCGCAAAAACTATTGGTTTTCAAATAGGACTTTTAGAAGAGCAACAGTCAGGGGACAAGAAGTCCCTCCTCTTTAATGGGAGAGGTTCCCTTATTCAGACACGAACTTATTTACAAATATACAGAACGTTATTTTATGGTTGAACTTGGATACCACGAAAATGTTTTCCACAAAGATCATCAGTTACAAAAGGACTGAGGAAAGAGGGTACGAAGATAAGCAGAATAGCAAACGTTTGGAATTATAGATAGCGAGAATAATTCTTTGAGTGCGAAGTTGCGAGGAATTTAGAACAAGATTATTTGCATTAGTTGAATATGATTAAATTCAAAGACACAAAGTTCTTAAACGACCTTCTTGATTCATTAATCAAAGACACAAAGTTCTTTCTTGGTTGTGCAAGATCACTGTATTTGAAAAAGCAATCGAGAGAGACTAACAAATCAGGTACCAAATAATCTTCACAATACTAAAGGAAAACACGAGAATACGAGAGATTTTGATAGAGAATGAATAGAAAGCCCTTTTGTATTGATACGTTCAAGATCTATTTACACTTTTTCGAGAATATGCCAAGTTCTTCCTCCTTGAAATGGCGTGGAAAGGCCATTATATAGATTACAATTCGGTTACGTCTTGTAACCGTTTTTTTAAATAAAGAATAGTTAAGTATCGCGGATTGCTTGATATCCTAACTAATTACTGAGGAATACGAAAAGAATGGGAAGAAGAAAAGAAAGAAAGAAGGAGAGAGGCGGTGGCCGGCTACGGGGAGGGACCCCTTGTCTTGAGAATTCATTGCTGAACTTCTTCAAAGCCTCGGCTATGTCTCTGCCACGTGGAACCGACGTGTTGGTTGCTGACTGAGTCCAAAATCCTAGACACTTCTCCATCTCTTTATCAAACTCGACGTGAGTATGATAATCTTTATTTGCTTCTTTAATGGCATATTGAAGAGAGCAAATGTCCTTCATCTTTTCTTTGGAGATGGTGCTTTCCTTGAACAGATCATTTTGACAAAAGCTCTGAACTGAGCTTTGATTTCTTGCAGGGACAGGAAAGCACCAGAGTTTTCATCCTGAAGATGACAATGTATATCCTTGAAGCAGCGGCGGTATCGGTGCTTTGAAAGCTTCTCCCTTACGCCAACTGTTCTTCATCTCTACCACAGCTTCTTCTAATACTCTGATCTTCCACTCCACGCTGTAGACCCAAGACTTTGATAAATTGTCTTTGGCATCATCAAAAATCTTGTTCGCCATTAAGATGTTCTCATCTGTTTGTCCCATGAGGCGGAGGTCTACTATGCAACTGCTCCAGATTTTGAGTTCTTTATCCATGGTATTGATAGTGGAGGAGAGCTTCAGTTGCATATTACTCACCTTTTCATAGAGCTTGAAAGCTTCATCGATGAAGTTTAACCCAGCAACAAGCATGTCATCCACCATGGCTTCGATAGCTCTGCCATAAACAGAATACTTGTGCATATCTTTTATACTTTGCACTTCATCTTGGCTTAGTATTACAGGAGGAGGTAGAGCAGTCAAAGGGGTGGGATCCAAAACTTTGTCCTTAGATAGAAGAGACTTGATGAAACCTGTAAGAGCTCGGGCTTGCTCTTCCAAATACATTCGATAGTTTCTTTGTCCTTTTCCACTCTTCCAATAACTCTTGTGACTGTTTCCTGGAGATTATGGATCTCGCCTTCAGGGGTAGACTCTCCCATTGGGATTCTCAGTAGCTCCAAGTCAGATACTTGCAAGTCTGTTCGATTTGTCCATTGCGAGGCTTGCGATCTCCGAGAATTCTTGACCTCGAGTATCGAGATACTATTACGGAGGTGGTTCTTGCTTTCTTGGCACGGGAAGGCGTGGTGCCCAACATGGTTTGCAATGACATCAAAATTTGGTCCCAGGTTTTGGGAGGATGGTTTTCTCTTCCTTTTGTCAACCAAGGGTTGCACCCATGCAAAAGAGGAAGAAGAATCTGCAGGAGAAGCAAGGGGACCAAGAGACAGGGAGCTCATGACACTCGAGAGTGCAATGCATTTGTTGACTCAAGCTGGGATGTGGAAGGAGCACTGGAGACAATGGTAGTAGAAGAATCAATAGTACCTGGAAGTTCAGTGCTCTGGACCTCCTTGTCTTTATCTGTTGGGTCCTCAGGAACATTTGTAGGAGTTGGCCTCTCACTTTCTTCACTTTTTTGAGGATGATGATGTTCTGCAGTCCGATAGGCAATTACACTGTTTCTCTGAAGATCTCTTTCCACCGGTTCCTTCTTTACTTCCTTGAGCTTCTTTTTATATACGAGTGGATGGAGAAGGAGTAGATTCCACAGTCCCTGAGTGCTTTGATGGGGGGAGGGGTTTTCTTTGGTGTTTCGGACCTTGGGCGGTGCTTCTCTTATTGGTGTGATTCATCCTTGGAGGAGGATTCTCCCGAGTGCCTCTGAATTCTCGGACCTTCTTATTGAACCAAACCTTAGTCCTGACTAAGACTGGAGCAAGGATTTCAGCCAAATCATCCCTCTCTTTTCTGTTCCAATCCAAGTCCTCCAGGAAGGGGTGTGCTTGATCACATTTTCATACTCATATGAGTATAGCTCAAATTATCATCTTGAGGCCTTGGGAACTTGAGTAGAGACCGAGTTCTTGAATCAAGTGTAAGGAGAACCTGCCATAATGCCTTCTTACGGCCTCAAAGTAAATCTGCCTGATCGGCCCAGTAGTCTTACGCATCGCCACATGGTGATAGGCTATCTTGATATTTTGTTTGATAAACTTCTTCAAGTCAAGCGGGTTCTTGGCTTGAAGAAATGAGCAGTGATAGGGACAAAGTTCTTTCTATATTACAGGCATCCGGGGCTGTTTTACATGTGTAATTTCCCGAGAGAGATGGGAAAGTGCAAGCGAGAAATCTTCTTGTCTCTGCGAGTTACATGCAACTTGTCCGGTTACTGCATATTTCGATCAAGGCCATCTTGTCATTGCGAGAACATGGGAAGCCGAGAGGAGTACTCTCATAACCGTGCAAGCTTTGATGTATGAGAACTTCTGAATTGGATGAAGTAGGCCCCATACGTGATATCAAGTTCATGGCTTCATCGAAAACCTCTGGCGGTGTCACCCTCGAGCAATCGGACCACGTACATAGTGAAAGCATCATTAACCCTTACGAAATTGCGGTTCTTTGGTCTCAAGGTAAACTGCGGGCAATAGGCATACACTGGGTTGCCTTTGTGGGCGTCTATATATGAGAATCCAAACCATTGCCTTGATGCTGCTAGAGTATACATCAGATATGAAGTCATGAAAAACTTCTTTGTTTGCAGCACGTTGGATAGCTGCTCCGTCAGATTCATCTTTGATGATCATTGATTGATATTTTGTGTACCCTCGCACACCATACTGATGGCGGGCACATCCAGAAATGGAACTCGCTGGTGGAAGGCAAACCCATGACCCGAGCCAGCAGTATTATGAAATCTGACAGTTCTTCGTTGAAGTCTGCTCGGATGAGGGTTTTGGTGAGGCGGGAAGCTCCCTTCTTAGGGTTTTTTAGCCAGGACTTCGCCACTCGTGCTCTGTACTTGTCACTGTCTTGATCGAACATGGCTTGCGCTTGGGCTTGGGAAACAACTATGGCATTGTCCAATTCAGAGATCCTCGAGAGCGCGGCTGATGGCGCGGCGTCTAGCTTTGGCGATGAGCTCCCCATATACGTTTGTCAATTCACTTGAGGCGGGGTCGAAGTGAGCTCCGCATCTGAAGCAACCTTTATGTCGGCTGCTTTATCTTGAAAGTGGGAATCCTCCGGCGTACGCCAAACACCTTTGTCATGAATTATCGAGCCATCGGTGAGGATTTGCATCTTCCATCCTTGCCCAAAAATCGCTGAAATCGAGATGTCGGGCCTCGCTTATCTCGATGTTGCTTACACGAGACTCGAGTGGAGAAATCATTCTTGTCCTTGAAATTTGATCTTCATGTCGATAGTTTCGGGGGAACAAGGTTGCAAACTAGACTTGGAATGGAATTACGAAGCGAGAGGAACGTGCGCGCAAGTTTGTAAGCGCGCGAGGTTTGAGCAAAGGATAACAAGGAAGATGTGAGAAAATGCAAAGGGGAAATGTTCATTATATAGCCGTTTGGGGAGCGGAGTGAATTCAATGCGCATTTAATTACGCAACCACCAATTTGAAAAGCGTCTAAGTATGGATGACACTAGGCACGCTTGGGACATGTGAGACGCGAATGCGCGAAACACGCGGCTCGGGCGAAATGGAGAGAGAATGCACAAAAAGCTTTTGGAACAATTGGGACGAAAATGCGCGAGGTACGCGGTTCGGACATTTCGACCGAAATTGGAACAGCGGGCCCGTTTGGACTTGGGACTTTTGGGACAGAAAGTTCCGGAGTACGCGGTTTGACCGGCTCGGCCGAAAATGAAGCGGGGCGCATTTTTTTTTTTTTTTGGTTTAGGACAAAGAATTTTGAAGTCGCGACGATTTTTAGGAAGCTTCGGCCGAAAAAAAGGAAGCTCGTACTTTTGACTTTGGGATATTTGGGACAAAAAGGTGCGAAGTACGCGGTTCGGGTGGTTTAGTAAATTGGAATGACTTGCACAAAAGTTTGGGACATGGAACAAAAACTTCAGACGGGCCCAAAGATAGGACAATTTCGGGGATTTGGCCGATCGGGAACAACTTGCACTTTGGAACTTGGGACAGTCGGGACAAAAATGTCAAGACAGAGCCCGAAATACATGCGAGAAAGGCCCAATACTTGGATTTCTTCAATTTTATGACTTAGGTACCTCGAGAGAAAAGCACTTAGACTCAAAATTTTCAAAATTTGCTCTTGTTAGAGAGGGAATTTTGAGTAGACAATAGTATCAATATTTGGAGCAAGTAATGCATGTCCGTGGATGATTCTCAACCCTCTCTGTGTTCATTTGCATCCTCCCGATCTTTGATTGCAAATTTTGTTTTTTGTGCATGATCTTGCATCACATTTTAATGGTTTGTGTTTATTGGTGAGATAGGTGTTCTTCATTCCTCGGTGCATCACCTCTGTTAGTTTAGGTTTATTTTTATGCATCTTCTTACCCCTGTCTCCTTGGCAAGTTAGATTAGATTTTGAGTAAACCCTCTGCATTTTTTCGTGTGCATCGAGCAGAGGAATAGGAACCGGCCTTCATCCGAGAGAGATTTTCGATTTCGTGAGGTCCCACACTTGGGAAAAGCTCCATGTTATCTAATCGCACCGAGAGTCTCAACTCATCAAGTTGTAGACACTCGGGAGTCTTTGTGATTTTGCACTAACAGTTTTGGCACGCCCGGTGGGACCTTAGGGGTCTTCACTTTTATTGCAACAAGATCAATGTGCACTTGTTGTAAGTCCCAGCTTTGAAGGAGCTAAAAATCACACATCTGGCCACTCCAAAAGAAGCATAATCCGCTGGTTTTAGCAGTCAAGCCTGGCAAATTTATGAGAAGAATACAGACCAGGTCAAGAACTAGGGAGGAAGGATTGTTTGTTCATCTACACCTATCTCCAGGAAGAGAAAGAAGGGGAAGAAGAGCTCAAAGATCTCCATATCCACCTAATAGAACCTTGTCAACACCTCCACCTGGTAGGCCTTTCATCCAATCAACAAGGGTTCTCAGGCCAATCAGAATGGCGCAACCACCGAATCCGTATGTCAATTTCACTTTGGCAAAGTGACCCACTTGCTCTCAATGTACAACACCCAATCCCAGTTGCAGCATTGAAGAACATTCCATACTTTCTTGGAGAAAATCATACCTCTCTGGTGATCATGTCGAGGACATTGCCAACCTTTGTGTAATTCATGAAATCAATGAGATGCAAATTCTTTGTTAAATTCTTGGCATCTTCATTGAGGGAAGGATTTGCAATGGTTCAGGAGTCTTGCCTCAGGTTCTATCCAAAATTGGAACCAGCTATGTATAGCCCTCCACGAGTAGTTTGGAGAGAAGGGAGATAACTTGTCCCTTTTGGAACAGCTGACAACCATCAAGAGAGCTCCCAATGAGCAGCTGACCGACTTCAACTTCAGATTTCAAAGGACTTGGGAGAGTATTCCAGTGGCAGTAAGCCCAGCAGCAGAAGGTGCTTTTCTATATTACCTTAAAGCTCTAAATTCTGATATTTCTATGTTGATTCAGTCCATGGGAGGCATAACTATCCCTATGGCTTATAGCATTGCCATTAGAGCTGAAAATTGTTTGATTCAAGCTGGAAAGCTAGCTCCTAGGCCTCCAATGCCATTATATCCAAGTTTAGAGAGCCCAAGTACTAGTCAAGTGCCTGTCTTAGCTCCTATTCCCACTCCTAGAAATCAAAATTCAAGTGAAGCTTCTACTTCATCTTCTAGTGCCTCAAACGAACTTCAAGAAGTCATGAAGCAATTACAAAATCTAGGCAATGAGCTGGTTACACTCAAGAGGCAGCAAGCCCAAAGTTTTAGACCTTCTTATCAGCCTCAAGCTCGGCCTAACAGGCAGCCATATCAGCCTCAAAGACCACCTAATCTAGCTGCAAATCAGAATCAAGCAAGGCATTTTGCCAACATGCCATTTCAGCCCGATAACCCCAATGTTGCATCCACATCCAGAGCTTTGGTACCGGTGTAAAATAACATGGCCCAAGAATATGATTGGTGTTTCCGTGCGGTTAGCCCCATAACCAATCAATGTGCTTTAACAAAGTGCATTAAATCGAGGCTCATATGGTGCAAACCATTGGTGGGTCGCATGAGTCCGCCATGAAGAGGATCACCAGCAAGAATCACCTCAAAGCAAGGAACATCTCCGAACGAAACTACTCTTGTCAATTGGCAGGCTGAAGATTTCTGTGGTATGAATCAAATACCCTCTCAAAGTGTTGCAGCCAACACAAGGTCAAAAAGGAGAAATTTGGGTGAAGGACAGCCATTGGCTCCAAGTAATCCACAACCTTCTACCACTCCACAAGCTTTTGGCAAACAAAATGTAGTCCCAAACATGCAAGGAGCACCCAAACCAGCTCCTAAACCAACTCAAATCGCAGTTGTTGCTGCCCACATGTAAGGGATGAATATGCAAACCAAGGGACAACAACGAGATCCTTCATCACCATTTAGTATCATTGATCAAATGAAGAAGACAAATGTAAATATATCAATGTGGGAATCCCTATCTATCCCAGGCCAGAGAGATTTGCTACAAGCTACCATGAAGGACTGGCCAACTTCGAATCAGCAAGTTCAAATGCAAGAGAAGGTGCTCACAAATGCTTGCCCAGCCTGAAGGGAATCATGGAGGACAGCAAGGTAAAATGTTGAAGCCCCCTCCTTTTTATGTCTCATTAATCATTGGAAACCAATTGGTGCACAATTGCATGATTGATTCGGGGCAAGTAGCTCAGTGATGCCCAAGCAAATAGCTGATCAGTTAGGACTTCAATATGAAACCATATCCAAAGGGGTAGTGTAGTTGGATGGGGACAAACAACATTGGGGTGATTAGAAACTTGAGTCTTACCTTGCATGCATGTCCAAATGTTGTTGTTTTACAAGATGTATCGATTATAGACCTTCCACCACTATTTGCCCTATGTTTGTCAAGAGATTTCACGGCCAAGATTGGAGGATATTTGTCTGTTGATTGGTAACACATCTTTGTTCGAGCGAGGTATGGAACCAAAGCTACAATCAGTCGAACCTATTGTAAACTTCCACATTGAGCCCTACACTCCAAGTCAGATCAATGCCAACTGTTCGGCATTTGATCAAGAAGATCACCCAAGCACTGATGAAGTTGACACCAAGGTTGGAAGCATCCCGGATCTAACTCTTGATGAATGGGAAAACAAGGTGCATGCTTTTGATCCTTATCGAAGTAGAAGAATCGAGCTAGGAGTCTATTGCATACATGAAGAAGATCAGCCCATTCCTAGCATCACCAAGCCAGACCACAAGGATGACAATGAGGTATGGCAGCTATTTTTTGATGGATCAAGGAGTAGACAAGGTGCCGGAGGGGGAGCCATGTTGGTTTCACCTCGAAGTAAGGTACTATTCAGCTTTTAGATTTTAGTTTGTATGCTCCAATAACACTGCTTGAATATGAAGCCTTGGTGCGAGGATGCATTGGGCAATAAAGAGAGGAATAAAGAACTTGCAAGTCTTTGGTGACAGTGAACTGATTGTAAATCGGGTCAAAGGGCAGCATCTTGCCAAGAATGATCTACTCAAGTGCTACAAGAACGGGGTGTGGGACCTCATTGAATATTTTGAGGGCTTTGGAATCAAATCAGTTCTAGGAAAGAGAACTAAGCTGGGCGAGGCTTGCAGCGGTTGGGGCAGCCTTTGATGTTGTGGAGAACATTCAAAAAGATAAGGTACACCAAAAATCCATGTGATTGTGAGGCCTTCAGTGCCAGATAACAATGTAAGTTGGCAAGTGTTTGAAAATGATCAACAAATCATCCATTTCTTGCAAGAAGAGGCTGAATTCTCAGCCAAAAATTAGGAAAAGTTAGAGTAGCAGTATGGTGACCAAGTGGTACAGCTGAGAACTAACAAGCTGCCCAAGGGACTTATCACTTTGGAGTCCATTTTCAATCCCAATGATCAGTTTAGGAAAGAGAAAGCAAACATTCAGGTCAAGAGAGAAGATTCAGTATCCATCTTGGTGGAAGAGAACAAACCATTGCAAATTGGAAAGATGACAACTGAACAAGAAAGGTATGAGTTCATACAGCTGTGTCAAGAGTTCCCTGATGTGTTTTCTTGGAGCTATGAAGATTTGAAAGGTTTCAATCCCAAGTTAGCTCAGCACACCATTGAGTTGGATCCAAATACTAAGCCCATCAGGCAGAAACAAAGGCCAGTCAATCCCCACATGGAGCTTCTCATGAGGAAGGAATTAAACAAGTTGATTGAGTCAAGAATCATATTCCCAATCAAGCATTCTAGTTGGGTTGCCAACTTAGTTCCGATCGAAAGAAGAGTGGAGAGATCAGATTGTGTGTTGACTTCGAGAGACTTGAATAGAGCATCTCTTAAGGACCATTACCCACTCCCTTCTATGGAGCAAATTTTACAAGTGGTGGTTGGCTCGAGAGGTTTTCATTGCTTGATGGCTACTCAAGGTACAATCAGATTATGGTGAAGGAAGAAGATCAGTTCAAGACAGCCTTCACAACCAAATGGGGAACTTATGCATACAAGAAAATGCCATTTGGGCTGTCCAATGTTGGAGCTACCTTCCAAAGAGTAATGGACATGGCGTTCAAAGGTTTGATCAACAACATGGTGCTGATATACCTTGATGATATCACTATTTTTTCAAAGAATGCAGCAGACCACCTCTCTCATTTGAGACAAGTCTTCCAAAGGTGCAAGAGATTTGGAGTGTCTTTGAATCCTAAGAAGTGTATCTTCCTAGCACATGAAGGAAAGCTCCTTGGCCATATTGTCTCCAAAGAAGGATTAGCAATTGATCCAGAGAGGGTTGAAGCCATAAGAGCACTACCATTGCAAGCCCGCACAAGAAGGCCCTTCAGAGTTTCTTGGGGAGAATAAAATTTGTTTGGAGGTTTGTCCCAGATTTTGCAGCCCTTGTCAAACCTATCACCAAAATGTTGAAGAAAAGCATGGCTTTCAAGTGGGCGAAGGAAGCGAGGAGGGTTTTGAAGCAATCAAAGAAGCCATCTCCCAAGCACCAACTCTCATCAACCCGGATTTCTCAAGGATTTCATCCTCTATGCATTTGGAGGTAATGATACTATTTCTGTCATTTTGGTGCGGTAGAACAAGGACAATGATGAGAAGCCAATCACTTTCTTGGCCCGAAGCACGGAGGACTATGAGGTGAGATATTCTTTTGAGAAGCATGCACTTGCGATGTCGAAGCTTGAAGAAATTCAAGCATCGAGTCTCAAACAACAAAGTTCGGTTGTTGGTCTCTCATGCGGGAGTAAAGGACTTCCTCCTCAACAAGGATTTGAATGAGAAAAGAGCAGGTTGGATCACTCGTGCCATGGAGTGTGACATAGAGATCAAGGTCACCAAGATGGTAAGAGGAAAAGGATTATGTGAGCAGCTAGTGCAGGCAAGCAAAAAGGAGTATGCAATGAGAAAGAGAAGCTGTTTGACAGATTCAAGACAGCCATGTGCAAGGTAGCACTCGAGAAGAGGATAATGTTGTCCCCACTCCTTGCTGGACCCAAGGTATAATGCATTTCCTAAGCACGGGCCTATGCCCTCTAGAGATGAACAAGAACCAAAGAAGACACTTTAGATTGCAGGTTGTCCCATATTGCATAGTAGACGGTGTTTTGTTCAAGAGAGATGTGAATGGAGTGCTTCTTGAGATGCATTGGTACAAATCAGATTCATAGGGTGTTGGAAGAGTTCCATGGTGGACCAGTGGTGGTCATTTTACACCAAGAGTGACAGCTGACCCTAAAAATCATGAAGGCTGGTTATTATTGGCCCAAGATTTTCGAGTGATTGCTTTGCGTGGATCAAAGGTGCAAGAATTGTGCATTCTTCACAGGTAAAGAGAGGCTTACTTGCCCTCCCATTGCATCAATTTGAGTTGACCAGCCATTCATGCAATGGGGTTTAGAATTCATTGGAGTCATTAATCCCAATTCAAGCCAAGGGCATAAGTGGATTTTGATAGCCACAGACTACTTCACCAAATGGACCGAAGTAGTAGCACTCAAGGAAGCAAATGAGTCTAGCATCTTAGACTTCTATGAGGGGATAGTAACAAGATTTGGCATACTGCTGCTACAATAACCTCGGATAATGCGTTAGCATTCATTGGATCAAGGTGATTGAGTGGGCTGTCAAGAACGGGATCTACCTAAGTACTTCATCAAACTACTACCCTCAGGGTAATGGCCAGGCTGAATCTACAAACAAAAACTTGTTGAGGATCATTAAGATGACTCTTGATGAGAATCAGAGGTCTTGGTATACCAAAGCGAAATCAGCCTTATGGGTGATAGGATAACTCCCAAGAGATCCACAGGTAACTCTCCATTCGGGCTTGTTTATGGAAGAGAGGCAATCTTTCCCATGTCACTGAGTTGCCAACATTGGAATTCATGAAGTAGTTAGAGTTGCTAGAGTTTGGGCCCATGGAGGTGAGATATGCAGAGTTGATGGAGCTCAAGAGATCGGAGATCGGGCATCCCAAGCAATGGAGAAGGATCTAGCTTTGATAGGAAGGCCAAGAGTATATCTTTCCAAGTTGGAGATCTAGTGTTAAAATGGGATGCGAGATAGAGAGCAAAACCGGGAAGGCATTCAAAATTTGATGCCATTTGGAGTGGCCCATACATGGTCACAAAGTGTAAAACAAGCAATGCCTTCCAATTGTCTTCATTGGATGGCGAAGAATTGCAGATTCCAGTCAATGGAATCTATCTAAAGCATTGCTACTAAAGGGAAATTCTCCACCTTGTAAATATTAGCTTAGGTTTTCATTCCTCCAAGTGCTTGTGCACATTGTTTTGCTGTAAGTTGTTTTGCTTTCCCTAAGTGCTTTGGCATAGGCTTGTTGTTCCTGGGAATGTGTTTGCAGGCCTTGCTCCATCAGGTGATATTCCATGTTCCTCCTTACAACGTTCTAGTCAGTTAGGGTATCAGATAGAAAATCAGGTGACTCCATGCCCAATGGATGCTTGAGCGGTGATAACTTCATCCAAAGAGCGAGATGACCCCCATTGAGTCACCAAAATTGTTATCAAAATTCACCCCTCAAGATAATTTTGATAACATGCATCAATTATTCGATCTCGAGCAAGTAGATTGATTGAGGCCCGAAATCATGTTTTTGGGGTCCCCTCGGCCTTTTCTAACTTCCCCATCAAGAAAATATCCCAATGAGTTGGAAAAAATGCAAAAATAAGGTTGCGGGGACTGATTTAAACCGAGTTCGGGTTGTCTTGAGGTTCGTTGTACCAAGCTTGGGGCCGAAAAAGCAAGAAAATCGGCTAAGTCGGACATTTTGTCTAGGCGGTCCAGCGGGACAGATTAGGACGTCGAGACGCGAGGATGCAAAAAGTGAAATGGCGAAAACAAAGAAAATCACCTAAGTCTTGTTTCACGTGATTTGGGACATCGGGCCAAAAGTACGCGTGGGGCGAATCGGCTGATTTTTGCCGATAGGCGATTCGGCTTCGGGCGGATCGGAGATATTTGTCCCAGGCGGTCCACGGGATAGTTGGGGACGTAGGGACGCATGGGACGCGAAAAGGTGAAAAAGGCATAACGAGGAACAAGGAAGCCCATTTCGGGCAGATCGGAGATATTTGTCCCGAGCGATCCGGGGCGGTTGGGACAAAAGTACGCGAGGACACGTGGGGGCGAAAAGGTGAAAAGGCCGCAAAGAGACGAGGAGGCCCGCGGGACGAATCGAGAACGTGCCGCGTGTCAGAAGGGGAAGAAAGTTAAAAATTACTAAGTGTTTGGCGCAAGGTAAAATTTTGAAAGGAGGCCCGCGAATGAATCAAATCTCACCACGTGTCTTCACCATCGACCCAACGGAGCGGGAAAAAATTAGAATTTTTGGCAAAATGTTTTGCCGAAAGTCCAAAGGGCAAGTTTTGGCCCTACTACCCCCATGAGAGAGGAAGCTCACGGCTAATCGGGGCTCGACACATGTCATCCAAGTGGTGGAGCGCGGGGAAATTTTTTTAAAAAAATTCAAAATGCAAAAAAGAGGTAAAATTCAAAATTTTTTTCCCGTCGATCCGTTTTGGGCCTGTTTTTGCCCTAAATCTTCAAATGGCCATAACTTTCGATCCAGAGCTCGGATTTTCACGTTCTTTATATCAATGGAAAGCTGGTGAAATTATCTATAAGATTCCAAGGTCATTTTTTCATTTTGATGGAGTTTGGAGAGAGAAAATCAAAAAACGCCTCTGGCACATGGTAATGGCCAGAAAGGATGTTTCAACAACCAGTTTTGATGCAAAATATAGTTCACCACTTTTAAGTTTGCTAGGGTTCTCACCTACCACCATAATGAGATGAATTAAATGTAACCTAGAGGTGGTTGGGGTAGATTTGGATTTCCTCTCTCTTCCCTCTCTCATTCTTCCTATAAATTGTAAGGAGGGGCTTCTTTCTAAGTGTTGGACATTCTTGTTTTGCCCCTCCCTTCTTCTCTTTGGCAAGTGAATTTGTGGAGTTCAAACCTCCCATTTAAAACTGTAATGCAACTTTGCCTCTTGGCATTTTTAGTGTATTGTATCAATCTTTGGAGCAAGTAATGCATGTCTGTGGATGATTCTCAACCCTCTCTGTGTTCATTTGCATCCTTCGATCTTTCACTTTGCAAATTTTGTTATCTGTGCATGATCTTGCATCACATTTTAATGGTTTGTGTTTATTGGCGAGATAGGTGTTCTTCATTCCTCGGTGCATCACCTCTGTTAGTTTAGGTTTATTTTTATGCATCTTCTTACCCTGTCTCCTTGGCGAGTTAGATTAGATTTTGAGTAAACCCTCTGCATTTTTTTCATGTGCATCTGAACAGAGGAATAGGAATCGGCCTTCATTCGGAGAGCTTTTCCGATTTTGCAAGGTCCCACACTTGGGAAAAGCTCCATGTTATGCAATCGCTTTTGAGAGTCTCAACTCATCGAGTTGCGAGACACTCGAAGTCTTGTGATTCTACACTAACAAATAGCTCATATCTTTGCATATAAGACATTAAAATTTTGCATTTGGAAAATGCAGATGCTTAAATTTGGCAACAAGTTTGAATTTTCTTTACACTATGACTTGCACACACATACTCGATTGCATTTATCCAAAGTAGTATATCACTTAGGTATCTCACCTAGAATCTTTCTTAACCATTATGAAATTCATGTCTAAAAGCTGTATTGTTTTGGACCAATTTGTAACATGGTGCGGGGACGACGCATATAATCTTGCTTCCCACTCTCCAATGACTCTTTTCTTAATTCGATTTCTTTATTTTGATCATTTCTTATCATGTAGGCCAACCTTAATGAAACATATAAACTGTGAAAGGCAATATAAGAAACTATAATACACATGAATTCACCTAATATTCTCAAGAGCTCCTATTACAAAATATATTCCAAAAGCAACTAAGGCTCTCTTAAATATTTCTAAAGCAACAACACATCTTTAAGAGAGAACACCACTCGGGTTCAAGTACTTAAACCAAGTTCAATATTCTAGCTTCGAGTCCACAAGCCTATAAAGGTCATAGAGCCAATTCATAACAAGATCAAATCAAATACAAAGCATTTCCAAAGTTTCCAAGGGACAAAGGGAATCGATATAGCATCTAAAGCAACTTAGGTTATATCACTACTATGTAGAGTACATTATACTATATCTTATAGTTATGCCCACTACTCTTTGTGTCAAGAGACACAAAGGAAATATAGGGGTTTGGTTTAGATTTGTATACATAATTGCACATACACTAGGAGAACTACATGGATTTTTCTCCCACTTGCGAGGGGATGTAGTGTAGTGCCTAGATTATTTCGGCGAGGGTTGGCCGTCGGGAGTCACTCAACTCCACCACACATTGATTTCTCCTTTTGTTATCTAATTTTGTTCATAAAGTGCTAATGTGTGAATCAAGGGTGTTATATATTGCATGTCACTTACATGAGGTATTGCCCATTGGAAAACCATAGCATCAAACAATTATGCATATTTATAGCCCTCCACCATATCGTATTATGCCCCAAGTAGATCATGTATGTGTTAGAATATGTTGTATATGTTTACATCTTGTATACCTAGGAGTATTTTAAACCTCTACCACAAGCATTAGCGGGGTCCAAGGTTATTACAGTTTGGGGGTTTAGGGCGCAATGCCCCCGAATCAAGCGGTTCAAGACATTCGACCCCAAGAAAAATATTTGGGATCCCTATTTTTCCGAGAGTATAGATATGTGGTTTTTTTATCTATATGTGTATATGGATGGTGTCATAACCCATGACTTATGGGGAACCATTATGGGTTGTTTTGTTAGCCCATGGTTTTAGTACCCATTGTATTGTAAAATCGATTTGACAGTTTCTTATTGATGTGCTTACATATAGTTGGACATGTAGTAGGGTAGAGCATAACTTAGAAGTACATTATTGTATTGTAAATGGTTAAGTTAATGCAATAAAGAGAGAAGTTATTGTGTTGGGTTTTTTTTTTTTTTTTTTGAAAGGTTTTCCCAAAATAAATCTTGTGTATGTCATTTTTGTTTCTCTATTTATCTTGAATATTCTGTTAAGTATATCTTCTCATTTATTTGTTTATTGGATCAATTCTGTTTAGTATGGTTTTATACTAGTTCAATTTTGGACATAGTTTCAAAGACGAAGCTTTTCCATATCTTTACCATTATACACTTCTAATATGCATTCTCAAATCACCTTTGTACTTCTCTATTCAACTAAGTATTTTTCCCTCCACGTGTTTCCATAAATCATTTTATCATTTCTATATTGCATGTTGTATTAAAAACTCTAATCTATTTATGCACATCAATGTTTATTACTTAATTCATAATATACAACCTTACGACTTTTAATAAATAAGGAATCACACTAATGTTAAAATGTTATTAATTTATTTAGGGCATAAACAAAAAAGTAAGCTGCTATGATAAAAGTGTGAATTTTGAAGTTCCTTTTATGGGTCTACTCTTTGATTATTTGTCGTTTGTTATCTCAAGTTGTTACTCGTATGTAGATGTAATCGTTGAATCTATGACACAAATGGTCAAGGAAGATAGAGTGATGACGTACATTAGGGTTTGGAAAGCTAGTATCAACTAATTATCCCTTTAACAATAGAACCTTGTGTATAATAGAATAATGAAATCATTGGGAATTTTTAATTCTCAAAATATGTCTCACATACAACAATATGTTCAATGCTAAGTTCTAGTTAATTATTTTTACATGTGTGTAAATAGATCACAATATTTATCTATTTATAGATGAATTTGAAATAATATTAATGATACTGACAAGTTTGTTGACGTTGAATTGGAGAATCAAAAAGACAAAAAGATATTTACTCATCCATTTAAAAGAGGGAGAGAAAAGATTCGATTGCCAAATTGCCAATCAAAAATAGTGCTGATTGCCAAAAAAAAAAAAAAAAAAAATTTGAAAATCAAATTAAATATTGATTTTCTAAATTTAAACCTAACAAACTATATATAAACAAATGTATAAAACCTACATAAATCGACGTAAATTGAAGAATATAGAACCATTGGAAATTAC
Source organism: Taxus wallichiana var. yunnanensis (assembly GCA_018340775.1). Taxonomy (NCBI): domain Eukaryota; kingdom Viridiplantae; phylum Streptophyta; class Pinopsida; order Cupressales; family Taxaceae; genus Taxus; species Taxus wallichiana. Next base: position 753,541,885 of record CM031242.1, read on the forward strand.
AAGTGCCTATCATAAAATTGCAATCCATTCATTTTTCTCGTCAACCTTGGTGGAAAGTTAAAGGTGATAAACTTGTACTTTTATCACATACGATGATATAAATTTGTAATTTTGTATCATCATAACGTCATTTATATTGAGTGGAGTTCTTTAAATAGAGATGGAGATGGGTACGCCTCTTTACTTCGTTGTTGCTCGTCTATTTTTGCTATCTTAGTTTTTCCTTTTGTAGTGGGTGGTTGACTAAATATTTTTCCAATATAATATGCATCCAGCTTGAGTACATATTGCTTTTCACAGTCGCCATACTTTTGACTTGGTGGCTCATTGTCACGTTTTCACATTACTCACCAAATCAGAAATATAAAATTTTGGCTCATTTGTGATGAAGAGAATGGGAGGACGAGTTGGTAGAGGAAACATAAAAAGCATGGCTCGTTTGTTTTGTTGGTAGGTGAATGTGATGAGAGATTCATTCCCAAGAAAAAACATGCAGAGGCACAGCAACTAGAATACAGAAAACGTGGCAGGCTTTCTTTAAAAGAAGTTCCCTCGTCATAACTGCATTGTATTTTATAAGCAGAAGAAAGGATGTTTGTCCAGACTTTTCAGTTTAACACCGCTGCAGAACGTTGGAAACTTGGATGGGAATTTAATGCCACGTGCACCACACTTGTTGACCTGCCATTATGGTTAGAAATTGGATGAGCATTCAAGGCTAAATTTCAGACTAAACTGTACAATACAATAATATGTCCTACTTCATTAATTTTTCAGAGGGTCAGATTCTTCTCTGCTCTTGTACTTCAATTTTCTATATAACTTGCCATAAAGTTGTAAATCTTGTTTAGGCGAGGGCTATCCTTGCCAAAGAATGCACAACATACATCAAACAATTCATGCGATGCTTCATGATGACCATTATGTCATCTCGATGTCAGTGTCACAAATTTTAGACTTAGTTTTTGTGTTGAAAAACACTTGTGTTTTTCAATCTTTGTTGAAAAACACATCATAGACACCCAGATTACAAGTGCATCCTCTCACCAATCCGCCTACCTTCGACCACATGCTCCAATCTGATTTCAAACATATTTGTTCAAAAAACAAAAAAATTGATGTGACCACCGACGCGCTTGAGTCTGCCCGGTGCATGCACATGCATGTGTATGGTTGTTTTTATGGGTGGATGTGAGGCCATAGGTGCATTCTTTGAGGAGATTAGCTTAGGCTCTTGTTACTAGTATAGTACGTTAAAAGTTAAAAAAAAAACAATTCTTAGATCTAAAAGTTATAAGAATATTTTTTTTTGGATAAAAAATCTTATATTATATTAAAAGAAACACAATACAAAATTTTCCCAACAAAAATGCGGGCGGTATGAGAGCACGCCCCAAAGCCACGAACACACTAGGTCACGCCTAGGAATACATCAAAACAACTTAAGGAATATCGAAGTCAAACCGCCTTGCAAGTAAAAATACCAATAGAGGGGGGGGCAAGATCATCTAGCTAACCGAGGACCAGGAAGGTCTTTGCCAGTGTCTGACACATCCCAAACCCGAGCCCGAGGGGTCTTCCTCTTCATTTTCAACAACAACCCGCATGGGAGAGATGGCAAGAGCCATCGGAGGAACTTATCCGGTGGAGGTGGCGGGCTCCATCCATCGTGGGTGTGTAGATCAGGAGCCACAAGTGAGCCCCAACCGAGATGGCGAGGTGGGGGAGCCCCTGACCCTAAAGGAGGTGGTGGAGATAGACTTCTCCACGGTTGAGTGCATGGAGACCGGTGAGCATGACTAAAAGAACGTCAATGGGAGCGACTCCAATGACCTCCACGGAGACGGCCGCCGCAGACAAAGAGCACAAGAGGGAGAAGGTGGCTCTTGAGCAACATTACTGAGGGCATCACCCGGTGTCATAGAAGAGTCTGGAGGTGCACTTGAATGCAGCAACACATTGGAGATTGTTAGGTTGTGGAGCTAAATAGCTTCACTAGAGCATGCATTACAAAGTGACTGGGTTACACGGTGGCCGGCATCGATCGGGAAGTGACTGACATCGGTTAGGAAGTGCAAGCATCGGTTACTGTGCAAGGGAATGTTTTATTTATAAGTCACGATATTTAATATAGCTTTTGTTTTAAAGAAAATCTATTGGATGTAATTACATGGTTATTGTGCCCTAAGTTTTCTAGGCTTATCTAAGCTAGAAAACTAGGGTCATAGGTGTTAGATGAGAAGAAGAGCACAATCCTTGGTTGAAAGGATGAAGAAGAAGAAGAAGAAGAAAATGCAGATTGCATGAAGACAAGAGCTTTCATAGAGAGAAGTTGAACAGAAGGAAAGTACAGGTACATTGTTGGTGAGAAGATGGTATTATATTCTACTGTATTTCCTTTGTATTATTTAGTCTCATGTAATGGCTTGCATAATATGCAAAGCACTTAGGGTTCCTTCTTGTTAGATCCACATGTTGTTGTGAGATCTTGTTATTGCTCATTCTTGTAGATCCACATGTTGTGAGATCTTGTATTATAGATCCATGAGATCATAATGTATTGTTGATCCATAGGAATCTAGTATTGTAGAGGAAGTTATCTTCATGTTTGCATAGGTTGATGCAGTGATGGAGGAGATACTTACTTCTTGGTGCATGGTTATGGTTGCACATTGGTAGACCCTTCTAGAGGTCTTGTTTGCAGATTCACAATACAGTGAGAGCTTGGTTGCACAGTGGCAGATGCAGGGTAGCTTAGGTATGTGAGATCTGGTGGTGTTTCAGAAGCACGGTTGTAGTGCACTCGGGTAGATCCGGTTAGAGATTTGGAGGAGACACAGGTGGTGGTATGGAGGCATGGTTTAGTGTACTCAGGAAGATCTGGTTGTAGATCTGGAGGAGGAGATACTCTTATAGAGATACATGTACTCTTGTGCAGAAGAGTTGGTTTGTAATCTCTTGTTATATTATATATATGAGATCTCTATCTTTAGTGGACGTAGCCCACATTGGGTGAACCACGGTACATGTTGTGTTATGTGTGTGTACTTTTGTGTGATTTGGATTATTCTTGTTTATACTTCCACTGTTGTAGATTTTGTGGGGATTGTTAGATCCGTATTTGCATGTTTTGGATTTGATATTCTATAGTTGCAAATGTTTCCACATAGACCCATCCCCAACAGAGATAACCATCGATTTATTATACATCAAGAATTGTTGATCAACTTTAGTATTAGCAAATAAAAAAGCATTCCATTCTTTCCATAACCAAAACAAAATTTCCCCTCTAAAAACATGCCAAATCTAGGAAAACATGTGAGGTAATCTGGGGCTATCTCCTAAAATAATATGATGTCAGGTGAAACACTCTACTGGAGGGGGAAAAAATGAATGAATCCAATTCCAAGCCCACTAGGCTTTAGAGAAACCAGAACAAGTGCGGTAAGGTTTCCAAGTGACCACAAAAGGACATTTGGGAGCCGAAACACCAATTTGAACTAGTCGGGTGCCAATCGAGAAGACCTTGATGTAAAATACACCACAAAAATGTGTAATTTTAGGCTCCACACAGGCATACTACTGTGTTGAACCTCCTTCTCCAACAGGAAGGAGAAGAATGAAGCCCCCACCTAGTGTTGATTTTTTCAACCATGGGAAAATGTGGCAAGAGCCAATGATATCCCTTACTGGCTGAGTAATTCGGAATGCGGTATCCACATACCACTTCCAGTCCGTCCACCAAGGACGGGAGGGACGCACAAAAATCTTATGTAGCATATGATTGGGGATTGAATCAATGATTTCGGTGATACTAGCACGATCTGGGTGGTAAGTTTGTATCGATCTTTAAGCTCATTCCAAGAACACCAAGATTGTGTGTGCTTGCAATATAAATCTTGAATGGAACAAATTCCGTGCTTGAAAAGCTTGAGCGCAGGAATTCCAAGGACTTCTGCAAGACACCGATCCTAGACTTGAATGACAGGCGACCACCATAAGGATTGTTGGTTAATGGAAAGGCCATTGTGGAAGTTGTTTCCTTTCCATTGAAGCCATTTGATTTGTTCCCATGCTTTCCAAATGCTTATAAGAAAAATGTGCCAACAACTTTGATAAGCACAGAATGATGAGAAGATTAGAATTATAAAATTCAAACATACGTTCAAGTTTTAATAATTGTTCTCTACCCAAACAACACAGTTTGGATCACACAATTTCTTTTTAAAACGAATGTTCCCTGTTCGCATATTTACAATATGGAACACACATTCAATGCCATTCAATCTTATAATGATTCTATATCTGCTTGTAAATGACTCGAGGAACTACCGATCTTCCATTTTCATGGCTCGGAGTTTCGACGATCCTTCATTTCATGACTCGGCAACAACCGATCCTTCATGTTCATGACTCGGCAACAACCGATCCTTCATGTTTGTTTATGCATAGTATATTATATATACCTGTTCTCATAACCTTCCCCGGTTATCGAAGTGATCCATTTAAGAAGCCTATCTGAATATCTGTTACTGATATTCATCTGACATCCTGCATCTTAAATTAAGTGATAAGGACAACGCAACCAGCAATTGCGATACTTTGGCCAAAGATTTTCACATGCTTTGCATGATCATATTCCTGGATGTGATACACATCTACGGAATACGTCCTTCACTTCACTTCACCTGTTATCTAGAATGGTCTTTCCTGGTTCCTACCAGTCATCATCGTTTAAGATCAGTTTTAAACTTTCAATTTAACCAATTAGAATATGAACGAATATAAGAAGGCACTCCTGATAACTAAAGATACGCAGACATACGGTGTCGTTACCCCACGACTCCGTGTGTCTAATTATCTTTAGTATTCCGGAGTCACTCCGTATATCTGATCATACTCTATCCCTATTAAGAGTTACACATTCAGCCTATGTATTCTAAATGTTTTAATTCAGGAGGGCATTGCAATATGTCAGCTGCAACAGTGTGTCGTCATGAAGACCCCGTCTTCATGGAGACACCTTGCTGTAGCTGGCGTATGCCAATGTCCTACGGAATTCTCCCATCGAGAATACACATCCTGCTCAAGTGCTTCGGATATGATTTTAATAATTAAAATCAACTTTCAGCATCCACGCTGATCTCTTGATCCTCGTTTCCGTTACAGTTGTATAGAGCTAAGAGGGACTAAATCCGTCCATTAGCTTACTATGCATCTTCTCCTTCGTATCGAAGGGCTGCATTTCCTACTTGGTTCACTTCTTAATCATTGGATTAAGCAGTCCGTTCCGACGGACGTGATAAGTTTAACCTATTAAACTTAACCAAGATTTTCTCAACTGCAACTAAATTCAGAATTTTAACTTATTAGACGTCATTTAAACGAGGTCTAATTCCCAAGAACAGTATTCATTTGTTCTCCTTAACGTTATATGGTTAAGGTCCATTAGTTACGGATATACTTATCCTATATCCATTATTCTGAATTTATCAAACGGGATCATTAATGGAGTTCGAAAGCGAAGTTCGATTACCCCGGAGTTGATTGATATTCCTTAGCTCCTAAGCTAATCATGAATACCTTCCGATTATGGAATCATATTCTTCTTAATCCTTTTTAATGTCAATTAAAAATTCATCTTTACCCAAGTATGAACTAATTGCATTTTTCAACTTAAAAGTTGCGTTTAGGTAAGAATAGATATCAGTTTCCATTTAGCATCCATCCAAGGACAAATAAACAAATCCAAATCAAGAAATAACATTATATTTCCAATTTAGACAACAAATCAAACTGATATAACTATTGAAAATATCACATTTGTAATTGTATTCAATATTTCAAGTCATAATCTGTACATTTGCCAATCCAGCTGATTGGGCATAGTTTATACAAAACATCCATACAACTCATGGACAGAAGAATATATTTTCTTCTTTTCACAATTCCTCGAAGAGGAATAAAAGCAACAATTACAATTCATTTTACAGCCAATCAAGAAGCATCAGAAAACAGCCATGTCTTCATTCTAATCAGATTTCATCTGCAAAATGAATTACGGGGTCGATTAATAGGAATGAGCATATTAAGCACTTATCCTTAAAATAAGATGCTTCAACTAACTGTCTCAATAAAAGAACCCTGCTTTTATGAAACGACAGTTAAACATCAATCACGAAATAGGCACAAAAGAAAGATCAGCATAACAACTGAACTATCAAAAATATCATCACAATCAGCCAAGGAACTGCTGTCCCGTTTCCACATAATCATTACAAGTATCAATTCACAATATTTGTAAAGTTAGGAATACAAGTAGCTTACTGCCTATATAGCATCCAGTTATTTTTCCACGCCTTTCATTAATAACAAATGCAAAGGATGAAACTAACTGAAATATAAATTCATTACTTTCCTTTCAGTTCATGAATCATATTAAATTCAAAGCAATCAAGTACAGACAAGAAAGCGAACAGCAATGCATATAGTTGCTCCCATCTAAGCACTATAAAATTCATTATTCACGAATTCCAGATTTCCAACTAAATGAAAGAAGAAAAGATCATTTTTCCAAGTCATTCATTCATATCTCTATTTCTTTCCACATGTCTGTCCTAACAGTGGAATCCAAACGAAAGACAATTCAAGATAACAGTTCAGAGTGAAACTTACAAAATCCATTCGGAATTCACTTTCCGGCAGCAAGAATAATTTCATTTATAATCCGCTTTAAATGAAAACAGGGAAGAATTCATCATCCATATCCATACTTCATTTGAATCAGACTCATATGAAAATCCGAAGCAGGTTAGTACAACATTATGTTCATCCAAGATTAAACAGTACAAGGATGCAAACCATATTTTTATCATACTAAAAGAAACTATATTTCTTTCACTTTGTATGCTAAAGCAGGACAAACGATATTTCAATCATGCGATCAATTAATCCCATGATTTCCTAATCCTTATGAACGTATCCCGTTGAATAACATTTATTCATTCTTTGTTACCTACAAATGAAGTCCAATATTCACATGACTATGAATTTCACCAAGTTAGAACAGCAGGCAGAAGAAGGATTCCCTTCCAATAAATGATTCTACCCAATCCATTTTCCAAGTTCATAATAGTATGCAAAACTCCAGAATGCAAAATCAGATGTCATTACCTTTAGTAAAGTAAACCGTACAGGGTGTCAATACATGAATCTAGTATAATCAAGACAACCCATACAACGAGACAAAATTTCCATGCGTTTATTCTTTGTACAGCAATCCCAGATTAAGTCATAATCTCCAAACAGTTCGATCTTAAAGGACCGATCAGCATTAATAAACACAACTAATCATCATACCATCCTAGCAAGAAACAGTATATTTCTCTATGAGTTCAGAAGGAAAAACTATTCCTTTTTCCAACTCTCACGAACATTCATATGAAATTTTAATGCCCATTCCTTTAAAATATAAGATACCATTTCCTCATAATCCCGAAACAGCAAAGGAAGAGAGAAGTCTTATCTCTTTTAAGCAAGAAAGGAAAGAACAGTCAATAACGTGTTATCTTTTCTTTTCCCAAGGCAACTTCCCATATTCAGACAAAATCCACTGTTGTATTCATCCTAATCAAACACAGCAGAAGAGAGAAGATCTATTTCCTCTTGTAAAAGAAATTTCATTATAAACGACCTCATGCAACTTCATGTGACCAAATACCGATACAATTATAACACAAGTTCAGATGACAACAAACGATAGTACAGCAATAAAATACCCATACTGCCTGTACAGTTCCACATTCTATTTTACAAGAATAACCAGTTCACAATTTCATATTATGTCAATAGCCAGCACAACATGGAGGAGTTCCATGTAAGAAGGGCAAGGCAGTTAAACACAGCACAGAGAAACGGCTTACATATCATTTCAAAAGAAAAGGAACAGCAAGGGTCGACGAACCCACATCAAAGCAATATACACGACTGTATTTCCATTTCCTCTTTACTTGCAAAGGCAGTTCCAAGCACAACAGTAAAGAAATGATTACACTAAATGGAAAACATTTACACTATAAGGAACGATTACACGGCCTGTTCCACTTTCAAACAACACGAACAGTGAAAGAAAAACATCTATTTCAAACCACCATACTGTCAACAACCAATACCGTAATCCATTTTCCAACTCGAATCGAGCAAAAACGCATCAAGGCCGAGCAACCAGAAGCAATTCTTTTATCATTTCCCAAAGAAAAGAAAGCAAGAACCAACAAAATCCAAATCAAATCGATTCAACAGCAATCATACAATCAAACCCAAGAGCAGGGTTGTTTTAATGAAACACTTAAACAAAGCAAGAGTTTTTAAAGAGAAGGGCTTAACATGCCTGTAATCTCTCTTCCAGAACTCGAAGAAAACTTCGTTTGCCGCGTTTTTCCTTCCACAGCGACAGCACAAACTCTCCAACACTTCTTTCTTCTTCAGGCTTAGCAACAGCCTCAAAATCTCCAAGAAAATGTCAAATTCCAAGAGCTGGTTCGACTGAACCAGGCCAAAAACCAAATGCAGAGCAACTTTGGCCAAAACCAAATCGAAACAATGAAAAATCAAATTCCCTCATGCAGTTTCCAAGGCGAGCTGGTCGCGAGGACCGAAAACAATCAATGCATTAAAGGCTCTGCCTTTTCCTTACTTCCCACGCCACCGCCACTTGAGTTGGCGAGCTTTTAAATTTCAAATTTCCATGCAAAACTGAATTTGGCTCTATTTCTAAATAGATGCCTCTAATTCCTACCTGCCCCGCCAAAACTGGCGCTGTCCACGTATGGACTGTTTATTAAATGCCAATGAATGCCTCTTTCCCATCCTTATCCCTTTCCTCCCAAGGGTCTGCGCACCCCTTAGATTAGGATTAGTTTAGGTTGCATATAGTATTCAACCTAGGTCTTAGTTTAACCTTAGGTTTTAGAACTTAGGTTTATTTTCCCCTTTTTTTTTTTTTTAATTTAAAAATCCACTTAGGGTAGTAGTGTAGGATGCATGTTAGGACTTAGGATTAGCTTAGGTTTAATTCACACTAACCACTAACACTAACAACTTCCATCCAGCCTCCCTACTAACATTCACGTTAATGCAGAGCAGGACGTTCCGTCCCTCAGATTACGTGCCAAGGCCACCCGTGTCCAGGCATTTCTTGCCTCACGAGGTCCAAGTTCGACAAAGATCAGGTTGAATCGAACCCCTGTCGTTGGTATCTATCTTGATTGTTCACACCTGCAATCTGGCGCTGCACGTTCATAACAATCTCGGTCGGTTCAAGTGTGAATCGACACAGAAATCACAAGAGGACCTCAGCATACTTGAATCAATGGAATTGATTCAAGGTATGTTGTCAATCAGCAAAGAGAGTTTAGCAAGTATACAACAATTTGTCGTCACATCAGCAAACACACAAGTACAATACTGCTGTCCCATGCAATAAATGACAGTATGCAAGAATCCAAATTAGCAACACATTCTCTTGAGATCAAAACATATCTTAACATGTTTGCTTTCATTTCAAGAACTATATAACAAGTATGTAAAACATTCACCAAGTTAACATACAAAATCAGAGTGTTACATCTAGACAACATAAAATTGATCCATAAAATAACGTTCATCTTATTGATCCAAGACAATGCCCTTAAATACTAGAATATATGCTCATCATTAATTTTTTTTTCTTCTTTTGGAGACACTTTTGACTATTCCTTTGCAAACTAAAATCATTTATTGTCTAAGTATTTAGTCACATTTGCCATATCAACCTTTAATGTCTAATAATATCCGAAATTAAATTCTTAACAAATTTAATATAGAAATATATCAAACAAAAACTCAAGAAACCATCGACATGTCAAAGAGTTGGACACAACACCACTTTAAGAATAGTAAATCAACCTTTACAAACACTCAACACAACAATAAAGTGGATTTTTGTTTTAATTGAAACTATCACAATTGTGCCAAGAGGTTACCTTCATGATAGCCACTTGTATAATGAATGATTCTTCCCTTCTTATAGAGAGGATTCCAGTGACTAAATTCAACTTATTTTGAAATTGGCATAATGTTTTAATACTCCTTTCAACATTAATCTTCGTTCATAATTATTAATCATATGAGCTTATTTAAAATATATAATTAAGAAAAATATTAATTGAGAAAAGAAATCTCATTAAAAATATTTCAATGTAATCAATAAATTATGAAATTGAAATACGAAATTCGGGATGTTATTCCTATTATAACATATTAATGAATGTGAATAATTTATAATTATAAAAGGATAGTTTAAATTATTATAGGGTAGTTCTAAATTATTGTACATTTTAATATTGACCTTTACACTAGCTAGTATATGATAAAGTACATTTAGGGTAAGAGAAAGGAATGTGATTATGTGGATACAATATGTGTGAGTTCTCATTGTGTATAGAAGTGGGATAGAGTGTCATTAAGATTCTTAAAAATTGTAAGACTCGAAAAGTTATTAGGACGGATTTGTAGGAATTTGTACACTTTGGATTCCGATCTATTTGTTAGGGCTCCGAACTTGTCTTCCAAATATTTTTATTTCCTTACCTTTCTTGGGTTTACTCGCACGTATATAAGTTTCTACTTTTTAGATCACTATATTTTCAATGACTATGTCACGAAGTAGATATGGATTCTCTTTTCTTGAAAACGTGATCTTAATCCATTGACCTAAACATGGGGTTAGCACTATTGGACTAAACTACCTCACCACACCCCTACTGATGTCATGAGTGTTAAGTTACATACCATTATTCTATATAGGGATCAAGTCTTATAGTTCTCCAAACCTATGATGAGATGTGGAAAAATATATATTTGCACCCAACAAATCATGGATAATAAGTGTTCTCCTCTCACTCTAGGGGCCGATAAGTGACCTAGTGTACAAGTTGTTGGTATATAGTCTCTTAGGTTACTAAATAGTGGATCCATAGTAATGTGTTATTTTCACACATGGAGATCTTCTCAATGTTCTTGAGATCCCAAATATAATCGAAGGTAAACACAATATCCATAATGGGGCTTATATTTACAAAAATTGAGTCATCAAACAAAACATCAAAAGGAGTGTTGGTGTGTGCCATATTCACACTTGTGAATTCCACCTTAAGTAGTGTTGTTAACAAGGTGAGATTTATTATGTGCACAACATTGGTAAATGTACATTTAAGTGGAAGTATTCTCACATGTGTAAGAAGGGTGAGGTGTAACTTGGGGAATGATCATATCCCACCTTTCACTCAACCTCTTACTTTTCCTATATAATAAACCTTTGTCTCCTTGTGGAAAGTTAAAATGGATCTTAGAGTCATCTCCAAAGATGGTGGGGATGTAGTCTCTTAGAGATATTTTGATATAGTGCAACTATTGTTGGTTGCACACACATATGCATTGTATATTTCCTTCTAGAGTATAATAAAATGTGGTTTTTTTGGTGAAACTCTTCCTCTTGTCTAAGTATTTTGTGTGGATGCTTGCATTTCAAAGTTTTCTCGGGCCTTCCTCAATTCCTACAAGGAGAAGGGTAGGGAGAAAGGAATCTCATATTTAAAATTTAAAGCTAACAACTTTAATATTTCACGCCTTTCAAGATTCATTGCAAAAAAATCTATTTAACCTAACATTTACTCAAACTTAAAATTGATACACTTCTAGTATAGATAAATAAATATGAAACTATATATTGACAAGCTCATACAAAGTGAATTGCTCTCATAAATAACATACACATTCACTATATCAAATATAAAGAATGCAACACAATTAAAAGTGAATCAAACCAACTAGAGCATGATTCAACTCATCCACTTAAGAGTATGAGACTCTAACCTAAAATATGTCTTTTTAAGATAATAAACATATATGCTACATATGAAAAACTAAGAAAGAACACACTAGATCATTTTCCACCATGCACATAGATTTTTTGTGAGCCCATGCATACAAATATCTTATTGCCTAAAATAATCTTAATAGAAGTATATATAGAGGTCTTAAGTCATAACCAAGCTGTTAATAATTCCCTAGGTATGAGTCCCCATTTAATATGTAAATGAGTTTCTTGATTAATCATATATTTTCCAAACCCTTAAATGTCGGTGCCCTATGCATATTAATTCAAATTCAATGTGATCGAGACATTTGAGCTTATTTATGAGTTCAAAATCAATAATTAATTCTCTAATATGGGCCCAAAACATTGTGAAAAGAGCCATGTATTTACTAAGTCTCTAGTCCCAACAAAATACCCCTAAACTTGAGCTTTTTATCTACCTATTGGGTGTATTCATGTGCTTTATCCTTTTAATTTCCAACTTTGTTCTCTCAATTGCTTTTCTCGGGATCAACTAAGACTTCAAAAGTCTCCACGGGTGTCTCTTGTGATTTTTTTATTTAATTGTTATTTTTGGCTCCACCTTTTAAAAATAATATTTCAAAAATGGGGTCAGTGCATGTCAGTGTGTCTCCAATTAGAGCTCACCAAAAATAACATCATGTATTTCTTCTCGGCCCACATCAAATTAAACTCCAATTGAGCTCAATATAAACAAAAAGGGTCCCGATTTACCAAATTTGGACATTGTTTCTTAATTGAAACTTATTCAAGTTCCCTTTTTACTCAATCAAGTGTTCTCATTATTTCACCCTTTGAAATGGTATGTTCAGCATGCTCTAAAACATGGCGAAAGGGATCCTAAATAAAGAATAAATCATTGATTTTTAAAACAATGTCTATGTGGATATCATTATGCCCCTATCTGAATTTGACTTCAAATGAAGTGTTAAGAATCCCTTTGAATCAAATTAAACATAAAGCCCTGTTATGATATTGTCCAACTCAATTTTATATCAATATGAGCTCCTTGAGACATTATGTTAATAAAAATGTCCATGTGAACCTTCCAATGGTTAAATATTTTTCACCATAACTGAACTTTGTCCTAGAAACTCCTTGATTTGGTTAATTTGATCATCGGGATGATGATTCTTTAAGGAGGGAGGAATGTAACGCCCTGATTTTTGTAAGTTATCATGGTGATTATTTTTCATAATGTTGTAACTGCTGAAATGAAGGCAAACATGTTAAGATATATTTTAGATCTTAAAGGAATGTGTCATTGATCGGATTCTTGCATACTGTAATTTATTTACATGGGACAGTAGTTATTATTGCTTGTATGTTTGCTGATATGACACGATTTGTCGTATGCTTGTTGAACTCTATTCGCTGATTGACAGCACACCTTGAATCAATTCCATTGATCCAAGGTATGTTGTGGCCTTCTTGTGATCACTTTGTCGATTTACTTTTAAACCAGACTGATGGTTGATATAAATGTGCAACACCTGATTTCAGGTATGAATAGCTGGCACGTAGATGCCAACGAAAAGGGTTCGATTCTCGAACCATACACTATGTAACGCCAGACCCCGTAAGGCGATAAAGGCTGGATGCGGGTGGCTCAGGCATGTGAAACGTGGGACGAAACGTCCTGCATAGCACTGAATTGGATGTCAGTCGGAAAGACTTGATTGGAAATTAATTAATTAAGTGCTAAGGGGATTAGACCCTAATCTAACCCTAAGTTCTACCTTATATCCTAACTACTATCCTAAGTGGATTTTTAAATTATAAGGGTGAACATAGACCTAAGTTCTATTAACCTATGACCTAGGTATGAACACTATTGTTAATCCTAAACTAATCCTAACCTAAGGAAGGGGACGCACAGACCCATGGGGGATGGAAAGGATAAGGATGGAAGGAAATTTAATAGGCAATGAATGTAGTCCTTGCGTGGACAGCGCCAAGTTTGGTGGGAATAGGAAAAATTTAGGGGCATCTAGTTAGTCATGAGACTAAACTGTTTGCATGCAAAATTTGAAATTGGTAGTTCGCCAACCCGAGTCGGCGGTGGCGTGAGGAAATAGGAAAAGGCAGAGCCTTTAATGCATTTAATTTTCTTGGTCTTCGCGACCAGCCCGCCTTGGAAAGAGTATGGAGGAATTTTTGATTGTTCATTGTGTTTGTTGATTTTTGGGAAGTTGCTCTGCATTTGGTTTTTCTTGGTTCAGTCGAACCAGTTGTGTTTGGTTGTTATCTCTGTTTCTTTGGAAATTGAAGGCTATTTTTTGAGCCTGTAGAGGAAGGTGATAGTTTGAAAGCTTGTTGCTGCCGCCGTGGAAGGAAATACCTCCTGTAGACGCGGTTTTCTTCGAGCTTCGAGGAAGATTATCAGGCATGTTAAGCCCTTCTCTTTAAAACTACTTGCTTTGCTTAAACGTCTCATTAAAACAACCCTGCTCTTCTGATGAAGGGGGTTTTGGGTTTATTTGATTTGCTGTCATGATTGAGATGATTTGGGTAGAGTCGTTTTCTTGCTGTTGAGATTTGAACTGTCTTTGCATATTATTGAGTTGGAAATACAGCCATGCTGTGTTGGTTTGTTTGATAGTATTGGGGAATTCGAACTGGGTATTTCTCTGTAAATGATTATATGGAATGAAAACTGTATAGGCCGTGCGAGTTGTTTGACATTGTTTCTTTACTGAATTTTTAAAGGAAATGAGTTCCTCTTCCTTCTGTTGTTTTAGATTTTGAAGGAAATAAGTAATTGGGTTTTATTGAGCATTATGAGCTCGGTTTGAAGGAAGTGATAGTAATATTCTTATTGTTGTGCTTTTCTTTTGTAAAAATGGACGAATACGACTTGGGTATTCGTGAAAGTTGGAGAAAGTAACTGTTTTTCTTCTGAAATTATAAATGATTATATTTTCTCCTTGCTGTGATGGAAAGTTGATTTTGTTGTGTTTCATGGATGCGGTTTGATCTTCCAGTTCGGACTGTCTTCGTGAATACGAACTTGGCTTTGTATTTCTGTGCAATGAATGAACTATGTCTTCTTCTTGCTGTGATGGAAAGTTGATTCTATTGCGTTTTATGGTTGCGGTTTGACCTTCTGATTTGAACTGTCTTCGTGAATACGAACTTGGCTTTGTATTTCTGTGCAATGAATGAACTATGTCTTCTTCTTGCTGTGATGGAAAGTTGATTCTATTGCGTTTTGTGGTTGCGGTTTGATCTTCTGATTCGAACTGTCTTCGTGAATACGAACTTGGCTTTGAATTTCTGTGCAAATAAATGAAAAACATGGGAATTAGCTTGTTGTTGAGACTGTTCTGACTGTACCTTGCTTGTGCATATAATATTCTATGTGGGATTTCATTAATAAAGGTATTGATATATGAATATTGTATTCTGAGTCCTGTATATTATTATGAAATAGAAGAATGGGATTTCGGGTTGAAATGCCTGTTGATAATGAACTCGAACTGGGTATTTCTTTGCAAATGGCATATTGAATGAAAACTGAACAGGCTGTATGAGTTTGTTTTTCATTGTTGAACAATTGTTCTATTGTCAATATGGGTTGAGTTGTCATGACAAAACAAACACGACTTGGGTGTTCTTATTACATCTTGAAGAAGATGATTGTTTCTTTACTAAAAGTAGAAGGAAACGAGTTCTTCCTTTTCTCATTGTTTTAGATTTTGGAAGAAACGGTAATTGAGGGATTTATTGAACTTTATAGGTTCGGCTTGATGAAGTGACAGTGGCATTTAGATTGTTTTCTGAGTGCGTTGTGTTTTGCTGTACAAACGGAATATTTAAATGTTTAGTGTGATCTCTGATTTTACACTGTCATTCAAAAAAATGAACTCGACTTGAGTGATTCTTGTTGCGTTTGAAGAAATGGATGTTTTCTTATTGAAATAGTTAAAGGAATGAATTTTTCTCTTTTGCTGTTTGAGTCCTGGATATAGCAGCAATAGAGCTTACTGTACAATACGGATTGGACTTGCTGTAGGTAACAACAATGTGCAAATGGTTATTTATGAACTGTGTGCGTTCATGGATATAGAAAGTTGTGTGAATAATTGATTAAGTGACTGTATAACTGTTTATTTGGTTAGAATACAGTGAAAGAAGTATGAATTCTTCTAGTACAGTAAGTACATAGTATGCATTCTTTATATTGCTTGCTTTATGATGGATACGATGTTTTACCAACTGTTTTGGTATTCGTATGAACCTGATTTAAAAGAAGTATTGATAAGGACGATAAATTCTTCCTTGTTTTCACTTAAAGCTGAATATGAATGGAATTATTCTTTGCTGTTGGAAAGTGAATTCTGAATGGATTTTGTAAGTTTCACTCTGAACTGTTATCTTTGATTGATGTCTCGTTTGGATTCAATTTTCAGTACAGTCATGAGGAAAGAAATAGGAGTGAGGATGGGTAACTTGGAATAATGGTCATTTCTTCTCTTATACAGTTAGAAATCTGTAATCGTTATGGAACGAATTTTGTACTGCTTTGGTTTAAGCATCTACATTTTAATGTTGTTTGCTTTTCTCATCTGTATTTGATTACTTGAAATCAAATGAGTTGCATGGATGGAAAGGAGGGTAAATTGGTTTATGTTTTCAGTCAAATTTATCCTTTGCATTTATTACTAATGTAAGGAAAGGGAAGGGATAGCAGTTATGTTATAACAAGCAGTATGCTTACTTGTATTCCTAGTTCTTACAAATGATGTAATCTGGAACTGTTGAAGGAAATTACTTTTTGTAATGATTATTTAGGAAAGAGGACAGCAATCCTTTGATTGATTGGGATGGTAATTAGATGTTTCAGTTGTCATGTTGTTCATTCTTTTTATACTTAATTCTTGATTGATGTTCATATTAACGTTTCATAAAAGCAGGGTTCTTTTATTGAGACAGTTAATTAGAAGCACCTCATTTTAATGACAAGTGCTTAATATGCTCAGTTCAATGAACTGACCCGTGCAAGTAATTTTGCAGATGGAACTTGAGTAAAATGAAGACATGGTTGTTTTTTGATACTTCTTTTGATTGTCTGAAGATGAATTGTATTTGATAGTTATTATTCCTCTACGAGGAATTGTGAAAAGAAGAAATTACATTCTTCTATCTTGTGAGTTGTAACGTTGTTTAATATAAACAAAGTCTAGTCATTTGGACTGGCAAATGTATAGATTATGAAATGGATTGATGAATACAAATACAAGTGTGATATTTTAATGACTGTATCAGTTTGATATTGTTGATTAAGTTGGGAATATAATGTTATTTCTTGATTTGGAATTATTCAATTGTCCTTGGATGGATTTAAAAGGAATTGATATCTATTCTTACCTAAATGCAACTTTTACGTTGAAATGTGCAATTAGTTCATACTTGGGTTAAGATGAATTTTTAATTGACATTAAAAAGGATTAGGACGAACATGAACTCATAACTGATAGATATTCGGGATTAGCTTGAAAGCTAAGGAATATCAAATAACTTAGGAGCAGCCGAACTTCGTATTCGGACTCCGTTAATAGCCTCGAATGTTAAATTCAGAAGGAAGGATATGGGATAAATATATCCATGGCTAACAGACCTTAACTATGTAAGGTTAAAGAGAATAAATTAATATATTTATTGAGAATTAGACCTCGTTTTAATGACGTCTAATAAGTTGGAATTCTGAATTTGTTTTCAGTTGTGGAAAAACTTGGTTAAGTTTAATAGGTTAAACTTATTAAGTCTATCGGTAATGGGCTGTTTAATCCAAGGATTAAGAAAAGAACCAAGTAGAGAAAATGCAGCCCTTCGGTATGAAGGAAAAGATGCATAGTAAGCTAGAAGACGGATTTAGTCTCTCTTAGCTACATACAACTGTAACAAGAACGAGGATAAAGGATCAGCATGGCTGCTGAAAGTTGATCTTAAATATTAAGATCATATCCAAATCACTTGAGTGGATGTGTACTCGATGGAGGATTCCGTAGGACCTTGACATACGCCAGCTATAGCACGGTGTCTTCATGAAGGCGGGGTCTTCATGACAACACAATGTTATAGCTGACATATTACAATGCCCTCCCGAATTAAATCATCAAGATTACATAAGTTGAATATTAAGTTCTTGGCTGGGGATATGAGTATGATCACGTATACGGAGTGACTCCGGAGGACTAAAGATAACTAGACACACGGAGTCGTCTAGGGACGACACCGTATGTCTGCGTATCTTTAGTTACCATGAGTGACTTCCTATACTCGTTCATATTGCTAGTTGGAGTTTGAGTTTGACCCTAAATTGGAAGGACTGGTAGGAACCAGGAAAGACCATTCTAGATAACAGACAAAGTGAGGTGAAGGACGTATTCCGTAGGTGTGTATCACATCCAAGAATATGATCATGCAAAGCATGTGAAAATCTTTGGCCAAAGTATCGCAAGTGCTGGTTGCGTTGTCCTAATCACCTAATTTAAGATGCAGGATGTCAGATGAATATCAAGAAACAGATATTCAGATAGGCTTCTTAAATGGATCACTTCGATAACCGGAAACGGTAAGAGAACCTTGTATATATATTATACTATGCATGAATGAACATGAAGGATCGGTAAGTTGCCGAGTCATGAAATGAGAGATCGTTGAAACTCCGAGCCATGAAAATGGGAGATCGGTAGTTCTTCGAGTCATTTACAGCAGCATATGGAATCTGTTATATGATTGAATGGCACTGAATGTGTGTTCCATATTGCAAATATGTGAACAGAGAACATTAGTTTTAAAAGGAAATTGTGTGTTCCAAACTGCATTGTTTGGGCAGAGAACAATTATTAAAACTTGAACGTGTGTTTGAATTATATAATTCATAACAGAGAACATTTTATAAAAAAAAATTCCCTTGTTCTAGTATCTTAAAATGGGGATGTTACACTCCAACTCAATTTTATATCAATTTTCCCTTGTTCTAGTATCTTAAAATGGGGATGCTAGTAAGTGACATGGGATGCAAACCAAATGAAAGAGCCTTTCATAAGCTTCCTAAGGAGAATTTTTCTTGCATTATGAGCTTTGTGACAAAAGATATGGGTCTTTGAAGTATCTTGTGTTATGTCATTAATTGATGTCCTCATACTTATATTATGAAATTTCTATGGGTATCAAATGTGTGTTTACAATCATAAACTACTTGTGTTCTTTGAACTCCTACCAAGTTTCCTTCTTTGGAATTCACCATGTGTTTGGCTTACAAACTACTTAAACTCATTGGGTACCAATGTTATAACAATCCCATAAATTTCAATCTTAAAGTAGTAGTCACTAGATCATTGGAGTGTCTTCACTTTCATTAAGTGCCTTCCTCTCATGCTCTCTAAGATCTATGTGTCTTTCTAAGGGCACCTCAAGTCTTCGCAATACATGACCCATATTAAAATTACTTAAATAAAGAGAATGGGATGTGTGTCAATCATTTGGGCCCCCATGGGACATCCTCCACCCAATGCACTTGTCATTGCACACTGTCACACAAGTAACTCGTCATTAGATTCCACTTAAAATGTTGTGGGGTCTTAGGCACGAGGGCCAACGTTTGATAAGGCCAAAGTAGACATCGGTAACATCGACCATCAAAGACTAATATTTACAACAATCTCAAGAGTGTGTCATCACTAACCTACATATCTCACTTGCTTTTACATTTGAATGTTATGCAAGAATGAAATACACCAAAAATATTCATACACGCAAAGGCTAAAGCAAAAGAACACAAACAAAGTTGTACACAACTTTCCCTCCACATACTGATAAATATAGATATGCAATTAAACCACACCCACATCAATAAAAATACCGCGGAAGACCCACATTGTTTTCCCCTCCAACGTATCTTTGACTCGTATATATGCAATTACTAGTTAAGATATTTTCAATAGAGTGATATTTGGTAACTAGTAAGGATGGAGATATAGGGGAGAGGAGCCAATCATGGAGCATTACCCAATAGTTGTGAGGGTAGTTGACATCCTTGACTCCAGTTTTTACACATTTTTATATTAATAATTGAATGAATACTATCCTATAAATGTACAAACAATCTTCAATACTGATGTACATGTCACTTTTCATGTACAACCATGAATCTATCAACAGTAGAATACTTGATATCATTTTTAAACATAAAATAACATATATTATACTTCCATGATTGCCAAATTTAAAGTCAACTTGTATTTAATACATGGATATATAATTGTATTTCATCCCTATACAAAAATGATACCACATCATCATATCAAATTGATGTCACTTTTCATATAATTTAAGTTCCCATTTTACAATGTTAAAGATCTTGTCATACACAGATTTTGGGGTAGGTTCTCACAAAAATAAGTCCAAAGTGCACCATTTTCAAATACATGTTGTCTTTTAAGCATTAACTTTCTCACCATTTTGACAACCAAGCTACTCCCATAAATGATGTACCTGTATATTTTCAACAAATGTAAGGCTCAAGAAACAAAGATTGAATTGAAATGAGAAATCAAATCAAATTGAACTTCAAATCTGAGTATTGAAATAAAATATCATAAATCTTGATCCACCCCAATCAATTTCACCCAATCAAAAACAAACACAAGGATCAACCAATTTGGCCCAATCACAAAAAAGCACAAGGATCAATCAACTACAACACTTTTCATATCTCCTATAAATCCAGTTCCTCAACTGCTCTGAAGTTTTATTCAGTTAGTATTATTTTGCTAGTGCATGAAAATCGAGTTCCAAGCTGCCGTATTCATCTGTTATTTTCCTCCTACTGCCACATAGTAAGTTCTTAACTCTGTTGTTATATTGATGCACATTCATTTAATTTTATAAATATTTTGTCAATCTATATATTTTATGGACTGCTTTGACAAGGAGAAAGACTTGCTTGATTCAAGTTATTTTGGTGTTCAACCCAGCTATTAATTGGGATTAACTGGAAATATTCCTGGAAATTTACTTTATGTTGCCTTTTCATGAAGATGTATATTAACAAGTAACTCTAGGATAAATTAATGAAATTTGTAGATGTATATTTACAAGTAATTCTAGGCTAAATTAATGGAATGTGTAGGTGTATATTTACAAGTAATTATAGGCAAAATTAATGAAATATGAAATGTATATTTACAAGTAATTCCACGGTAAATTAATGAAATCTGTAAATGAATACACATCTACTTGTAAATATACAACTACAGAATATACAACGACATGAAAAGGCAGCATAAAATATACAACTACATGAAAAGGAAGCATAAAATATACAATTACATGAAAAGGTAGCATAAAATATACATCTAACATGTAATTACTTGTAAGTATACATCTACATATTTCATTAATTTAGCCTGTAATTACTTGTAAATATAAATCTACATGTACACATACATCTACAGGTTTCATTAATTTAGCTCAGAATTACTTGTGAATATTCATCTATGGGAGGGGAGCTAGTCATGTTGCACCCAAACTTTGGGAGATTATACCAAGCACCTGGTAATCCCTAAAATCCCAAAAAATTGTCAATTGAAGCGCATGAGAATTCTCTACAGCTTGAACTGCTTTCCAAACAAATCTGCCACGTAACCCAACGTGCATACTTGATGGAGTGAGAGGTGTCAATTTTATTGTCTTCCATGTGATGTTGGCCCAATACATGCGACTTAATCACCCCACCTATTACTATTTAATCTACCACTTATTACAAAGGCATCCGTGATTTTGGAGGAGAGGGAAATTTGTGCATGTAGATATAGTATTAAATCTGCCAAGGAATGTCGTGTTATTTGAGTGAAGCATATCTTGATATGTACAAGTCTGCTTCATTTATTGTCATTGAAGGCGCCAATAAACACCTCACCACCCTCCATTAATTGCGTGGAGTTTCCCGCTGAGAAAGAAGAAACAGAAGATGAAACAGAAGAAGAAACGGAAACTTGCAGCAGTGTGGAGAAGAAACCGTATCATAGAGTGCCCTTTCTTTTAGTACGTGTTTCATCTTTTGTTGTGAATTTGTATTAATGGGCATCCATTCACAGTCTGACTATTGATTTAGGAATGTAGTTGTCTTCACAATGACGTTTAGTTAAATATTCTTTAAGGACAATTACAACATTGTTTAGCCTCTGTTATGTACAGTTGGATTTTATATTTCTATACATTGATGTGCTTCAATTGTGAGAAAGGCGCAGTGTATGAGGCATTAGCTTACACATTGATTTGCCTTTTTCATGTACATGTATATCTTGATATGTGCCTTTTTCATGTAGATGTATATTTGGTCATAAATTCAAATCTGTATTTGTTTCAATAACATTGCCTTCTTCTGTACTAGACCCATTTTGACCTTTGATCTTTGAAGTATCCATTGCTCAGAATATAGGCACTCACATCAAATGGCTGCACTTCCTTTTATGTGAGTTGATTCAATATTATTTCTTCTCATTGTTGTAAGTTCATCTATTCATCTATCTTTGCAGGTTTTTATTGACATCATGAGGAGAAGGCAACTTCCTAAAAGAGTAAGACCTGCATGTGCCAAAATTAGGGGAGCAAGATTTCCACCAAGTGAAGAACATGAAGAAGGGGCTAACAATACCCCACCTCAAGATGCCAATGACACACCACATGAAGAAGAAAATGTCCAAGCAATAACAGTGAGCCCTTCACCCCAAAAAGTGACAAAGCCAAGAGCTGCTTGGAACAAGTCTAATATGGATAATGCCATAAAAGATGTTGAAGAATATGGATACTCTACACGTGCTGCTGCAAAAAATGGGGTATACCAGTGACCACTCTTACTTCTTGGTTGATGGGCATTACCACTACTAAAAGAAAGGATCCACCAACAATTCTAACAGATGAAGAAGAGATGGAGATAGTGAGTTGGTGTCATGAAATGGCTGACATGGGCCATGGGTTAGAAATTATACAACTTAAGACATGTGTGGCACAAATATGTGAACAAGGTCTAACCCATTCACGGATGGTTTTCCAGGTAAGTCATGGTGGGCGGAGTTTTAAAAAAGACACCCAAATCTAACATTAAGGACAATGAGGGCCTTGATAAGGATCGAGCAATGTGTGTTTGAGGCCATCAATTGTCGGTTCCTTCTACGTTACTTTGTCTAAAGCTTATGAGGCCAACCCATATGGACCAAACCAAATATGGAATTGTGATGAAATTGGGTTACAAGCTAGAAGGAACTGTGGTATGAGAGTGTTTGCTAAAAGGGGTAGTAGAAGTGTCCCATATATCATTCCAAAAAGTAGAGAATGGATTACCATATTGTGTTGTGTAAATCTTCTTTGGACAAAGCATTGGATTCTATCTTTTAAGGGGAAGCACCATTTAGAAAATTTATATTGCAGGTTGTGAGCCTAGAGCTTGCATGGCAACACAAGCACATGCATGGATGACAAAAGATTTATTCATGAAATGGTTACATCACTTTGCATCATCTATACTTGGTGGTGTGTCTCCTCTGAACATGCATTTACTAGTTTTTGATGGCCATGGTTCACATGTTGCTTTGGGGACAATTCAAGAAGCTAGGAGTTTGGGGATTGATTTGTTAACATTGCTTGCACACACCTTTCATAAATTACAACCATTGGATGTGAGTGTCTTTGCTCCATTCAAAACATACTTCAAGGAGGAGAGACGCAAATGGATAATTGCAAACCATGGGATAGATGTGAAAAGGGCTGAATTAGCTGAGTTAGGGAGCAAAGCATTCATAATGGCTCTTACACCTAGCAATATTAAATCAGGATTCAAAAGAACAGGGATATGGCCTCTTAATCCCAATGCCTTGGATGAAGACATGGGACCTAGCAAAACATTTGACACATCTTTTCAAGATGATGCTGGTGCAACAGAAAATATGCTTCATCTATCTAGGGTTGATTTAGAGCACAGTGAACATGTTGAGATGGTGCCTAACACATAATTGGAGAAAGAATCGAGAACCTCAAAGAAAAGGAGATAAATATAAATGAATGTGTTGAACAACAATCGCAAACTCTAAACGGATTTAATCAAATTGATGAGTCACTATTTATGCCCACGTAAGAAAGACCTCTCGATTGGATGAAAGAAGAAGCTCTTAATATTGGTGTAAACTTGAACTTAAATAATGAAGAGGGCAACCTCTCTTTACCCTCTCATCCAACACTACTTCATGGCTCAGATTTGGTGCACTACTATGTTGGTAGTCAAGCTGAAGAAAATGATGCAGAATCACAGGTAGAGGCAACAGGAGTATTAGGGCGATTCAAACCAAACCTGTGAGGGAAACCAAGGACAAAGAACTCTTGGTAGATTCTTGAAACTCCCTGTGGAAAAGGTTAGAGAATCATCAAGGTCAAATAGTGCTTTTGGTATAAGATTGAGTAGGGAATCTCAACTAATCACCGCAGATCAGTACATGGAGCTTCTGGTTGAGAAAGAGAACAAAAAAAAGAAATCGATGAATTGAAGCAAAGAAAAAAGGAACAAATCCAGGAGAAGAAGGTTGGACGAATTGTTGAAAGGGAAAGGAAGGAGCAGGAAAAGATTGAAAAAGAATATAGAAGGAAAACAAAGGAGCACCAAAAGTTGATTCAAAGGCAAGAAAGGGAACAGAGAAAGGAACAGGAAAGGATTCAAAGGGATCAAGAGATAAAGGAGGAGTTTGAGAAGGCAAGAAGAGAGTTAGAAAGGAAAAGGAGATTGAGTAGTCCAATTAATCCTTTCCGATCAACACCCAATGTTAAGAGAATTAATGGGCATACATTGCCCCCTATCAATTTCAACACACAATTTTGCAGTTGGAGTGAATGCTTCTCCAAGTTCTAATCCATTCCCAACTACACCTGTGAGGGATGTCAACATGGGGAGGTAACTGCAAATTAACACCCCAACTTCAACCTCAACTGTAGATTAACCACCCTTCCTGGATTTTGGAAATGATATTATCGAAAGTAATTATTTCTTTTTGAAGGCTGAATTTTTGATGTCTGGAATTGGCCTTTCGATTTAAAAACTACAATATAGTTATAATAGTTATATGGCCCAAGTATATTGTATGGCCATGTTTTTGTAATGGACTATGGTAATGTTTACTGAATGAATATATGTCTTCCAAGTTATGTGATTATATTTTGCAAAGATTTAAACTCATATTGTTTCTGAAAATTACATTTTTGAAACTGAAAAATAGTAAATGCCAGTATGCAATTCACCAATAAACTATATTGGTCATTAATGTAACAGCCAGAAGCCAATAACACATTCTACCAGTACAAAAGAAAATTATGAAATAGTTTTATCATCACGCCTCAATGAGGGTAAAAACCTCACCGTCTAAATATTCAAAGAGAATCAAACAATTTCCAAACTTATTTGATGTGTTGATAAACACAATTAAAATGTTGCTCTACATCTGCACTTCCACTCTGAGTCACTCCAACAAGCATAACAACCCCGCTGCAACACATGTACAAAAAATACTATCACTTTTTAATATATAAAAATCTATATTACCTGAACTATACAAAAAATACTATCAGTTTTTAATAATACTATACATAGACAACCATAATATTATACATAATCTATATTACAAAAAATACTATCAGTTTTTAATCTATGTAAAACATCACCTGCAAATATGATGGTGATGGTTCGTATTCTTGCAAGCAGAAGCTTTCAAACTTCTATTTTTCATTTTTGTTTGGTTACAGTGAATGGGTGTCTCAACCAGCTCGCAAATCTCAGGGTCAGAACTCTGGACAAAGCTGGAACCAAAACAAAATACTCATTAGCCACAATAAAACGTTAAGCAAGTCAATTTAGCCACATCTATAATTGTAACCAAAACTGGATGCATGCGTCTATTTTGGAACCAAAACTGGATGGGTGCGTCTATATTCGTAATTTAGCCTTTGCTTCTCACCTGGATGAGGGCACTCTATGATACGGTTTCTTTCTACCTTCTCAGTGCATAGCATGCCAAGGTGACAACATCCTTGAAATGGTAGACTAAGGTGTGGCTTCATTGTGTTTAGCTGCAAGTTGGAGACAGGCATTTAGGTCATCAACGCTAGATAAAACAAGATCATTTGAGAAAAAACTAAATACAAAAAACCATAGCTGATATACAAATTAAAATTGATATTGCCCATACTATAAGTTAGTAAAAGACTTCTGTTTCGTGTGCATTATCAACTAGTATTCTGAGTGTTATCTGCCACCAAGCTATGAAATGGGTATATAGATCTATAAAATTTTCATTGTCGTTGATTACATTTGGCAACCAACGAGACATCTTCAAGCAGAAAATAAGATCTAGCTCTTTCTGAGACAGCGCTGTCATACACAATTGAAGCACAAAGTATAGAAAAATAAAAGTGATATAATAACAGAGGCTAAACAATGTCATTGTGAAGACAACTACATTCCTAAATCAGTAGGCAAACAGTGAATGGATGCCCATTAATACAAATTCATAACAAAAGATGAAACACGTAGTAAAAGAAAGGGCACATCGGGTGATACGGTTTCTTTCTACCTTCTGTTCATCATCGACACTTCTTTGAGACTCTCCACACCGCCGCCAAACACGTCGAGTTTACCTTCTTCTCCACGCTGCTGCAAGTTCCTTCTTTCTTCTCCACGCTTGCTTTGAAAGTTTCGGTTCGTCTCCACGCTAAGCGAATAATCGGGTCTCCAACCTTTGACAGTGTCCTCCCAAGCTGTGCCAAATAGGGGCAGGATTTATGCACAGGTTGGGTGTGGATAGCATTCCCTTTGCACTTCAAACTTCTATTCTGCTTGCAGAAGCTTTCAAACTTGAAACAATGTGGATAGCTTCTATTTCTTCAAGGATCAGCGGGAAACTCGGTGCAATTAATGGAGGATGGTGAGGTGTTTATTGGCGCCTTCAATGACAATAAAGGAAGCAGACTTGATCCGATCAAGATATGGTTCGCTCAAATAACACGACAATACTTGGCAGATTTAATACTAAATCTACATGCACAGATTTCCCTCTCCTCGAAAATCACGGATCCCTTTGTAATAAGTGGCAGAATAAATAGTGATAGGTGGGGTGATTAAGTCGCATGTATTGGTCCAACCCCAGAAAAGGCCAAAAAGTGACACCTCTCACTCCATCAAGTATGGACGCTGGGTTACGTGGCAGATTTGTTTGGAAAGCAAACCATGCTATAGAGAATTCTCATGCGCTTAACAAATTTTTTGAGATTTTTGGATTACCAAGTGCTAAATATTATCTCCCAAAGTTAACCTGCACTATGACCGGCTCCCCTCCCATAACCCTTAATATTTTGGTTTTCTTTTCGTTAGTGCGCGCCACCCGTTACCTATTGCTTAACTAAAAATCCGAAAAAACATTAACCTAAACCTAACATGAAAAGCCAAACTTATAAATGTCCCAATCAAAATGGGCATTCTAAAAATACATAAAGCCGATCACGGAAAGGAGCGTCTCCATTGCAAAGGGGATAACCAAACTTAAGCAGGTCACGCAAATATTGAAACCTGAAAAACGGAAGTTTCTATTTTACGAGAGATGAAGGTGACATCCAAAGCATAGCAATTAATGTCTTCACATGGAATTTGTATTGGGATGCCACGGCATGCTTTCACGTGCCACATGCACATTACTGTCTTAAATGTGAGCAGTGAGCACCCTCCACACACACAAATAATACCTTCTCAATTTAAAAAACTAGACGCTATGATAGTTTTGGAGCTGTATAAAGTAATTTTAAGATATATTATAATTTGAGGGTTGTGGTTTAAGGAGTTTAGGTAAGGAAAATCTGATGTCTGCATTTAAATCTTATAACTTATAAGATTTCTTTTGTTTTTGTTCCAGAAGTTTATTGGATAAATGTAAAAACTAATTTTGTTTGTCCAATCATATACATTTTGATCATAAAAAAGTTTGGTGGATCTAATATTCATTTATAATATAATAATAAAAAGTTTTATAAAAAAACATAAATATAAGTGTCTTTTTCAACAATCGCCAAGGATATCCAAGAAAAATTAAAGTAGACAAATAGTAAATTCTTATCACGGTGTCATTTGTATTTCTAATAAATCCTTCCGTAACAATATTTGTAATAAATTTGCCACTGTAATAATATTCAATTACCTACATATCGGTTTAATGTCAACTCTCTTTTTGAGACCTTGTGAAAGGACCCGCCATGTGGCACAACACCCACCGTATCCCTCGTTGATATTATTTATTACTAATTATTGACATTTATGAATAATTTCTATTTAGAAGTATTCAAGTTATATTTATTACTTTTGTTTTTTTTTTTCAAATTTGTTGTAAGAGAATTTGTTTTGAAGAGATTAAACATTGTATATATTTGGAAGTCAATAATCTCACCGTTGTATGTACCATATGTGTGTGCGCGCGCACGCAATAATATGACCAATGTATATCTAAAAACCAATAATTTGACCATCGCATGTACCATGTAAGTGATATGTAGAATAACACACATACACACATGCCACATCAATTAAAAAAGTTAATTTATCATTATTATTTTAAATAGAATGCACTTTAATAATTTTTATCTTTGTCACACACCAAACCGGTAAATACCCGCTCTAAGATATATGTAGGTACATTATGTTGGTTCTCAATCTAACACCCCAAACAAGGTCCGAATGTTGATGGCATGGACCCAGAGGAAATGAAGGAAGATAAACTGTTGATTTGTCGTTTTGTAGCAGATATGGGTCTATCTCTCTCACCTAACCAAGCCTTGTGGGAATGACAGGGAGGCACTTGATTGAGTGTGTGGTTTTCCATCCGCTACTATTGGTTTTGCACTCGAACTAGGGTGAGAGGATTTGAGGTGTGACATGAAAGAGAGAGGGATATGTTATGCTTCAAGCCCTCAAACTTGTTGGGAAGGTCAATCTAAGACCAAGTGCATCCACTAAATGCGAGTGTTTGCTAAAAAGAACAATCACAAAAGCACTTTGCACACACTTGGGAACTTAGACACGTGCTCATCGAAGACATATTGGATGTGATCAAACACATCATTATGGAAGAAATCCATCGACAACTTGTGATAAGAACCTTGAAGGTGTCCCCCTCGAAGTGGATTCCCATCTTGGGAGATTGTGGAGTTACTCCTTCCTTAAGGAGCATTGTATGGTGTTGCCCTACCTTAAGGGTATTATTTACGCATATATTGATATTATGACATATTGGCCCCCATATCTCTTGTGTTTTATTATCTTCTCGTAATTTATTGATTTATTATATGCGAGGTTCTTATCAACTTGGAATGGAATAGCACTTGGGATACTAAGCTTCGTGCATCAAAGTCTGCAAACACACTTAAAATATGTAAAGGTTGTGTGATTGGCCAACATATCTCATGTTGAATTTGCAATGGTGATGAAATATGCGGGGTTAGGACAAAATGATAGTGAAAATGAAAGGGGAGATGGAGATGGATGGAAATGGGGGAATGGGGGACTAAAGGGAGAAGGTAATTGCTTTAACCATATTTTCCGATATACTTCATTGCATCCAAACTTGAAATCAAAAGAAACTCATCCTCCCAAGGTTACTTGCCTTCATGGACACCCAAGAAAGGAAAAAATGCAAAATAATCCCTAAAATCCTAACACAGACACCTAAGAATAGAATTTCATGTGTTGATCATGTCAAAGCCCCAAAATCAAAGGACACCCTAAGATAATAGATGTTCATTCCAAAAAATTACAGAAAGGAATTTATAACTGAAGCAAATGTTACAAAGTATGCACTACAAAACAACATTCCTTCAATACCCAAATCAAGCAATCACTACAAAATGCTTCCCTATAGTTTTTTAGCATGATAAACACAATATTACAAAGGAGAATGAAGATTTATTCATTTCAAATTTGTTAACAACAAGAAATAACAAACATGTACATGGCAGTTTGATCCTGTGTGTTCATTTGCAAAAGGAGACAAGGGAAACATATAGAGATGCTCTCAAAGCCTGCTAACGGTTGTACAACTGCAACCACCTTAGCATGAACCCCAATTGGAACCACAATGAATAGGTACTTTGCAGGACCTAATCCAAGAAAAAAATACAACTCCCACAATGCAGAAGAACCCTAATAACCAGCCAAAGCTCCCTTTATTGATGAACAAAAATGATGACAGACCCTCACTTTTATCTGATAATGTTTAAAACCTAGAAGAATGTGCTTTCAAGGTGTTAAATCAAGGGTTAAGATTGTGATCCATGTGTTAAAGAGTGAGATCAATGGAGAACCACATGATCAATAAGATGGAGGAAGGAAAACAACCAAGTGTTCACTCCACAACTCATAGATTAACAAATCATCATTTTTAGGGGAAAAGAGATAATATCCCGCCTCTAAGAGCATCCATGGTCGAAGAAAGATACAAAAACACCTCTAGCCATCAAATGCATCATTATATTCCATGAAAACGATATTTTTACCTCCAAAACTTTTATAATTGTAATATCTACAAAAATTACACCATTTGCCCGAAATTAGGTATATGTGGAAAGTTTTCCCAAGACATTCCCAACGCATGATTTGAGGTGAAATGGATGCTTGAGTCAAAAGTTATGAGCATAAAAGCAAACCGACACTTCCACGCAAAACTTCCTTATTATGCGATTCTAGGATAATCCGCCTTTGCTCCGTGGCCTTTTGAGTATTTACTTAGTATTATGGCTTTGTTTTGGTCTTTTATGTCTATTGTGACTTTTGCTTGAATTCTCATCTTCCCCTTTGTTCTACGAACTTCACACGAGTCCCGCTTGTTCTGCGACTTTTGTTTGATGTGCAACTTTCCTATGTTTTGCGACTTTGTTTGATCTAGAGAACACAAGTGTATAATGTCTGCGGAACACCAAGTTTCCTTGTTCGTGGGTCTTCAAACTTTCCCCACCCAGTCTTTTTCCATGTCATGCCACAAATGTCTTCTTCTTCAGATCTTTGTGACATTTCTTCTTTTCTAATTGCTTTCCTTTGTTCTGTGGCTTTTGAATTTCCGCGAAACACTATACCTTTTCATTTATTTGTTTTACGACATTTCCTTGCACTCTTTGTGGAAGACTAACTTCGTATCACACAAATTTTTCTTATAAATCCGCATAACACTTACTTAGTGTTGCACGACTTACAAACTTAGGTGCGTCATAACTTTCACTCTGCTTCATTGTGAAGCTTCGCGACATTTTTTTCGTGCATTACGATATCTCCCAAGCAGATCTACCCTTTTTTCTTTGAAAAACCAATTTCACAAAACATTATCTCCTCCAAGTCCGCAAAACATCTTCTTCTTCACCTCTTTGTTTCGTGACTTCTTAGTTTACTTTTATAACACACGAGGCATTGACACGTGTCCTTTAATTTAAGCCGAAGGGGTAAGTGAGCAGTTAGAAGTAGTGCAACAATTATGAAGCGCTAATCTGCGAGGCTGCAAAGTTGTCTTCATTGTACGATGCCACCATATGATGCCACATGTCCTTCTTATCGGGCCTTGGAGATGGAAATGCAACTAGCAATATTGCAGAATTTGTGAACTACCAATGCGCAAAGGTCGTGAAAATGCTCCCCTTGCCACATGTCCTCGCCAGTTGTGCTTCAAAAGTGAAAGTACAACTGCGAAAGCTTATAACAACAACGAAGTTGCTTTTACCTTATAAAGCATTGAGATTCTCTGAATATTCCTTTTATCACGTCTCGGGGTGAAAAGCGCAATTTACAAGCTCGCAAGAATGCAAACTTGTAAAACCGCAAAATGCTAAGTTCCACAAACAAGGGGCCCTATTTCAAAGGCTCGCATACACGATTAGGATTCGATTGATGTCGCCTATGCCATTAAATTTGTAGATCATTAAGGCGATAAGAAACAAAGGAAAGCGTCAATGCGTTGGCAAAAACATAGATGGTTGGCAGGAGCAGGACATAATTTCAACAATGGAGATCGGGAGGAAACAAAATGACCCGAGAGACATCAAACGACAATGCCACGTCGACATTCACACGAAGAAACATAAAATGTGTCGTGATTTTGGACATGATCAAATCAGGCACTAAAGAAAACCCGTGCGACCTTAACACATGGATCACTACCTTAATACTATCTTTTTAACCTCTTTGTTCTGCGACTTTTGAATTTCCAGTGAAACACTGCAACTTTGTCAAAACATCAAAATTGAAGGAAACGTTAAGATGTAAGTTGAAAACCATGTTGCAGGGTTAGACCATAATATAATTAAGGGACTTAGGATGAAAGAGGCTCCAAACAATTTGCAGAATTGATTGAACAATGAGAAAATGACAAAGTCACTTCAACATGCTTTGAAGGGTTTTGCAAAGACAATGCCAAGAAACACGTGGATCAAAATGGGCACTAACACATTCAAACGACAAATTTGTCATTTGTATACAATTGATAGTTTGTATTATATCCATATAGATTCTCTAACTCGAGAGTGACTATATAGACTCTCTTTTATATTCTATATTTATATAACACATGTGTGTGATAGGTACGATTGATGACTCGCTACATCTATAATAGAAACATTCCCACCGGATATAGATGGATCCTTAAAATCTAAGGATGAAGAGCCACAATTTTTACTTAAATATATATAATTAAACAAATAAATATACTCAATCACTTTTTATTAATTATTATGTTAATAGGAAAAAATACATATACTCAATCACTTTTCATTAATTATTATGTTAAATGAAAAATAAATATACTCAATCACTTTTCATAGAAAAACTAATTTTATTATAAGTTTGCCACGTCGCCCACAGAAATGGGGTTTTTAGGTAGGTGTTGGCGCTTCTTTTTGTTATCATTTGTGTTTTTCATAGGGGAAGGAATATTAGTTGTGAAGTGTGAAACAAGGCAGGGGTGAGATAGGAATTAGAAGTTTATTATTAGTAGAACTACCTAAGGCGTTAGCTTTTGACATCAGGAGGGGGCGGCCCCGCAACGTACGGTTTAATGTCCGGCGCAAAATGAGGACCGAGAACGACGCGGTATGTGGGTCCCACTGCCGGGAATAGCTTACTGTGGGCCCCCACCCGGAACACGTAGGGCGAGGAATGGAAAACAAAAAGTAACTGCAGGCGGCTACGGAATTAAAAACCCTAACCCTAAGCGGTTGAGTTAAGTGGATAGGGTTCTGGTTATCTTTTAAAAAATTAAAGAGGAAAAGGGAGGGATAAGTAAAGCGCCAAAATGCCCCATTGAAGGATTCTTAGGTATTTGACTGAGTTGGTTTGGTTCGTTATAGTTAGTTGAATGTGAAGTGGGTGCGTGGAGTGCGATAAGTGGGTTGATGTGACGCGTGACGGTGATTGCACGGAGGAACCTACCGCGGTCCGCACTGGATTATCTCACGGGTTAAGCTAAGTAATATGCCCGTTTCAAGTTATGTTTTTACCGGGGTAAAGCGGGAGTGTTGTATCCAAAACATAAAGGTAGGATGTGAGTCCTTTGAGATGGGAATCGATCGTGGCCGTTGATGTCGTGCGGCTTTGTGGGTCAGTGTTTGAACGTGGGATGTTTCTTTTCAGATTTTGATTTTTTACCGCGGAATTTCCTTAGTGGTGCGGTCTTAATTATGTTTAAGACATTATGGATGGGGCTTACTGTTCTTCATCATCATCATCAATGTGGACTTAATGAGGGGTGCTTGTCCATAAGTAGTGGTGCAGCTTCGGCAGTTTCGCCAGACTTGTTTGTGGTGTTGTCGTTTTTGCAATTCCCTTTCTATTTTCTTTCTGCCGGGACGCGGAATTCACTTCGGTATGACTTCACTCTTCAGTACTCACTGCTCTCTGTTTTCTTAGTTCAATTCAATTGAAACTGATTTTCAAGGTGGGGACTAGAATCAAATCATCGGTCCAGACCCTATTGATGCTAGAGTGGAGTAAATGCAGCTTATTAGTCGCTTGTTTTTCATGATGTCTGTTATGTTCGTGTTTGCTGCAGATGGGGATGGGAATGATGTATTTCCTGGCAGTGTTGCTGATTCTCATTCGAGCCTGTGTGGTGTACGGGAGAATACCCGGAGTGTACCAGCCCGGGGCCTGGACTGAAGCGCATGCTACATTCTATGGGGGAAGTGATGCTTCAGGAACAATGGGTAACAGCTACTTCTGTATTTGTTGTTTCAATCACGTTCGGATCTGGGTTTTGAGCTTCTTTTTTAAAATGTGGAGTTGTTTTTTCTGAAAGGGGTTTTTTCGGTTTCTGTATTTTGATCTGCTGGTTGTTTCAGGGGGTGCTTGTGGGTATGGAAATCTGTACTCACAGGGGTATGGAGTACAAACTGCTGCGTTGAGCACTGCCCTGTTCAACGACGGGTTAAGCTGCGGAGCCTGCTTTGAAATCAAGTGTGTAAACGACCCGGCATGGTGTCATCCCGGCAGCCCTTCCATCTTCATCACGGCCACCAATTTCTGTCCCCCAAATTACGCTCTCCCCAACGACAATGGTGGGTGGTGCAATCCCCCTCGCCCCCACTTCGATCTCTCCATGCCCATTTTCCTTAAGTTTGCAGAGTACAGAGCCGGCATTGTCCCTGTTTTACACAGAAGGTGAATAAACAGCTCAAAAATTTAACTTAACAGTGTGACTGGAGCAATGTGTAATTGTTATGTTTGCTTTTTTGCAGGGTTCCGTGTGTGAGGAAAGGGGGCGTGCGGTTCACAGTAAACGGATTCAGGTATTTCAACCTGGTTCTGGTAACCAACGTGGCGGGAGCAGGAGACATCGTGAAAGTGAGCATCAAAGGAGCTCGAACAGGGTGGATGCCAATGTCAAGAAACTGGGGCCAAAATTGGCAGTGCAACACTGTTTTGGTTGGGCAGGCTCTGTCCTTCAGAGTCACAGGCAGCGACCGCAGGACCTCCACATCATGGAATATTGCTCCCCCAAATTGGCAGTTCGGTCAGACTTTTAGCGGGAAGCAGTTCCGAATCTAAATCTAATCTCACCAAAGTTCAACCCATCATCTTTTCCATTATTGTTTCCGCTATAATGTTTGTCTTTCTTCATTAAATGGGATTCTGCAGCTTCTCGAGTAATGAAAGATAATGTTGACTGGCAGAAGATAAATTGTTTTATCTTCTCTATCGTTTTTGGGACTTGATAACTTTTCCTATTTTGCGGCTGAGGTTGCAAAAACAAAGCAGCCCGCAGCACCTGTAATGCTACTAATTACGTTGCTAAGCAGTTGTGTTAATACCAGTAGTTGTTTGTCCGCCGAAGGTAGCGGTAAACCAAAGTTGTATTGCGATATAGATTCCTACCAGATAAAATTATTAGATAGGGCTATTTTTGGCGAGGAGTGAGAGTATACTATATACCTAGCCAGAGTATGCTGTGTGCCAACTGCATCCCATAATCCATTTGTCATGTATGTACCGCTTTCTTCTTTTCAAGAAATGTTATATATTTTTTTACTAAAATACGGTTTCCTATAATTACTCAGCGTTGAAATATGTATGTAATCCAAGGATCTTACTTCCAGCTGCCGAGACTTTTCATTAAAAAAACAACGCGGTTTCTGGATCTGCTTTTCAAAGGCTTCACGCCACATTGTTGTCATATCTGTTACTCCGCGTGTTTTTGCGCGATCCAACCAATTTTTTATCCGGACAAATTTGAGTAGATAAGGAAAATGCATGGTGTTGGAGTTGGTACGATTAAATGTAGTTAGGGGCCAAGGAAAATGCATTCGCTCCAGTCGTGCACGAGCGAAAGACCCACTTTCGGTTGAAATGATTGCTCCGGCGTGCTACATAATGTAACCGTGGTGGGCCAGGGCTTAGGGTACCCCTACCCCGTGAACTATAAAAGTGATCAAATCTTTTTTTGGCTTTTTCACTCCCCCACACTGCAGTCGGCGCTCTGTTTTTTCGAAGTTTGCAGTGTTTTGAGGAAGTTCCAAAATAGTTTGCAGTTGAAACATAAGTTTTGTATTTTGGCGAGGGCACGCGACGACATTAAAAGTGGCGTTCCATTTTATAAATATTTGGTCATTATAACGGTAAGGCAGCCAATACCCCCATATTCTGTAAGGCAGAATAAATGAATAAACTATTTTAATAAACTTATGAGCACTATGCAGAACTCCGTAGAATCAAGAGTAATAATAGTAAGAAAGATCTGTGTTAAAATAATCGTATGATACCAGATTTACTAATATTCTGAATAAGATGGTTGGGTTATTTTTCGTTATTCTTATCTCCACAGCCTTTTAATTATAAAATGGGTTGAAATTGACTTTTATTTTTAATAGGCAGTTATAGTTAGAACTATATCATATAGAATTCTTAAATAAATAAATAAAATTGTTGGATTCTTGTAAGTGTGAGTTTTATTCTTCTAATTTAAAGTCTTCCACAAAATTCATATCAATAGATTTGTTATCAATTACTAGTTTATCATTCATATTGGTTATATATCTCACCACCTCTTTTTTTTAAAAGATATTTCACATTTTATTGGTTTCATGAAGACTACCTCTTAAATGACTTTTGATTCAACAAATGTTTACCAAAACTTTGACTAATTAATGCATAATTTAACTTTTCAACTACCTATAGAAGTTTAATGCAATGAATTCAAAACCATACACTACATATTCTTCATGGATGTAAATTGCTGGTGAGACACCCAAATACAATGTCAAGAGGGTGTAAATAGAATAGGGCCAAGTGAGGGTTGCTAGCATGGTGACATAGATTCTCATATTTATAAAGCCTATCTTATATGGGATGATAATTACAATGAGAATAAAGTAAAGACATTGGTGAATATTATTAAAGAAAAAAGGAGAAAGTTCAGAAAGGGAATGGTTAGTTTCTCAAATTCAAACTAATACCTTTTACAAGATGCATAAACATAATGAAAATTCAAATACAAGCAAACCTTGATTCATAAACATAATTAAAGAAATGAAAGAGTATTAAAGATGTTTGATGCTTTGCTGATTGAGTCTCTTTATTTTGGTGAGAGGTGTGTAGGCTCCTTACTCTTTTTTAGAAAAATACAATATTAAATATAGAGAATAAATTCAGGATTTTAACCACGTCCATGTTCTTATATATTGTGAAAGTCCAAAGAGTTGTAAATATATCATACAATTATTTATCGTATTCTATCACTTCAATAAAATTTATCAAAAACTAAATATTATTTCTTAATAAAATATATAATATAAACATATTCTTTTCATAACAATTTTTAATTATTATCTCTCAAACTATAATATAGTGATAAAATAGATAATTAACATTGATTCCGTTAAATACAATATATAAATACATAAGTTAACAATTTACAAATTAGAACTTTCCCTTTGGAATAGATAAAATTTCCCACTCATGAATCAAAGAAAACATTTTACAATTGTTTACACGAGTGCAGTATACTATGGTGCAACGAACTAATTTCAATAATAAAAAGAGAAGGATTAACTAGGTAAAGTCTCCCCATCACCAGCAACAAAGAAAATCTATGTTCCATCGAAATGGTCCACCTTGGCCCAAATATATGGATGTTGTGGTGGAGAAGAGTTTGTTCTACCGTTGGACCACACATAAGTATCGTGGAACATAGGGAACCCTATTCCTATCACGATTGTGGAATCTAATCCAAATGTATGTGTCTTTTGCTAAATGTGAATGCATTGGATGCTTAGCGCCGAAAATTGATAAAAGTGGATGCATGTGTATCTACTCTTTCGGATGTCACTTATAATGTACAAATTCAATTCTTAAGAGTTTCCGGACGGGTCGTGATTTTTAGAAAATATTATGAAATCAGTTTTAATTTACATGATGATATTAAATAAAAACTATTTTTTCAATTTAAGTTTTTCTCATATACCTAAATTATGAAACTAAATATTGTTCTTTTAATTTAGTAAGTGTATATGTCTCTAGACAATTTTTTAAATTGATTTTTATAATGTGACCTTTTATACTATAACTAGCAATCGCGTGATGGAGCGTGCGATGTGGATGTTGTAAGGAACCGGAGCGTGTATTGTTCCATACTATGGGTTATATTTGCATCGGGAGTGGAACACAATGCATGTAGGAAATGTACACTAATAACTCTATGTGGATGGATTAAGGGTTGATTAGTGAGGATCATGTATATATGAGTGTATGAATGAACGAAAATGAATATTTGTTAAGTGATGGTTACAAATATCTAAACGAGAAGCACCACATTTAAAACCAATAGTTATGAAATCCATATTTTGTGGGGTCAATATTTATGCCAAAAGTTGAATTTGTGATAAGCTTCACTTACAACCCTCTCGTTGAAATTATGAGGCTTGTGTGGCGGCATGTTGGGTGTCTCCATCAACTAACAAAATAGATGCTTGAAACGATCCTATCTTGCTTTTCATGTCGATGACAACAAACATAATCTTAGTAGATTTCCTTTGTCTAGGGTCGCTTCCTACGTATTGATGTTTTCTTGTTTATTTGCTTTTTAAAAAAATTTCACCATGGAATGCATGAGAAACATGTTATATCTAAGGTACATTTTGAAGATGATTGTCGATTCGAAAATTGCACTCTTGGCTAGAAATATTTTATGAAGACATATGAGAAGAAATTTATTGGCTAATCTATGCTTTCCTTGGATGAAGTTTCTTCTGTCAAACTACCCATTGGTTGCTCACTTTAGGGAAGTTGTTCAAAGGAAAGGTGTGAATTATGGAAAGGTTCCAGCTGCAGTTTTTTGTACGTCTTATAACAAGATAGTGAGTTTATGCAAATCCATAAATTTTTCATGTTAATTCGAACAACAATCTGGTCAAAATTTCCGAGAAATTGTGGCAGTTGGGGAATTTAAGACTTTCCATGTGCCTGATTTGACAGATGTCAAAGTCAAATGCTTAACTACTAATCTAAGTAAATTTTGTGCAATTTGGGCAAAACTCATAAGGAAATTCTAAGGACCGATGAATTTAAGACCTTCCCTCCGCTTGATCTCTTAGGAATTATAGAAGTCTATCATACTTCTTTCCAAATACATAGTCTGACAGGAACATTTTTTTAGCAGGGTTAATCAATTTAATGTATTTGCTAGATTAAACCCCACAAAAATATTAAAAAGTTATATGAAAAGACACGACAAATATAGATAATGAACAATGCATCATATTTAACATATATCTGATATGAAAACCACAAAAAAGAAATTTAAAAACAAAAAATTTCTACACTCTGAACTGTTTGATTCAATCAATGATTCACACGATCTTTCAAGCGAAATCTTTTCATCTATCAGTAGAAGAGACAATGAAACTGTCACTGGTGTGGACTCGGTTCGAGGTTAGATTGTATAAATTCCTTTGAGGTGGAGGTGGATCTTGGGTATGATGAGAAACCACAAAATATTGAAGAGGAGACTCAGCACGAGAACCCACAAATGAAAGGAAGGAAGTTCCACGTTTGTTGTGTCAAGCACAAGCTCTTTCTATGAAAATTCTATTGCGATCACTAATTATTAATCTCCTATCTTAAAAGATTATTTAACTGCCGAAAACTAATTCACAACTAATATCGAAAAATAACATAACTGCAACTTCACTAATAAGAATACGGAAAGAAATGCGTAACACAATGAACACAATATTTTCGAACAAATTGTCCCTGGAAAAACCCCTAAGGGAAAACCAGTTCTACAGATGAGAAATTATATTAACTTCAACAAATTAAGAGATACAAAGATTCCTTGCCTCTTACTAGCAGAACTTCAACAATCTCCCAACTTCTCCCGCTGATATTCCCCACTGTTATCCCCAACGCTATCACTGCACCCTTGCTAACACTGCAAGACTATTTGCTATCATTGTAAACTTACAAACTCATTTGCTAGCATTGCAAATGCTTCTCCAAAACTTGTACTCTCCAAATACCCAATGATCTCCTTTTATACTACTCTCATTGGAACACCAACGACCGAGATCGATTCTCAATCGACGACTAAGATACATAACAACTTAACAACCATAACAAATTTGGTTGCAAGGTGTCACTAAAGGAAATCAATAATTAGAAAATAATTAATACATTCTCAACAATAAGATAACTATTATCTAATCTTAGCAAATGGATGAACAATTGTCCAAGCTAACAAACTAACACTTTAATTTGGAATGACACCTAAAATTTGGAATTTATTTGCTTGAAATAACCAAAATGTCAATTTTAAATACTCTTCATGAATTACTAATTCATAATCCATTTCTTTGTAATTAACAAAGACATAATTCTCAAGGAAAACCCAAATTACGTGAGAATTATGAGACGCCCACAATCTTCCGAGACGCCCATTGGAGGTTTTTAAATATTGCAAACTTTGGAGAGGAATCCAAGAAGGAATAGTGCATGGTGAAGGGACACTTTTCATGTGTTGTCCTTCAATACTTTCAAGTTCATCCAACTTTTCATATAGACTCAAGTCAAGGTCAAGCCACAACAAATAAGTTGAAGGATCATGACAATCATTGGACTTCCCCATTAAAAAGTATCTGAATTCAGTATACCCGTCAAAAATGGAATTGAGACACCTAAAACTATAACCAGGGGTTGCGAGAATGTTTTGGAATCCCATTGCTTCCTGCATTCAATGATGGTAGTCACAACTGCGTTCCAGTGAAAATAAAATTAACTCTAAGCTACATAGACATTATTTTTAATGCGGCCATAAAGTGCTTGAGAAATTTAGGAGAAGCATACCTGAGCACGAAGATATTGAGGGCGCCACAGTCGACGAGGAGTGCTCAATTCATCTGCCATTTCCCTTCCTAAATCATGGATATGATCATGCATTCCTAATAAAGGAATGTTTCCCGAGTCAGATCCATGCCAGTAAGTCCTTCCCACGTGAACTTCAATAAGACATTTATCTTTCAAAGTCTGGATTGTGTGCTCAGGGCTCCATCCTGATCTTTCCCATATTCTTATAGCCATATGACTGGATTTGTTGACTAAGAAGCACGCAATGTCCATAAATATCTGCTTTTTCTCACTGTCGAGGGCATCAATGCTTATTTTAAACCTCTGTTTTATATCGTGGGGAGGAGTTTTCCTCACTGTATCCAACTCTAATTTCCAATAGCGCCGGCTATTGCTGCCAAAGACATGTCCACCCAACACCTGCAGAGACAGAGGAAAACCTCCACATTCTGTCACCAACATTCGGACTAAATCTTCATATTCACGGGCGGGATATGGTTGTGGAAGGCGTGCCAACAAAAGAGCTCTGTGCTATGATTGGCATTCATTTCCTTCATCTTATAATGAAGAGAGATACCGTTCTTATCAGAACCCTCTTATCATGAGTTGTCACGATAATCAAACTACCAAAATTATTTTGCACAATATCCTTGACGAGGAAAGCATTCAACTGATCCACGTGATCTATGTCATCTATAAAAATTAGAAACTTCAAAAAAGGGACACTTCTTAGATGAGATCTGAGATAGCTTGATCCTTCATATATGCTATGAAATGTGCAATCTTCATTGACCAGATCCTTAAGAAGCTTACATTGCAAAGATGTCAAATGAATATTCGCAGATGCTTCCCCCACGTCGAACAGAAAACATGATGCCTTGTATTTTGAACGCTCGCGGTTAAACAATTCTCTCGCTAGAGTGGTCTTTCGAGACACACCCATCCCATATATGCCAATGATATTTTCTTTCCTTTCCATATTCTTGAGGCAGCTTCCTTCAAAATCTTTCACTAGGTCATTAATTCCAACAGAATTCTTCGCAGTTTCTAAAACTCTTGTTTTTCCCACCTCTCTTAGGACGACAGACACAACTTTTTCACACAGTTTTTGAACATCACTGAAATTTTGCAAAGAAAGTAATAATTTCAATCTACAGACGTACATTCGGCTATGTAACAATCATGCAATTTTAAGGAGAAAATATTTGAATTTAAAGAGTTTTACCGATTATGATGGTTGAACTCATAGCCAGAGATATATGAAACATTGGAGCGTTTGTTTCCAGTTGCCAAGTTTGTTGAGATGCCGGCCTTTCGCTTTGTATTTGGTGAATGAATCGGCATAAACCCCATTTTCTAAGAAGCGGAGGTCAGAAGGTGCAACATCATAAAATACTGGAATTATTTTAGCCTTACTCTGTAACATGAGATCAAGCTCGACAAACACCAAACAGAGTCTCCGATCGCT
This sequence comes from Taxus wallichiana var. yunnanensis, assembly GCA_018340775.1. NCBI lineage: Eukaryota > Viridiplantae > Streptophyta > Pinopsida > Cupressales > Taxaceae > Taxus > Taxus wallichiana. The sequence continues at coordinate 753,584,188 of CM031242.1, forward strand.
TAGTAAATATGGCAATTTGAACTGAGGCGGAAAAGATGGCGTTGTGGATCGAAGATGACATCTAATATATCCGCAAAACTGCCCCCAATTTTCCTGCTGTTAAAACCACCATGTGTCTGTTTCATCTGCATGCATGCCACTGGCCGCTATGGCTTCCGCCTAAGCTCGACTTTGGCTCCCTCTTCTCAACCGCCACCAATATCCCTTCTTTAGAAAGATCTCTGCCGACTACGAAAGTTGGGTGGGCGCCATTTAAAACGCTACAAAATTAAAACATTGAAAATTCGACGCAACAACAGGATGTCCGATTTCAACGAAAAACGGAAAATCAAATCGTAGGCATCGAAAGTCGACATTTTCGAGACCCTGGGCATGCTTCACATAGTAATGCCTTACGGCGTAATTACTTATCAATAAGAAAATAAGATTTGTATAAATAAAAAGAGTCTAAAATATATCATAAAAATTTGGAATAATTGAAATGTTTGAAAAAGACAAGAGAATTAGGGTTCTTAGAATGATTCATATTCTCATCACAAATTTAGGGACAATTTTTAACGAGAGAATGAAAAATTTGTTAAAACATCAAGATGAACCAGATATCGAAAAATTATCAACCTGCATGACGAGGCCTTAAGTGGTACAACCAAAATTTTAGTTGTATGTATCTAAAAAATGTTAGCCATTACAAAATTAATCCAATGAATTCAATCATCTATTCATAAGCTTTCAAAACCTTCCTTACTTTTCATAACTTCATGTGATTCACCATGAATCAACTCTCCTTTCTCGAAATCATACTACTCTTCTGCAACACTTGCAAAATAGTAAAAAAATGTCCCATAGGGAATGTATCAATCAAACACTTTGTTAGTGAAATAATTTATTACAAGGAAAATTAAGGGCTTTCACCAATGCTCTGGAACTAGGTCCCTCTGCTTAGGAATGAGGCAACTCCATTTATTGAAAATCTTGTAAATATCTATGATTTAATCAAATAAAAAACAAAACATTGCACAATAAAATAATAAAACCAGAGATATTGTAATTCATTCGGGACAAATTCCCAATGGAGAGATTACATATAAATAGCTCAATGAACTCCTATAAGTAAGGAGTCAAGGCTAATCTCTAAGTCCTCTCAATATCCCAAATATCTCTCAACTATGAGTTGTGCATTACAACTGTTTTGCACACTCATATATTATTTTATAATTATTAAAAACCTATTACTACCAAATAACCCAAACCACTCCTAAGTGTTCACACTATGAACAATATTTTTGTAATGTCACCCCCTTAGTGTGAACATGGGGAAAGCTATCTCCTGTAGAAGCAACAACTCAAACAATATGAGGTTTTCAAAGAGAACCTCTAACTCAAAAAATGGTTTTCTAGTGGAACCAACCACTACATAGCAGCGTACATTATTTTGCTCACATCATTGTTTCTAACTTAGAGGGATTACAAAACAGAAATTATGCTCACGTAGGAGCTTTGAATAGGAATATTACTTGTTCATTATTACAGCGGAAAGCAAACACACCACACAACTGAAACAAAAGGTCACCAATACAATGAAGCAATCTCTTTGTTGGTGAATAACAAGAGATGCCAATTTGCCTCCATCCTCCATCAGGAACTACTTAGTATAGGTAGTCATCTTCATCCTCATTCTGTTCAGGTTCATCTTCTTCTTCATTCTCTGACTCTTCTTTAATAGTTGTATTAGCTTCATCCATTTTTAGCTTTCCTTTTATGATGTCCTTGGCACGAGTAATACAAAAAGAAGATTTATGTCCTTTTTTCTTACAATAAAAGCATTCTAATTCCTCTTTGTTTTTGAAAAAATTAGTATGCTTCCTTTTAATATAAAGAGCAATTTCTTCCTCAATATCTTCTTTTGTTCTTTTTTCTTCAGCTAGTAATGCAGAAATCATACCTTCAAGTGAATGAGAAGGCATTTGACCAAGAGTAAAAACTACATTACTATATTTTGGAGGTAAACTATTTAATAAAATAGCTTTTGCATCTTCTTCATCTACCTGAGCACTTACTTCTATCAGTTGTCTTAGAAGAGATCTAAGATCGTTAATATGACTTGACATAGTTGCACCCTCATTCATTTTCAACTTGAATAACTACAACTTAAGTGAGAATTTAGCATTCACAACCTTTGCACCAAATGTCTTACTTAGCAAATCCCATATATCTTTAGACTTTTTTTCTAAGTCTATATAATGCAACTCAATATCTGATAAAGCAAGCCCAATAATGGATTTTTCTTTGTCATCCCTGGTTTTCCATTCAAGCAATTTTGTAGCATCTGTTGGTTCTGGTTCTTTTCCACTCACAATTCCCCAAAGGTTCTTGTTCATTAATTGCATTGGAATTTCCATAATAGGTGTCGAACTCAGTCAAAAATGCACCCTTACAATAAACTTTAAACATTGAAAGTAAAATTTTCTAACATATTTGCCAAAAAAAGAAAATATATATATTTTTGTCCAAAGAATAGAAAACACAGGATCAATGTGTAGAGATTGAAAAAATACACATTAAAAAAATGGCACATTAATCTAAGTTACCAGCTGAAAGTTATGACAATTTTAAGTTATAACTCCAACATCTTCCTAGGACCCTTTCCAAATTTGGCAATTTTTTTCTCGGGCTTCTATTTTTTCATCTACGTCAAAAAGGAAAGAAACGCAATACCTCATTCTATCTGCGGATCTCGGATATTGAAAGAATTCGCGTCACAACCAAGTATGGATTCGCCTGAGTGAAGCCTCACAATTGTTGGTAGACAAACACGCAGGTCATAGATTTGACTCCAATGAAACACGCAGGTCACATATTTGACTCCAATGAAACACGCAGGTCACAGACTTGACTCCAATGAAACACATAGGTTGCAGATTTGATTCCAATGAAACAAATTTGATCTAGATCTAAACGCCTCACAAATTCCTATAGGTTATCATTGCGGTCTAACCCACTCTGATACCAAATCTTGTAAATATCTATGATTTAATCAAATAAAAAACAAAACATTGCACAATAAAATAATAAAACCAGAGATATTGTAATTCATTCGGGACAAATTCCCAATGGAGAGATTACATATAAATAGCTCAATGAACTCCTATAAGTAAGGAGTCAAGGCTAATCTCTAAGTCCTCTCAATATCCCAAATATCTCTCAACTATGAGTCAGGCATTACATTCATTTGTTTTGCACACTCATATATTATTTTATAATTATTAAAAACCTATTACTACCAAATAACCCAAACCACTCCTAAGTGTTCACACTATGAACAATATTTCTGTAACAAAAACAGGGAAATATGTACACTACTCTAACCATCGTGGGTGGCCTTTCGATCGGGGATCACACATGAATACTTCACTAAGCCGTGTGCAAAAAGGAGGTGGATGAAATGTGTGTGTATAAAGAGAGGGAAGAAAGTGATAAGGGCATTTTATTCAATAAATAAAAAGATGAGTTTATTGACATAAAACCAGAATACTTCCAAGTTAACAATGAGAAGACACCAATATGCAAAGCAAGACAAAAAACACAATCAACACAAAGTTTAACTGCATTATATTCATCAAAAGATTCATTATTTCCTTGGTTGTGCAAGATTACAAAGCTCTATTGGAGTAGGAGTTGAGATGGAGAGGAAAACATAAGACAAGAAGATAGAAGAATTGTAGTTTCTTTCTTGTAGTAAGATAATGGGAGCTATCAACCAAGAAAATCTAACCCTTTGGAATGGAGAGAGCATTACAATATATAGCCAAATATAATGGCTCTTCACATTCCCATGTGAATTTTCAACTTAAAGTGTAATCCTCAATGAAGAAATAGAAACTTTAAGTGACTTAAGTCACTTTTTACAAAATTTTCTCCTTAATGAAGAAATAGAATTCTAGAGAGAGAAAGAGAGAAGAAGAGAGAAAATAAGAGAGAGAGAGAGAGGAGAGAAGCTCCAAGATCGAATGAAGAAGGATAGAGAAACTTCGATCATGAAGAATATCCATTCCGAGATGGACCGACGAAATGCTACAATGTAATAATGAACTCCCGATCTTTGACCTCTTATGTATTGTGAGAAGCCTATTAGAATGATGCAACTCAGACTCTGTAGCCCTGTCATGTACCGAGAGAAGAAGTGAGAAGCACTTGATGAATGAACCATTGAGATCAATGAAGAATGCCCTCTTTCACTTGAACTAATCCTTCCAATCCATGAAACACTACCATGGGATTTAATATAATTTGAATTAAATCTAATTGCAGAGTAACTATCAAACAAATGATGTGAAAATGATAAAGTATAATAATGACACAAGTAAAATAAGATGTAAAGTATGAAACCCTAAGCAAGGGCGAGAGCTAAAAAGACTTAGTTGGTTTCCGAGTGCACAGAAGCGATATGGCTAGGTGTGAGTGATGAGCAGATTGCAAATAGGGTCGTCACCTGGTCACTATGAACTATGGAACTTGAGAATAATGTTAGACATGGGCACCCAAAATAGGAAAGAGGCGCTTGGACGTTGGTGACTCGCATAAAGGCTCAAGATATGCTTTTTGTTTTATCACAAGGTCTTTACCGTTGTTCCTATTGATTTTATGATGTTCACACTATGATCACCAAAGGTACTGTAACTCTACAAAAGAGAAGTTCACTGCCGCACAAGCGCACAAACCGCATCAAACCTAAAAGGAAAATGCAAAATGGGGAGTCATACTAACCCCAATGGTCACCCCGAGAGTGAAATTACGATCGAGTGCCTTAACTACATTTCGTAATCCATGTAGTTCTTGTGTGTGTGTGTGTAAGAATGATGCCTTAGGATGCCCTTGTGCATTTGCATTTAATAGCGGCTTGTAGCTAGAATGTAGCAATGTAGTAGAATGTGGGGATGAAATAGAATGAACTTCCCCTTGCTATGTTGTGTATGTAGAGTTAATGTGACCCTTGTCCCTTGATTGGATGCTAGATGGATTCTTTTAATACTCTTTGTGCCTTTTGAATGCAAGCTTAGGTGTTAATAGTAATGCTTGGTGTTTGGTCCTTGATTTTGAACACATATGATGTATTTATATGATTCCCTTGTTTGAATTTCATAATTGACAACCTGGAAGGTCGACAATAACTAAAAAAGATGCCTAAAAGATAAAAGAGACCCAAAAATAGTGAGTAAAGTGAGAAAGGATCGGGGGTGCCTATAAGGGCCATGAGCACTTGGACGTTGGTGTTTGAAGTCATGAAATATAAATAAGTAAAGTTAATTGGGCTATATGGTGTGTAAGACCAAATAGAAAATAAGAGACAAAGAAAAGAGACCAAAGATAGTTGTCAACCACTAGTTTTCTTGCTTAGGAATCATATAAATGTTAGTATGATTTTAAGACCTAGAAATGTACCCAAGTGCGTGATTTTGTCTACATTTTCCCCCACTTTATGTTGTTGAGTGAATACTCGATAACATAAAGTAGATAGAAGATGCATACCTTATGATCCTGTAGAGCGTGTGGTGAATAACATGCCGAGTGGACAAGTGAAGCGTGGAATGATTGCAAAGTGAAGCGTGGAGACTAGGAAAGGAAAGTGACCCTAGGGGTGAAGTGTATGTGTTGCTTGTACATGTTGTTGTGCTTGTATTTTTTGTTGTAGGCTACTTTTTGTTACATGCGAGGACAAACTTGCAGAATAAGAGAAAAATAGTAGTCAACATCTTGTATATGAAGAATCGAGCAAAGTATGCTAAAGTATGTAAAAGTGTGTAAAAGTAGTATTAAAGGAAAGTGTGCACTGATGTAAAAGAGTGTAAATGAAAGAAATGTGTCCTGAAATGCTGTGAAGAGTGAGTTTTTAGGTGATATCATGCCAAGTGTGAGTTTTTTGGGCGATCTCATGCCAAAAAGCAAGTATTGGGGAGATAGGTCTAGTGTTACTCTCCTTCCATGACTCTGCCCAATAAGCACCATTGCAGATGGTGCATCCTAATTTGTTCTCATTGTTTGTTTTGTCTCAATTGTTCCGATTAGTTCTGAATTGTTTTGATGGTATCGAGTGAAGGAGATAAAATGCATTATGTAACTTAAGGATTGTGTGCATGCAATCGTAGAATTGCTCTGTGAACGAAGAAGATGATTGTATGTGCCCCACGGACATTAGCACCTAGGAGAGGTCAAGAGCGCCTAGGTGCTTGTGTTTGAGTCTCGGGCGCCACTGTCTTTTTACTATGTGTTGGACTCAAGTCATATTTGGGACGTTCTATGACTATGTTCTGTGCTGATTTTGTCTGTATAGATATGTCTTGTAGCTCTAAGTTGCTTTAGGGGTGATTTGTTCACCCAATGTATGCCCCCTTGTTTGGGGTGTATGCGACGATGGTAGGAGGATGCAACCCAAAGGAGAGGACCTAATACTATTCTGAAGTGGATACCTGCAAGGGGTAGGAATGTGCATGGTAGAAACCAATGCACAAACAATTAAAGTGGTTGATAACATGTGTTAGTAGAAAAAGTAACAAGCATACAATAAAAGACAATGTAAAAATCAAGTTTGCAAACAAAGTGGACCGCATGAAAAGTAGGTTTTAAACATGGGACATCGCTCACAATGTCACAAGACAATCGAGCCGAAGTGGCCAAAATCATACAATGAGCATATAAGACATAGGGCATAGCTCGCAAATAATAGCATACAATGGAAAACAATGTCAAGCAAAGTGTATCAGATAACCATGGTGGCATATAGTCTTGCAAAGCAAATGCTACACATGAAGCACCCATTAGCATGTTAGAAAGATAAATAGTATGTCAAGAACATGTATATAACAGTGAAAAAGTAAGGTATTTGTAACAAGAAGTAGTGAAAATGTAGCAATAGAACATGTGTAGTATGTGATAGTAAAGAAAGTAGATGCCCCAAGAGCCTCGGTGGGACTGGTAAAGGTACAGTGCAAGAAGCATCATTGCAGCATGTAAGGACTTGTTAGAGACTCGCATTCATTTGTAAAATACCAAGTGAACATGCATGTGTATATATAGAATGATAATGATATACTAAGAATCCGTCTAGCATGGAAAACAAAGTGAAACATGTAAATAGAATAAGCTAACAAGAATAGATGCAACCAAGATATGCAAATGCAATGTATGAGTGTGATGGTCCGGAATACCAAATGTGAAGATGGTAGAGAAGCGAGCTCCCGACGGATGTGTATGAGATTAGGTTCATTTATAGGAACCCTCAATAGTCAAGAATGAACCATAGAATAGGAGTGTGTCATCGGGTAATGATAGTGTGAAAATAGATGCTAGAAATATGTATTATGAAGCATTGAGCATGAAATGTGTAGATGATGTGAGCTTCATTTTAGAATTAGACCCTCGAAGTCAAGTATGAACCATGGAAAAGAGTGTGTCATAGAGTAATGACGATACAATGTCTCAGTATCAAAGGGTTTGAAAATACGTAAGAAGATTAGATACGGTGCACATAGCGCAAAATGTAGTAGTAGGTGCTAAAGAAAACTGATAATAATAGAAGGGGAGAAAGCGTGATGCCCCCAAGTGTGTGATGGATATCTATGTGGTGATATGAGAAGGATCATGCCATGGTGACGAAGTTTGAAATGTGTCCCAACCATCAATGTAAGGATTAGCTTGTCTGACAAAAATAATTGGATGCTTAATTGAAGGAGGTTGAGAGGTATCTTGAATGGTGGTGGCTTATTTGGGATTGATAATGTTGTAGAATACTTGAGAGGAGGAGGGGATGAACTGATTTTTAGAGGAGGTTTCTTAGTTGGAATGGGTTGGATAGGCTACTCTTGACTTACCAAAGAAGGAACATTAGTGATTATGGATTGATGCTCATTAGACATGGAAGGACCAAATTTAGGAGCCCATTGGGATTTAGCAATTGGAGATGTAGCAGATGTTGTGAAGCAAATGAAATAAAACCCGATGCTCAAGGTGCTTAATTATTCATTTTAAAGCATAAAAATCATTGTCATGATGTCCATTAAGTCTGTGATAATTGCAAAAGGGTAGACCTTGGTATTTGGCAAGCCGATAAGGAGGGTAACAATTAGTAGATGACAAGTTGATCAATTGGTGATTGAGAAGCTCAGGAAGAATATCATGTTTCTTAGCATTTGAATCAAACTTGAGAGGTGTTGGTAGTGGTATGACTTGGGGTTCACTTATATGAGCACATGTAGAAGACATAGAAGTAGAATGAGATGTAGAAAGAGAACTAGCATGGGCTTGAGAAGCATCCTTGAGATGTTGGATTTCAGCTTTAAGAGATGTAATCATTGTTTCCATAAATTGAATTTTGTCTTGAAATAAACAATATAAAGCTTGAATGGACTCTAAGATGAGTTGATTGGATGGAGGATTAGGACCAATAGAGTCATCAGATAGACGATCAAAAATGGTACTTACTTGAGCGGGCCACGTACTGCGAGGGAGATATATAGTGTCTAGGGATTTTTAGAGAACATCTTTGCAAGGTGGGTGCATTTGAAGAAGTCATGCAAGGGGATTAGAGGATTTTTAGGAGCCATGAAAGAAGATTGGGTAGAATAGGAAGAATGAGGATCCAAATGTTTGATCACAAGTGGAGTTCACCAAATGATATAATTTAATGAGAATTAAATATAATTACAGAGTAACTCTTGAAACAAATGATGTGGAAATGATAAAGCACAATAATGACACAAGAAAACTAAGATGTAAAGTGTGAAACCCTAAGAAATGAGGAGATATAATAATACTTAGCTAGTTTTTGAGTGCACAGAAGTGATATGGGCGAGTGCGACTAATGAGCAGATCGCAAGCAGGGTTGTCACTAGTACTATGAAATGTAGAACATGAGCACTTTGGTGATTGCTCTTGGCGTTGGTGACAAAGAAAAAGGATCAAAATTTGCTTCATGTTGTGTCACAAGATCTTCATTATTGTTCCCTATTGATCGCATGATGTTTGTACTATGATCGCCGAAGGTACTTATAGCTCGCAAAAGAGAAGTTTTCCCGCACAAGCCCACAAACCACATCAACCCTAAAAGGAAAAAAACATAATGGGGAGTTGGGTGACACCGAGTGTCACCCCGAGAGTGAACTTATGATGTTTTATGATAATTTTATTTTACAATATTATTAGAATTAATAATAAAGGGTAAGTGCACCAAGTGGGGGCCAAAAGGGGGTCTTAAGTGGGCGCATTTTTTGAAAAAGCCTTCAACTTGTACGAGTTTTTGAAATAGTTACACTCAAATTTGGAAAATGTTGTGGAAATATGAATCGTAGCATTTTGAGTCTAGTTTCTAAGCTACTAAATTTTATTGAAAACAAATAATTTTAAGTGGGTCAAACTACTAAAATACCAACAAATGCTCCTATTTTTGTTAAAAACATAATAGAGTGACTTTTGTGCCCCCCACCATTTTTTTGAGCACCATTTAGTATTTTTGAAAACTATTTGGTAGAAAGATAGCTAGGATCATCTAGTTTGGGCTCCATTTTTAAAAGATTTTTTTAGCAAACATTTTTTTATTTATGATTTTTCTAGTACAAAATTTTATGTTTTGAAAAATAATGGAGCTCGACCATGCCCCCTAACTACCTCAAAAAATATCGAAAATTAGATTTTTTTGAATATGTATAGAATTATGCCTAGTTTGGGCTAGTATAATTTTTAAAAATTTCGATCACCCAAAAAAAGATACACCATGAGAGATAGACATATTTACACTTCAAAAATGGTTATAAAAAGACATAGTTAGAAAATAAATAATATGGAAACCTTATATTAGTATAAAATTTGAAAAGTTATATTTTTAGAAAGAAGAAACTCTACTCTACGCCGTGGTATAATTTTTTTAAAAATGGATTGATTGTTTTATTTTGATTTATCATGAGGAAGTGACATTTTTACATTTTCTTGCAAAAACACGCCATTTTGTGTTTGTACAAGTTCATGCCTCGTGCTTGGGGATCCAAATCGGATCCCAAGCCTTGAGGCATAACTTGAAAAAGAGAAAATACAAAACGCGCGTGACGCGTTATAACGCATACATGTTATAACACGTACACGTTTCGCGTTACGTAGTATAAACATTATGTATGCTTTTGACATGCTTTTATTTACAAATGTTTAAATATAAGTTTTTCATTTATTATTATTTATATTTTATTATTTCTTATAATTTTATTATAATTTCTTATTTTTAAATTTATTTATGTAAATATAAGAAATTAGGGTCACTTGCACCTTATGGAAGCTCCATGAGTCATGGTTTAGGAGATAGTTTTTTAAAGTATAATCTGGTCAGTACATAGGTAATTTTTAGGATTTCAACATTCAGCCTAAAGCTTTTAGCATTTAAATTCTACAATCAAAACCCTAAACCATAGGCCATAAACCTAAACACTAAACCGTAAACCTTGAGCCCTAAACCCTAAACCCTAAACCTTTAACCATGATCCCTAGATACCAAAACCTAAACCCTAAACCTTAAACATTTAGCCCTTACCCGTGAGCCCTAAACCCTGAGCCTTAAGCCCTAAACCCTAAGCCATAAGCCCTAAGCCCTAAGCCCTAAACCCTAAACCCTAAACCATGAACCATGAGCCCTAAATGCTAAACCCTAAACCTTGAACCGTAAAAACTAAATCCTAAACCCTAAACCTTGACCCCTAAACCCTAAACCTTAAACACTAAATCCTAAACCCTAAACCCTAAGCCTTGAACCCTACACCCTTATCCATGAGCCCTAAAATCTAAACCCTAAACCCTAGACCATATACCCTAAGCCCTAAGCCCTAAAACCTAAACCCTAAACCCCGAGCCCTAAACCATAAACCCTAAACCTTAAGCCCTAAACATTAAATCCTAAACCCTAAACCCTAAAACCTGAACCATAAACCCTAAAACCTAAACCATAAACCATAAAACCTTATCCCTAAACACTAAATCCTTAACCCGAAACCCTAAACCCTAAACCTTAAACCCTAAATCCTTAACCTTGATCTCGTAAACCCTAACCATAAACACTAAACCCTAAACCCTAAACCTAAAACCTAAATCCTAAACCATAACCCCGAACCTTGAACCCTGAACCCTAAACCCTAAACCTTAAACCTTGAACCATGAGCCCTAAACCCTAAACCCTAAACCCCAAACCATATTTCATCAATATTTCTTAGTCTCGTGCCTAGAACCATCATTGAGTCTGCTTATAGAACTACCTTGTTTATGAGAGGTGGGACAAGTAACTAAATGGATATGCCATCTACCTTGTGCCTGTAATGCATATATTACACATCTCTTCCAAACTTGTTTCTCCCCACATATACTTACGCTCTTGAATGTAAATTTATTCATACTCGAAACAAATTTCACATTTCTCATATTTCCATGTATGGTATTATGAAGCCAGGATGACCCATTGGAAGTTGGAAAAAATAATCATCACAACAAAACAATTAATCTTAAAGGAAACAAAAGAAACATAAAGAATATATCAATGAAGAGGTGTAGGATCATAATTGAATTTTCTTGCAGATCCTGTCCTCAGGAGAAAGATAAAGTTCAAGTGTTCTACTGGGAACCGATAGTAAATTTGTCAGAACTTCTTGAAGTGTTTAAAATAAGCATAGAAATAGGGGAATGGCTAAGAACACTAAGGGGTTATCAATTGCCTAGTAAATATTTCTTGTTTAGTTCTAAATGGGAGTTACCTGGCCTACGACTTAGTGACCTTCCATTCATTGATAATTCCTTATATGATAAACCCATGGATGTTTTCAAAATCCCTTGAACAAAAAGATAGGGGTAGTCATCAATCCTAGTGAAGGGTGTGATGTGATTTCCAAGCAACTTGAAATTCATATAGATTTAGAGGTCATAACACAAATTTACAAATATCTCTATCATTATAAATGGAAGCCAAGTAACAATGTCTCCCTATACATCCAAGGATTGAGGACTACTGGGGTCTTTGGAAGGATTGGACAGTCAGGAATATGACATTTCCCTCCTTCAAAATATCAACAGATGAAAGACATCAAATTTTGATGAATCTCTTTGAATGTTCTGCCTACAAAGTCGATGAACCCTGAACTCTGTGACCTAAACCCTTAACCCTCAACCATGAGATCTAAACCCTAAACTATAAAGCCTAAACCCTAAAACCAAAATAATAAATCCTAAAACCTAAACACTAAATACTAAACCCTAAAACCTAAACCCTAAACCCTAAACCCTTGACCCTTGACCTTAAACCCCGAACCCTAAGCCCCGAACCCTAAATAATAAATCCAGAGCCCCGAGCTCTAACCCCAAAACCTTAAACCAAGTAACTCGAACCCCGAACCTTAAGCCATAAACCATGAACCATGAACCCTAAACCCTAAACCCTAATCCCTAATCCCTAAACCATAAACCTTAAGCCTTGAACCCTACACCCAATCCTCGAGCCCTTGTTGTCCCCTTAAAATTCCCCTCTTTTGAAAGTTAATTTTTTTGAAATTTTGAGTTGGCACCTTTCAATAGTGTTTTAGTGAAGTAAGAAATTTAGAGATGGTGAAAATTTCATTTCTTGGGGTCATTTTAGTGACTTGCGGGTTTATCGGACATTTTTTGTCCCTAGTGTCCCAATCTTGGCGGGCCTCCTGCTCGCCGATTGACCACTTTCCCCGCAAGTCCTTGTCTGTTGGTTTTATCAAAATTTTCAGTCCATCTGTCCCAAGTACACCGGGCCTCCTATTCACCGATAGCCCACATCGGTGAATCAACTTTTTCACGTCCCATATGTCCCTAATGTTCCATGGGTATCCAGGGCGATTTATTCTCGCTTTTCCTACATTTCACCTTTTTGAGTCGGTGCAAGGTATATTAAATGCGCATTTATGATCTTCTCTCTCCTAAACGATTATTTAAAGGGGGCAAACCGTCATGCACTTGTCACATTATTTGCTCATTATCTCTTGCTCGCATTTTTACAAAACTAATTCGTTTGTTCACCTTCCTGTATCTCTTTGCAATTTTTATCATGAATCTATTCTTTGAAGGCCATTCCTTTGTTCACTGTCAAAATGAAGATCAAATTTCAAGGGCATGAGCATCTGTCCCCTTTGGAGACTTTTGTGCCCGATATTGGAGATAGTGAAGTTTGACATTTGGATTTTGATGATTTCTAGGGTAGATTAGCATGTGACAACCCTGCTCCCATGGCTCAAATGATAAATGATAGTGGAATCACATACGCCGCTGGTTTTCCTCTCTTTATGTAATGTGCCGACATTGTGCTCACCTACGGGGCTAGTTTCAACCCGGACACCAAGGAAGTTGTCAATGTGCATGGTGAGTTGATTGTAAAATTGGACGCTACCTTCATCACTGCTGCCCTTTGCATTCTCGAAATAGAAGACTTTTTGTTCTCACTCTCACTCAAGCTCAGACTGTTTGATCAAGACAACAGAAATATAAGGCTCGAGTAGCTAAATCATGGCTGAAGTGCCCTAAGAAGGGAGCGTCCCGACTCTCTAAAGCATTATTCAGGGTTGATTTCAATGAAGAACTATTAGATTTTATCACCTTGCTTGCCGGATTATGGGAATGCCCTTTACTAACGACATCCATTTTGGATGCGTCCTTTCATAAATATCATCTGTGAGGGTAAGCAAAACATAAATTGGGCCGAGATTATCTGTGGAAACTTGATTGAACAATTGTCAAATGTTCAGCAAACCAAAAAGTTCTACATGACCTCCTATCTCATGTACACCTTGGCAACATCTCACGAGTGGTTCAAATTCACTTTCATTGAATGCAAGAAGGATGAGCCCATCTACACATATTGCCCTCAGTTTACCCTCAAGGTTAGTAATCATAATTTCAGAAGGGTAAATGATGCCTTCACCATGTACATTGTGAGACTCTTAGAGGGTGACACTGCCAGAAGATTCTCTAATGAGGCTAAGGCTTTGATAACGAAGTATGGGGCTTTCTTCATTCTGTTCCAAAAGTTATCAAGCATAAGGCTGGCTTGTTTTGAAAGCACACATTTCAAGCTTCCTATGTTCTGAAATGACAAAATTGGCTTGGTCGAGGTGTGCAGGCAGCTAGATAAACTTCATAGAACCTACCGAGATAAGAAGATTACAGGTCTTCATTTCCCTATCACCTTGGGGAATTATACATGCAGGACAACTCTAGATGCCCAAAATATAGAAAGGGATATTGCTCCTCTTACAGTTCATTTCTTCAAGCCCAAGACTTGCTTTGATCTAAAGAAATTCATTGATCAAAATCTCAGAATAACTTATCATCATTGTCCTGACACTGAGGATTACTGGGCTGATTGTGCTGATGATTTTGAAGCCAGGAGGAGGCATTTTGGTAGATTTTCTCTACAACAGATCATAGATCTCAACCTCTACCAGTGCCGAAGGGCTTAAGGATGATGATGAAGATTTGCAATCCTTTGAGTATGAAAGATCCATCAAGCACACTCCTCTGGAAACCCTAGATTGGTATGTGAAGGAAAGAGATGAATTGAATGAGATAATCACCCTTGTCATCTTCAGAACTAAGATTTGGTTTGACAGAAGGTACGTGAACTCAAGATGAACAAAAGTAGATCCTCTTCAAGAGAAACTTCCACACCTAGGAAGGAAGTACATACACCTAACACTAAGGTACTTGAGAAAACTCCCTCTTCTTCTTCGATGAAAGATCTTGAGTTGTCTACTCCTTCCTCTTCCACTAAAGTGTATTAGAAAAAGGTCAAAGAAGTCAAGCAAGAACCGATCGAGGAAGAGACTCTTCTGGAGCAGTCAAAATTGCCTATTGGGCTGGAGAACATTATTGTTCTAAGTGAGAATGATGATGATGAGATAAAATACCTAGAAGAAACCCTTGAAACCACTGCTAAAGTAGAGAAGGAAGGACTAAGGATCGAACCTCCAAGTTTAATAGACTCCTCTGCAAAGGAAATTCTTGAGGTTCCATTCATTTCCCCACTAGAAACAATAGTGGTTCATACTCTGAGTTCCATGAGTTCACTTGCACTCGGGTCCCTTGATTCTTCTATTTCTTCTTCTTCCTTTGCTGGGTACAACCCCTAGTCAACAACAAGAAAAGGAAATCTTCCTCCCGATTAACTGGCTCGATTTTGATGTCAGAGCGGCTCGCTTGCACTACCCCTCCTCCTCCAACAAAGAAAACAAAGACTACTTGAGGTTGGTAACTGATGCTCAAGGCCAACAGTTCCTGGAGGTTGCCAAGCCCAAAGTAGATAAAGAGGAGAAAGATATTTTGATCTCTGACTTGGAGCTTTCCAGAATTCCAATGGGAGAATCCACACTGAGAGTGAATTTCATAACCTTCGGGAAACCATCACTAAGGTTATTAAATGGGTGGAGAAAGGAAAGCAAACCATGGAGCAATTGGAAGAACAGAACCAAGTTCTTTCCAACTTTATCAGATCATTGTTGGCAAAGGATAAAGTTTTGGATCTAGCCCCATTGGCCACTCTTCCACCTCCCATAGTTCTCAGTCAAGATGAGGTCCAAACCATCAAAGACATCCACAAGTATTCTACTTATGGGAAGGTTGTTGAAGCCATGGTGGATGATATGACTGTAGAAAGTTTAAACTTCATTGAGGAAGCCTTCAAAACTAATGAGAAGGTGATCAAGCTATAGCAGAAATTCACTTCTTCAATCAAGGCCATGGACAAGGAATTGAAAGTCTAGAGTGGGTGTATCATAGATCTCCGTCTGATGGGTCAAACCGATGATAGGATCTGTTGGCCAATAATGTGTTTGATGATGTCAAGAATAACTTGTCAAGGACATGGATCTTTAGCATCGAGTGGAAAATAAAGGTTCTAGAAGAAGCGCTTGGGGAATTGAGGAATGTATGGCAAAAAGGGGAGTCTTTTAAAACTTGTGTTGTATCCACCTTCAAAGATATCCACTGCCATTTTCAGGATGAAGTCACAGGTGTTTTCTTCTCCCTCTAAGAAATCAAGCCTCAATTTAAAGCCTTTGTCAAGGATGATTTGTTCAAGGAAGAGTCAATCACTAAAGAGAAAATGAAGGACGTATGCTCTCTTCATTAGCTATAGCTGAGGCTAATAAGGAATATCTGGAGCATACTGATTTTGACAAATATATGGAGAAATGCCTATGCATGTGGACTCATGCTACTTCTAATACAACGATTCCAAGGGGCATGGAAATAGCGGAAGCATTGAAGAGATTCAGGCACCGAATCCTCAAAATAGTGGGCCCTCTTCACCACAACCGGATGCCTCTACTTCTAGCTCTTGACTCTCTTTTTCTATTGTTAGTTCGGGTCTCCTTGTAAATTAATTAAGGACTTTATATTGTATATTTCCTTAATTAATATTTTGGTTAAAATAAACGGTTACTAAATGTAACCACTTTGTAAGCTATATATTGGGCTCTCCACGCCATTCTAAGGGGCTGGAACTCTGATAATTTTTGAAAGTGTAAAAGAACTTAAAGCTATCAATACAAAATATTTCCCTTCCTATTTCTATCTGCATCGATTTATTTTCTCTTGCTTGTCTAAAGTTTGTGAATCATTAATCTATTGCAATAAGAAGCTTTGTATTCTTATGGATGTCATTTTTGGAACTTTGTGTCTATGAAATAATATCGATGGTTTAACATGAATGATTATGTTCTATATATCACCTTTGCTCAACATTTATAAGGAACTATTTTGCTATCTATATTTCCTAGGAATGTTGTTATGTTCTACCTTTTCCTTAACTTAGTTCTTTTGTTCTTTTGTATTGATCATCAATCCTTGCATTAAAACACTTTTAGGATATGAGAGCTCCTCATTAAAGTAGACAGTATTTGTACATTTACAAATATTTTTGCTGCTTGTTTTTCAATAAGGGTACCTCACCCATTAAAGAGGAGGGAATTCTTGTCCCCTGACTGTTGCTTTCATTAAAGTCCTAATTTGACAACCAACAACCCTAAACCCTAAACCTTAAACCCTGAGCACTAAACCCTAAATATAGAGCCCCGATCTCTAACCCCTAAACCTTGAACCCGTATCTAACCCCTAAACCTTAAACCGATAACTTTGAACCCCGGACCCCAAGTCGTAAACCCTAAACCATGCACCCTAACCCCTAAACCCTAAACCATGAGCCCTAAACTATAAACCCTAAACCTTAAGGCCTAAATGTTAAATCCTAAAGGTCCTTAAACCCTAAACCCTAAACTCTAAACTCCAAGCACTAAATCCTAAACCCTAAACCCTAATCCATAAGCCATAAACCCTAAACCCTAAACCCTAAGCCCTAAACACTAAACCCTAAACCCTGAACTCTACGACCTAAACCCTTAACCCTCAACCCTTAACCCTGAGACCTAAACCCTAAATTATAAACCCTAAACCCTAAAACAAAAATAATAAACCTTAAAATCTAAACACTAAAACCTGAACCCTAAACCCTAAACCCTAAACCCTTAACTCGAGCCCTGATCCCTAAGCCGTAAACCCTAAACACTAAATCCAGAACCCTAAGCTCTAACCCCTAAACCTCATATATTTCTAGTAGGTCTCATGAGTGAGTTCATTTTTTGAATATCTTAGGACCATATTTCCTAGTCTTGTGCCTAGAACCATCATTAAGTCTTCTTTTACAACTACCTTGTTTATGAGCTCGGTGGGCATTTCCCTCCTTCAAAATATCAACAAATGAAAGACATCAAATTTTGATGAATCTCTTTGATTTTTGTTCTTATGAAGTCGATGAACTCTTTTTCAGTTGAATACTCTCTGTCAATACTAATAAGAATGGGTAAGACACAAAACGTTACAGTGAGTGAAATAATTCACATGCAATGGGCATTTCCCTCCTTTAAAATATTAGTAGATGAAATGCATCAAATTGTGATGACTCCCTTGAATGTTCTACCTATGAAGTAGATTAACCATTTTTAGTTGAATACTCTTTGTCAATACTTATAAGAATGGGTAAGACATAGAACATTACTGTGACTGAATGGGTGAGCCTAATCCATGAGCCTTAAATCCTAAACCCTAAACCCTAACCCCTAACCCCTAAACCCTAAACCTCAAGCCTTAAACCCTAAACCATGAACCCTTTCCCTAAACCCTGAACCCTGACCTTTAAACCTTAAACCCTAACTCCTAAACCCTAAATCCTAAACCCTAAATCCAAAACTTTAAACCTTGAACCCCGAGCCCTAAACCCTAAACCCTATACCATAAACCCTAAGCCATAAACCCTAATAAACCCTAAAATCTAAACCCTAAATCCTAAACCCTAAACCCTATAACCTAAACCCGACCCCTAAACCTTGACCCTTATACCCTAAACCTTAAGCCCTAAACCCTAAACCCTAAGCCC
This sequence comes from Taxus wallichiana var. yunnanensis, assembly GCA_018340775.1. Taxonomy (NCBI): domain Eukaryota; kingdom Viridiplantae; phylum Streptophyta; class Pinopsida; order Cupressales; family Taxaceae; genus Taxus; species Taxus wallichiana. The sequence goes on from CM031242.1 coordinate 753,602,651, forward strand.
GAACCCAGGCCCTAAGCCATAAGCCCTAAGCCAAAACCCTAAAACATAAATCCTTAACCCTAAATCCTAAAAACTAAACCATGAACCCTAAACACTAAACCCTAAACTCTCAACCCTAAATCCTAAACCCTCGACCCCGATCCTTAAACCCTAAACCCCGAACCTTGAGCCATAAACCCTAAACCCTCAACCTCGACCCCTAAACCTTGAACTTTGAGCCCTAAACCCTAAACCCTAAACTCTAAACCATAAACCATGAACCCTAAGCCCTAAACCCTAAAATATTAAATATGAGCCTTAAACACTAAACCTTAAACCTTAAACTCTAAACCTTGAGTCCTAAACCCTTAGCCCTAAACCCTAAACCTTAAACTCTAAACCTTGAGTCCTAAACCCTTAGCCCTAAACCCTAAACCTTGAGCCCTAAACCCTAAATCATAAACCCTAACACAAAGGAAAGTCCTATAAATACCATTCAATATGTTTCAAAGGTGTGTAGGGAATAGTGTTTAAGGTGATCGATCGACTCATTTAGTTTTGATGAGAGACTACTTCCTTTGAAGGCCTAAAAAGGCATTTTTGGCCTTTATGTAGTTAATTGAACACCCTTCAGAACAAGCTAAAATGAGCTAATCATGTCACCGAGTTATCAAGGACCATTATTTGTGAAGTATTAAGGCATTGTTTGTCTCCATAACAGACATATGAGCAAAAACATGTATGAGAATCATGAATTTGATTCCATGAAAGGATGCTTTTAGAGCTAGGAAAGGTGAGGCGATGATCTTTATATGGAGCACCATGTTTCTAAGAATGAGAAATCATCTAAGTTCACTTGATGCAATTCACTTGGTACTATTCATAATAACTCATTCAACACCTAGTAGTGTTATCAAACCTTAAGGAGGAGGCACATTACAATCACCTCATTTTGGCCATAGGATAGGAATCCCATTCAGGGAACAATCCTCTATCTACAAAGTGAGGATATCTTTTTAGTAAGAAGTAAACAAACATCATAGAGTTAATTCATGGCCACTAAAGTGAATTATGGAACAAATTTAAAAATTAGTACCAATTCAAGCGTAGTAGGGCCAAAATCCATTTAGAAGGTCAAAAACCTAAAAATGACTCTATGCTTTCCCAAAACAAAGACCGACTACAATATATATGCCCTGAAAGTTTTAGGTCATTTGCTAAAATCCTAAAAATGAGTAAGTACTGACTATATTAGATTTTGAAAAACTATCTTCTAGATTATAATTGTTGGAGCTATGAGACCACTTCCATAAGGTACATAGTGACCCTAATTTCTTATACGTACTAAAATAAATTTAAACATTTATTTTTGTAAGTATAAAACACCAAAACACATATACATGGTCCATACTCTTTTGAGCGTTATAATGCGTACGTGTTTTGAATTCTTTGAAAGGCGTACACGTTATAGGTTTGGTGATTTCTGAGCCAAACAAATTAAAACGCGAGCCTTGATTTAGCAAAATGCATACGCATTTCGTCTGCATTTTTAGGTTTTGTCCACTTTTTGGCCCCCAACTTTGTGCACTTACCCTAAAGCAAAGTTTAAAGATAACAAAGTTTTAGAATAGCTAGTGAGATGAGGATATTGTATTATGAATGTGAAAATTTGTCTTAACAAGGATACATGGTCCAACTTGGCATTGTACTGAGGAAAAGTTATCAAATTTTAGTGTCTATAATAATCGAGAAAGGATTATTGTACGATGGAAAATTCACATGCGAGCATGGGAAACTACAAGTAACTCTTCCTCGTACAAAATCGGTGAACCCGACGTGAAACACACCAAATATTCCCTTTTATTTTCATTTCTTTCATCCACCTTCACTCTTTTCCATTATTCTGTGGATATTCATATATCCCCGAATATGTCAGGATATGACGCATATGGTAGACCTCTCTTAGGTCTTGAAGCAAACTATAGTCAAACAAATAGACAACCATCACCCTCACTTTCTGCATGGGATGATAACTATTCAAGTAATTACTTGTCATCCCAAACTCCCCCTCAAAGAATTAGCTTTATTTCTTCATTCAGGCGAGGAGTTGGATCAGCTCACACAAACACAACAATTAGAGCCCTCAGGCTCTAACATTATGAAGTTTACTGGAGAATCCACTTCATCTCCTCGGGTCTTGTTTAGAACACATATCGAGTGCAAATGATCCACTCCCATTTTTGGATGAGGAGTACTTATCACGCTATGCTAGAAGCAAACAATGCTTCCAAAACATGTATCCACCTATAGGGAGTTTACAAATACAATCTGATACCCTATTCCAAGAAAACACCCCCATTCCTCCACCTATGGGAAATACCCTCGGTGAAGCTTGGCAGGGTAGTGATCAATTCATAGTAGGGTACCATACCCCTTTACAACCTCAAGGTATACAACAAACGCCATTAAGGCAAAACATTGTGTCTTCACCAATAGAGGTCATTTCAGCCTTAGTTGAAAAGGTTAGAGGGCTAGAACTTGCTCAAGCAAACCAAAATTCATATTTTGGGCAAGCAGGAATCCCCAACCCTCCACATCACCCCAATCAAGTTGACCTTCTTACAAGAACAGGCATGTTAGGCATGCCTCCTCAACATCCATATAATTACCCACAACAAACACCAACTAGGACCGTGTTTTCAAATGTCGCTCCAGTTGAAAACATGACACCTCCCGGCTTGGCACCAAACAACCCATACCAGAACAATGCTCCTCCTTACTTAAACATTTATTCAAAGTCACCACAAGGAGACATGTTCTCTTCTCCTGGGATGTTCTGTTCAACCACAGGGATTCCCTTATGTCCCTGCAAATACATATGCTATGCCATATCAACAAACCATGCCACCCCACCCCCTTAGCAAGCACCATCGATGGTCGAGGCCTATGTGGTAGGGACTTATTCAGACATTTAAAAGAGCCCCTAGACTTCACCATACGAAGTGTTATGCTTCCGAGACCTCTTCCCAATTTTCCCAAATACAAAGGGGAAGGATATCCAAATGCACACTTTAAGGCCTATGCCACAACCATACAGAATTACTCCTTGGAATGGGGTTATTGCTAAGATATTCCTAAGACCTTAGAGGGTATTGCCATTGATTGGTATTACGAGAATACACGAAGCCTCGATACATTCATTTAAACAGCTCGTGTTTGAGTTCATCAAATCTTTTGATATGAACAAATTGTTAAGAACAGGATTAGGGAATTCTTACATATTAAACAAGAACATAATGAATCCGCTACTCATTTTATTCAAAGATGGCATACGGTTCTCTACTCATCAACAAGTGCTACAAACATGGATCAAATGGAACTATGTGATTTATTCCTTAATACTCTCAATAGAGAGATAAAGGAAGAAGTCCAGAAGTTCCCACTAAGAACTTATGATGAAGTACTCGAGAGTGCTCTTAGAATTGACCAAGCAAGTGATGATAGATAGTGGTCGTAAGACATATGGAACAAACGGGAAATTAGCCACTCCCAATCAAAATACCGTGGCCTATCCTAATCCGAGGAACGTAAATCAAGGACCTAAGATCCTTAACAAGAACCGCAGAGTTACAACAGATGGAGTAACTAACCAAGTTAAAAGGACAAACATTGTAAACATTTCACCACCTGTTAACAATCAGTGAAATAACAATTTTACTCCAACAATCAACGTAGTGGATTTTAATCATCCACTGCGACCACCACAACAACAACAAAAACAACGACAACGACAAATCCAAACACAAGGTCCAAATCAAAACCCAATTGGATATCAGAGTTAAAACCAAAGGCAACAACCTCAAAATTTTAACTCTAATAACCAACAACCTTATCAGAATTTTGGGCCACAACAGGTTTTAAATCAACAACCTCGAAATTATAATCCCAATTTGTATTGTGGCTTCCACAAAATTCAAGGCCACGATACTAGGAATTGTCGTGACTACAATAAATTCATGTAGCATTTTCCAGAAGATCAAAAGCAACTCTTTATAGATATGTTTTTAGAAAATTATGTAGTACCCACGCCAAACACTTATACAGGGACAATTTCCCCTCAAAATGCACCCCTCAAGATCTTTAATGATCCACTCCCAAACCATTCTAACAATAACAAGCTAGATTCTAATGGAACAAACAAGGGTGTTATAATAGGAAACAATGATTATGAAGCCTCAACTTATTTAAATCCACCAGTCTCACCCCAACTAGAACTCGACCCCAAACTAAGATAGTTGGCTTGGTGGAGTTAGATACCAAGCTACTCAAAGAAACCATAACAAGAACACGAGATTATTCTTCTCAACCAACTCCAAGTTATCCGTTAGAACCGGAAAACATTCAAAAAACATTGGTAAAACCCATAGCGCCTATGCTTCAATTAATGAATTAACTAAAACCTTCTCTCACATCTCCTTTTTGGATTTGTTAAAAAAATCTCCCACCCACATGGGCTGCCCTCTTAGAAGCATTAGGCCTTGGTCATTTAATCAACATCACTTCTCCCTGGAAATGCAAGTAAACCATGTAGACTTTGACATCTATCCTCTAGGGTAGGCAGATAGGGATACTGAGTTTATATTTGATATAAGAAAAATGCCAACAAACACTGAGATTGCACGAAGAGATGACCCAACTTTACATTTACAAGTATGGGTTTACAATAATTATGTTAAATGCACAATGGTTGATGATTTGGTAGCAGTTAACATAGTCCCCTTCACTTTTCTTTAAAAGTTAGGATAAAGAGACAAACTATTCCACAACACGAAATACGTTAAGAGGATATGATAGCCTTAAGGCCACTTCAATTGGAACCATAGTTTTACCAGTCACTTTAGGACCCAAGACGGTCCTCACTAAATTTAATATTATAGATTGGGGAACCAACTATAATATGATCCTCGATTGGCCATGGATACACCGCATGAAGGCAATCCCTTCCATGTTATTCCAAGAAATAAGATTTCTACACTTAGGGAAAATATTTGTGGCACAAGGCGACCCAAAACCCTTCGATATACACCTAGCCGATTTTAAGAAAAGGCCAGGCGTTCACTCCAAGTTTGAACTCCCAAAAAATCAACTCATCAAACCAATTAATTCAAAACCAAAAGAGAAGTTGATACCCACCACAGAATTGGAAATTACAAATCTCGCCGAAGACATTCCAACACTCAAGAATGAGACCAACGTTATAAAAACATAGTGTCACTAGGGACTACCGCAAAAATTATCGAGTTGCTAGAGAAAGACTTACCTATTCTCCTACCATTTGATTCTATGGGTATGGGATGCACCCTGGGAATTGCTTCTCTTCCATCAAACAAAGTTTTTATGGTAGAAGTAACCGAAGCAAAAGAAATAGATATGAAAAATACCCCAACATCCATTTTTCCAAGAAAATATTGGACTCTCCACTTCGATGGGGCTAGATGTCACTTTGAATCAGGGCGGGAGTGATATTTACTTCACCGAGGAAATATCCTACCTTTCACCTTTAAATTAAACTTTGAATGTACAAACAACGGGGCCGAGTACGAAGCTCTCCTCCCGGCCTCATCCTAGCCAAAAGAATGGGTGTTGATGATATTAGAGTGCTAGGAGACTCGCAACTAGTTGCAAACCAAGTCTCCAAGGTATATGAAACTAGGGCTGAACATTTACAACTATATAAAACAACGATGTTATATCTAAGCAAGGATTTAACTTCACATCAATTTAATCAAACCCACGAGAATAGAACCTTCTCACTGGACTCGATAAAGAACCTCGGCTTCCCGTTTCACTCGAAGGTGAGTTGGAAGATATAAATTTCATAAGTATCACTGTGATCTTGAACCATTAGTGCGTAAAATACCAACAAACTCACTCCTAACTCATGGAGAAGCTAAGAATGATTTCTCCATCACGTATCACTTTGACAATGATAGAGTCACTCTCAAATATCTAAACGCCTATGTGGAACTACACCTTGCTTACTGCATGGTAGATCTTTCCTTAATACCACATTCCTCTTCCTATTTTGGAAATCCCATGGTAGAGTCCCCTCCACAAAAGGATCTCAATATATACGAGATAGAAGACATAGAAAGCTTAGAACTACCTCCAGCCCCACCGGAATTTGAAGAAGGTAACACTTCTTTAATAGAAAAAACCATTGACATAAACATTGGAACAGAGGAAGAACCAAAACTTTTGAAGTTGGGATCCTCATTGACTCCAGAGGAGATAGAAATACACATCCAAATCCTCAAAGAACATCAAAATTCTTTCACATTTAACTATAAAGAAATGACGGGCATTGCACCACATATTGCGATACATAATCTTGTCACTAAACCAGACGGAAAACCAATCAAACAAAAATCAAGACCGATGAAGCCAAAAGTGGCTCTCATGGTAAAAGAGGAAGTAATAAAACTTCTCCAAGTAGGATTCATCAAACCCATTGACTATTCGCAATGGGTATCTAATATCGTCCCTGTTCTAAAAAATAATGGGAAGATACGCATTTGCATAGATTTTCGAGGATATTAACAAAGCTTGTCCCAAGGATGACTTCCTGTTACCATCCATTGGCGTTATTGTTGATGTAATAGCTGGATTTGAACTATTGTCCCTCATGGATGGGTTCTCAGGGTATAATCAGATTAAAATATCTGAGTAGGATCAAGCCAAAACAACATTCATAACTCCCTAGGGAACTTATTGCTACGCTATCATGCCATTCGGTCTTAAGAATGTCGGTGCTAGATATTAGCGGGCAATGACATACATATTCCATGATCTTATCCATAAAATCATGGAATCCTACGTGGATGACTTATTGGCCAAGGCCAAGAAATGCTGTGATCATCTAGAAGTACTCTGTATCATCCTCTCGTGATTAATTGAATATGGTGTCACATTAAACCCAAAGAAGTGCGTGTTTGGTTTTGACAAAGAGCAAAAATTTTGGGCTACATTATATCTTCACGAGGGATTGATGTCGATCACCAAAATCTCACGTTGTTCTCGAACCGATCCCACCATCGGATGAGTCGGAATCGAGTCATTTCTTGGGAAACTCAAAGGCAATCGAAGGTTCATCCCGTGATTTAAGTTTTACCATTCATCCAATCAACAATCTATTAAAGAAAGATTATAGCATTGATTGGAATGAAGAATGCAATGAGCTCTTCAAAGCAAAGATTAAACACTTCTTATTTTCTCCACCCATGCTAATGCCTCCCAAACTAGACCACCCCTTGATCCTATAGTCACGAGCCACTCATGTCTCACTAGCACGCATCTTTGGCTCAAGAAGACAATGATAAGCGAGAACGTGCAGTCCTATTTCATTAGCCGAATGTTGCTCGATTATGAAACATGTTATACATGCAAGAGAGAGAGAATGCCTTGCCATAGTCTTTCGCAACAAAACGTTTAAGACATTACATGTTAAACCAAGAAACAAGGGTCATTGTAAAAACAAATCATTTACGAACATTCCTCACGCAAAGGTCTTTATCTAAAAATTTGGGTGTTTCATAACCTTAATGGGTGAATTTGAGTTAACATTCATAAGCCAAAAATCCGTTAAGGGACAAATCATTGCAAACCTGGTTAGCTGAAAATCCACTAGATGGAGAGCGATCTGGTAAATCTGGACTTTCCGATGAATGTATATACTTTGTCGAAACCAGGCCCCCATCTCTACATGTCCCTGGTATATTGATATCATCAATTTTATCATAGACCACACATACCCTGGAGGGCACCACATCACAACAAAGAAGGCGATTACGTATTATCATTGCTAAATATGTTGTTTTAGAATGTACTCTATCGTAAAGCCTTGACGAGATGCTTCTAAGATGCGTCGACACGAGAAGAATCTAAGAATATTATTTATGAATCCCATAGTGGGATATGTGGAGGCCACTTCGGTGGTCATGCCGCTACTTGCAAAATACATCAGATGGGCTATTTTTGGCCCACTCTCGAACATGACGTAGTAGAGTTTGTACGTAAGTGCCATAAATGCCAAGAATTCTCTCACGAGATTCACATGCCAACATAATCCTCAGAACACAAGCGACCCCGTGGCCCTTTTCCACATGGGGTCTAGAATTGATAGGGAAATTCTCTCCCTCATCAACCGATGGCCATAACTTTATAATTACAGACACAAAATATTTTACCAAGTGGGTAGAAGCCATGCCCCTCACCACTGTACCAGGTTTGGTAATTGCCAAATTCATTCTAAACCAAATCATTTGTAGGTATGGTGTCCCACAAGTCATTATCTCTGATAATGGCACATCCATTAAAATTGATGAGGTTCATGAGTTATGCAGCAAATTCAAAATAAACCATCACATGACCTCTCTTTACTACCCTCAAGCCAATGGGCAAGCTGAAGCAACAAATAAAACATTAAAGGCTATTCTCCTCAAAACGGTCAAGGAGAACAAGTGAGATTGACATTTAAAACTATATCCAGCCTTGTGGGCCCATCGAACCTCAATAAGAACACCAACAGGAGCAACCCCTTTCTCGTTGGTATTTGGGGCAGAAGCAGTTCTCCCACTTGAGGTTGAAATACGTAGTCTCTGCATCTCATTACAAGGGATTTTGGATGAAGAAGCTTACAGGGAGGCATGCCTCTCTCAACTAGAAAGCCTTGATGAGGCCATGCTAAACACCGAACAACGACACGAGCTCATGCCAACCTGGATGTGCGGCATTATAACAAAAAAGTTTATGAGCGAGAAATATATGAGGGAGATCTAGTTCTAAGACTAGACAACCAGATTGATAAGAAAACTGGTGAAGGAAGTTCCGCCCAAGTGGTTGGGTCCATACCGAGTCATGAAAGACTATAGAAATGGTGCATATCTCTTGTGCACACTAGAAGGTGAGGAATTCAATGAAACTGTCAATTCCTTGCATCTTAAATGGTTTTACACATGAGACATCAGAATCACCACTTGTACATTATAACTACCTACATTGCATTAGTCATTTAGTTGTTTCATTTTGTCCACTCATTTCGTAAAAATTGTAGTCCAGGAACTTACTCTTAAGAAATCTATTACAAATTTCTGAAAGTATTGGCAAAAGCATCCAAATCACATCCCCTTAAACATCATCAAGTAAATTCAAAATCTTCTCATCAAGTTTGATGACAAGTATTGACGAAAACCATACCAAGGCTTCGCATACTTGGTTTTGCTCTTTCTTTCTACTAGGTGAAGTCGTCCTTACCAACGGTCATTCAGAAGCTTCTTGGTGTCACATTTATCCCTCTTAAAACTCTTTGAAAGGAAAATAATCAAATGGAATCAAAAGTGCCAAGCAAACAAAATATTTTATTTTACACACTTCTTTGCCCCACCAACCTTCGGTGATAAGCCCGCATCTCTTACTAGTGATGTGAGGTTGGGAAAGGAAAGAAGTGCCCTTACTCGCCTATATCCCACCTTTGGTGACAAACCCATGCTTCTTACTAGTGGCATGAGGCAAGGTGTGGGGGGTCCATTCACACAAATCAACAAATCTTGGTATGCAAGAAGTACAAATCAAATTATATTAAAAAAATGTCTAAATTCCAAAGAGATCAAATCCTCAAAACCATATTTTGTCAATGAGGTTGCCATTTATGAATCTAAGTCTAGATAAACTGAAAAATAAGTGACCTACTCACTTAGTGGTAGTTTTGAGTAGGGTAAGTGTGTAGGTCTAGGTTTGGTTTCGATATTGCTTTTTATGTCTCCTATCATTCCATTCAGTCAAACTCATACAATTTGTGCCCTTCCCAACTCTTGGTGTAGAGCCCTCACATCGTATTGGTTGCGTGGAGTTAGGAATGGGGAAAATTCGTCTCTTTATCACTATACATCCATCACGTTTTGCCGACATAAGAAGAAATCACGAACATTTCCCAAAGAGTTCAAAAGTTCAGTACTGCCATGTGTTTATGTCATCTCATATCAGCATTACAAAAACATACAAAGTAAAACATTCTATTTACTATTATTTGTCATCCATCGCATACATTCTGAAAAGCATGAAAACAAATACTCTAAAAACATCTAGTATACATGTGGAAACAAGTCACAAAATTCTAGGCACCAAAAGTCTAGATCTAAAAAGATATATATATATATATATATATATATATATATATATATATATATCAGGTTTTATATATAATGCCATCATGCACTAAGCATGGTAAAAATGCTCAATGAGCCCGAAAAGTACAAAAACTCATATAAATATCTGACAAAACACTACAAAAATGGCCTCTCAACCCCTATGGGATCCCTTAAAGGGCACACGACCACGTCTAGGACTTCGGATACGCCGGTGTTCGAATGTACGAGGGCTCTCACCACGGCCGGTGGCTACCGTCTCACTATGAGAATGGCTCCTCCTCATCAAGCGCTCGACTGTCCTATATCCAACTACCTCAGCATGGAGAGAATTCATGATCCTTCTTACCGCCAGACAGGGGCAAAAACATCGGTGTGCCTACCGATGGGCTTGAAGGCTCTCCCACCTCCTCGTAAAGCTCAAGCACGAGTCTTCTCCGAGGGGAGAAAAAGGTATCTGTGCATACTCGGTGAATCAAGTCTCGCCACCACACGCAAAGTCGCTGATCAAATAAAGGAGGAAACAAGTTAGAAAATGATCAAAAATAAAACGAAGAATAAACAAAACAAAAGGAATTAACAACTAAGACAATTCTAACTAAAACACAGTCAAGAGAAGAGTGGAAAATCACTCGGATCCGTAGGTCTCTAGGAAGGGTCTCTAGGATCCACACCGCCACCGATGCCACCACCGACGGCGGCGTCCCTCTCCCACATCCAGAGCAATGTGACGGCTTGCGATGGACTCGCCACCTCCCCCTAAATCCTGAGAGGACAAATCCTCTAAGATCAGAGTCACCCTCTCTGCGCTCCACTCCGCCCTCTCGGCCCGTAGGATATCCTGAGTGTCATGCCACTTGGAATCACTGTCATCCTCCCCACCCATCCCTCCGATCTCCATCTCCTCTATCTCCTCCTCTGTCTCTCCCCCAAGTGAACTCCTCAGACTCAGAGTCCACGTCAATAGGCTCATCGCTGCTATGGGTAGGACTGGTGGCAATCAAAGTAAAGGTGCTCGAGGAGCACTGGCTACCCCTCAAGCACGTACCACCCTCCTAGCCGCGATGGGGACACCAGAGTAACAATAGTCCAACCCCGGCCTCACGAATAGATCTATACACTGGCCACTGGGAGGAAACATGTCAATATATGGGAGGTCGAACTATTGTGGTACTCTATCAAAGGGATGGATCTCCAACTTCCCGCCCCGTCTATCGGTGATTGGTAGTCGAAAAGCAATCAATGTGAGTCTCCTCTCCCCATAACCATGCCATGGCTTGATAAGGAGTGGCCTCCATGTCTGCAGTGGTCAAAGAGGCCACTGGCTAGTGAGGCACTCTAAGAACAATCATCCTTGTCCACCTCGCTGCCCTGACAGACCCCAGGATCCTCTGCCTCTACACCTCTTCCATATGGAGTGATATGCTCATACACCTAACTCATGACAAGAGTGGGGTGGCTCGGTGGTGTCTCCTATAGTCGAGACCACCCTATACAAATCATGGTAGGTGGTCCCAAGGATGTCTGCTCCCCAAGCGTAAACACGTCCATGGCCCTCAATCTATGTAATGATGGGGGCCCAACAATATAAGAGGGTGTCCCCTCCCTTGTCCCCAATCAATCTCGAAGCAAGGATGCCCATAATAGCCTTGCAGAGCACATGAATGTTTGACTCAACAATGGAGTGGACCCTCACCCCCTTCTTCGACCCCATCGAAACAACAACATCCCCCATATAAGTGGCCCACTGAACCACCTGAGATCTCAATATTACTGTCTTAAGAGACAGGTTGCCTCCCAAGGATTGGAATCCCAGTATACGATAAACATCCTCCAGGGTGATGGTCCACTCACCCCTAACTCCTGGCAATCGAAGGTGTTCCGATCCACATCCCAGTATGAAAATAAGTCACATAGTATGTGACTAGCAAGTGCAACATGAGGGACCTGTGCAATCCTCCAAATGCCAGCCCTCTAAAGAGTATCTCACTCTGCCTGAGTGAGTGCCTCTAACACTGTTGGGAGCCAATCACACTCCCTCTCTCGGCTCCATCTAATGTATTCCTCCTTCTTTTGCATACACCCAAAAACACAAAAAGGAGTAAGTTAGTATCAAAATCTGATTGGAAAAACTATCAAAAACATGTAAAAGTGCTAAAAATGCAAAAATAAGTAAGCAAAGCATTTTTTTGCTTTTATCGCGAACCACCGCCTTCTAAGGCGGTGGTCCAGAATCGCCACCCATTGTGTAGGGTGGCGGTCCTGTCCTAAACCCGCAAATGGCTCGGAAGCCCTAAAAATGCCTAAAAACAAGCAAAAGACACCATTTTAACTAAAATAAGGACCTACCCTATGGGCGCCCCCTAGAGACTCATTTAAAACTAGTATTTTCAAAAATACCCCCCCAAGACAAATATTTTATCATTTCTACATTTTAGGTTTAAAAACAATAAATTAAGGAGAACTAACCTGAGACTTCATGCTGATGTTCCACTATCGAAGGCATGATCATGTTACCACCACGAACGTTTTGACTATACTCTCATAAAAACTGTCACCGTGGGTCCCAGAGCTCAAAAACTATCAAATCAATCCGCACAAATGAATAGTGAAATGAGTTCATATATATATATATATATATATATATATAGCCTTTTAAAATTGATTTTGAATGTCTTTCACAGGGTTGGAGCGTCGACAGAGGTAAGTTCTAAACCCCGCGTAGATGGTAAGTCCTCATTTCATATCAGTTTAGTCTTATTTCTCAAATTGTTTTATCTAGCTACACTTGAGTCCCCTTTTTCATTTTGCAGATAGTGGGATTTTGGATGGCGACTTTCCAACACACGAGTGTGTTGGGTATAACTCCTAACTCCCCATTTTGGGACCGCCATACTCAGATCCACTGTTTTATGCCTCTTCATGGCTAAGATGCTTCTCGGGGGTAATATGTACGTACCCAAAATTGTAGGGTACTGCACCACCTGGAAAGATGTTACACATACCCCAATGATGATATAGGTCTCCTTGAAAGGTGTTCAGAATATAGAAAAGCTTGCAAAGTATACGTTTGTATCCCGCATGCCTCGCTCAGCCTTTGCATGCTTTGTTTTGCACTCTGCCCCCCTTTTTTCTTGCATTTTGGACTTTAGTGATTTAGACGAGGATCGCCGCCCGTGACAGGTGTGACGGTCCTGTTCGCGTTTTCCAAAAAGTTCCGATGATCGCGTCAAATGTAAATCTTCAATTTCTACCCGCATTCTTTAGCTACTTTTCTTTGCATTTATGTTTTGGCCGCCCTATGAATAGTGTTTTCACTTTGTTTAATGGTAAAAGAGTTCAATTCCAAGTTACCTTCTTGTGATTGCATTTGCTATAAATAGCCAACTTGTTTTCAAACAAATGGCCCCTCTCCTTCTCTGTTTAATCATTCAGTCTTTGAGTTTCTTGCTTAGAATTCTATTAGTTTCATGTTTTGCATCCATTGTTGGTCTTTCTTTGTTGTTTAGGGGTCATTCAATCTTCTTGTTTCATTCTTGCCTCATTGTTGTTCCATGCAAGCCAGTTTAAAATAAGATAGTTTCATTCTTAGATTGGAATCCATTTAAAGTTGTAGGTTTTTTTAGTCACAAAGATATCTTCTAAAACTCTCAGCACATTTGTGTTGTATTCCGCAATAAATCTTGCTAGGAATTGCATAGTCAAGCTCTGTTCACTTGCACTATCTCTCTCTTACTTGCATTGTATTCGGTCTATGTCCAAAAGTTGCCATTGTTCAAGTTCCTTATTCTGCTGATACTATCACATACACACTTTTTGGATTCAAGAGAACACGAAGGAAATGAGGAGATCACACTGAGGGGACAAAGTCACACACAACTGGATTTACCACTGTTCTGTAAACGCCAGGTTTGAGCTATCAAAGTTCTAGTTACAACATATCAAATAGAGTAGTGAATTATTTTATTTCAGTCAAAAGCTCGCTCTCGATATCGCTAGGGAAGTTGTGGGGATTGATAGTTTCTGAGAAACCATGATTCATTCCTCACTTCTGAGGTAGGATCGAGAGTATTTCAATTTAAAACAATTATTTGTTTAGATATTTAGGATAAATTCACAACTGCATAGGCAAATAGCCACACCAGGCTATTTTGTTTGTTTTAATTCTGTTACTAGATTAGCTGTCCATTTTGTAAATATATTAGAATATCTGTTCTTTAATTTCGTTAAAATACTTCATCGAAAATACAAAAATAAAAGAATACATGCATAGTATAGATACATCTTTCATAATTAGTCTATTAATTTTAGTTAAAAGTTGAAATGTTTTGTATGACAATCACGGGACCTAGAGAGCCCGGAAAATACATATTTGAACCAATAGTGCCTCAACCAAATCTACCCACAACACTAGTGATATAGATCAAGACCTTAGAATACGGGTCTTTCAAGACAAAAAAACCTACAAGTAATTAGTGAACAATTGAGAAGGTTAAATATCAAAGACGACAAGGCATACATATTCTAGTCGAATCATCCTAACTATAGATTGCCCTGATAGGATATCCGTATGACCATACAAGAACCCAAAAGAGAACAAATATTTGGCTGTGATCCATTAGTCCCACAGCCAGATGCAGGAGACCTTCTTATCGACATAGACACAGGGTTACGTATACAAGTTGCGTAACCCTCGTAAGGTATTCGAAAAGATTGCACAACTCCGGTAGTAAACATGAAGCTGAAAAATCTTATGACTATTGGATAGTCAGAAGAAGGGATTAATTCTTCACATGACCATAACAGGTCCACAACAACCACGAACTCATGGTTATGATCCCCAAATCCCACAACCCAACGGGCCTGCAAATCAGTTAAGTATTGACACCGGTTTACAAATGCCGGTATTTAGATCCTCACCACCCTTTGGATATCATAAAACAATTCTCCTTATTAAATATAGAAGCCAATCAATCTAACATTTTTGGACTAGACCAGAAAATCACCCATAGTTCACTACAAATCCACTACACCTCCTATCACCATTTTCATGACCTTGTGCGGAAATATATACTGAAGCTACTACATATCACTTCCCCGTATCCAACAACCAATAAACAAGATATCGGTAGAGCTTGACATTGATTGGAGCCTCTGAACAACTATTATATCCGAACAAACCATTACACCAATTCAGGTTAGGAGGGCCTTCTTCGCCTTAAATCTGCAGATTCCATTATTGCGTATTGAGGAGATAAGATTACCCAACTAGTTTGTCTACATCCACATATATTCCACATTCACTGGCCATCTCGGCACGACCTCGGGAGGTCGGGTACGAGGAAGAGTTACTTATAGTTTCCCATGCTCGCATGTCACTTTTCCATCGTACAATTATCTTGGAGAAATCCAAAATAAATCCTCATGTGGTTTGTATATGAAGAATAATATATGAAATTAATTACATAGCTTTATATTGTGTGGAGGTCATTATGTAGACAAAGTTACTACACATAAAATTACTAGAGTTAGTTATGGTGGATTTAAATATCAACAAATGGCAATTAGAAAATGTGATCCAAAGTAGCACTTTTTATGAATATTAAAAGTATTTTTTCCTTCCTCTTGTTTGATAACAAAAAAATTCCATTTAAGTAATAGGAATATATTTTATTGGATGAATTAGTGAAAAATATAGCTTTGGTCATAAACGGATTTTGGTTGCAACATATTTTTACAAAGTGGGTTGAGGTTGTCCCAAAAAATGTTGAAACTCACAAAGTGGTAGTGGATTTTTCATAGAACAATATAATCACTAGATTTAGTGTTTCTAGTAAGGTTGTAAATGATAATGCCACGTGTTTCAAAGTCACCTCTTTTGAAAACATGTCATCAATTTGGGATTAATTTGACATACTAAAATATTCAAATTACTATCCACAAGGAATGGACAAGTTAAGTCCAACAACAATATATATTTTTAGATTGTGAGAAGAACACCTAATATAAAATAAGTAAAAGTGGGAAGATAAGATGAGATTTTTATTTGGGAAGATATGATTACTCCAAAGAAAGACATATGAAAGAGTATTTTTAAATTTAGTTTATGGTACGAATTCCACATTTCCTAAAAATTTGTAGCTCCCCAATTTTCAACTATTATAAGACATAAATTTGGATGGTATTGACATGTATGCCGAGACAATTAATCAAATTATTCAACTGGATGAAGTTAGAAGGTAGTCACAAGAGAAGTGCTTGAGTTTGAATAGAAAAATGAAGATTGCTTTTGATAAATATCTATGTCAAGGAGTTTGAGTTAAATTATTTGGTCTTGCTTTGGGATATTAGACACGAGGATATATGAAATTATGGGAAGTTTGATCCACTATGACATGGATGGTATGTTGTAGACATACACATTAGAGATAAAACTTAATTCTTACATGATCTTCATGATGAGGTCTTCGAGTTTCCTATCAATGACAAACATGTTAAAAATTTATTCACTTAAATGCAAACAGAACTATGAGTCCTCTTTATAGTGCACATATGTGTGCACTTTTTTTTTTTTGGTTCTATTTTGCTAGTTGGTTTGGGTGTTGATGCCCTAATTTTTGTCTACTCTTTTGGAATAAGTTTTCTACCCTTGTTACAAACCTTTATTTTGTGAGAAAGTTTTAAGTCCATTAATTTTCTTGTTGTATTCCTCTTCTCCATGTGCATATTGCTAAACAAAGTCAACCTATCCATATCCCCTTTTGTTGAAATATTTGGCTTGCTTCTAACATGAGCTATAAGACCTCTAAATACCCACACAATATTATTGTCCTACAACAAAAGAAAAGGTTGGCACTCAAAAATGGCCCACTACATTTTTGTGGCCTTAGGGTTAATTTTTAAAATATTGGGTGAATTCAAAGCTTCTTAGTATGTTTTCAGTTGTCTTGGATATCATTCGTGTTGAAAAAATGAGTCTCCCACTCCATTTTGATCAACTACAACAAGATGTAACTATTTTCTAATAGTTTTAATGCTTTCATGGTCTATTTGGGATTTTTTGTAGTCTATAGAGCTCAAGTTTACACACAAATATTTAGAACAATTTTGGAGATCGGAGGCATTTTATCCTCATCACGTTTTATTAACATGAAATCCTTCCTTTATCTTGCCTTGCATGATCTCATAGGTTGCTTCACATTCATTTTTAACTCTTTCCATGGTGATCAACCATGAGTGATTAAACTAAAACGTAAAATGATAACCTATTTTAGCTTAATCGATCTTTATAGAAGAAATAAATAATAGATAAATAAATAAAGGAAATAACCCAAAGAAAGAAGTAAATGAAATGTGAAACTATAATGTGTAAAAGGGGTTAGAAAATCCTTAGCTAATTCACGAGATGTGTCGGGACCGTGTCGTAGAGGAGACCGACTGAACAGGAGGAGGAAACGACTGAACAAGAGCTCAAAAAATGTAGATATGGAGTGTCTAGCTAGACTAAAGCTCCTGAGAAGGACCTGGGGCACTGGGGTGCGCTGGTTTGAGTTCTGGGTGCCCTGGTCTATGAAAATGACTAGGAAACCTCCTATGAGATGTTACTGAATGATCACCTATGTTCACTTCCTATCACGTTAATGTCATTAAACCTCGTTGGATGTCATTACAAAATCAAGGATGAAGAAAATACCCGCAAGACCCCAAACAAAGCATCAAAACCCTAAAATAAAGATACATATGAAGGGGTCAAACTATCCTCAGCCACCAAATGGATGGACTTATCACTAAGTGTGGCACTACATCTCAAACCCAATGTAGTTCTATTTGTGTGTGTAAATCGTGCCCTAGGTGCTCTTGTGCCAGTTGCACTTTGTGAGTAGTGAGAAATAACTAGATGTAGAATGTAAATAGATGGTGCATGGAATAGAATAAACTCCCCTCCTATGAAGTGTGATGCAGATGAACCAACCTTTGTCCCTTGTGATTGATCCAGATGGATGTAATGGAGCAATACAAGCATTAGATGGATGCAACCTTAGGTGATGGTAGTAGTGCTTAGTGCTTAGTCCCTCATTATGGTCTCATAACTTTATATTTATATGGTTCTCTTGTTCTAATTTTGTAATTAACCCCGAAAAGGCCGACCACCAAAAATATAGAAAGCTCAAATAACTAGAAAGTGCCCAAAAGATAAGAGTAAAGTGTAAAGAGGATCAAGGGTGCCCTAGAGGGGATCAAGGTGCTCTAGTCTGGGCGCCCTAGTTAGAGTGGAAAAACACAATGTGATGTTGACGGGAAAACAGAGCAACATAAAATATTAACGATAAAAAGCAAAGTAAAATGGCCAAAGACATGGGTTAATTAGTACTCTTTTTCACTCAAAAACCATATGAATAATAGTATGAGACCGAGACTAAATAATTTCCCAAAGTGCGTGATTTAGTGTCTACATTTGCCCCCACTTTATGTTGGTGAGCGGAAAAATCGGTAATATAAAGTAGATAGAGATGTGTATCGATATCCATGTAGAGTACTATAGAAATGTGCCGAGGAACTAGACAAAGCGTGGAGTGACAAAAAAGATGGAGTGCAGAGGCTAAAGATGCAAAAAGTGTAAAAAGTGATGAGAGCGAACCTAGGGCTGAAATGCGTGTGTAGATGCCAATGTGTGTGATGTACCCACATGTTAGTATGTTGTGTGTAATGCCTAATGATGTAGTTGTTGTTGTTCATTGCTTGCTTCCCATACAGAGGGACCTACAAAAGGAGAAGATGATCAAGTAGTCAAATACACATGTATATGTGTAAAAACGTATGTATCTATATATAAAGTATGTAAGGAAAGTATTAAAATGAAAAAAGAACATGTGCACCTGATCCGTGATGAGAAAAAAGGGTGTAGAAAGGATCTTATAAATTTCGGTGAAGTTCAAGTTTTTTGGGTGATCTCACGCCATGTGGCCGAAGAAGTATAGGGAGGAAAGTATGATATTCCTCCAACCTGTAATTGCTTCCTTGAGAATATGAAGAGATCTTTGTACTACCTAGTTTTTTGGGTGATCCAACGCCACTAGCCAAAGAAGTGTAGGGAGAAAATTATGATGTTCCTCCAACCTATAACTACTCCCAGAATGCTAAGGAAAACCTATCTTGTAAAATCCATTGTGTATGGAGTTCTATAGACTGGTCTGAACCCACTCGTTGTATAACCCACTATGTCATGGACGAAAAACTAAAAATTGAAATATATTGGTATTTTATATGTTGTGTAGTGTGTAAACCCAAATGATGCCCCCTCTTTGGGGGCACATGCGACGTTGCGGATAGGAGAATGTGGCCCCAAAAGAGGACCAACCACGAAAACTAAACTTTACCTTGTAGGGGGAAGGGGATGTGCTTAGTAGAAACCAAGGAAAACAAAAACAAGTGGCTAGGAAAACAAGTGTTAGTACGAATAAGCATGCATGTAGAAAAACAAGTATAAGCTACCAAAATAATGTGTAAGATAGAATGTAAGTAAACATGCAAGAAGCCAATCATAGACCATGAAAAGTAGGTTGACAAACATGGGACACACTCATGATGTTGTAAAACACTCAAGGCCATAGTGGCCACATACAAACAAATAAGTGTGCACACCAAACAAAGAGCAAGGCCCACATACAATAGCAAACAAATACAAACAAGTACAAACAACAGAGATAACCATGTTAGAAAATAATCCTGCAAAACAAATGTTGCACATGAAGCACCCATTAGCATGTTAGAAAGATAAAATGTATGTCAACAATGTATAACCGATAAAGTAGTGTGTTATGAAACAAAATGAAACAATAACACCTATAGTGTACAAAAGTGGATGCCCTCATGAGCAGCTATTATGGGACGATAGTGTGTGAAGCATCCATGCTACGTATAGAAGCTCTATATCTATGATCCAAAACTAGAAAATGATGTGAACGCGGATCATGTTTATGGTAAAGATAATGACATACAAGAAATATATCTAAGCATGTAATAAAGAGAACATGTACAAGTAGATGTAAGCAAGAGTAAATTCAACCAAGAGATGCAAAATGTTGTGGATGGATGGAATGGAATGCAAAGTGAATGATACGAGCCACGTGCCCCTTGAGTGAATGGAATTGTATGTAGGAAGGTTCATTTATTTATCCCCCTCAAAGCAATCAAGAATGAACCGTAGATGAGATTGCATCATCGGGAAATTGTCAATTGTGTGTTGTGTGTTGTGTGTAGCACATTGTGGTGAAGGTGTGAGGATGAAATACGACATAGAGAGGAGATGATTATGACACTATATCCTAATAATATATCACGATAAGATGAACAAAGGAGTGAAGATTTATCCTAACATGTATATCACTAAATGATGATTATAATAAATGATGGTGATGTTAGGTTAAGTAATGATGTAGCATATGACATATATCACTACAAGATGAGGAGAATAAGTGGTGTTGTAGCCTAAAGCGTATACCACTAAGTGATGTAAGCGGAAGTGATGATGTAGCCTATGGTGTATATCACTAAACTAGGAATGTCGCATGATGGAAATAATTGAATGATGAACATGTGAGTGTGATGAGGTCCATTTGTGATGTATACCCTCAATCTGTCTAGTATGGACCATGAGACTAGAGTGCATCATAGGGTAGTGAGTGCAAAACATATAATTAGATGTGTAGTATATGCGATGATGAGAGATGACCATGTGATGTGTAGAATTTGCAAGGTGTAGTGTCTAATGTGCAATGTGTGTTGGGTTCATGTGTATATGATGCCCTCAACAATCAAGTGTGAACCGAAGCACAAGAGTGTGTCATCGGGTAATGGTCGATGCTAACGTGTAGATGAATATGTGTATGTTGGAAGATTAATAGTATGCGTAAAAAACATGTCGAAACTAAGGTGGGGGAGAGTTGTGTGAATGCTATGCCCCCAAGTGCGTGTGATCAAATGAACTATCTAATTAAAGTGAAAGATGAAGATTCCTCATTTGATGAATTTGGTGATGAAAGTGTATGACCATGTTCTAATAGTGGTGGTATAGTAGATAACACGTTGCATAGGTGAGTGAAGTCTATGTGCATGTGATGGATGAATGTATGATGAACGTGTAGGTGTAACAAAATGTGTAGGTGATGGAGACCGATGAGAAGTCGAGCACGAAGGTGATGGACACCCGCATGGAATAAAATGAGGTGGTAATCTACGTCAAGATGCAATGTTGTGTGAGGAATATGCCAATATCGATGTGTAGGTATACAGAGTGGTGAGGCCGCGTAGATGGTGTGTGAGTAGGTGAACTAGGAGTAGATTGCGCTTTAAGTAACATGGATGGTGATGTACTAGATGAAGTAGGAGACACATTAACGGTACTCGAGGAGATGAAGACCATGGAGAAGAGGGAAGGAGTTGATAGAAACAAATTGATTGTTATGAATGAATTTTAGTTGTAAATGATTCATAGAGATGATAGAATTAGACCTACAAATCCAATTGAGGTCGAGAAGCATGTCACAACCATCGATTGATTTTCGATAAGGAAGGGTACAAGCATAGTAAGAGGACCTACCATAACATGAAGTTTGACAACACCATATGAATTTTTCATCGGATATGAAATTTACAATAGTGGATAACCAATAGCGATGAGAAGTGGAATATAACATGCGCTAATGGGCCAAGATAGGTCAACCTTAGTATTATTGATAGAAATTAAGCCAATATATGCATTGATATGTAAGTGATTAGAAGTGAAATTTGCATGATAATCATGATTAAAGAATGAGATGATCGGTGGAGAAGCGTCAATATGTGCAACTAGAAATTCAAGAGCCCATGATGCAAGAGGAGGCATTACGTGATAGGTATGATTAGTTGAAGATTAAATTGTTTTCTTCTCATGTTGTGGAAATAAATTATTAGATAGTTTGAGCTTACGATTTTCAAAGACTAGTGCAGTAGTCTCGAAGCTTATGAAAACTCAAGTTTCTTTTTATCAATAAGATCTTGGATGATGGTACGAATATTGAGACACCTCTTCGTAGGGTGTCCCACACAGTATGATAGTCACATCAAAATATCTTGTTGTAATTTTTATCTTTTGGTTGTGATGGGTATAATTTGAGTGGTGGAGGTAGTGTGATAAGATTTATCTCAAGAAGCTGCTATAATATAAGATGTGGGGCCATAGGAAATATAGTGAATGTATGTTGAGGTGGTTATGATTGAAGATATTTAGTAAGCGTTATTGCATTGACAATTATTTTTGTGTTAGTGGGTTTAGTAGCGAGATGGTTTGAATGCAGACTTGTTTTATAAATGAGAGGGGAAAATGTTTGTTCATGATATTTAAGCTTGGCTATGGATAAAAGTTTTTTTCACAAAGCTTAAGAATGTGGCAAGGTTGATCAAATGAAGGAGAGGTCTCACAGAGAACACTTTCTGGAGAGGTAGTAATAGACTATGAATGAATAAATCCTAAAGATCGAGTCTCTGCAAAGCACATTTGAAACATCTTAGCTAGGTTGTTTTTGTATCTCAAAACGTAATTTGTGAAGTTTCATTAGATCCTTAGCTAAAGTTGGGCTAGTTGGGCATAAGAGATCTTGGAGCCAATTTTGATAGAGAAATGAGTGAGAAAGCATTAACGTGAAAGATGAATGGACAAGTAGGTCATAAAACTAATGCATCACATAATCATAGAGACTACGGGGAAAGATCTTAGCCAATAGAATGTTATCATTCGTAAAATCAAGACAAGCTACATGGAACGATCGAAGATGCTCTTGTGGGTCACCATTCCCATTGAAAATGGGAAGCTTAGGGGTGACAAAACTAAGAGGAAGTGGATAAGTGGAGATAGTGGGTGCGAATGGAGTATGTAATAATAAAGTGGAATCCAAAGATGGAGATGCATGGGAAGTATCCTGTTGTAATTGATGAATTTGTGCTTAGAGGTCTTGATAGAGGGAGGCTAAGTCTTGAGTGCCAACAAAGGAAACCTGCTTTATGTATGATAGACAAGAGGTGGTGTGAAATGATTCGTAGGAGTAGTAACAGAAACATGGATGGTAGAAATGGGTGGAAGAGTAAAAGAAAGGGGTTGAGAAACAATGGAAGTAGAGATGGTTGCAGAAGCATTAAGTTCCACCAAATTAGTAGCTTCCTCATGAGCAACATGTAAAAACAAGTCTAGATCTTGGGGATGTTCAACAATATGATCATTAAGGGATTTAAGATGCGCTTCATTAAAATTACCATAAGAGTGAGCCATGGTAAGAGGAGAATAATAACCCTAGACGAAGGTGGAGTTGAAGGACGAGTTCACCAAAATGACTAAAATAAAATGTAAAATGATAGCCTATTCTAGATGTTATAGAAGCAATAAATAATAGATAAATAAATAAAGGAAATAATCCAAGCAACTATGTAAATTAAATATGAAACCCTAATGTGTAAAGAGGGTTAGAAAGGCCTTAGTTGATTCACAGATGTGTCAGGGTGGTGTCACAGAGGAGACTAACTGAATAGCAAGAGAGAAACGACTGGACATGAGCTCGAGAAAAATGTAGATTTGGAATGTCCGGCGAGAATGGGACACCTGGAGAAGGATAGGGGTGCTTGGGGCACCTTGGTATGAGATTTGGAGACTATGATCTACAGAAATGACCAGGAAACCTCTTATGAGGTGTCACTAAATGATCGTCTGTGTTCGCTTCCTATCGCACTAATGTCGCCAAACCTCGCTGGATGTTGCTGCAAATCAAAGATGAAGGAAACACCTGCAAAACCCTAGACAAAGATGTAAAACCATAAAAACAAAGATTCATATGAAGGGGTTGGACTGTCCTCATCTGCCAAATGGATGGACTTATCACTGAGCATTGTACTACATCTCAGACCCAATGTAGTTAGTGTGTGTGTGTGTGTGTAAATCGTGCCCTAAGTGCTCTTGTGCCAATCACACTTTGTGAGTAGCGAGCAATAACTAGATGTAGAATGTAAATAAATGGTGCATGGAATAGAATAAACTCCCCTCCTATGAAGTGTGATGTAGAATAACTAGCCTTTGTCCCTTGTGATGGAGCTATATGGATGCAAATGGAACAATAAAAGCCTTAGATGGATGCAACCTTAGGTGATGATACTAGTGTTTAGTGCTTGGTCCCTCATTATGGTCTCATAAATTTATATTTATATGGTTCTCTTGTTCTAATTTCGTAATTAACCTTGAAAATGCCAACCACCAAAAAGATAGAAAGCTCAAATGACTAGAAAGTGCCCAAAAGATAAGAGTAAAATGTAAAGAGGATCAGGGCACCCTAGAGGGGATCAGGGTACCTGGGGCACCCTAGTCATGGTTGGGTGTCCCAATTAGAGTGGGAAAAGCTCAATGTGACATAGCCAACCTGGGTAAACACGGCGCCATATAGAAATTAATGACAACAAGAAAAGTAAAATGGCCAAAGACATGGGTTGATTAGTACTCTTTTTGACTCAAAACCATATGAACAATAGTATGAGACTCGAGACTAAATAATTTCCCAAAGTGCATGATTTAGTGTCTACAACTAGCTAGAGATGTTTATATTTACATCAATATCATAGTTGGTAATGAATGGTTCTCATGCCTTTGAAATTGAGTTAAAATTTTAAAGAAGCCCCAGGAAGCCTCATGACTCCTTGTTTTTTAACCTAGTTTATAGAATCTACATTTAAAGACCAAAAAATGATGCCCTTACATTTTTCGTTTTGGAGAATAGTCCCACATTGGTTAAGTAGAGGAGAGATGTTAGGTTTAAAGATGAAAAATTTGGTATATTGGTGGAGAAAATGCTCCACATATTTTATACTTTTGCAAAGCGTGGAAGTAACTAAGTTTTCATCATGAGCTTGACCAAATCATCCAAGGAATGAGATGATGTGAAACATACAAAGGATGAAATTAGAATCTCAAGGATAAATTTTTTTAAAGGACATAAGTGGATTCTTGTGAAAAGATTTTAGGAGCTTAGTAATTAGATAAGTCAAAATAAATAATGGATAAAACTTGTGAATAATCCTAGAACAAGGATCATGTGATTAAGACACACAGAGAAAAATCACAAGTGCTTAAGACCCAAGAGAATTAGGAGCATGTGATTGGGGGGGTAGTCTAATCGTGGATCAACTATGAATCAATAAGATGCGATAAGTGGCACAATTTTTGGTGTTTAGAAACACTTGAAAATGATGAAAAATAGAGAAGAGGCTCTAGAAATGAAGGCCCACGATTTAGACATGTGGCCCAATCACGAGTTAATTGTGAATCATTGGAGTTTTGACACATGTCACAATTTTTGGTGTTCAGGAACACATGAAAGTTGAGAAAATAGAGAGAAGAATCCTGGGAAATAGAGGCACATGACTAGCCCACGTGGCCCAATCACAAGTCACCAAAGACCTAATCAAAGTGTGACACATGGAACAATGAGAAAAAAAGATGACTATAGTTGGTAAATACATTTTTTTGTAATGGAGTTGGTGGTAAACAAAGTTATAATTTTTTACCCATAAATTTTTATTGGGAGCTTCATTTAAGAATGGATGGTACCATTGGAAATCTCATTCGAGAAAAATTTGAAATGCTTTTAATTTTGAGAAGAATTGTTGATAATTTTATGATTAGTTCAAGATATAATATCTAGGTCTCCTTTGGACTCATAGTAAAATCAAATGGTATAGATTTCCCAAAATCATTTGTAGTTCCTCTTGATATGTTTTACCCTCTTCAAAAGGTGCTTCTATGCTAGATATTCCATTTATGGCCCCACCTAAATCCATTTAATGTGAAGTTAGGATATTGGAAAAGGTCAAATTCATGCTCACCGATTCTCCTAATTTCATGGATGTGCATGTGCTCCTTTCCTCGGATATTTACTTGCGGTTCTTGGATATAAGTTTTTGTTATAATTTGCTTGTTTCAAGCGGTGTTTGTGTTTTCCTTCACTTTTATTTAACATGAGTGATTTGTGCATGTTCCATTTTCTTCATTCATTGGTAGATGGTTTGATATCCCTTGGTGTTGATAAATAGCTCCCTCTAAACCTATGAGTGCTTCTAGAGAAATATTCTTAGTACCTTTTCTTTCCATTTCGCAAAGGTTAATGTCATAAATTGAATAACAAATCCTTCATCTAGGTATATTGGCTCATGAACAAACTTTGGTTTCATAATGAGCATTTTCTCCTATAAATTTAATCAAAATGGTTAGTGGTAGCCTTTCTAATTCAAAGTAAAATTATTATAAAATGTTAAAAAAGTGTTACAACTTTGTTAGAGGCCATTAAATTGAAAGATCATTATTTGGTAACGAGGTAGTTCTCGTGTTGTGTAGACACTTGTAGCCGTTGATTTATAAAATCCTTGGATGATATCATTTTTCTATTTTTTCTACAAATTATTTTAATATCGTAGTGTCTTGACATTTTGTGATGTGTTACTCTAATGCACAATAAGAGGTTTGTGTAAGATTAGTTTGTTATATGTCTAAATTATTATGGAGTGTACAATAATTGTGTAAATTGTCGTCCTCTTCGATTGTTACTAAATCATTCTGTTTGAACTCTAGATACTCTTTTCCCAATGGATTCTAGGCATTGGTAATGGTTAATTTGAGAACTTATTCTTACAAATCTTCCATTAAATTTATACCTTACTGAAATCTACATTTAGCTTTGCAAATCCCTCGAGGTTTCAACTATTATAACTTAGGATTTAGGTTAACAATATTTCATATATTCATTCTACTTGATTTGAGACAAATTGACTTATAGACCATGGATATATTTACCATAATAACGTGTTTTCTTGTAGCATTTTCCCAATGTTAAAAAAGTTTGTGATTCTTCCTACTAGTGACAATGAATTGGATTTGAACACCCACATTTTAATATAAGATTTAAAGCACACACTTATAATTTAATTATGGCTCATGGCTGATCTAAGGTAGTAATACATATGAATTTAGATTTTATTAGCTCGTTCTTTATGATGATTTCTCTAAAAAAAGAATAATGTTGTGCTTAATCTTCATCTTTTTAGAGTGAGATATTTGAGAATCCCTATATACCCGTAGTAGCTTAGGGTGGATATGTATTCATATGTGATCATTCATATGATTTACCAATGCATTGACCCAAAAGTACTACCTAGGTTGACTAAGTTAAGTAATTATTTTGAAAAAGTGACCATTAGAAGTGAAAGGGATAGGTTCATGGATCAAATTTTCCTAGACCTATGAATTTGACTAGAGTGTGAAAGGAAACAAGGATAAGACAAGAGGAAATCTATATAGATATTTTGTAGCATGTGAAGTGATTCCAAGGAAGTTAAGATCGATAATATTTATCATCTAGTGGGACTTAGATGTAGGAGAGAGGAGGGTTCCAAAAATTGGTCATTTACGTTTAAATGGGATGAATGTCAAAATAAGTGCCAAATTCCATATTTCCAAGAAATCCTATTAGATTTTGAGTATTACAACATAGTACACGTAATGCAAGTATTTTGAGACGAGTGATTCATAGGATTCATCCATCATATCAAATGGGATACATAAAAAGGTTTCAAAGGTACATGTCATGTGAGACAAAGAATTTTAAATTTAGAGACAAAATTTGACATTCTATATTACTTTGAGGAACAACAAGCCATTCCATATCCATATTAAGAGACGCCTTGATCACATGGGACATTATTTTTATCCATGAAAATAATCTATTTATACATTGAGGATCAACGGGGAATGAAGGTACCATGTAAGTAATTTGTATCTATATCCATCTACAATGTTTGATCCTTTTTACATTTTATTATGGTTTTTAAGATTCAACAAGTAGATGCTATTATTATGACACCATTTTCTAGATGATTTTTTCTCCATTTCAAATCAAATGGTTGTTCATGTACTCGGGGTAGTGTGGTTGAGTTTATTACATTCTTGACTTCTAGCATCACATTCATTAGTGGTAGCTAGGGAATTTACAATCCTCAACTCATCATTTTTGAGTTACATCTTTTATGTCATTTTCACATTATGGTACTTCCAAATAAAGCTAAACAAGTGGTATCTTGGTTCACATACTATAAACTCGTATTTGTTACTTAGATCTTCAATTTCAATATTTTCAATTGTTAAAACAATTTCAGATTTCTTATCACATTTTTTTTTCACATGGAGAAAATGGCATATTCTAACTAAACTTGCCAACACCACGAATGGTTATCATAGGTACGACATTTATATTTATGATTTTTAATTTATCATTTTCAATACTAGATTAAAAGGTTTAAAACTATAAACACCTAAATTTGGCCTTTGATACTTTGGTAACATCAATTTCGGCATACTTGGACACACTTGGACGATTCATATATATCTTATTCTCGAGAACAATTTCCCTCTACCAGATCTACCCATCCAATTTATTAGCCACCTATATTGACATGCATACTTATTTAGGATAAATTTAGTCTTTATAGGAAAACCTTCAAAATCCTAGATGAACATTCTCCATACCTCACATCCATATATGCACTCCTAGGACACTACTAGTAAAATTGGATAGTGTCGACTATTATAGGTGTTTGAGCTTTCCAAAAATGTCTAAGAGCCTTCAACGACTAATTTTAAAATTGGAAAATATCCATTAGAACATCCTCAACACATTTCATGGGTTAGCTATGTCAATAAATTTACTAAGAGTCCAATATATAAAAATTATCCCTAAGGTCACAAGACACCTTGGAATCACCTCTTATACCTTTTATGAAATTGAAGATCATAATTCAAAAGATATATACACATTTCAAATCTTGCAAGAGAAAACCTAAAGCAAGATATCTTGAGAAAAATATGACTACAAAGAGGTCAAAGTTTCATAATACCAAGTGTCAAAGTTTAAAGGGAGGACCACATCTAGATTGCATATGTTCATATGATTTACACACAATCACATATATGGGATAATTACATGGGTTTAATCCCTCTTTTGAGTATTGTTAGATATGTAAGTATTGTTAGATATGTAACACTCAACCATTAGGGGTAGTTTGGTCAATCTAATCCAAAATATGCTCCTCATTTTATAGTGATCCTTTATTAAAGTGTATTTTTTGGGCTAAAGAGGAAGAGGAGGAATATCAGGGATTTATGTACAATGTCAAATTTTCTAATGAAGAATTCTACAAAAGTACGTAAATGTAAACATGTGCTACCAGTCTAGTGGAGCTCTAAGCTTACATATGCTTATGATAAAGCTAGATAATGTTTCTTTCCACATGAATCTAATTCTATAAATAATGTCAAGACGGTCCTAAGCTCTTTTCTACTTCTAAATTTATGTTCATGTAATGTTAAATTTTTATGATCATGTAGCCGGTTCTAGATGCATAGACTATATGTGTGTAGTTTATTGGAGTGTAATTCGTTACCCTAATTAAATTTGGATCAATGTGCTTAATTGTATTAATTTTTATAGTCAAGATTATGTAAATTAGTTTTGTTTCATTTTATATATGTTGGTGTAAAATAACCAAAACAAGGCTATTACATGTCTTTTGAGAACCTTGGGATAACTCTTCAATTTTACTTTATAATTCATGCACAATATACATCATACTATTCATTTAAAAAAGAAGAAGATAAATAGTAATTGAATAATCGAAGTAGAAACAAAAGGAAATGAAACAAATCAAGAAGTATTGTGAGGAATAAAATAAATATAAGAAACATGAGGATAAATAGAAGGATAAAGTTGAGTAGCTAGAAGATATTGATAAGAAGGGTGAAGTTGATAAACATGTGAAGGAATCAAAATATTGTTAGAAACAAGAGAAACATTAACAAGAGGAGAATCATTAGGAGCAATAATGTTATACAAATATGGGAAATACTTGATCCACTAGGTGTTATATGATTATTATTAACATCCAAATATTCGCGGTTCACCTTATACGTAACACCGGTATATTAACCCCTGGTAGTCTCTTGACACCGAGTGTGAGATTGGAATTCTAGCAACAAATTCCACATGTTAGCTTTAGTATCAAAATTATTGAAAATATGTTGTCTAAGGTTAACAAAGCCTTAGATTATTTCTTGATCTTTTAGAGCAACTTTTTTCCCTTTACTAGTTTGACATTGAATAGTAACTTGAGGACCATCCGAAGCATTACCACTTATAGAAGTTTCAATAGGAGGGTTTGGTACTATTTTTGGATCAAAATGAACATTATTATGAGTAACCATATTTTTATTCACACAAACTCGGTATTTTTTAACAATATCAATTAAATTGGGATATAACCTAACACTTCTTCAAGTTGGAGTCTTTAGTCTACTCAATTTATATGACACGAAGAATATAACATGTAAATAACAATATGTAGCCAATATCACACACAATAGTTAGGGACAAATTATGTAGAAAAATGAAGCAAACCTTAAAACAATAAACACCAAGAGGCAAGAGTTAATCATTAGAACCCCACACAAAATGTGAGTTTACAATTAATAAAACCCTAAGGGTTGTGTGATCAATATAAGTGTAGGTCTACCAAAATATAGATATGGAAAGTGGTTTTGTACTAATAATTCAATATAACTAACCACATGTATCGTAACTAGGTATATATAATACCTAATTGTAAAAATGATCTAATGTTATAGAGCATAGAAAATTGGAAATTACTTGAAATTGAATAGAGAATAAGGGTTTTTAGAGTGATGCATAGTTTGTAAGAAATCTAGAGATAGTCATCAATAATAAGGAGAAAATTAGGTCTTGACAACAAGGTAAAACAAACCTAGGTAAATTAGTAAAAATGAGCATTCGACTAGAATCGTAGCACTCCTTAAGTGGCACAAATATGACTAAAAAATTATGGTTGTGACATCTATTAACAACCATTAAACTAATAAGATGAACATGATCTTTTACTTTCAAAGGCTATGAAATCCTCAATTGCTTTTTATAATTGTTATAAATCAATTCTCTTTCAAACTATAATTAACTTGTAACACCTGCAAAATAGTTAAAAATGAGGGAGGGGTGGATTTGGGGGCCTATCTCAATCACAACCCCTTTGGGGAATATGCCTTGAAAATAACACACATTCGCAATTCAATAGGAAGTCATGTGCAAATGCAAGTGCTCCAACCCTTATTATTTCAATAGATGCAACAAGTAGTAAATGGTAGATTCTCTTCTCTAAATGTTTGAATTCTTCTTTTGACACAACGATGCTCCTTTATTCCCTTCAAATCAAATAAATTTAGTCCTTTTGTGATTCTTATTCATTATTCTAAATGCATTAACACACTTATGTATTTATACACTTCTTAAATTCAAATTATGACTCTATTGGTGTGCAAGTTGAAAAAAGGGACAAATCCCTTGGGTACCCAAAATAAGGGCCAAAAAGCCTCCATTAAAGGTGGCCAAAACCGTAGCAAGTATGTAATTGACTAGAAAAGTATTGCTACAAGTTGTAAAAAAGTTCAAAATAACATCAAACACGGGAAGAGAGAAAACTAAGAAAAAAACACAAGAAAATGGAAACAAATATGATTAAATAGAGAAGAATGAAATTGAATAGGAAAAACACATAACCACATGAATAACACAACATTAAATGTGTTAAAAGTCATACAAAATATAAAAAACACATTGAAAATCAAACATAGAAATAACATGTACTAAGAAAAACATAATGAAAATAAATAATAAATACACTAACACAAAACAATTAAAAGAGTCCCATATCAAAATTGGGTGTCTATAATAAGTTATAAAGTGTAGGTACAATTTATGTTAAACCCTTTAAACTCTTTCCCGTGTTACGAATTTCCATCTTATTCTCACAATTTAGTGAATCAAAATTTTATAAATTTGCCGGCTATACTTCATAGCAAACAAATTTTGCTTCGCAAATAAGACAATATTTTAAAACATAAATATGTACAACACGAATAGTAAGATTGGACCCGTTTTGATCCTTCCCAATAAAAATAGTAGCCAAGGTACTTAACAAGTTATCATGCAAACATTCATAGAAAAGGAAAGGCTTAACATTGGATACCCACTTCATGAAAAGGACTAGGTAATCAAACACAATCTTAACTATTTTTAAAAAGAAACATAGGATGCTTTTATTTGTGGACTTTTTAATTCTATATTATATAATGGTGGTATGCCTATGCAACGGAAAGTCTAAAATGCATCGTGGGTTAGATAAGTCTACATACCTACCTTAGTTTGGTAAGGACCTAGTTACGCCGACGGCGTTCCAAGTATGTTGAAATAGCCTTAAAACGGAGATTGATTTAAAGCACACATAATATGTATATGGTAACATTATTAAAAAAACTAATATGTATTTTTAATAATAATAATAATAATAATTTTTATCATCTAATAGTAATTTCTTGTTTATATTCTTATTGTTGTGAATAGGTTCTGTCGAAAGTAATTTGTATTTTAGATAATTAATTGTGTGTTTGTGATGTATTTAATTTCTTTAGAGGCGTGTTCCAAGTCATATATATATATATATATATATATATATATATATATATATATATATATATATATATATATATATATTGTGAATAGGTCTGTCGAAAGTAATTTGTATTTTAGATAATTAATTGCGTGTTTGTGATGTATTTAATTATGCTATAGGCGTGTTCCAAGTCATATATATATATATATATATATATATATATATATATATATATATATATATATATATATATATATATATATATATATATGGGATGGAATTGGTAAGCTCTAACACAACCTAGGGGTAAGCTCTAACACAACAAAGATCGTCTTCTAGCATCAAATGATTGCGATACTTACGTAGAAAATGGATGTCTCGATTCTTTTCAATAGATATTTGATTATTTTATACTTTTACCTTTTTTTCATTCCTATTTTCTCGTAAGTATCGTTTTGTAGTTCACGAGCCACACATTATTGATAAGATAGCCATAGAGTCTTGGTGTGGAAAATGATTGCAATCGTGTTTTTCATGTTTGAGCTTCCTCAAAAGCCTTGGAGGAAAGCAACGACCTTGCCATTTGTTTAGCCTAAGTCGGTTGCGTCCGCTATTTTGGATGGTAGTTTAGTGTCGTGGTGTTCCAAGCGAGGATAGTAATGGCAACATACATTGGTCTCACCATGAATGCGCCCCACCTATATCTGTTGTAATTGTGTTATCTTTATTAAAAAGCTTGTAAACTTAGAGAACCAAAAAAGGAGGAAAAAGAGCTATTTTGCATTTTCGGCATATCTACAAAGATGTTAGAGTAGGTATTTACCTTAGTTCATGTTCACCTAGGTACTTTATTTACCCTTATTGTATTTATCCTCACCCACTTATGTGTGTGGATATTTCTTTTATCTTATTTAGATATTAGGAGATATTATCTAGTTGTTAGGTATGGTTCTTTCTAGTTGTTAGGTATAGTTCTTTCCTTGATCTATGGTATTGACTAGATCCTTGATGTCTAGTTCTCTCCTAAATATATGGTATTAACTAGTTCTTTGATGACTAGTTATTTCCTTGATTTATGGCTTGATCTACGACCTTGACTGGTTCTTAGATTGTTATTCCTTGCCTATTTAAGCAAGGCCCATTCTCAATGTATTGCATTGAGTTCCATAATAATATATGATATTGTTGCTCATTTGTTTGCAAAGATTTATGTAAAGTTATTCTAGCGAATTGCTTTCATCTTATAGATCGTGGTGTTTGATTAACATCTGTGTTCTTGGCTTGGTACGATCTGGTTATCGTTCCTTTCAAAAGATTCGATTTTTAACATTTTTGGCATTTTTTTATGCTACTTCTATTTTTCGCTACTGCAAGTGTGCGGCAGCGAGCATATCAAGGCATGTGGGGTTTTAAATGTGAAGGATGCTCTTGCAACTTCCGGAGAGGAGAGGCCGTGGAGACATTTCAAGCGGTATTAGAAGAGAAAGAAGGTGACAAAACCCTAAATACATTGTGCTACGGTTGTGCCGCACTGAGAGACATTGTTTTGATTACCTAATGAATGAATGTTGTCAATCAAAAACATCAATGTCATGAAATAAAATAATAGTAAATCTTAATCTACCTTTCTCTTCTATGTTTGATCGCCTAAGGGGCTCAATTGTTGTTGGTTGTTTGTACACCACCTATTTTCCTACAATTACTTGAGCTTACAACTAGAACGAGAGGCTACAAATTCCTACAAGACAAGCATTTTAGATGGGTTTTGAACCCCGAACCTTTTCAAGTTTCCCCATTTTTTATTTTCCCTCTTTCTAAGATTGAAATGCTTGAGTGGAACACATATACCAAATGTTATTTGGGTGGGAACAATCTGATCTATGGAGTAAGTGTTGGTCATGCAAGTATTAAGTTCACACCTTTTAATTTCAAACATTCCATTCATGTATGTGTTTTATCTACCAATGTTTTGGGATTTGACTGTAGAAGTGTGGAGGATGTTGGATTTAAAATGTGTGAAGTTCATTCAATCTTGACACACAAACATTGAATCCAATTATGTATGTCTTATTAGTTTATGTTTCACCGATTTTATTAAATGTCCAATTACAGTTTTGAGGAGGCTCGAGATGACCCAGAACCATGTTGCTTTTCTTTATCATGTCCAATTTGTAGGTATTTAGAATCCTCAAATCCCTCACAATCGTTGATGAGGGGAACCCTTTTTGTTTCAAAAACAATACACTACTTATGTTTCGAAACCTTCTATCAGATACTCTCAAGGATTTCATACAATGTCGCACCTGATCATCCGGCTCATATTGACTTCTATAAGATGCTTACTGAAAGTGTTATCGAACATGATATCAATGCTTAGGAACCTTGCCCATGTTTTAGAAATTACCTTTTGTTCTTTGCAGTGGATCTTCTATTTTTTGAATGTTTGTAAGAAAGTTTTAAGGAAAGTCACCGAATCAGAGGGTCCTTGTCAAGAATCTTCTCATATAATTGACATCTACAAACAATGACTGTAACCATGAATCACTTTCACTTATTGAAGTTGCTATAACATGGTCTTACAACAAGATTCGTAATCGAGACAAATGGAAGATATGTCAGGTATTCTAGAAATTGTAAAGGTCTTGCCTATAATTTTATAAGTGCCTACTCATACTTTAGAATATTTCCAAAATTTCTATTGGACTAAACTCCTTTTATATAAACCATTTCGCAACATTTCAACTGATATTGGTACCACTCCCATTGAAATCATTTCTAATTGGGATCTTCTTCATAACTATTACCACCCTTGGCATTTCAATTGAAGACCCCTAGATATTGACAAACTCTTAGACCAAGAATCGTCAAGTGGAAAAGACAATACAAGCGCTTGATCATTTAGATGAATGGGAACTATTGTCCCAACTCCATCCAAAAAATCACATGAGCTTGGATAGTCTTGATATGTTGGGCCAATGAGACTTCAACATTCGCCATTGCTGGGAAAGAAATACAATTCCTCTCCCTCTACAAGACACTATTGCTTCTTTCATTGAGGCTAACAAGGGCTCAAGAAATATTAGGATAAATCATTCCTCATCATTTAAGCCTTTTTGCCTCTCTTGCTAGAATAATGACTTGCTTATGATACTATTCTACACCATTTCATGCTCAGAGACCAACTGCCTCCACTGAAATTGATAATTCAAGGTACCACAGGACATGGAAATCATATCTCATTAATGCAATAAGGTCGACACTCTCACCCATAAACAAGGAAACAAAACTACCCCTCTATCAAGCTAAGCACCAACCTGTTGTTGCATCATTCAACATTTCCGCATCGACCATACATGCTTCTTTGCACATACCGATCAAAGAAATAAAACTATTGGATGGCCAATATTTGTCAAAATTTCAAGAGTCCATGCAATATATTGAATATATACTCTTTGATGAGATGAGCTTCATTTGCCCCAAATTTGGTAATAGATCTATCATTCTTCTTGGTGACCTTGGCCAATTTTCTCCTATCGAGACATTCCTTCACATGCGAGTCACTCCTCGACACCAGATTTTGAAGGAAATTTCCCACCTCTATCATATTGTGAACAATATTTCATCAACAAGGTTCAAATCATGCCCAAGCTCAATTTCGTGAAATCTTGCTACATGTTCAACATGCAAATCCTCTCATTAAATATTGGGAGATCCTTATGTCATTAACAAATACACACCTTTCAGAAGAAGAGCTTCATATTTTCTAATATGCACCCCATTTATTTTCTAGGAATGAGCTTGTTGATCGACACAATCTCCATATGCTTAAATCATTGAATCTTTCGATGGCCCGATCAATTACACAAGTTACTAGATACACCGAATCGGAGAAGAAGACGATGATCAAATCCAACATAAAATACTTCTTTGAAAACAACAAAATAGTATGCTTATGACTAATTTATGGGTTGAAACTGGCCTTGTCAACGGTGTAATTGACACAATTATCAACATCGTCTACAACAACTCCACCTCTCTCGCAAAAGGTTCCATTGTTTGTTGTGGTCAAATTTAAAGTTACATTAGACCTTATTGGGATACGATAATCCATGCATGTTCTAGTGCCTTTGATTGAAAGAGTGTCCCATAGGAAATTTCCCCTAAGAATGGCCCGGGATTTGACAATCCATAAATCGCAAGGGCTTACTTTGCACAAAGTGACAATTGACATTGGCACCTCAAACAAGACATGGCCTTACTTTCACAACTATCTCTAGGGTTCCCTCCCTTCAAGACCTTCAAATATCGCCTCCTTTCTCTTTTGACTGGTTCTCCAAAATGTCACTTGGACCTCATGTAAAAATAAGAAAAAATGAAGATGCCTGAATCAATGCTCTACCCAAATTTCCTTTTCGTAAATTAAGCTTCTTTATATTTCTCAGACATTTCCGCACTTCTTTACATTTTCCTACAAATATATTTAGACCATTTCCCCAAATTTCCTCTGGGAGGTCTTGTATAGTAAAAATATCAAAAATCGTTGCTCGATTAATTCTCCTTTTTTCAAATTTGTATTTCCCACTAGTTATCTTACATTTAATTTTTGTATATTCAAAAATAGTTCTCTTACGTTTCCTCTATCTACATGGTTGGAATTTTTTTATGTTTCCTTTTCATGATGTTTATCTACATAATTGTGATTTAATATACACTCTTTTTAACTCATATTTCTCAAGTATTTATGACTTTATGTATGTTCAAGGTTGTAAAAAAATTTAATTTGCTAAACAAAACACATTGTTTTATTGGCCATACCTTGCCATTCCCATCCATAAAACGATCAAAAAAATTGAAAATAAATTTTACAACTCTTAACGAGATGGTTGAAAAAGATATTTGCAAACTTCCCTATCTCATTTTTTGGTTCCATCCATCTATCCCCTGACTCCACGTTCTCCTCTGTCAAATACATGTATTTAATTTCCCACCTTTTAATTTCCAATATTCCATTCATGTTTACATAGTACCTATCAAATTAAATTGTTCCCAATTGAAAAACTTGATGACATGAAATAAAACCACATTAAAGCTTGATTAACAGATAAAAAATACCTTTCTCTTCTATGTTCGTGTACTAGAGGAGCTCAATTGTTAATGGTTGTTTGCACACCACTCATTTCCATCGTAAATGAAAGGGATGAAATTAAAAACAATTATTCATTTTGATAGTAATTTTCACAAATCCCTATGTTTTGATATATCTTCGATTCAACATTTCCCTCTCCGAAATACATGCCACACATTTTATCCTTCACAAAAATGACATTAATGTCTTGTGCTTGTTGGAGGGGAGAGTTTCACATGGGTTCCCCATTCCATTTTCCTCACCCTTGTAGTTCTCCACCCTCAAACCTTTTTCTCTTCACCCCTCTTCCTCTCCCTCCAATTTTAAATCTTCAATAGATCCCCTTCGGTGTTTCCATCGTCTATTTCAAGTGTGATTTCTAGTTAATTAATTGTTATGGTTCTACTCACTTAGTCACAGTCACCAAAGGGAAGTATAAGTATCATCTATATACTATTAGTTTTTTCATAATAGTACTTATTTTCATCTCCCCAATTTCACCCCTTATTTATAATTTGAGGTGAGTAAATGAGTAATAAGGAGGCTTCCATGATGTTGAATGAATCAATAGCTATCTCATATCTTCTATCTCTTTACCTAGATAGAACCATGACGTATTCTACTCTTCCTAAGAAAATATCCCTGCCTGAACATTAACTTTTTTGCAACTACCTTTTGTAAGTTTTTGTCCTTTTTATTGTAGTGTAGAGAGTCTTCAACACGAGGATATACAACTTCCCGATATCTTCTCAACATATGTTGCTATCTCTATTATGTTTTTGATTTCTCCATTTGTTCTTTGGGATCTTCTAAAGTTTCTTCAGGAGTGGAAGAAATCATAATGGTAAGGGTGGAAGAAGATACCATAGAACAATGGTAGGGGTATCCTGGGTAGATTGAATCATGGGAATCATGGTAGGAGTGAAAGGAGTTGTTTTCTTGGTCGAAAATGAGATGACCCACTGGAATATGTAGTGGTACATGAGATGGGGAAAATATTAGAATGAAAGGAAGATAAATCCTTGGAAAAGAAGTCAATATTGAAGGTAAGTCTATATATATGTTCAACCCTTTAGAAGTAATCATCTCTATGAAAGAGATGGGATGTTGAGGGAATCTCTTTATTATATTCCTAGTGATGGTTGTAGAGATCATAACGGATGATGGGG
Organism: Taxus wallichiana var. yunnanensis; assembly: GCA_018340775.1. Lineage (NCBI taxonomy): Eukaryota > Viridiplantae > Streptophyta > Pinopsida > Cupressales > Taxaceae > Taxus > Taxus wallichiana. The sequence goes on from CM031242.1 coordinate 753,641,701, forward strand.
GTGAAAAGGGAAAGGTTATGAAAGTGGATAAAGGTGAATAGGAAATAATTGGTGAAGTTACAATGGTAGATGAGGGAGGAGAAATGAAAACAATGGGCAAAATGGTGCAAGAAGGAAGAGAAGAAGAAACATCTATAAGAGGAGTACCTTCAATAATCATAGTAGAGGCATGAGTAATAGTACTCATCATAGAAAATGTAGAAATAGTTGAGATAGGGATTTACAAATGAATTGTACAAGGGAATGCAATAATGCTCTAACTAGCTAAGATGTTATCAACCTCCAACCGTAGGTATATGTATTGGAAGTATTGAAATTGATGGAAAATGCGACATTGAACCACAAGTCTAGCTTGAATGGAGGAAAAATCCTCTCCTATTTCTCTTGATATTCTTGTTGTTGGAGAAGGAGGTGGATGAACAATTATTAATATACTCCTCTACAAATCATCCCATGTTTTATTAAGATAACCTTGAGGTGATTAAGCTTTGGCTCGCTTTAGATCCTTAAGTATCTCTTTAGGTTTTATTTTACCTAGCACCTCATCCACACCGATAATGGTCATCACTAGAAGGAGAGTGTCCATAAGCATTAGGGTTTGAAAATGGTTGGCTACCTATCCTCAAGGATCCTATTTTTGAAAAGACTTACTTCCAAGTCATCATATGACCTATGCCACTTACAAAGCTTTGTAGTGAAGGGTAAGTGGTGAATCAATCTTCCCATTGAAAAGGAGAGATATGAACAAGGAGTTTGTGAAACCAACTTGCACCATCCCCAATACCAATCTCAAACTTCCAAGCTACTTCAATAGTATTTATCCTTTCAAAGACTTGTCTCGGGAAATATGTAAGGGAGGTTTCAAGCATCCTTTAATCCAAATAAAGGTATGATATTTGTAATACATACATGATCTAGTGAGTTTATTCTTGAAAATTTGGGAGCATTCTAGGTATCTTGAATCCATGAATAAAAAAGTAGAAAATAGGAAAAATCTTAACAATTTTCCTTGATTGTAAGCACATGGTTATGGCTTTACAATATAGAAAAACATATGCACTATGGAAGTAGATGTGGGCATCCAATTATAAAATTGATCATTAAATGTGTGGGAGTTAAAAATGGGTCCACTAAGTGTCGGCGAAAATAATTTGTCACAAGGAAAAATTAGTGATTTTCACGAACGCTCCGGGACTAGATCCTCCTCTTGGGAATGGGGAGGCTCCCATTTATTGAATGTGGGAAAATTAAAATATGTGGTGGTTGTTAGGTCAGGGATCACACATGAATATTCCACTAAACTTGTGGAAAATTGCTTGTATAGAATACAAGGGAGGAATTTTCTTGGAGAGAGGTGAAGGGGAGATAAGAATATGGAGAGATAGGGTTAAGGTAGTGAGTTGGCACTAAAAAACTTTGCTGACATTAACTAGAATAGGTCCACATCCAATAGAATGAAATAACTATGTAAGTCTATGCCCGAGAATCATCATGTGATTACGCACATGACCTCCTGAGGTTGTAGCTTTGGGACAACCAAAATGAGTAAGATTGCGAGAATGTTGATGGGAAATAATGTAAGAATCGAGACTAAGATTGGGTAGTGTGAGTTCCTAGTAGTTGAATTAGCCAAAGGGGAATTAGAGGCTATGTACAGGTAGCGTAAGTTCCCTATTGTTTAATTGTTTGATTTGATTTGTTTGCTAAACTACGTTGAAAGTTTGTTTTAAATAAATAAAGAAAGTAAATTCAACATAAATAAAAGACAAGTGTGTTTAATCTTTTAACTAACCAAATTCATTCCCAATTAATTAAATAAAATGAAATGAAATACCATCTATTCTATTTGTTTGAACAAGAAATGAATTAAAAGAAAACCAACTAATTAACCAACATATTTTTGTATTTTTCAGAGTTTAAATGAAACAAACAAATAAACTATTCTATAGACACATGAAACTAATTAAAATAAAATACTACTACTTCTAATAAAATAAACTAAAAACAAAGAATAGCCGGATGTGGCTATTCCTTTATTGCAAGGTTTTCTGACAATTCTATTCTAAAAGAATGTACTCAAAATTATTAATCTAAATAAAATAAAATAAACATCTTCTAGAAAAGCTTCTGCCTCAAGTTTTTGGAAAGGAAAAGCTTCTCAGAAGCAATTTCCTCTTTGTCGTATGAACTTTCCCTAGCAAAATTAAATCTAAACTAGTTAAAAGAAATAAAAGACGTGAAAGGATTTATTCACTTCTTCCTCCAACTATTTTCTCCAGCAGATCCACAAGGATGAGTTGGGAAGAATTTATCAAGGGAAGATGTATGCAAGAAATGTTTTGAAAGAAATACTAGAAATAAAATAAATACATTTGGGAAGTGGTGAAATATTCTCGCTTCTACAATTCTACCAACTCAAAACAAATGCATTATTTCTATTCGACAAATACAAATTAATAAAGCCTCAAAGAATTCAAGGAAACCCCGACCTTGTTACTATTATATTGTGGTAGCTTCCCAAAGATGAGATGTGTTTTTTTATCTCCCCATATTTGTATCTTCTTCCAAAGATAAAGTCCAATTGATCCAACAATGCATAGATGTTGGTCGCTAGCAAAGAAAACCAAATCTGGTTGTGGCTGGCTTGGTGCAAGAAACGAATGAAAGTAAATGGTAGGAAAGAAAAGAGCAAAGAGCTAGTTGTCTGTGTGGTTCCTCTCAAAATTTTAGTAGCATAACTTAACCTCAAGAATATGAAAAATCCAACCCATCATACGGGTAAAAGTTTATATTTTTATAAAATATGGGAAAGAAGAAGTCAATTACATGTGTCAATGAATAAGTGAAAAATAAAAAAAAGGAGAGGTAGTCAACATTATAAACATAGTCAAACAAGAAGAGAAAATCAATATGATTCCAACGAGTCCAAAAATAGGCAAAACGGTTGAGAAACGAGTGAGAAAATCACTCCGAAATCCAAACATGTGTCAAAAAAGCGTGTTTTAAGTCTATGATTATAAGTGACAGGATCGCCGGTGAACGCAGAGGGGTGGTTATGCAATCGCCGAGGTGGTTGCATAACGTCGGGTAGTTACACAATCGTTTGCTTAGACAAAGAAAAAGCTAAAAGCGGTCTTACAAGAAAAATTAAAGTTTGCAGACAAAATAGAAGGGTTGATTTGAGTCAAAGGAGGGATGCAAAGAATAGGGGGAAGGATATGGACCTCATTTTTACCTTGGAAGAAGTTTTTATCATCATTGGAGATTTTACCATTCCAACAATATAACACCATGTAATTTTGGGTGTGTACATATTCCCCCTCGGAGAATCATTTTAGCCATGAAGAGGCGTAAAATGTGAAGTCCGAGTATGGCACTCATGTTGTCACTCATTCCGAATGGTACAATTTTTGAAAATTTTAATTTTTTTGGATAAGATGCCCGTGTTGTGGCTATCTCGGGTGAAATTGGATAACATAGAAGGGTTTGTATCAAAGGACTTACATAGCCGACTCAAAAGACCCATCGACTTGGTGTGATGAGTCGCACAAATGGGTGGTCGAGTTGTTATTACCCACTAGCAAAAGGATGGAAAACATGCCTCCATGCATCTTATCATAGCTGCATGGATCCTAGGGATTATATATATATGTTCAAGGGATGGTGTAGGCAATTGTTCCAACTCGAAGTTAGCTCATTGAGCTTATTGGTGAGTAATCCGAATAAAACCGAGCTATGTAAAAAAACTCCGCCGAACTATTTCATATGTTGATCGAGCCATTTAGCAACATAAACCGAGCTTCATTCTTAAGGCCGAGCTATTTTCACTATGCACCGAGCTATGTGTGAAGGAAACTGAGCCATGTAACTATGCACTTGACTATTCGTTTTTCTAAATGGATCGAGCTCTATGGAATGGCGAGCTAAGAAAAAGGAGACCGAGTTGACATTGTTGTTGGGATCACACAATAGAGGTCCGAGTTGCCTTATAAGGGGTGGAGTGAGCTACGTTGCATGGGGAAAATCACTCTATCAAGCCATCTAGAGAACAAGGAGTCGAGTTTTGAATTGAGATTCGAGTCAATTAGAAATGCAATATGGTGAGCTATCTCAAGAGAGGTGGAAATATTGAGGTGATGATGAACCGAGACATTACTAAGAGTGAACCAAACCAATTTGCATTTCAATGATGAGCCAAGTTGCATACTAGGTAAACGAGCTCACAAAAGTATTTAGTAAGTAAGATTGAGTTGATCTCGAGGGTTGAGAAGATTTAAGACATGGCAGGAATGGTGATCGAGCAATTGTGGTTTCTAAATGAGTCGGTTGAGTTGTATAACGGCTCAATGAGATCACATATGTTCCCAAGATGGTTCATATTACAGATATTAAAGAGATCGAACCAATGTTGAAGAAACACCAACAAGTTTGATATGGAGTGTTGATCCATTATAAAGCACGTATGCAAGTCGGGAACAAAAAGTGTCGGGACAAGTTATTCATTAATGGGCGAATTTGTTTATCATGACAATGCACCACAAGCTAGTCATTTTAAACCCTCTAAGTTGTTTGTAAATTTCGTGAAAATTTAGAGATCGACCTCTGTGCATAAATTGTGGGAAACATTTTCCCAGTAGCTTGCTATTAGTGGAGAAAGGTTAAAAATCTATGTATACGAGAAGATCTGTAATGCAATATCTCGAAGGACCTTTCAACATTATAAACACACACACTTTTGTCTAGAAAGAAGAAAAATCTCTCGGAGTTTCCACACTAAGATGAATGAAGAGCTTCCTATCAATTACAAAGTAAGTCTTCAAGTGGTTTTACTTCACCCTAGTATTGGATCACAATTGCTCTTGGTAACTCTTGGCAGCTATTTCTTGAGTAGAGGGTTATTGAAGTATATCAATCGCCTAGAATTTCTATGGGATGCTATCAAAGTTCAAAAGTTTGAACTTGAAGTGGGAAGGTCCGAGTTTGAGCCAAGAGTGTGGCCAATGTGGGTTTGAAGGGCCCAAATGTCCCATGGGAAATTTGTACGTAGAAAATCCGAAGAATGTGCAATGCAATATTATGTGGGAATGGTGGAAGATTGTCTCGCACGTCCCAAGTGAACTTGGGACTCACGTGCGGGCAGAAGCCGAATTGGCCAAATAGGTGTGTGTGGGTATACCGAGTTGAAATTGCCCTAACATACATACCGTGTCACGTACGTGCTTGCTAAACATGTGATTACCGCAATGGTCTATTGCTGGCGGATGGCCAGTCAACATCTCGGGCGAGTCAACATCTCGGGATGAGTGGGATGAGCGGCTCATAATACTCACCGGGGTAGACAGTGTGGGGATCATCATGGTAGTCAGGAATAGCTTGCAAGAATGGTATAAATGAATATGAATCGTGACACCCAAGACTGCATAGCACATGGAGTAGGAGGTATAAAGTGTTCGACAATACAGGGAACCAACTTGACCGAGCTGACCGAGCTGGCTATGTTAATGCCAAACATTGTAAAAGGAGAAAAATATTTTAAAATGATCTTTCCAGCTACCTAGAATTTAATACATAACCCGTTGAATAGAAGCAACCATGGCAACATAAAACAACTACTTGCACTCGGAAGCTCATAACTTGAGCAATTTGTAACAAAATCACACAAATAAATAGTCGTTGGAATCGTAACTCTGAGATATATTCAAAAATAATAATAAAATGAAGAATTGATGTGGATTTTATGAATAACTTTATAAAAAAACTCAGTCTAGGATGAGGGTTTAATGGTGGTTGAAAGTACAATTAAAAGGCATAGGTATCATTCTCTCCAACCGCAGGTCATGGGACAACATGAAGCAAAAGTAAAATCCTCATCTAAGTGTTCACCAAGTTGAAATGTATTTAATTAATTTGTTTATCAAATTAATTAAATATTATACATCTGTAAATTGTAATGTAACATATAACTCAAGTTGAGTCAACTTGAGATTGGGATTGGGGTTAAGGATTAGTCAGGTGGTTTCATAACTGCTTTTTGGAGCCTAATGACTATAAAAGGCTATGATGTAATTGTAAAAGGGTCTCTCTCTCATATTTCTCCTTCAAAACTCTTTTGAGGAGTTCTTCTATTCTATCCGATGTTGTTGGATCGGATCACGTAACTTTGTGTGTACATATTTTTTCCTCAGGAATACAATGCTTTTTATGCTAATGTGTAAATGGTTTCAATTACAAAATCGATAGTTTGTAATTGAATTGTTGATATTGTTGTTCCTTCATAGTATGTTTGATGCTTAGGTGATTAGACTTTGCACTGATGTCAGAGTATGTGGACTTTGTGCCATATCAATATGTTCTGAAGGAGATGAAGACTTTGTGCTTCTCATATTTCACACTCATTGTATTATTTTCCATCTGATAGAGAAGTTCTCCTTTTGTGTAGCTTTCTATTTGCAATCTGCACTTCTCTTTCCACATTCATTCTTCCTTTCTCTTCATATTTTTCATTTCTCAATTTTGCTGCCCTTTTTGTGCTTTCTGGTTAAAAGCACTAAAAATAAAAATCATATCATACGAGGGAACTGCCCCTCTCACAAAGTAGAGGAAATTTCACCCTATCCAAAGGTAAATTTCCTAACTGTTGTTGATTTTTGCATACTTCCATTGGGCATATTCAGTGGCAAAAATATAACCAACAATTTTTGGCGACTCTATTGGGGATCAAACTTCTATCACGTTCATTCCCTCAATCTAGGAACCTTCCCAGGAATGAAGGCAAGATGAAAAACAACTATTAGTCCACACCAATGAGTGACATTAGCAGTGATGGGGATGAAGATCGAGATCTCCCTATTCAAAATTTTCAAGCTCTAGTTAGTCCAGAACAGGCCCAATTTCTACATAACTTCTACAGAGGTATGAATCCAAGATTGATTTCACAAACACCGCTGCAACTTGTTGAAGACAAGCAAGTAAGAAAAATATTTCCAGAATGTGCTAATGTTCCATATGCAAAAATAAAGCCACTATTGCACCTATGCCATCTCTAAAAAAGAAACTAACAATGCAAGAAAGGAAGGATAGATTGAAAGAAATTGCTGCATGTGATGATCCAATGATTAAATATTTGTGGCTTAAATATCAAGAAAGTGCTACAAAAGGCGAAGGATGAAAATAACACCTACAGATGATAAAAATCCATATAGCTGATGAGAGAAGTACAAAGACAATATAGCAAATTTGTAGGCATGTGAGGAGGCTAAACAAATTGAAGAACAATCAATTAATGAATATGAGACACTTTATAATGAAGAGGAAAACATTCAAGTTCCAAAAGCTTCTCATGATGATTCTCCATATTACAAGGTATTTATTCCTCAATGCTACCTCAATTCCACCAATGAATGTCTTCTTATTGCTCCACTGATGCATGCCAATTTAATATTCCCTCAAATGATGAAGAAGACAAATAACTTGAGGCTTCATTTCAACCTGAAATAGAGTTTTTAGAAGATATGTCATGCACCGAGGTTGAATGTCCTTGGTTTGAAAGAAATGATCCTATGCTAGTGGAAGTTGATGTTCATCATGAAAAAATGGACAAGAATTTTCTCTCTCCTATGATTGAAGAATTTCAAGACACTGAGATGAAGGTCACTATTGACAATTCTCTTGTTGTTTTGAGTTCTTTCAATGACAAACAAGTGTCTGTACCCAAAGAAAAATAAATCAATGAGATCACTAGTCCTCCTGTCATATTTATTGATAAGATGAGCACACATGAGCCTTTTTGCAGTCCTTCAAAACAAATAGAAAATGGAAATCCTTGCCTGGAATCTTTTCTTCACAATCATGATTGCATCGGTCCTGTTATAGTCTAGTTCATAGAATATAAGCAGGAGGAAAAAGATGATTTTTTGATCAATTTTTACCTACTCTCATAACCTTTAAATTCCCTTCTATCTATGAAGATAAATCAGTAATATCATTTGTACCTAAGAAACAAGATCCTCCAGACTAGAAAGCAAGGGTGCTGATTTTGTAAAAACAATAGCTGTATTTTTCATGAGCAGGGTAGAAATTACACAGATTGTAGAATGTGATAATACTTTTCCTCTTGAGGATGGTTACAAATAAAATTCAATGGAAGTGCATGTTCCTCATGAACCGTGTCATGATGATAGTTGCAATCTTCACACAGATGTTATCAACACTTCATTAAAACAGGAAGTTGGTGCTATAAGGATTGGATTTTCTCAAGAACTAGTTTTTCCAAGTTTAGTGGTGTACAAAAATTAGTATGGAAGCAGCCTAGGGTTGTACAAGATTTTGTATGACACTATTCCTCCACCTTCTCATTGTCAGAAGAATAAAAGTTTCGGGTAGACATTCAACCCTTCGGAGGAACTCGAATATTTTTGCATGGAGCATCATCATATGGATGGTCTACTTATTTCAATTTTCCTTTTAAGCCACACAATGCTCCTAGGATGTTTGGGCAGATTCAACTGATCATTTTGGTTCCCAGTACCTCATACTTTTAGTGTGATGTTTCACAAAGGTACATATTTTTCTCAGCCTAGGTCTCTAGAATTGTGTAGATTTTGTACAGTCTTTCTTCTTCCCCTTGTAAATATCCTCTTCCTTCTTTGTACATACTTTCCCAGTTTTGGATTGTTTCCCTTCCTGTTCCTTTTGTGTGTCATGTACTTACTTTGCGTTGTGTGTTGAGAGAAAGTCTCCTTGTATTAAACCTTGGCCCAATGGATAAGGCACTGGTCTATTTCAAAATTGGAGATTCTGGAGTTCGAGCTATGTCTTGTTTGCGTGGTGCTCAATCCAAGCCATGTCCCCAGAAAGAGCCAATTGTTGTCACTCTTTCCGAATGGTAAATTTTTTTGGATAAGATGCTTGTGTTGTGGGTATCCGGGTGAAATTAGAAAACAGAGAAGGGTTTATATCAAAGGACTTACATAGCTAACTCGAGAAGACCCATCGAGTTGGTGTGGTGAGTTACAAAACGGGTGGTCGAGTTGTTATTACCCACTAGCAAAGTAGGATGGCAAACATGCCTCCATGCATCTTACATTAGCTACATGGATCCTAGGGATTGTATATATATGTTCAAGGGATGGCATAGGGAATTGTTCCAACTCGAAGTCAATTCATTGAGCTTATTAACGAGCAATCTAAATAAAACCGAGCTATGTAAAAAAAAACTCCACCGAACTATTTCATATGTTGATCAAGCTATTTAGCAACATAAATTGAGCTTCATTCCTAAGGCCGAGTTGTTTTCACCTTGCACCGAGCTATGTGTGAAGGAAACTAAGCCATGTAATTATGAACTTGGTTGTTCGTTTTCTAAATGGATTGAGCTCTATGGAATGATGAGCTAAGAAAAAGGAGACCGAGTTGATCTCGTTGTTGGGCTCACACAATAGAGGGCCAAGCTGCCTTATAGGGGATGGCGTGAGCTAGGTTGCATTGGGGAAAATTACTCTATCAAGCCATCTAGAGAACAAGGAGTCGAGTTTTGAATAGAGATTCGAGTCAATTAGAAATGTAATATGGTCGAGCTATCTCGGTAGAGGTGGAAATAATGAGGTGATGATGAACCGAGAGAGTGCTAAGAGTGAACCAAACCAATTTGCATTTCAATGAGCGAGCCAAGTTGAATACTAGGTAAACGAGTGACACAATAATATGGTAAGTAGGATCGAGTTGATCTCGAGGGTTGAAAATATTGAAGACATGACATGAATGGTGATCAAGCGGTTGTGGTTTCTAAACGAATTGGTTGAGTTGTATAACGGCTCGATGAGATCATATATGTTCCCAAGACATTTCATATTGTAGACATTAAAGAGATTGGAACCAATGTTGAAGAAACACTAGCAAGTTTGATATGGAGCGTTGATCCATTGCAAAACATGCATGAAAGTTGGGAAAAGAGTGATATGATGAGTTATTCATTAAGGGGAATTTTTTTTTATCATGATAATGCACAACGAGTTGGTCCTTTTAAACCCACCGAGCTATTTGAAAATTTCATGAAAATTTAGAGATTGAGCTCCGTGCCTAAATTGTGTGAAAATTTTTCCCACTCTTCGCTATATCGGTGGAGAAAGGTGAAAAGCTATGTGTACTAGAATATATGTAATGTAGTATCTCGAAGGACCTTTATGTAATATAAACATACACACTTCTATCCAGAAGAAGAAAACTCTCTAGGAGTTTCCACTCTAAGATGAATGAAGAGCTTCATATCAATTACAAAGTAAGGCTTCAAGTATTTTCTTTCACCTCTGGTATTAGATCACGATTGCTCTTGGTAACTCTTGGCTGCTATTTCTTGAGTAGATGGTTATTGAAGTACATCAATCATCCGGAATTTCTATGGGATGATATCGAGTTCGAAGTTTGAACTTGAAGTGGGAAGGTTTGAGTTCGCGCCAAGAGTGTGGCCAATGTGGGTTTGAAGGGCCCAAATGTCCCATGAGACATTTGTGTGTAGAAAAGATAAAGAGCCTACAATACAATAATATGTGGGAATGACAGAAGATCGGGTCCCTCACGTCCCAAGTGAACTTGGGAATCACGTGCGGGTAGAAGCCAAATTGGCAAAATAGGTGCGTGCGGATAAGTCAGTTGAAATGGCCCTGAAGCCCATGTGAAGTGCATTTTGCTAAACTGTGATCACCGCAATGGTCTATTGTGGGTGAATGGTCATCAACGTCCTAGGTGAGTCAATGGGATGTCAAGCACCGGAGGATGAGTGGCACACCCACATGGAAATAAGGTAATACTTGCACAGTGTAGAAAGTTTGGGGATCATCATGGTAGTCGGGAATAACTCAAACCTTTGCAAGAATGGTCCAATGGTATAAAGGAAGATGAATCATGACACCCAAGACGGTGACCAATGTAGCATATCACATGGAGTAGGTGGTATAGCGGCGGTAGCAGCTATAAGCTAGTGCTATGAAGTGTTTGACAATACATGGAACCAACTTGACCGAGCTAGCTATGTTTATGCCAAACATTATAAAAGGAGAAAAATATTTTAAAATGATCTTTCCAGCTACCCGTAAATTAATACACAACCCCATTGAATAGAAGCAAGCCTAGCAATATAAAACAACTACTTGCACTTGGAAGCTCATAACTTGAGAAATTTTTAACGAAATCGCACAAATAAATAATCATTAGAATCGTAACTCTAAGACCAATGCACAACAAACAAGAAAATTAAGAATTGATCTAGAGTTTGTAAAGAACTTTACTGAAAAAAATTGGTCCAAGATGATGGTTTAATGGTGGTTTAAAGTACAATTAAAAGGCATAAATATCATTCTCTCCAACCGCAGTCATGGTACAACATGAAATAAAAGTATAATCCTCATCTAAGTGTTCACGAAGTTGAATTGTATTTAATTAATTTGTTTATCAAATTAATTAAATATTATACATCTGTAAATTGTAATGTAACATATAACTCAAGTTGAGTCAACTTGAGGTTGGGATTGGGGTTAAGGATTAGTCAGGTAGTTTCATAACTACTTCTTGGAGCATAATGCCTATAAAAGGCTATGATGTAATTGTAAAGGGTCCCTCTCTCATCTTTCTCATTCCAAAAATCTTTTGAGGAGTTCTTATATTATATCGATGTTGTTGGATCAAGCTGCTATAACTTTGTGTGCATGATTTTTTCCTCAAGAATACAATGCTTTTTATGCTATTGTGTTAATGGTTTCAATTACAAAATTTGTTAGTCTACTTGTAATTGAATTGTTGATATTTTGTTCCTTCATAGTATGCTTGATGCTTAGGTGATCAGACTTTGTGTTGGATGTTAGAGTATGTGGACTTTGTGCCATATTAGTATGTTCTGAAGGATATGAAGACTTTGTGCTTCTCAAATTTCACAATCATTGTATTCTTTTCCATCGATAGAGAAGTTCTCCTTTTGTGCAACTTTCTATTTTCAATCTGCACTTCTCTTTCCACATTCATTCTTCCTTTCTCTTCATATTTTCCATTTCTCAATTTTGCTACCCTTTTGTGATTTCCGGTTAAAAGCACCAAAAATACAAAAAATCATATCGTACGAGGAACTGCCCTCTCACAAAGAAGATGAAATTTCACCCTTCCCAAAGGTAAATTTACCTAATTGTTGTTGATTTTTGAATACTTCCATTGGGCATATTCAGTGGCTAAAAATATGAGGGCTCATCACCGAGAGCTAGGAAGGATGCAAGTTTTATGATTTTGATGAATGAGGATGGTGAAAAATTAAAAACCTAAAACTCAATCGTAAGCAAGATTAATTAACTAGTTCAGAATGTGATTTGCTTGCAAGTTTATGTAGACTTAGATCTAAAGATGGCCTTTTGATGAGGCCATAAATTACCATTATTTTGTCCTTCCAAGTTACCTTTGAAAGTGGATTTAAATGTAATCTAGGAACTTATAGTTTTCTTGAGATAGAATATAGGATATATATCTTGTTCATTCTTTAGAAGTATTTTTTATCTATTTTGTTGACTAATACTATTGATTGTTTAGGAAAGATGCAAAGTCTTGTGTATGCATGCCATAAAGGAAAGATAATAATAGTTTTGGGAAAAGTGGAATTTATAATAAATAGTATATCTAAACTCAAATATGATTTCATATCCAGATTCCTCTTAGAAAATTATGCAATTTCAAAAATAATCATCTCAATCCGAGATCGTGTGCAAAAGTTATATATGTTTTTAGTTAGCTCAAACAATTGGAGTTAGCTCCGGAACTTGTAGTTTTAGTTAGGAACAATTGGAGTTAGCTCTGGAACTTGTATTTTTAGTTCCAAAACTTGCATATTTAGTTCCGAACTTGCAGTTTTAGTTTCAAAACCTGCATAAAATGAGGAATTGTGAATAATCAGAGAATCCAATGGGAAATATGAGAGAGGTTTTTTTTCATAGAAATGTGTTTAACAAAACCTTATTCATATTTGCTATAGGTTTTACCAATAAGGAGAAATCTAACTTTTAGTGAGCTGTAGTCCAAGGGAAAAGTGTATCAGATGAGCACCAAAAGTTCCACAAATAGAAACAAAAAGTCAAATGGAAAATATGAGAGAGGTTTTGTTTATAGAAACATGTTTAACAAAAACCTCATTCAGATTTGCTACAAGTTTTACCAATAAGGAGAAATCTAAATTTTAGTGAGTTGTAGTCCAAGAAAAAATGTATTAGACGAGCACCAAAAGTTCCACAGTCAAAAAACAACAAAGTCAAATGGAAAATCCGGGAGAGGTATTTAGTCAAAGTAATGTTTTAAGGAAAAAATTCTTCCAATAAAGTAGGATAGTAAAATTATTGTGATTCTTGTTACCAAAAAGCAAGGAGAAGATTTGGGAGCAAATCTTCCTAAAATAAGCAAGATAAGATTTGACTCTAATAATATATCTCTCTCCATATTTTGTGGAGATGAAGATCTTAGTTGTTAGGATTGGAATAAAGATAAGATTATATTATATTTCCCAAAATAATAAGTTGGTTGGATGCATAAATTATAAATGCAACCTTCCACACTCATATATGTAATTTTTACTACCAAGAATAATATATCCGTTCTTCCTCATTAATCTTCTGAGAGAAATTATTTTCTGATTTTGAATTAAAAGTATGAATTAAGTCCTCTTCTAAGGAATGATCTGGCCACTCATTCCAAGGAAGATGGATCCATGTGTTATGTTCATTTATTTATTTATGTCGTTTTCCTTTTGTTGAGATTTCTGATTTTATGTTATGTAATTCTTCTGTCTGTACAATTTATTTTGTGAACCTATAGGTGTCATATTTATATTTCATTTATTTTTTTAGCAATTTCATTTATGCAAAGTGTGATTTATTTCATGCAAACTTTATTTCTGCAAGTGTGCCTTTACATTTATGCATGTGTGATTTATTTTATGCAAGTTTGGATTGTGTTTAATAGAGTTGTTTTCTAAAGATATTTTTTCTCTTAAGGCATACAACTATTGGACACCAACCCTGGATTGACATTATTAATGAAGAGGATTGATGACCCTCATCACCTTTTGATTGAAAAAATCTTGTTTTAGGGATTAACTCTTTTGCAACATACACATCTAAGTCACTTTCTTGGGATTTTTAGGATTTCAAAGAACTTTTTATTCGTTGAATTATTTACAACTTATTGATTTATTTGATGGGACCCCTACATCTTGCCCCATGCTACTAGTAAGAAACATGGTATCATCGCTAAGGACAAGACATAGGTGAGTAAGGGAACTTCCCTCCTTTCCCATCCTCACGCTACCATTGAGAAGTGTGGGCCCATCACTAAAGGTTGGTACGGAAAAGAAGTGTAGTTTTTATTTTGAAATGAAAGCAATTTTGTGTTTATTGTTGATTTATCTTTTTTTATTGGTTTTAGAATTGTGCTTTTGGGAAGGAACACTTTTCCCTAGCCTCAAGCCCACGTAACTAGTAAGATGCGAGGGATCACCACCAAAGGTTGAGATAGGTGGACAAGAAATCTACGTTAAATGCTTAGATTGCTTCGTTATAAACAAGGTTTTAGGGAAAGATGTGAAATCAAAAAGCTTCTAGAACAGACTATGGGCAAAGACACCTGAGCTAGAGGAAACCATGAATAGAACTAAGTGTGCGAGTCTTGATAGAATCAATGTCAAAATTCTATCTGAAATGCTAAAATGATGAAGAGATTAGAACAATTTTGTGATGATATGATGGATACTTGAAGAAGTATGATTGAATGTTTTTGTAATTTTTTTATTTTTTTAAAAATATGCTTGAAAAGTAAGTTCCAGTTTACAATTTCACAATATGATAATACAGATGGTATATAGTATGGATGCAATAATGTACAAGTGGAGATGCATACTAATTATGCATAAAAACATTTAGGGTGAAGCCAATTGACATATGTCAAACTCCTCACCTCCCAAGGTCTTGTTGAATATTTTTGCACTAGTGTAAAAATAGGCAACTCGAAACTTTGTTACGATGGATAGCATTGGTGAAGTATACCTAAGCTAGGGGAGGTTCTTTCAGACAATATTGTTTTGTTGAATTACTTAACGATTACATGAAATCTGCAACTATGTGTGCTGTTACAAAACATAACAAATCACATAGTCTACAATTTCATGTTATCTTCAGCAAAAGAACACAAAACCCCAAGGATAGTTGTGTTGTCTCAATGAAGACATCGAATTGCATAATAGGTGAAGTGTTAAGTTTTTGAACAACAAATATAATCGGATTGTAGAAATCCGAGTTCATTATGTATGTTACAAGTATCCTTTAATGTTCTTTCCTTCATGATTAAGACATTCAATTATATTATTGGGTTGTTTAGTTCATCATACAATCCATATCATAAAGTAGAAATGTAGAAAGAAATACACAACTCAATTTCACAATTCAATGTTTTATTCATAAGGAATTTCAAATGTTCCCACACAAGTCATGGGATGTAACTGAAAATTAAAGTACAACTACTGAAATAAGAGGTACATATGCATGAAAGAGAAAATAAAGGAGTATGAGTGAACCCATAATTTCCTTGGAGGTTTCTCCTTCGGTTGATGCATCTTCATCTTCAACTTTGTTCCCTCTCCATCTTCACTACTGAAAGCACTATACCTGAAAATAGAAAAGAGAAAACTATCAGTTTATGAGCTCAGGGTACAATCCATATTCCTATTCTATCCTAATTTGTGCATATGGATCTCTTAACAATAGGACATATAAATTACATGAAGATCAAACAACATACATGATTTACTCACTCGAAAAAGAAGAGAGAAGAAAAGAAAAACCATGGATATAAGAGAGGCCAAAAAGCTTAAATATTTTCTAACAATTTTCTTAAGTGTGCAGAAATAAGTTGCAGCCTAAGAAGAAATAAATCATGTCTTACATTCCTCACTAGAGATAAAGATTACAGAGTTCAAATACTTCTATCATATGGTACATGAAGTAGATAATTCAAAAGTACATATTGGTATGAAGGAAGAATGCAACTCAAGGTTCAACAACTATTTTAGAAATAGAAGAAGTTGCATTACAGAATAGAGGAGAGACTTGTAGATAAAAGTACATGGTCCAGATTACGAAAGAAGAAGAAGAGTCAAAATTTAAAGGCTGAAGTTAACTGGAAAGAGAAGATTATAGCTAAAAAAAAATGAGAAGGAAATCTGGGAAAATTTTGACAGGGCTTCGCCATGTAAAATGGACATTTACATCTTTCCATCATGTTGTTTTTAACTAATACATGCTTTAAAAGTCTGTATGTAAATCAAATAAGTGATACAAAAATAGAAAAGCATGCCATGATTAAGATAACAATCATTATGTTTCATTTTCCAACAAAAAATCAACTTTAACAGAAAAAGTGTTACATCATGTATTCAAAATCGTAAAGTACATCTATTACAAATTTAAACAAAAATAAAAGAAGGAAATCTGGGAAAATTTTGACAGGGCTTTGCCATGTAAAATGGACATTTTAAATTTTCCAGCATGCATACTAAAGCTATAATGAAGCTCAAATACAATATTTAACTAGAAAATAAATGAACTACACTTTCAGTCATCAAATTGAAGGACTTTGGAGCATTCATTACAGCTTAACAACTAAAGAAAATGAAGTTTTAAGGTAATCTTACAAAGTGCAACCATTCTATGAAGTTTAGTTCTCAAATGAAGTAGATTGGAGTGCACAGGAATGCTACCATATCAAAGAAGTACAACTATTTAAGCAAGGAATTAGATCAAGAAAAGATTAAGATCAAATTCATCACAGTAAACTAAGAACAAAGCTCAATTTATTAAACAATCATGTTTTACCAGCAAGATCAAACATGAGATAGAAGTTTCAGAGGACTCTAATACACTCATCCGAATGATGAGGACCAAGGTATGAACAGAAAGTCACTAAGGAATGCACAAATGACAAGGCACAAATGAAAATAGTGAACAAATGTTACAGTAAGTGAGAAGAATGTCATCCTCGAGCCATGATTAACCAAATCAGTGCACAAGTGAAAGAATGAAACATAATCAAATTTAATGGAGCTACAAAAGTTGAAGTGAACCAACAGATATCCTGAGGTACTTATGCAGATCCAAGATTTCAAAAGCACAACCATGCCAATGGAAGCTAGAGTTGTACAACTCAATATATACAAGTTTTGAAATGTGCTTCAACCCTTTAATATCTCAGTTGCAAATAGTATTGCACAAGAAAGAATACAAGTCTTCAGTAAAGTTCCAACTAGAAGGGTCAAATACATGTATTTCCAAACAA
This sequence comes from Taxus wallichiana var. yunnanensis, assembly GCA_018340775.1. Classification (NCBI taxonomy): domain Eukaryota; kingdom Viridiplantae; phylum Streptophyta; class Pinopsida; order Cupressales; family Taxaceae; genus Taxus; species Taxus wallichiana. Next base: position 753,659,047 of record CM031242.1, read on the forward strand.
GGAATCAAAAAAAGTAAAACCCAATTCAAAGAAGAAGTGAAACCCCAATATAGGTTGAATGAGGTTAAATGCATCAAGAGTTTTTCCTTTACTAAATAATGGTCGAGTTTGTACTGCAAGTAGATCCCAACGAGTCTTGAAAAGTAGAATAAAACAGACTTGGTATGCACGAGAAAATAGTATAAAACGCCCAGATCAAACAATGGAAACCTTGAAGTCAACAAGTAGAGATTGATCGTAAGCTACAGGATCTGAAATGAGCTAACTCAGAATGAGAAAAAGGAAGCCATTACTATTTTAAAGAGTTTTCCCATACAATAACTGAAACCCCAACTCGTGGGGGGTAATACAATCAAAGTCTCATTCAACAAGGTAAATATGGGTCGAAAATGCAGAGATTCATGCTCAATAATAGTGGCCTTTTTTAAAAATAGAACAAATGCATAGGGGAAGCAAAATCTTACCAGCTTTTTTAGCTACAAAAATGTTGCCCAAACAAAAATGGCAAGCTTATGTTTGAATCAAATTCATGAAACCCTCGAAGGTAGAGTTGGAAATCAAAGACCCATAAGCTTATTTAAGCTTAGAATGTCAAGTCATGCTAGAGATCACAAGAAACCAAGGTTTTTTCAAAGTGTTAGTGCTAATAAAGTTGAAATTATAAAAGAAATAGTTACAAAGTGTACACAAACAAGAGGCTCACCTTCTACTTTAATGATGACCATTAAAACTCGCAGGCTCGAAATGAAGACCCGTAACTTGAAATGAAGCGAAAATCCTAAAACGGTTACCCAAAAACTATCTTCAGTAAAGTTTGAAGTCTCCATTAATGGATGAGAAGCACAAATTTATGCACAGAAATCCTCCATAGAGGCCAAATAGCAAGCTCAAGACAATAAAAATGGTGGTCTGAAATAATTTTTCTAGGGCTTCGCCACTCAGAGCGAGCAAAAGAATGACCAAATGATAGAGCTCAAGTGTTTTTCAACTCACCCAACTAACCTTGGTAAAACCTAACTCAACCAGGAGTTAGAGATCAACGTTCCAAGATCAAGCCATGCGAAGATCAAAGGCTGATAAACGATCCCCAAAATCAATGTGAATAACCATGGTTACGATGATAGTGCCACATTAAATTCTAGGTCAGAAACCCTAACCGAGGGTCAAAATCCAACCACTATGTCAATCAAAGTTAAAAGATCCACGGTGGAGAAGAAATAAGTACCAGATCAAAAGGCTAAGAAAATTTCAACAAATACCAAAGCAAACTTGACCTGAGTTAACCATGCCACCAACAAAGTTGCCAAGGGGTGAGTCATCGTCACGAGGGGGCCACTCATATTATTTTAAAATCATTGCATTTGACATATCAAAATGGGATCTCAACTATAGTCCGAGCACCGAATATTCCAAAATGCCAACCAAATCATGTTCATACAATGATCACCCAAAAGGTAAAATATAACCTTATTCCATTCAAAATACAAAAGCCAACAAGTGATTGCGTGGTCATATTTTAATCAAAGGTGGCCGAGTATGGCATGGTGTCCTTTTACAAAGTGCCACATATATATGTTTAAAACCATGGCAATGTCCCAAGTCTACAAGAAGGGCAAACTCAACAAAGACAAGTGCACCTACTAAGAGTGGTCCCCACATGGAGTTAGCACAGAACAAAGGTATTGTATTTTGTAAATGATATATTTAAAAGATGGCAAAATAAGTCATGTTACCATACTAGAAGACAAAGGAATGTCAACATCAGAACCTGGGCTTGGAGGTGGTCCCCATCAAGTAGATGTTTGGATGGATTATTTTTGCAAGTATTGCAAAAAATGTAATTGATTTTGCTCACTCATAGGGAGATGATTTTTGCATGCCTCCACAAAAGGATAGATCAGCAAGAGGACAAAATCTGCATGCACTAGGAAGAGAATTTCTCATCAAGCAAGATTTATTATTAGCAAATTATTCACCCATTCTTTTCTTAAAAATAGGACAATCAACTATAGTTTGATTGTATGTAATCAAAGGCTATTAATGCCTCTTTGTATTAGTTTGCTTTATTTTATTCCTTTATTTATTATTAAATAAAAGATAAAAATAGAATGCATGGGTGAGTACAACCTTAGTCTATTTTTAGGAAGGGTGGGTAAATTAATTTCGCTATATATTGTGTGCCTTGGCAAAGCACAAAGGAGGACCTTTTTAGATAAAGGAGGTCAAACAGATTTCGCGCTTTTGCCCTCTGAATGTGAAGTATTTTTGCCTTTCCAATTATTTGTAGTCTTGTGTATGCTCAATTAATCTTGTGGATGTTGAATTCCTTGATTAATCATCTTACCCTATTGCAAATTTTACTAATTTTTGCATGATATTAATGTGTATGTTTAAACTTAGCAAAGTATTTTTGTGATCTTTCCTCAATACATCAAAGAGTTTGCCCTTAATAATTTGTAGAAAATTGTTGCCTTGTGCATCAAGAATTCATTCCTATATCAGTTGTGCATGTACTCAGTCAAATACCTTATACAAGTTTAGTATATCACCTCAATTTTAAATCCTTTTACAGTCTTCTTTTACCCTCGAACCCCGTAAAATTCAGTTTAGGATACATCAACAAGGAACTGACCTTGATACGGAGAATCACCTCAAAATAGGCATACCACATACATGAGGTGTTTCCATTGTATCTACGAAAGAGAGAGATAAATTTGCAGGCTTAGAACACCTACAACCATCTCTCTATAGGGTGCACTTTCGAGAGATAACAGTACACAAATGATATGCATGATTTTTGAAGTTTTTGTTCTCTTGACAAGGGCCTACTACCTTGGGTTTAAACTTACAACCCTTTCCTACAATTGTATATATTTGATCATCTAACCTTGGCGTGAATCCATCCATTTGAAAGAGGTCTTTGTGAACCTCTTTGTCACATATGTGATGTATTGTTTTTTTAGCATGACTATATTACTCGGGTATGTTCCCTACGTAGGGAGTATTTGTTACATTTGACGTTTGTTGCGCTATTGGATTATGTTCCATAGACACAATAAGCTTGGATTTTGACATATTTGTATCTAGACCAAGGCTAGGAATGGAGGAATCCCTAGAGATGGATTTGATGGGTATCACTTTATTCTCAAAATCCTCTCCTTCCTTTATTATTTCTATCATGTTTACGCCTAGGCCGAGATCATTGGCAGGAAGAGAAGCTATACCAAGGAGGTTACCCATTCCTTGTGGTTCAAAGGGGAGAAGGATCGGTTCATCACTCTCTAAGAGTTTCATAATCTCGGCTATGGTTTTGGTGGACACAATTTCCACAAGATATCGCCTTACCTTTATCTATTTTTGCTACCTCAAACGTTTTTGAGTCGACTTCAACCTTTGGAATGCATGGGGTGTTCGTGACCAATTATTTCGATGGAAGTGGTTTGTTTAACTGATTCATAGGAAGTTCATATTGTGAATGGACCCTTGATTTCTTCTTGATATTTTCCAAATGTATGTCGAAGGGTTTAGGATCCTTGAGCAATGAAGAACTTTCACAGTGGAGAAATTTAACCTCTTGGAACAAAGTAGAGGGGTAGCCTTCATTCGATGAATCTAAGGTCTACCAAGGATCATATTATAATTTGTCTCCTTTTCAATAATGTAAAACTCCTTCAATATTATTTTCGTACTAAGGGAGACAGAAGAACTATAGTTCCAATTGAGGTAGCCTTAAGACTATCATACCCTCGCAACATGTTTATTGTAGAGAAGAAATTAGTCTCCCCATATCCAGAATTTTACAAGAAGTAGAATGGAGCCACATTCACAACAGCCCCATCATCAATCATGGCTCTCTCGATGCAATTATTATAAACCCAAACTTGTAGATATAACACGGGATCTCCTCTTTGGGCTATTTCAAAGCATCGATGGCATCTTGTTTATATAAAAAAAAATCCTATATCCTTATCACTATGTCTCAAAGGATATATGCTAAAGTCAATATAATTTATTTTAGCTTTAAGAGGAGGCGTAACATGGATTAAATGACCAATACCCAATGCATCAAGTAATAAGAAATGACACACGAGGGAATTATTTAACAAACTTAGAAACGAGATGTGAGAAAAGGTCTTGTTCAAATCCGATATCAAATCATAGGCTCCTATTGGTTTTGAGATTATAGGAATGTCATCTTTGTGAGAAATAATGAGTAGGAGGGGTTGCGAAACGTATTCTCTTTTCTCGAGTTATTGCGTTAATTTCGGTTCAACCTCTAACTTAACTAATCCCAAAATATTTGCATTGTTTTTTGTGCCGAGGTTTGGGAAACTCAAGAGTTATCATAAGTTGAGGCCTCATGGTCATTATTCCCTACAAGAATACCCTTGTTTATATTTTGAGGATTTGCCTTAACATCTTCAGGATGCTTAGGAACGAGTCTTGATAGATTCCTAGGTTTGCATTTCGAGGTGCGATGGGTCTGTATGATCAAAGTTGCAAAGTTCCTTTAGGATTTTCTAAGAACATGTCCAAAAAGAGCTGCATTTGATTCTTGGGGAGTATTTGTATGAACTTGTTGTAATCCCTATAAGTTCTAGTGTCATGACCAATAACACGATGAAAACCACAATAAATATTGGGATTGTAGTCTCTCATCCTTTGGCTCAACTTTTTTTGGTTGATTATAACCCGGCCGGTTGTAGTTCGAAACCTGGTTGATACAACCATAATTTGTTTCCCCTTGGCCATAGTTCTGGTATTGGTTCGGGCCTTGGTTTTATCAAGGAGGGAGATGGTTGACATCAACTGTGTTGATGAAGGAAATAGAATTACCTCTTTGATTGCCTGCGTTGTTTTCATTATTATTAGTGTTACCATTGTTTGTAAAACCAACATTCTTTTCTTGATTAGTAACACCATTTGTGGTAACACCACAATTGTGATTCAAGACCTTATGTCCTTGGTTGTTGGCTCTATTATTTTGATGGTTTACATTGTTTTGATTAGGGGACACCAATTTCCCATTAAGACCATAAGTCTTACGCCCACTATCGATAACAACTTGGTCGATTTGAAGTGCACCTTCTAACACTTCTTCGTAACTACGGAAAGGAAAATTTTGGACTTCTTCCTTGGTCTCTTGATTGAGAGAGTGAAGGAAAAGATCGCAAAGTTCCATCTAGTCCATGTTAGGTGCACTTGTAGAGGAGTAAATAACTTGATGCTATATTTGAATGAAATGGGCAGCAAATTCGATTTTCTCCGCATAATATGTAAAAATCCCTAATCCCTATTCGTAGTAACTTGTTCATGTCAAATGCTCTGATGAATTTGGAAACACGTTTTTAAAAGGAATGTATGGAATCTTCCAGAATCTAATAGTACTAGTCTAGGGAAATTCCTTCAAGGGTCTTTGGAAAATTTTAGCCACCACAACATCCCAAGGAAGCAATTCCCTGATAATAGAAGCATAAGCCTTGATATGAGCATTCGGGTCTCCTTCTCCCTTCAATCTAGGAAGATTAGGAAATGGGCATGGAAGCATGACACCCCATTTGGTAAAGTCAATGGGTTATTTCAAATATTCAATGTAAGTACCTATTGCGAAAGATTCCACCATTGAAGCTCCTTGGTGAGATGGTGGAGGAAGAATTGGATATGTTATAGTGTAGGCCTTAGTTGGAATGTATAGAGCTCCTTTATATGGAAAATAAGGAGTAGGGAAGGTATATGGGTCCATTTGGGGGAAATTTGCATACATATGCAGGTAAGGTAGAACAATATTAGGAAATAGGCTAGTGGGCGTGAAACCAGGGAACACCACATTACCTGATGGAGTGACATTTGAGAACGCACTTCCGGCCAACCCTTGCATAGGGTGATCATGATAAGGGTGAGGGCCCATTCCTAGGGTATCAACTCCGTGAGAATATCACCCAAATTTTATTGGACATGATAACCTTGTTGCACAAAATGTTGCATTAGTTGTGCGTTGATAGGGGTGTACCCTTTATTGTCAATGGGATGCCCCATGTTTTACCCTACTGCATAGGTCAGTTGTGAAGGTTGGGAACTCTCTAGTTCTCTAATCCTCCCTACTAAAGTGGAAATAACATCATGAGGTGAGGATTGAGTCTCTTGTTTTGGTGTTTGCTATGTAAGGTTTGGTTGAGAGGGCACATGATATCCTCTTATGAATTGTTCAACGTTTTCATTCTTGTTTTCCTTAAAATTAGGAGTCTCAAGATAGGTTTTCGATACATTGTTATTGAATAATTCTGAAGTATGAATCTTCATCCTATCTAAGGACTCATCTATTTGGAAAAGAGGATTAACAATTTGCGTAAAAATGTCATCTTTTGTTGATTGCATGGCAATGTGAGGTCTTGACAAGAATCTAGGGTAAGGATTTGTTCCACTTACAAAACCATGTTGTTTGAATTGGGTGGATTGTATTGCATGTTTAAAGGTTGATCAACCTCCTCTATCCTCACATAACTAGTGGGGTTTGAAACATAGCTAGGGGAGGCTTGCATGTTGTTGGTGTAGTTATTAGCCCATCGGAAAGGGAAGGGGATTATTGTGGTTGAACATTGGTGTAGTATCTATCAAATCCAAATGGCCCACCAAACTCTCTACCAGACATATTTTAGGAAGTATAAAATACCTACCAAAATAGGGGAAGAAATGGAAAGGTGAGGTAATAGCAATGAAAGAAAAGGAAATAAGAAGGAACTAGTCCTTCACGTTGGGTTCACCAATTTTATACGCCTGAGAATCAACATGTGATTCCTAGATGCACGTGACCTACCGAGGTCGTGACAAGACAACCAAAATGTGTAAGATTGTGGGAATGCTAATGGGCAACAATTGGAGAGTCATGGACTAAGATCGGATCGTGTGAATTCTTATTAGTTGAGTTAGCAAAGGTGAATTAAAGGATATGTACGGGTAGCGTAAGTTCCCTATTGTTTAATTGTTTGATTTGATTTGTTTGCTGAACTACGTTGAAATTTTGTTTTAAATAAATAATGAAAGTAAATTTAGCATAAATAAAAGACAAGTGTGTTTAATCTTTTAACTAAAAAAATTCATTCCCAATTTATTAAATGAAATGAAATGAAATGCCATCTATTCTATTTGTCTGAACAAGAAATGAATTAAAAGAAATCTAACGAATTAACAAACATCATTTTATATTTTTTAGAGTTTAAATGAAACAAATAAATAAACTATTCTATAGACACATGAAACTAATTAAAATAAAATACTACTACTTCTAATAAAATAAACTAAAAACAGAGAGAATAGTCGGATGTGACTATTCCTTTGTTGCAGGGTTGTCTAAAAATTCTATTCTAAAAGAATGTACTCAAAATTATTTATCTAAATAAAATAAAATAAACATATTTTGGAAAAGCACGCTTTGAGTTTTTGGAAAGGAAAAGCTTCTCAGAAGTAATTTCCTCTTTTCCATATGAACTTTCCCCAGAAAAAGTAAATCTAAACTAATTAAAAGAAATAAAATATGTGCAAGGATTTATTCACTTCTTCCTCCAACTAATTTCCCAAGAAGATCCACAGGGATAAGTCGGGAAGAAGTTATCAAGGGAAGATGTATGCAAGAAATGTTTTGAAAGAAATACTAGAAATAAAATAAATACATTTGGGAAGTGATGAAATCTTCCACTTCTACAATTCTACCAACTCAAAACAAATGCATTATTTCTATTCTAACAAATTACAAAATTAATTAAAGCCTCAAAGAATTCAAGTACAACCCCAACCTAGTTACTATTGTACTGTGGTAGCTTCCCAAAGATGAGATGTGATTTTTATCTCCTCAACTTTGTATCCTCTTCCAAAGATGAAGTCTAATTGATCCAGGAATGCACATATGTTGGTTGGTAGCAAAGAAAACAAAATTGGTTGTGGTTGGCTTGGTGCAAGAAACAACTGAAAGTAAATGGTAGGAAAGAATAGAGAAAAGAGCTAGTTGTCTGTGTGGTTCCTCTCAAAATTTCAGCAACATAACTTAACCTCAAGAATATGAAAAATCCAACCTATCATACGGGTAAAAGTTTGGCTTTTTATAAAATATGGGAAAGAAGAAGTCAATTACATGTGTCGATGAAGAAGTGAAAAATTAGAAAAAGGAGAGGTAGTCAACATTATAAACATATCCAAACAAGAAGAGAAAATCAATATGATTCCAACGAGTCCAAAAATAGGCAAAACAATTGAGAAATGAGTGAGAAAATCACTCCCAAAATCCAAACGTGTGTAAAAAATACGCATTTTAAGTCTCTGATTTTAAGTGACAGAAATGATGGTGAATGTAAAGGGGTGGTTTCACAACTACCAGGGTGTTTCGAAACCATCGGGTAGTTACGCAACCGCGGTTACGTAACCGCCGTTTAGGACAAAGAAAAAGCTAAAAGCGGTCTTACAAGGAAAATTAAAGTTTGTAGACAAAACAAAAGAGTTGATTTGAGTCAAAGGAGGGATGCAAAGAATAGGGAAGGATCTAGACCTCATTTTTTCCTTGGAAGAAAATTTTATCATCATTAGAGATTTTCTTGTTCAACAATATAACACCGCCAAATTTTGGGTGTGTATAATAAGCAATATTAAGATTAAAAAATCAAAGACACAAAGTTCAATTGATTTATTCCTTAAAGATACAAATCTCTTTCTTGGTTATTCAATATTACAATGCTTGTAAAGTTGAAAGTAGGAAATAAAAGAACATAGACAAGAAAATAGAAGAAATAGCTTCTTGCTTGTAGTAGGAGAACAATAACTATCAACCCTTTGGAATGGAGAAGCCATCCCAATATATATCTTTACAATATGTCTCTTCATCTCCCCCCACATGACTTTTCACATTCCTATCACTTGTGACATTTCATATTCCTATAGGAATAAAAATAAGCCCCTTTCTTATCAATGAAAAGAAACTTTTACAATGTCAAATTAAAATGTCACTTAAGTGAATAAGGAAAAAAAGTCAAAAAGTACATTCCCAATGAATAATTAGAACATAGAGAGAGAGAGAGAGAGAGAGAGAGAGAGTTGAATGGAAAATTTTAAGGGTCCCTCAGAAAAAAAGCCTTAGAAAATATTTGGCAAATGTAACTAAAACCACTTTCGCTTGTATGGAAAATTGGGAAAATTTATTTCGTCCGGAAGGTGATTTTTAAACATCATTCTAGGAAAGATATGCACAAAAAAAGTATGAGACAAAACAATTTTTTATGCCACTGATTGACATCATTCTACTTGCTTCCGATCGGTAGCATGTAGAATGCAACTGACCAGTAGCATTATACATACCTACATGCTACCGGTCGGTAGTATTTTACATACTGCCGACCGATAGCATTTTGCGGTTTGTCAACCGGTAGCATTATCCATGCTCTAGGATGGTAGTAGTATACATGTTCTTGGTTCATTGCAGTTTGTATGCTACCGGATGACATCATTATGTATGCTACCGGATGGTAGCATTTTGCATGCTACCGGCCGGTAGGATTCGCATGCTAGCGGTCGAGCTTTCGTATACTACCGGTTGGGAGAATTTCTGCATGCTACCATCTAGTAGCAAGTAGAATGCTCCCTCTCCCGGCCGAGAGCAATCTACATGCTTTCGATTCGATGCAATCTATATGCTACCGACCTGTAGCATTCTCGCATGTTGCCAATTCGATAACATTTCAAATTCCACCGATTGATAGAATTTTGTAGAGATGTTATAGGTCGATAGCATGTGTCATGCTACCGGTGGTAGCATTCTGCGTCTTTATTAGTTGGTGGTATTCTACATGCTACTAGTCGGTACCATATAGAAACTGACGCCGAGATGGTATCATGTAGAATGGTACCGACAGGTGGCATAAAGGGTGTTGTTTTCTATTCAGCCTTTTAGTAGTTTGTATTAAAAATTCCTAATTATTCACGAAGGGAAGTCATTTTTATTCTACAAAAATGAGAGAATCTAGAGAAAATGAACAAAAATTATAAGCAAAGAAGGTTATCTATAGAATCTAGATGGAGAAACTAGAACGAAAAAGGAAAACTACAAACATGAATTTTATAAAAACTAAAAATTCCAAGAAGAAAGAAAATTTCCACAGTCACACACGCGCAAGAAAATCCCATTGCGTTAAGAATAAAGATGAAGAAGTTTTCATTCAAGAGTGTGGTATTACCTCAACTGTACACATTTTTAGAGGATCCTAATACATTTTCCCAATAGATCGAAGCAACCAGTTTCACAGGGCTGGTGTATATGCCCCAATTTCAGATAAACGAAAAGACACTCAACAATATTCTACTCAACTACGACACTTCCACTTTCACCTTTCATTATCAACTCCCATCTCATGCACAATCATTTGGAACTTCACCCAAGGACATTGAGCATCTAACAGGACTACCACACAAGGATGTGGATCATGTCATGACAAAGGTTGTTTTATCAGATGAAGATTGCAAGTATTTGGAGTCTCATTTTAAATTATCTATTGATGCAATCAGTATCTGCTATTGCTCGTAAGTTTATTTTTAGTTTTACATTTTATTAATATTATTTTAAATTTTACATTTCATTTCAAATGTATTAAAAATGTGTTTCCTTGTGTTTACACTAAAAATTCCCAAAACCCTTCAAAAAGAGGAATTCAACTCAAGGATTTGGTCACCCATTTCTTGGTCGTAGTGCGGTTCTTCAGTCAAAATTATATTGCAAGGTCGATATACAGATATTCCGTGGTGGACTTTAGCTTATATTGTTTGCACCCTAAGTGTGCGAGAAATTAGGTAGTGCGATTACTTATCCTTTAGGATAAGAGGTGATTTGGCCAACGTTCATTTGAATGACAATGTTACCATTAACTGCAAAATTTGTATTCTTTGTTTATATTATGAATCCATCTATAATTTACATGGCACCACTCCTCTGACAACAATGCATGCAAAGCTATTGGATTTTTCATTAACACTTCAAGAGCAGGAGGTGAGTCCCAATTTTTGATTATTTGGTTTTTAATTATTATTCTTTTTTTCATAATATATATCTAGTATAATTTTTATTTGGGATTAATAAACAATTTATTGTTGAATTATAACAAAAAATAGCATTGTTTAATTTGCATTGCGAAGGGATGTTGCTATCAAAGGTCATTTCCCACCGAGTTCGGGTGATTCGATTCTTGTACTGCGGACTATCAAAGCCACGAGGAGGAAACCACTCCACAATCTGTCAAACAGATGAGGAGTTCCTTAAACCCTCAAACTGACACATCCACCATACCATAGACATTAATCACAGGTATTTTAATTTATGATGTATATTTGACATATGTTTCAATATGTTTGAAAATAAATGTAATTAATTATTTATAACTTGTATATGTTTCAATATTTCTTATAACTTATATTCCTTTCTTTGTAAAAACCTCTAGTAACACAGGATTATATCGTCGGGCTCATGGTAGCCCAGAAAAAAATGTATTTGAATTTGATCAAACACAAAGGATGTAGAAACATCTTCAGTACCTCGCTCTTTGGCTCCAGGTATGAATTTCATTTTGGTGTTTTTATGATTTTATTTTTTAAACAAAAAATAAACAAGATCATCAATCATTGATGCTTAATAATGTTTTAGACCACACCTACCAAGATCAACTCCAATACATTTTAGTCTACTTCTCTACAACAACCACATCAATTGCAACATGCCCAATTTTCACCTTAGATGGAATTATTTCATGAGTAATATTTATAATCATATATGATATGATGTTACATTTATTATTATTTCAAATTTTTTTTTTTCATTTGAGTTTTCTTATGTTATTTACAAAATTACATTTGATTATTATGAGGCCTCCTCCACATCCAATTCGAAATCCATCTCCTATCCAGCTTCAAAAAGGGGAACCCTTAATTTTGCGAGATGACTTTCCAATGTAGTGGGACGAGGTGTTTCTATTTTGAACAAAATTGATTTGGATGAAGAATATCTAAGGATTAAATCCCATGAAAATTTTGATCCCCAAGATATGATTGATGTGACAAGGCAACCTTCTCAATAAGAGTGGATAGATCAAGCACACCTTCTCCAATACAGACTTCCTTAACCGATGACCAAAAAACTACTTTTTCACTTAATGCTCTTTTGGCTAAAAATTGTGAAGCCAATGTTGATGTTATATTGAAAGATATTAAACAATTAAAATTGTGGGAGTTTAGGGATAAATTTATTATTAAATAAATAAATTCACGATTTAAAAATCACTCCCAAAGACATATATTGTATTCTTCAGTTCAAAGCAATCCATCTAAGCTTGATATTTTGTTAAATCAAGTTGTATCTGGTTTTGTATCTTATGAAAATAGTTATGATGATGAAGTATTGGAAATTATCTTTGAATAGAATTGAGAATTTAAATGTAGAAGCATAAGCCTACCACAATGTGGTCGAGGGATAAGAGCCTTGTAGTTATTGTAAATCTTTGAACGAGATAAGACATTGGTAAGTCTTACTAAATTTTCAAATATTTTTTATAATTTTTTAAAACTCTATTAATTATTTTTCTATTTTGAAATGCAGTCAAAGTATGAACATTTGAAAAATGAGGGTACAATGCTTGGTGTGCATTTAAAAAGTGCGAGAAAATTTTTATATCTGAGAAGGATCATAAAGGCACATGGAATGGATCCAGAAATATTGTTGAAGAAGCAAACAAAATAGGATCCCACTTTACTATCTCGCTAGTGATGTAACAAATCTAGAATGAGAACTTCTTTTGAATATCGAAGCTACTGAAAAAAGGATCTTGTTCGACCGGGTGTTGTGAAAGAAAGTTTTGTTGCACAGAGACAAAAAAATGAAACACACAGAGAAGAATATTCTCAAGGATGATGTTGTAAAAACAAATTGTGAAATTATAATTGTTGTTTTTAGAATTTTTGTAAAACTGTTTCAAATTCAACGTATAAATATATATACTTATTAATGAAAATATTGAAAGTTTCAAATTAGAATCAATGCGGGTTTTACTTTTAATTTTGTTATATTAGTGCATAAGTTATTCAAGTGGATTCTTAATGTGATTATTATTCTCAATTGTGTTTGATATTACTATTACATATTACATTACTGATTATTATCATTTTCAAATACTTTCTGTGGACAACACTACAAGTTTCGTTTCCAAACACTGAAATTATTTTTCAAAGAACAATCACTCAAATTATCTAAAAATATTGGCAATTAAAAAATTATATGTTGTTGTATTTGTACTATATTCATGCGTAAGACTGAAAAATCTACCATAAATGGAATGATATTATTATCATTTAAAAGACAACAAAAAAATAAGTATGACATTTCTCATTTAAAAACTCTAAAAATTACAACATTGAAAATATTATTCAATAATGAACATGCGTATAACAAAAATAACAATATACATACTTATATTCTGATATGAGATTTTCTTTCCAGAATTAAAATGTACATTCATTCTTCTTTACTCAATATCAACTAGCTCAAATTGAAACATATATTTTTGGTTCCCAACACTGTTATCTAATCTTTTACTGTGATTTTTAGTCACATTTTGTTGTTATCCGCAGTCCCTGTATTTGAATTACTGATCCCTCTCCTCTTTGTAAGAGAATTTCGATCTTGTCATTACCCATTCATATGTAAATGTATCCACATCATCTAGCAAAAATATAATCTCAATATTTTTATCCAGTCTATTCCGATATTTTGATTTTATAAATTTTAGTGCGATGAAAACTCCTTCGTCTTTAACTGAACCTAATATCATTGTTTGACATAAATCATACAATCAGAAACATTCACTAATACTTTTATGAAGGATGGTACTAGGATACAAAATTTTCCATAGAAGTGTGTTGGCTAGATTTTACGCATAGCACAAAATCTAGGCGGTCATGAGATAAATCTCCCTCATTTAACCGGTGAGGCTCCCATGTCGATTTGTCGGTTAAAGTATGCTAATATCTAAATGGGGTTTTACTTTAACTACTCAGTTCATGAACCATAATTGAACAGTTCTTCACCAAGTAGCGGTTGTTCAAGAAAGGAAGTATTTTATAGAAGAAGAAAGTAAAGGAAATACAGAGAAGAAATGGGGAAGATGTGCATCCCAATTAGTAGATAGCAGAGCTAATTGGATGCACATAGAAGAAACTTAATAGATATGAACACACAAAATTATAAAATAAAGGCAGCTCTAGATCCAGATCTAAAATAACACAAAATTTATTAAGAGATCTAAGATTAAAAGCAAGAAACAAAGTACACCGTGACACAAAGTTCTCTGGAAACCTGCTCCTTTGTATTCCTGTGCTCCAAGTTTCTCTCGGGGTTCAAAGACACAAAGTCTAGAACACAAGATTCTTGCTGCTTACAAATTCGATGATTAACCCAAAGGATCTTCCTCTACTTATAGAATGTAGAGGAGCGATTACAAGTTAGAAGCTTTAGTTGAACTAGTACACGTGGAAGTTGGAGGAAAGAAACAATTGGCGATCTCCCTCTTAGAATTCCTCTTTACATGACATGTATGATTTCGGCTGAAAATAAAACCTTCTATTTTATACTTTTGCCACCTATCTCCAAGTAGTTGACTTCTTTAAGTAATGGATTTTAAACCAATCACTTTAAGTTGTATAATTTAATTGATCGCTCAATTACTTTGTCGGAGGAAAGAAGAAGGAAGAGGAAAGCTGCAGTCTTGTCCTTTTTCATGTCTACATGCAGCTGATTCAAACTGGATCTAGAAGTATTTGGATCTCGGGAAGTGGTTTGGATCTGGATCTCAGAAGCGGCTAGATACGGAAAGAAGTTGGAATTGAAAACTTGACTAGATTTTCCTTCGCCTTGTCTTCTCTTTTATCCTTGAAGCTTTTGTAGTTCTTCTCCAGTACATGCATCAATGCAATGTTTTCCGTAGATAACTCATCATCCTTATTTTTAATTGCATATGAACAATTAAAAATTCTGGAAAGCACTTTGGATGAATGAAAATTCAATGAAGGCTTCAACTAGAAGATGGGAGCATTTGCACAAGATTTTGGAAGGAATTTTCCACGCACTGACTTCTTCACGGGCTGCATTCGAAACAAGAGGATGAAACCTTTGTGTCGGAAGCTTTTGCAACTATGAGATTTGGATCTGATCAGCATATGAATTTGCATCTACATCTGGATATGGATCTACACCTGCATAACAAACTCTAGCAACTAGGCTGTGGATGGAAAAGCTGCAGCTCGAATAATTCCATTGCTTTTAATCTGCATGTATGAGTGAAGTTTTTCCTACACACATGAGTGAAGTCTCTCCTACGAGCTGGATCTGTCTATCAATTCAACAAGAGGTTCCGAGCCTAGATCCATGTCTCCAATGTCTGTAAATTTAGAAGTGATGCATGACTCTGTTGTGCTTTCTTTGCCATAGCTTTGTCTATCTTTGTTTGAACAATTCTTTTTCTTCTTACTTGGCTGGATTTCTTCAAAACTAGTGCAGATCTGGACAATTATTCAGATTCGGAGGATATATGCAATGTATTGGACATTGATTAAAGCCCCTTTTCTTATGTGAAGCCCCTGTAATGAATTCTTGTAATTAATTCAGACAAAAATGGCCACCGGAGCATGAATAATGAATTTTAATTGTAAAAATCTGCACTTTTCAAGCCTGCTGCCCCAAAAATTGATCTTTAATCTGCACATAAAGAGAGCATGAATCCTTTCAACAACACCTTAGCACTTGTAACACTTATGCAAACAATTATGCAAATAAAGATCAACCTCCTTCAAAGCATGTGCCAAATTTGGAAGCTTTTAGCCTTGTTTCCACCTTGCACGAGCAAAATCCTTCTTCAAATGGGGCACACTTTTCCTCTTGGCTGCAATTCTTTACCTGTGAATTAAATAATTCACCTTTATGGCTGCCCATGTTTATATAACCCTCACAATTCTATAATTAATAATTGCCTTTCCTATTCTTGGCAATTAATTAATTAAAAATCATGTTTCTCTCTTTAAAAATAACATGTTTAAGGACAACCATCCAATAAATTAAATTAATCCAATTTAATCATTCACACTTCACTTCACTTAAGCTTCACAGTGTGCCTTGACCATAGCCACTGAAAATAGAATTTAATTTAATCAATTAATACTTTAAAAAGTATTATTTCCTTCTCAAAAGGGGCTGCATTAAATAAATTAAATTTATTTAATTTTGGAATTCTATTTTTAAATTCCTTTTGTCCACTTCCCTTTGTTGACTTTTCCACAAGCCCTGGGTGCCAAAATTGGGTGAATAAATATTAACAAATATTTATTTAATGCATTATTATTCACCCAAGGTGGGTCGCACTTTTTGGAATAATAGAATTCTATTTTTAAGAATTTATAACAATGGGATTCTTTACCCTGCAAGGCAGCCCCGGAAATCCCATGATCCACTTAAGTGATTTGACTTTGACAATGAGATTATTTACCCTGCAAGGCAGGCAATAAAATCCCATGATTTCACTTAAGTCACTTTTCTTTTATTTCACCATGGGAATTTTTACCCTGTAAGGCGTGCATGATAAATTCCCGCTTTGCTCTTGACCTCTAACTTTCCCACTACGGCTTAAGTGAATTTTATATCATGGAAAAATGTACCTTTGGCAGTGTACAAAATTTCCACCTTGCGTCTTTGCTTATTTTCCCATTGCAGCTTAAATCCTTTGTTTTCCAAAAATGTGCTAACCCGCGAAGGCTTTTTTGTCTGCGACTTCACTTTTTCCCAGTGATCCAGACCTCCGATGGTGACTTCCTCCGGGCATAATGTGCATATATGTTCTCCAGTTGCTCCAGGACAAGAATCGGGCTTACCCGCAAAGGGATTGTTCCAAAGAAATTTCACAGAAAACGAAACGGAACAACACAAAAACACGAAAAATTGCCAAAAGTTACAAATAAAGCCCAGAACTTATTCTTTGTTAAAACCCTTCTGGTACATAGGAATAATGACATGTTCGATCATAACAAAGTTAAAACGGAGCGCAAATAGCCTCATATGGGACTCAAAATAATTAAATACAAATTTCCCATGCAGACAAATCCCGACGACAAAATATAACAATTTTGGGCATCTGGGTATTTGGCGAAAATGGCTAATATGGCTCTTTAGGAATATCTTGACGCAATACAAGAACTTTTAGGCAATAAAAACACAAAGCGACCCATTAATTTAAAAGTATGATTTTTTTTTGGATAGGGTACTCTGATTTTAGGATGAAATGCGGGACATAAGCTGTAATTGCTCCTTTCTCTATTGGCTCACTTATTAATTCAAAGTGTTCGTTCATTACTTAGCCGAAATCAATTGATTGCAATGCAAGTGATTCCTTTTGAAGAACACCATTAATCGAAATCCATTACATTCAATTTGGTTATCCAAAATACTTAATAATAGTACCCATGTGTCTTTTAAATGAATCAACTACAACTCACTTTGTTAGGAATAAGACTTAGCTTAATTCATCATTAGTTGATATTTGAATAAATATAATAAGTTAAAGTATTTAATTAAAATACTTTAAACTTATGTCAATAGCTATTAGTTGTCTTTAGTTGTTAGTTAACTAAGTGATAATGTTCTCATCCCAATGTTTGTGGGATCATGTTCTATCTTGCATATTTTGTTCTCGAATGATTTCCATGAGGGGCAATAGGGGTAGTTAGGGGCAATATGTTATTTCTGCATATTTTCTCAGACGATGTGATTTGTTTCCATATATTATGGATGAGATAGAAGTTGTCCAATATCTATAAATATTACAACTCTCTCATTTGTTTTGTAATGCTTGATTTTGATATTAATAAAATATATAAGCACCGTCTTGTTTTTGTTTCAATTTTATTTCCAAGTATTCATTATTAAGATTTATTTCATTGTCAAGATTTGGTATCATAGTAGCATTCTAATCCAAGGAAAAGTGCAAGAAATGTTTAGGGAGATCTAGATAAATTACTGAGCTAGGAGAAGCCATAGTCCCCTAGCCATTTCATAGCCCCTACGTGAATGCACACCTCGGTTCATCAAATTTATTTGCAATTGAAGAACACATGGAGTGTAATCACATGCCCTTACAGAACCTGGATGCAACTTTGTTACAAAAGGTATTGTTTCACTATTTCTTTTAAATTTACAATCGTACGTGTAATTTTTTTAAATTGGAAGAATTTAAAAAATATATATACAATATTTTTATATGTGGGGACCTGAGATTTTCAAGTTCCCCACATTACTTCATCTTCCTATTCTTTGTACTTTGTCTTCTCCTTCCAAGCTTTGTCAGAAGAAGTTTAAGCCACAAACAAGGGAGATCCAATCCAATGTGGAAGCTTCTCTATGAATCTACACCTGCTAGAGGAGAAGAGGATAAGAGATTTGAATGATCTCCAATGTGCCTGGATATTTTTTTATAGATTCAACGTGGAGAAGATTTGTAACCTGCAAGAAAAAGGAAGAAAAAGTTGCGTCCAAGGAAAAAATACCTGCGTACAAAGAGAAATAATAAAAAAATGTGGCCAAGGGTTATTAAAGCAAGCAAGGCAAAGAGATAGAAGTGACGGATGAGAAAACAAGATGCATGCGGGCCTTTGGGAGGTGTTTTTAAGAAAAACATTTTTTAAAAACTTTCCTCTTTTGGATTTTGTGAAAAAAATTATAAGAATAGAAAAAAAGTCTATTTTTGGAAAGGGCCCGGAAGGTATTGAAAACAAAAGTTAAAAAAGTGGCTTTGAGACTTTTAGTTGCATCCCTCAAAGGACAAGCCTTGTAATGGTATAGAAATCTAGATATTGGATGCATAAGAACTTGGGATGATTTAGGTGGTAAATTGCGAAAACAATTTCAAGATAATTCGGATCATTTATCTCTCATAGAACAATTTGTCTACCATTAAAAGAGCTCCCAATGAATTTATGTCTAGTTTCAACATCCGTTTTTCGAACTTGGGAAAGAATTCCAATAAAGTGTCAAGCCTCAAGTGATTATGCTTTTCCTTATTATCTTAGAGCATTAAAAATGATATTTCAACTATGATTCAATCTATGGGAGGTGAAAATCTCCTGAGTCTTATGATATTGCTATAAAAGCTAAAAACAACCTTATTCAAGTGGAAAATTAGCACCAAGGCCTTCGATGCCTTTTTGGAAGATTAAGCACCTATTCTTCATCCTATCATGATTATAGAACATGTTGTTGCAGCCCCATCATATGGCATATTTAAAGCTTTACTGATTATGGGGAACAAGTTGAATTCAATTGAGAATAAGATTGCATTACCTTGTAGACCTTATCAGGCTCCTTATCGGCCAAACCAACAAAATAGGTAGCCTTACAGCGGGAATCAAAATCATAGGCAACCTTATCAAAGAAAGCGGTTTGACCCAAAGGCTCCTAGTTCATCTAACGCTTTAGTTCCAGTTAATATGGTTACATAAGAGTGGTGTTAACCTTGTAATAAACCTCATTCAGCCACTAGTTACCCAAATGATTTTATGAACACAAGTCTTGTTGCTGACCTTAATCCGAGACATTGTTCATGCCTCAAATGGAGGGTGGGCAACAAGATACTCAGGTTTAGAAGACACCTGAGAAAAACTTAGTCAATTTCAGTGAGGATGATTTCATTGCAGTTACTACTAGGGCTCAAGAAAAGGCTGCAGAAAGTAAAAAACAACAAAATAGGCCTATGCGCCCTTTATCTGCAGAGATAAAACAACTATAGGCCCACAACTAGCTAACGATTGCTTGTTCCTCAAAAAACAACAAGTGTGTTAGCTAGTAAAGAGTAGCAAAAATAGCTATAGCCTAATCCAAGAAGGTTATTTATACCTTAGATATCAAAAGTAGCTGAAGCAGAATCAATTTTTGCCAAAGCCTATGCTAAAATAGTAGAATCTGTCTCTAAAAATGTTACTTCTTTTAACATTGTTGATGTAATGAAAAAGCATAATGTTAACATCTCAATGTGGGACGCTCTAAGTATTATAGGACAATAAGATTTACTTTCTCATGAACTAGCTAAGCTAAAAATTTCTTTGAAAACAACGTAAAAGGAAGTGTAGAAAGCAAACATGGTCCTTAGAACAATGGAACAAGACCGCATCAAAGAGGTTAAATGGATGGTTCAGAAAGTCTTAAATGCTCATGACATCAAGAAGCCACCACCATTTTATCTATCACTAATTATTGGAGAACATCTTGTTCATAATTGTATGGTGGACAACGATGCAAGTAACATAGTTATGCCAAAAGTAATTGCAGAAAAATTGAGTCTGTAGTATGAACCTACAGAAAAGAGTGTCCTACAGTTGGATGGAACTGAAACTAATATAGTTGGTGTCATTAGAAATCTAGAGGTAACATTGCATGCTTGCCCAAATGTTTCCATTTTGCAAGATATTACTATTGTAGATTTACCTCCTTATTTTGCTATATGTTTATCAAGAGATTTCATAGCAAAAATAGGAGGTTATCTCTTTCGATTGGTCCTTCTTATTTTTCACTACATGTTATGGGACCAAGGTTACTATCAATTCAAAACCATTGGCCAAATTTCACATTGAGCCTCACGCTTCTAATGCATTAGCTAATTATGTAGCCTTAGACCAGTCTGATTTTGATAATACAACTCATGTTTCAGCATTGGATGATGTTTCTAACCTATTTATGGATGAAAAGACATATGAAGAACATGCTCATGATCCTTTTAAGAAAGTTGAGGAACATCTGTTTGATGTGTATTGCTTGCATGAAGAAAACACACCAATTCTCTTCTTGTCCAAAATAGAAAAATACGGTGGAAGGGATTTAGAAGCTTCATTTTGATGGAGCTAAAAACAAGAAAGGACAAGGAGCAGGTTTGATGCTCACTTACGCAACAAATGAAATATATATTTTAGTTTTGAGTCTTTAATTTTCATGCACTTGTAATGTGGTTGAATATGAAGCATTGATTCATGGCTTACTTTGGGCGAGAAAGAGAGGTATTAACATACTACTGATTTTGGTGATTCCGAGTTGGTTATCAATCAAGTAATAAATTTCAATGTTTGTAAGAATCCATAAATGAAGTCTTACAGACATAAAGTTTGAGACTTAATGGAATATTTCAAAGCTATTAATATCTAGTCCATTCCTAGAACGTAAAATAAGCATGCGAGATAGACTTGCAAAGTAATAGGTGCTAGTTTTGAAATCTTTGGAACATATTGAAAATAGTAAAATTCAACCTCATATTAAGCTAATTCAAGGCCTTCTATACCGATAATGACTTGAATTAGCGAGGTCTTTGAAAGTGATGATCAAATCTATAGGTTTTGCAAAGAAGAAGCTAAATTTTCTGCAAAGAAATCAAGATAAATTACAACACCTATATGGTGAACAAATTGTTCAATTAAAGACAAATAAAGCGCCTTAAGGTTTGGTCACATTCAAAGACATATTCAACACTAACCATCGGTTAAGGAAGGTTAAGACTAAGATGTCAACAAATGCTAATAATTATGAGGAGATATCGGTTGATGAAGGTAAAAATGTGTTTCTCAAAAATGTATATTCTTTAGTGAAAAACATTCTTTTATTAATCTTTGCAAGGAATTTAAAGATTTTTCGCTTGGAAATACCAAAACCTGAAAGGGTTTGATCCCAATTTAGCACAACACACTATTGAATTACAGTCAAATTCCAAGCTAGTTAGGCAAAAATAAAGGCATGTAAATCCCAAAATAGAGCCTCTAATGAGGAAAGAGTTATCTAAGTTGATCAAATCAGGTATTATCTTTCTAATTAAGCATTCAAGTTGGGTAGCTAATCTTGTTCCTGTTAGGAAAAAGAATGGAGAAATCAGATTATGTGTGGATTTTAGAGATCTTAATAAAGCTTCATTAAAAGATCATTACCCACTTCCAAATATGGATAAGATTTTAAGAACAGTTTCTGGTTCAGATAGATTATCTCTCCTAAATGGTTATAGTGGATATAATCAGATTCTAGTCCGAGAAGAAGATAGGTACAAAACAACTTTTACCACTAAGTGGGGTACTTATGCTTACAAAAGAATGCCTTTTGGCCTTTCAAATGTTGGTGCAACATTTCAACGTGCAATGGACATGGCTTTTTGTAGCTTGTTAAATAAATGCATCCTAGTTTATTTAGATGACATTACCGTATTCTCAAAAAATTCAGAAGAACATCTAATACATCTAAGGAAAACTTTTCAGTTATGCAGACAGTTTGGAATATCTTTGAATCCGCTAAAGTCTATCTTTTCAAGTACATCAAGGTAAATTGCTTGGTCATATTGTTTCTAAACAAGGTTTAGCAATTGACCCTTTCAGAATTGAAGCTATATCATAGCTATCATTACCTCATCACAAGAAGGCATTACAGAGTTTTTTGGGAAAAATCAACTTTGTTAGAATATTTGTTCCAGATTTTGCAGCATTGGTGAAACCATTAACAACTATGTTAAAGAAAGAGAAGAATTTCTCTTAGACCAATGAAGGGAGAGAAGGGTTTGAAGCAATTAAGGCAACCATCTCTCAAGCTCCTACTCTTGCAAATCTAAATTTCGATAAAGATTTTACAATGTATGCACTTGCAGGAGTTGAAACAATATCAACCATATTAACTCAGGTTAATGATGAAAATATTGAGTAGCCAATTTCTTTCTTTAAACAAAGCTTGCATGACTAAGAAACAAGGTACACTTTTCTTGAAAAACAAGTACTTTTAGTAGTCAGAGGACTAAAGAGTTTTAAATACATGCTTTTAAACAACAAAATTCATGTTCTTGTTTCTCATCCAAGTGTGAAAGTTTTCTTGTTAAATAAAGAATTGAATGAGAAAAGAGAAAGCTAGATAACGAAGGTCATAGAGTATAATATTCAAAAGAACATGCTGAAATTACGTATCAGCTATCAGACATCATGGTTCAACTAGAAAATTAGCAACCTGGGCTTATTCAAGAAGTTCGGGAATCAAGATGGATATGACTGATTTAGTTAACTATACAGTAGCATGGCACCTATCCAGGAAGGTATGTATAAGAATAAACGAAGGTATTTCAGATTACAAGTTGTACCCTATGATTTTATTAGTGGTGTGTTGTTCAAAAGGGACATAAATGGAATCTTCTTTGTGATGTGTTGACTATGATAAAATTTAGAAATTATTATCGAGAATTCCATGAAGAACCTGAAGGAGGTCATTTTTAGTACATACCATAGCCTTAAAAATTATGAAAGCTAGTTACTATTGGCCCAACATATTCAAAGAATATTTCAAATGGATTAGAAATTGTAAGAAATGTGCTTTCTTTATTGGAAAAGAATGTTTAGCTTTGCTGCCCTTGCAACTGTTTCAATTGATCGAGTCTTTTATGTAATGGGGTCTAGATTTTATTGGCATGATAAAACCACCTTCATCATAAGGACACAAGTGGATTTTGACTGCACTCTGATTACTTTATACATTGGTGAAGCAATAGCCTTGAAATTTGTCAATGAAACTTTGATAATATCCTTTTATGAAGGTATAGTTTGCATATTTGGTGTTCCAACAACTCTCATTTCGAGATAATGCTTTAGCATTTCTTAGTGCAAAGGTAACAAATTGGGCTATCAACCACATAATTTATTTAAGTTTTCATCTAATTATTACCCACAAGGTAATGGGTTAGCTAAAAGTGCTAACAATAATCTTGTAAGAATCATAAGAAGAACACTTAAAGACATCCAGAGAGCTTGGAATCTTATGTTGAATTCAACACTTTGGGCTAAATGAGTGACTCCTAAAAGATCAGTTGGTAATTCACCCTACAAACTTGTTTATGGAAGAGAAGCAAGAATGCCTATTTCGGTTGAGTTACCAATATTAGATTGTTTGCATCAAATGGAGCTGCTTGAGAATGAACCATTGCGGGTTCGTTATGCAAAATTAATGGAATTACAAGAGCTAAGAGATCAAGCTCATGTAAACATGGAAAATAATTAGAATCAGATGAAAAAGACTTTTGATAAGAAAGCTAAGTTCAGAATCTTCAATGAAGGAGATATTGTGTTAAAATGGGATGCTGATCGTGCAAAGCTAGGAAGACACAAAGTTTGATACAATATGGAGTGGTCCTCACATGATTTCAGCTTGCGCAAAGAACACAATGCCTTTCACTTTGAGGTGAATGGAGAGGAACTTCTCATTCATGTGAATGGTATGTTTCTCAAACACTGTTATTGAAAATCTTATAGTGACTCTTTAGAGTAGGATTTCCCTTCAATAAGTGTAGTTCCTGCACATTGTAGTGTTGTTCAATTCAATAAGTGCATTTGTGCACGTGATTTGTTTACCAGATCCCTTCTCAGTTTTAGTTTGTTTTGGAAGGGTTGGACCTTAAGAAAGGTAGATTTTGGTTACATGTTTTATACTCCATGCCCCATGGACAAGAGCAAGGCAACCTTTGGTTTACAAGCGGCATGCAACTTTCCCCACACGATCATCGAAATGTTCACAATTTTTTTACTCATGCAAAAATGGGCAAGTCGAAATTTTGTTATGATGGATAGTATTGGTGAAGTATACCTAAGCTAGGGGAGGTTATTTCGAGACAATATTATTTTGTTGAATTACTTAAGGATTACATGAAATCTGCAGCTATGGGTGCCAAGTTACAAAACATAACAGATCACATAGTCGTAATTTCATGCTATCTTCTAAAAGAGCAAAGAACACAAAGCCCGGAGGAAAGCTGTGTTGTCTCAATGAAAACATCGAATTGCGGAATAGGTGAAGTGTTAAGTTTTGGAACATCAAACATAATTGTGGATTCAGAAATCAGAGTTCATTATTGGATGTTACAGGTATTCTTTAATGTTATTTACTTCATGATTAAAACAATCAATTATATTATTGGGTTGTTTAGTTCATCATATAATCCATATTAGAAAGTAGAAATGCAAAAAGAAATACACAACTCAATTTCACAATTCAATGTTTTATTCATAAGGAATTTCAAATGTTCCCACACAAGCCATGGGATGTAACTGAAAAGTAAAGTACAACTCTCTGAAATAAGAGGTACATATGCATGAAAGAGAAAATAAAGGAGTATGAGTGAACCCATCATTGCCTTGGAGGTTTCTCCTTCGGTTGATGCATCTTCATCTTTAGCTTTGTTCCCTCTCCATCTTCACTGCTTTGAAAGCACTGTACCTAAAAACAAAAAGAGAAAACTATCAGTTTATGAGCTCAGGGTACAATCCATATTCCTATACTATCCTAATTTGTGCATATGGATCTCTTAACAACATGAGATATAAATTACATGAATATCAAACAACATACATGATTTACTCACTTAGAAAGAAGAAGAGAGAAGAAAAGAAAAACCATGGATATAAGAGAGGCCAAAAAGCTTAAATATTTTCTAATTGTTTTCTTAAGTGTGTAGAAATAGGTTGCAACCAAGAAATAAATCATGTCTTACAGTCCTCACTAGAGATAAAGATTGTAGAGTTAAAAGACTTCTATCCTATGGTAAATGAAGCAAATAATTCACAAGTACATACTAGTATGAAGGAAGAATGCAACTCAAGGTTCAATAACTATTTTAGAAATAGAAGAAGTTGCATTACAAAACATAGGAGAGACTTCAGATAAAAGTACATGTTCCAGATTACGTAAAGAAGAAGAAGAGTTAGAATTTAAAGGCTGAAGTTAAGCTGAAAGAGAAGATTACGGCTAAAAAGCAGAATGAGAAGGAAATATGGGAAAAATTTGATAGGGCTTCGCCATGTAAAATGGACATTTACATCTTTCCATCATGTTGTTTTTAAGTAATACATGATTTAAAAGTTGTATATAAATCAACTAAGTAATATAGAAAACAAAAAAGCATGCCATGATTAAGATAATAGTCATTATGTTTCATTTTCCAACAACAAATCAACTTTAACGAAAAAGTGATACATTATGTATTCGGATCGGAAAGTACATCTATTATAGTTGAAACGAGAAATAAAAGAAGTCAGTAATGAAGCTCAAATACAATATTTAACTAGAAATGAAATGAACTACACTTTCAGGTCATCAAATTGAAGGACTTTGGATCATTCATTATAACTTAACAGCTGAAGAAAATGAAGTTTTAAGGTAATCATACAAAGTACAACTATTCTATGGAGTTCGGTTCTCAAATGAAGAAGATTGGAGTGCATAGGAATGATACCATATCAAATAAGTACAACTATTTAAGAAAGGAATCATATCAAGAAAAGATTAAGATCGATTCATCATAGTAAACTAAGAACATAGCTCAATTTATTAAACATTCATGTTTTACCCGTGTTGGCTAGAAAATTTGTTTTTGTGGAAACATTTATGGATTTCAAGCCAACGCTATGGGAATCTAAGTCCCTCTACATTTGAATGGTGCAAATCCGATTGTTTAGCATGTAAATCCGAAGTGGATTTGTGGTGGTTTTTAACCCAGAGATCCACAGAATACTCCATTGTCCCTATGGCAATAATAGAAACTCCTTACTACATCGAGAAATTAATCCAAGTATGGGAAAGGGAGTGGGAAAGAAGGCAAGAAGGTCAATGATACAGGTAGAATATCAGATGCCTATATGCATTGATCAGAAAGTTCATAACATGCATTAACTAATAGAAGAAAGACAAATTTATAATTTCTGAGCACAAGACAAAATAAAACACGTTGGTTACAAAGCACCAATCGATCTTTCCATCTAGGGGACATAAAATTCCTTCCTTTTTTATTGATCTCAGAGTTCAAACTTGTACAACGAGTGGGAATAGAAGAAATAATATCAGAGAAGGAGAATAGAAGAAGATTGATTGTCATTTTTGTCCTTTGTTCACAAAAAACATGCTTCCCATTTCCAAAATTGATTTCCAGCTCGAAAAATGACTCTCAGAGGACAAGAAATAACATGTAAGGGGCGGTTACAACTTCCCCAAATGGCCAAGAAGCGGTTACAAACAAATTTGATCATTTTTCCTTCTTCCAGATTCCTCTGTAGCAAAGAAAATGCTTCTGACGAGCCCAAGAAGAGCTTCTGCGTGTAAAAATGCATTTTAAATTTCAATTTTCCAGTTTGCATATGAACCATTTGATCCTTTTCCCTAATTGCTTTGAAATCGGGCCATCCATGTGGCAGGAGAACATTGGAGCGAAGTCGGGAGGAAATTTTTGTTTTTGCATGCCAGAGATGTTTTCTCAATTTTCTCCCACAAAACGCCATCAAAATTTAAAATTGAAGTGTCCATCATGTAGAGAATTTCAACATCTTTCCATTGATACCAAAAATGCAAAAAAATGAGCTCTGGTTCGAAAGATATGGCCTCTTGAAGATTTAGGGCAAAACTAGTCAAAATTAGGGTTGGCGGGGTCAAATTTCAAATTTTTCCCTTTTGGAAAAATTTCCCAAAAAACTCCGCGGGTCCGCCACTCGAGACATGTGGCACCTTCTAGTTCGCTCGCGGGCTGAAGACCTGTCCTTTTCCTTCACATTTTCATATTGGGAAAAAAACTCCCTGCGCCCCTCTGCTCTAAGACATGTGGCACCTCCGGTTTCTTGGGGGGATGCGCCTCCATTTTTGCCTTTGAAATTCACATTGGGAAAAATCCCAATTTACCTCTCGCACCTGCCGCTCCACCATGCACTTCTCCCTTCTCCTCTGTGGGCCCGCAGGTCGGTTTGTAACTTTTGCGCCACTTAGCCAAAAGGGCTAAGTGCCGAATTCCTCCCCACGCCCACTCTACCTTGACACGTGGCACTTCTCTATTGGATGCGGGCTTGCCTAGGGAAAATTTCCCCATTTACCTCCGCCGAGCCATAACTCAAAAACTACAAGGAGTTAGGAGGACTTCCATACCTTTCTGGAAAGGGGAAAGAATTATCTATCTGATGAAGGTGTTTCTAAGAATCCTTGATCCCTTGGGAAGTGCCATATTTTAAAAAAACTTAGACTAGACCATTTTCAAAGGGTGACAACTCAAAAATCTCTAAGTCCAGACTTGGGAAAAAGAAGGAAAATTTTGAGGGACAATAGTGGCTCTAGCTTGGGGACATGGCATGGATTGAACAAGGAGAAAACATGGTGTGAGGATCCAGAATCTCAAGTTTTAAAACATATAACGTTGACCATTGCCTTATCCATTGGGCCTTGCAGAGTCGTGTACAATTCTGAGCAAAGGAAGAAGGAAGGAAGGAAGCGCACCAACCAAAACCATATTAGGACAGAAAACAAACCAAAAAACACACAACAAAAAAGGAGAAACAACAAAAACTATGGTATAGGGTGAGGGAAAACTCACTTTCACTGATGATACAACTTGAAATATTGCCCACTTCAGGCAAGCCTAGTGGAGTTCCATCCAAGTATGATAAGAGAAAGGCATTCTCACCATAAGCTTCATGAATTTGAAATGGACCCAACCACAAAGAATCAAACTTACCATGACTTCCCTTTGGCTCTCTCCTCTTGTCCCAAAGTAGGACCAAATCTCCACTCTAAACTCCTTTGGTTTGGCTCTTTTGTCAAAGAGCTTCTTCACTTTCAGTTGATGTTCTTTAATTCTATCCACTACCTGGGATCTTCTCTCTTCTAGCTTCTCAATGAAAAGGATCCTCTTGTCAATTGAATCTCTGTATTGGTTGTCTTCCATTGTTTGAAGCAGCTTGAGAGCTAGCATTTAAATTGTAATAGGAATCTCTACTTCAACTCCATATAGTAGCTGAAAAGGTGACATGCCTATTGCCCTCTTAGGAGTGATCCTATTAGCCCACAATGCATCATATAATTTATTGTGCCAATTCTTCTCATTCTCATCAACAAGCTTGAGGATAATGGTCACAATATTTTTGTTACTTGACGGCTTGACCATCCTCTTGAGGATAGTAGTGAGAAGAATGACCAAGAGAAATCCTAAAGCTATAACAAAATTTTGTCAATTATTTCGAAGAGAAATAAGTGGCATCGTCAAAAAAATCTTATGAGGAAATCCAAAACGAACAATGATATTCTCTTTTATGAAATTGCAGACAACTTCAGAGCTAGCTTATTTGGTTGGAATGGCTTCCACCCATTTGGTGAAGTAGTCCATGGCAGTGAGCACATAAGTATGCCCAACACTTGAATGGGGATTCAACATGCCAATGAAGTCCAGGCCCATTGTTGAAATGGTTCTTCAATAATCACAGGCATATGAGGCAATGCAACTAATTGTGGTTTTCTAACAAATTTCTGGCATGCTTTGCATTTAGAAACCCAACTCTGAGTATCAGAAAAAAGAGAAGGCCAATAATATCTACCTCTAGAGAATTTTTGGGCAGTCACCATGGCTGAAAATTGTCCACCACAAGCTTGATCATGATAGGCTTTGAGGAGTTTTTCTTGCTGTTCCTTGTCAACACACTTGAGAAAACAACCATCTATCCCTTTCTTGTAGAGTGCATGATTCCAAATCACATATTTGGCTGCTTTCAGCCTGAGAGTTCTTCGCTGCTTGTAATCTAAATGAGGAGGGTAGTCCCCATAGGTAAGAAAGAAAGTGATGTCTACATACCATTCCTCTGTAGTGTTCACAAAGAGAACTTGTGGGCAATATTCTGAGTAGGTTGGGCAAGTGTCATCTCTTTCTCCAAGCTGAACTTTGAGAGATTCATCTTCAGCAATCAACTTGCACAAACCATTTCCTCTAACCAGATTAGAGGGCTTAATCTCCATGTCATACTCTTGGATCTTTGCAATCCAATTTCCTCTTTTGGCTTCGAGATCTTGTTGTGATAAAATGGACTTGATTGCACTTCTCGAGGACCATCACCACGGTGTGAGAGTTGAGTATGTAAAATTTGAAATTCTTCACACCTTGACCACTGTGTATGCATGCTTCTCAATTGACTATAATTTAGTTCATGCTTCTTCAAAGGGAAGCTCATGAAAGCAATAGGTGCTTCCAATCCTTCATCATTCTTTTGAACTAGGACAACAGAAAGAGTGTGCTCTGAGGCATAACAATACATGATGAATTCCTTGCTGAAATCTAGAGATACCAGCGTTGGAGCTTTAGAAATGGCCTTCTTGATTTCTTCAAATGCTGATTTTCCTTCACCACTCCATTTGAAACTTGTTTGAGGCTTCATCATGGAGGTGATATGCTTTATTAGTTCAACAAATTTGGGGACAAAGCGACAAAGAAAATTTACCTTCCTAAAGAATGAGTGCACTCCTTTTCGCTAGTGGGAAGAGATAGTACTTGAATAGCACTTACCCTCTCAAGGTCAATATGTGCTTCATGATTATTCATGATGTGTCCTAAAAACTTACCTTCTATGACTCAAAGATACACTTTTTGGGATTTAGAGAAATGCCATGATTTCTACATCTTGCAAGAATCTGCTCCCAAGTGGAAGATATTCTCACTTCTCTTCTTTGAAAACATGGTAAAGTCATCAAGGTATATGAAAATGCAATGTAAGATATTTGAAAGCCAGTCCATGGCTCTTTGGAAGGTGGCTCCCCGCATTGATCGAGACAAAAGGAATCTTGTTGTAAGCAAAATTTTTTGAAGGAGTTGTGAAGGTCGTCTTGCTACGATCTTCTTGGCCACTTTAATTTGATTATACCCTAAGAGGCCATCAATTAAAGAGAGAATCTTAGATCCAGTAACTACTTGTAGGATATGATTCATAATTAGAAGAGGGTACTTGTCCTTGAGAGATGCCTGATTCAGATTTCTGAAATCTACACATATTCTGATCTCCCCATTTTCTTTCATTTGGTACAATATTGGCCACCCATGTTGAGTGGTGAATAGGGAAAATGATTCTGGCATTCAACATCTTGTTCACTTCTTCCTTGATAACATCAGCAATATTTGGATTATAGGGTCTTTGCTTCTTCCTGAAGGGCTTAGCATCCTGCTTTAGAGGAATGGAATGCTGCATTTCTTTTGGTTGAAAAGATTTGAGCTCGTTGTAAGAGTAGGCTAGCACATCAGAGTACTTTTTAAGCAAAGCAACGAACTTCCTTTTCTCTTCAGGTGAACAACATTTGCCAATGTTGACCATCCTTGGATCTTCAGAAGTCCCAATTTTTTCCTTGTCAAAATCAGATGGACAACGAGAAGATAGCTTTTCTTTTTCACGAATAAATTTGTCATGCTTGTCAAACAAGTCCTCCAGAGAGACTAGACCTTTGGGGATCTTGTTACCTTTCAACTGATCATGCCTTCCTCATCCACTCTTTCAATTTCATCCGATGCATCTTCAGCCATAAATTCTCTATGTGGATTAACACTTCCCTCAAAGAAGAGATTATTAAAGTTGTCTCTTTGCTCCCAAGAAGGCTAAAATCTGATTGTCGTGATTGAAAACTTGCCAGTGATCTGCGTTATCGTGCACACTTAGTCCGAAGACCATCTTAATGGTTATTTTTCCTTACGAAAAGAAGGATGAGGATTCAATAGGGATGTTGATCTGCGCAAGAGAATCAACTCTTTCATTATACCTTTGTATTGGGATGGCTTCAATAGAGAATGCATCAAAGAATTCAATGCAATCCCATACCTTATTCTTGTAATGCCTTATTCTTGGGTTCTTCACTTTGGTATTGCTAGTGGATTTGCTTCACTATCATACGCATCACCAAGGCATCTCGTGCGTTTTGATTCCCATGCCTTCCGCTTCACTTATGCCCAAGAGGAGAGCTTCATATTCTCTCTTGTATTGTTGGTGTTGTCAAACCGTAGTTTGTATGCAAAAGGACACATCATGTTGGAAGGAGAGTACAACA
This sequence comes from Taxus wallichiana var. yunnanensis, assembly GCA_018340775.1. Classification (NCBI taxonomy): domain Eukaryota; kingdom Viridiplantae; phylum Streptophyta; class Pinopsida; order Cupressales; family Taxaceae; genus Taxus; species Taxus wallichiana. The sequence goes on from CM031242.1 coordinate 753,690,980, forward strand.
CAACACCAGCCCCGAGCCTACTTTGGAGCTCATTAGAGTAGGTATTTACCTTAGCTCATGTTCACCTAGGTACACTATTTACCTTTATTGTATTTATCCTCACCCACATATGTGTGTGGATATTTCTTTTATTTATTTAGATATTAGGAGATATTATCTAATTATTAGGTATAGTTCTTTCCTTGATCTATAGTATTGACTAGTTCTTTCCTAGATGTATGGTATTGACTAGATCCTTGATGTCTAGTTCTCTCCTAAATCTATGGTCTTGACTAGTTCTTTGATGACTAGTTATTTCCTTGATTTATGGCTTGATTTGATTGATTTGGTTCTTAGATTGTTATTCCTTGCTATTTAAGCAAGGCCCATTCTCAATGTATTGCATTAAGTTCTATAATAATATATGACATTGTTGCTTATTTGTTTGCAAAGGTTTATGTAAAGTTATACGGTGAATTGCTTTCATCTTATTGATCGTGATGTTTGATTAGCATCGTGTTCTTGGCTTGACATGATCTAGTTATCGTTCTTTTATGGTATCGGAGCGGGAGATCTCTATTGACATTCGTCTGTAAGTTTTATTTTGCAAATAACTTTTTATATAATCATATATTTAGGATTTGGTCGTATTTTGTTTTTGTGTGCATTTTAATGTAAAATAGAGGCTTCCATTAGATTCGAAAGGCGTGAAAACCCTAAGATCGACTGTAAACTCGGCCAATTCTGGAGTTAGTTTTTTTGTGGTTTTTTAATTTTTACAGAGAAGCACAAAGGCACGCCTCGGGATTCAAGCCAAGGGGAAAAAAACATGATTTTATTTATTCGGGTTTGTTGGATTTCTTGAGAACTGGATGGGGTTTATTTTTTTCGCAACGTATTCGCCTTTCGGTTTGTGTGCAGGAAATTTTTCGGGTCTTTCCTTTTTGGCGCAGGGGTCATGAGATCATGTGCACGTTTTTACTATTTTGGAAAAATCTGCAGGTTGCTATTTTCAGAAATAAAGGTCACTGTCTACATAGTCCAGAAATAGTAATTTTTACTAGAAGCGGCAGTTGGATGTGACTTTCTCGAAAACAAAGCACACCCCCAAAATAGTAAGTTGTGCAAACACCCATTAAAATCCTTAGCCTTTGGTCATATGAGGGCTTAAAGCTTGTGATTCCTACTAGTAGGTGCTTAACTTCAGCCCCCTTTAATTTTATTTGTGTGGTGAAGGCAACAAAAATTTATTTTGTTTTAGTGGCAACTAAAATAAATAAGTAGAACATAATCTTGCAAAGCTTGTAACTTTTGATCGGTAACTCGGTTTTGAGTGCCATTTTTTTGCAAAAGTGCTTGTTTTTTCATGCTCTTTCCATTGGAGTTATTTATTTTGAGACTTGCACTATAATTATAAAGTGCCAAATATGGAGGAGTGTTGTAATCAATTGTGGACGCAATTTCAGCTAAGCTTGATGTCCTAAAATTTTGGGGAGCTGCATTTGTACCTATCATGGATTCCGAGAATGATATGCTTTTCTACGAAGTGTGTGGACTTTAAGAGGATATTGTAAAAGTTTTGGAAGAAAATAGATCGCTCAAGAAGAAAAATTCTCTTCTACATCACTCATTCACAATAAGGATACAATAATACACTCCCTGTAGAACAAACTTGCTAGCCTACAACATCACCATCATATTGTGGACAACCATATCCATGCTCCTAGTCCACTTGCAACTATTGCTCTTGTACCCACTGACATTGATCTTCCAGTCTTTGAGCCTGAACCTGCTTTTGATGCTTCTAAACCTGTGAGGCTTATTACTACATGCTCTTCCACATTTGTGCCTATTACAGTACCACATGTTGTGTATCCTACTTCTACTCAGCTGCATGGCTTTTTTAAGAAGCATACCACTGCATTTAGTTCTCGCATGCTCCATTCTATGGGTCTCACTAGTGGAGTCATTGATGATGACATTCACTGGTATTGTTTCCTCTATTCCACATGTTAAGTGGAATTCTCGTCATGACATTGGTTTTCAAGAAGATACTTCATTGGGATCACACATTGATAGAGCTCCTTTTTTTGTTCACTCGACTCTTTTTAAGGATCATGAGCAACACATGAGTTCGCACCTTCACTCAGGATTGAGAAATATGAGATTTCAGCTGTCAGAAATGATCAACCTAACACACATTCTGATGTTCTTTTTGTATGCACCATTGTGCATTTTGCACCAAGTCATATGTAGGCATCTTCTTCATTCATCCGTGTTGATTTGGGGTGGATATATGATCAATCATGGCGACGACATAGGCATTCATTGAGAGGACTCTACAGGTGTGGCTCCTCCACCATTTGGCCTCTTGCTCTACTTTCTATACCTCTTGTATTTTGATGCTTCTTGTTTTGAGTATTTTTCTTTACTTGAGTGTAGTGTATCTCTCTTGTTTGTTGAGAGATTTTGTATCTCGTATTTTCGACACTTTTGGCATGTTAATAGTATCTCTTTTAGGGGATCTATTCTAGTGCATTCCACAATTTTTAGTGTTTGAGTAGTTATTTTGGGCAACTCATACAGATTCGTAGTAGCATCACTCCAATCATTCAAAGCAAAGTATGGGAGGGTGTGGTGTTGATCCTGCTTCTTCGGGTTTCGTGTCCTTGCCTTGTTACCTTGGCTTTTCTTGGATCGTGACACTCTAGATTTTGTGTCCTTGCCTTATTGCTTTGGTTTTTGTTCTTGGATCGTGGCACACCTATTTGCAGCAGTTGATTGAATAATGATTGGTGTTTTTTTTTTGCACTTTCGACTCCATTGTGAGTCTCTTTGTATGGAGCTATTCGGTCAAACTTCGGTGTCAGTTGTTTTTGAGTTTTGTGATCAAGCAGTGGATTTAGACCACAATGCACACCAAACTTCTTCAACATTGTATGAGTTTTTTTGAGCCGAGCTTCTTGGGATGCCTTGGAGTGGATCTTTACTCTCTTTACTTTGTTGTTATTGGTTTTGGGTACCTTGTGGTGTCTCTTTTTCCAGTTATTGTACATGAGTACCTCATCAGGCCTAGTTGTCGGGACTCATACTGTGGACATGCCACTTCTATTTTGGCCCCTAGCTTCACTTGAGGGGGTGTCAGAGTAGGTATTTATCTTAGCTCATGGTCACCTAGACACATTATTTACCTTTATCAGTATTTATCCTCACCCACTTATGTGTGTGGATATTTATTTTTATTTATTTAGATATTAGGAGATATTATCTAGTTTTTAGGTTTATTTTTTTCCTTGACCTATGGTATTGACTAGTTCTTTCCTAGATCTATGGTATGACTAGATCCTTGATGTCAGTTCTCTCCTAAATCTATGGTCTTGACTAGTTCTTTGATGACTAGTTATTTCCTTGATTTATGACTTGATCTACGACCTTGATTGGTTCTTATATTGTTATTCCTTGCCTATTTAAGCAAGGCCCATTCTCAATGTATTTCATTGAGTTCCATAATAATATATGATATTACTACTTATTTGTTTTGCAAAGGTTTATGTAAAGTTATTTGGTGAATTGCTTTCATCTTATTGATCGTGATGTTTCGATTAGCATCTTGTGTTCTTAGCTTGACACTGATCTAGTGATCGTTCTTGTTAGGAATGGCTTTCATCAAACTCCATAGTCCAAACTTGATCTTTCTCGATTTCGAGGAAAGTGGAAAGTCCTCTTCTCATTGTGAAGTAAGGAAATTGTTTCCTAATCCACAATCTTGAAAGATGATATTAGCTCTTGGGTCACCTTGGAACTTCTTATTGTAAACTTCATTTTTCTTACTAGAAGCAACTTCTTCATCTCACCTTTTACTAGAATAGTTACGAGAGGTCCAATCCATCTTTATCTCTCCACCAAGGTCTCTACAAAAATTATACTCAAGAGCATGCCAAAAGATGCTTGGAATATCACGCCACTAATATGGTTAGAAATACTTTTTTATCGGGTATTTAGCCAAAGCCACTTGTGCATATTTTATCCTTCTTACTAATCGTACTAGATTTGATTCCATTGAGTAACAAGCTCTCATTACCTTTGTTTAATGTCAGGCCAAGAGCATTGGAAACTTCGAGTGTTGACATTATCGAAGCTCAGTCGAGTCAATGATGCAATTGTTGAGCTCAAAACCATTCATGAGAAGAGACAAGTAGAAGGGTTCCACCTTATCTTTTGGAAGCACTTAGGGCCAACATGTTTTGAGTGGGTGGGTGTAGATGGTGTTGGGAGAAGAACTTTATAATTTGAACTTGAGGGTATAGAATCGCTTTGCTCCAAACAACATTGATTAGTCTATCAAACTGAGCAGAGTGTGTTTGCAAGTATTCAATCTCTGAGAGCTACACTTTGGTCTTAATTGCATGCTCCATAAAATCAAATGGGACAATGTTGGATGAGGGGGAAGTTCTGGAGTGAGGGAAGGTTTACATGGTAAGGTTCTTTGAGGAACTTTGGCTGACTTAGGATAGAATTCATTGGAGGGAGGAGTGTTTTTAATAACTTGTGAGCTAGAAGAAGGAAAAGGTGACTTACTAGATATAACAGCCTGATCTCTAGCAACCATTTGGCCTGGTTTCATTTTGGCTAAATCCATTGAGGGTGGTAATGGTGAGCCTCTGCTGATGATCTTATTTTGTGTGGCTACTGGAGTGGGATCTTCTTTAGTTTTCTTTTCCTCTTGAGCCACAGAGGGTAGAGCATCTTTCTTGGATTGAGCTCGAGTGAAGACAACACATGAGAAGCTTGGGGCTTCCTCTTCTTCTTCCCCATCATCCACAAACTTGAAAAATCCATTGTGCATATCAACTTCTTCAATTTTGAGGTAGCCTTCATAATCCTCTGTTATTTCTCCCAAGTTCATCAATTTTAACATCCTCTCTCGATTCTCTGGTGTCACATGAGAAAGCATTGACAGGAGGTGCTTCAAGGAAAGATGGCGATGAGGTGGTGCAATTCTTTGTCTATCGTGGGAAGTTTGGCCTCCTTGGAGCATTCCTCTTACAAAGTGCCATATATATATGTATGTATGTATGTTTAAAACCATGGCAAGGTCCTAAGTCTACAAGAAGGCCAAACTCAACAAAGACAAGTGCACCTACTAAGAGTGGTCCCCACATGGAGTTAGAACAGAACAAAGGTATTGTATTTTGCAAATGATATATTTAAAAGATGGCAAAAGAAATCATGTTACCACACTAGAAGACAAAGGAATGTCAACATTAGAACCTCTGGCTTGGAGGTGGTCCCCATCAAGTAGATGTTTGGATGGATTGTTTTGCAAGTATTGCAAAAAATGTAATTGATTTTGCTCACTCATAGGGAGATGATTTTTTGCATGCCTCCACAAAAGGACAGATCAACAAGAAGACAAAATTTTCATGCACAAGGAAGGAGACTTGCTCATCAAGCAAGATTTATTATTAGCAAATTATTCACCCATTATTTTCTTAAAAATAGGATAGTTAATGCAGCTTTGAGTGTATGTAATCAAATGCTATTAATGCCTCTTTGTATTAGTTTGCTTTATTTTATTCCTTTATTTATTAGTAAATAAAAGATAAAAATAGAATGCATGGGCAGTCAACCTTAGTCTATTTTTAGGAAGGGTGGGTAAATTAATTTCCTTATATATGTGTGTGCCTTGGCAAAGCACAAAGGAGGACCTTTTTAGATAAAGGAGGTCAAGCAATTTCTTTCGAGTTTTGCCCTCTAAATGTGAAGTATTTTTGCCTTTCTAATTATTTGCGTAGTCTTTTGTATGCTCAATTAATCTTGTGAATGTTGAACTCCTTGATTAATGATCTTATCCTGTTCAGAAATTTTAGTAATTTTTGCATGATATTAATGTGTATGTTTAAACTTAGCAAGTATTGTTGTGATTTTTCCTCAATACATCAAAGTGTTTTCCTTAATAATGCTGCAGAAAAATGTTGCTCTTGTGCATTAAGAATTCATTCCTATATCATTGTGCATGTACTCAATCAAATACCTTATACAAGTTTAGTGTATCACCTCAATTTTAAATCCTTTACGTCTTTCTTTTACCCTCAAACCCCAAAAAATTCAGTTTAGGATACATCAATAAGGAACCGACCTTGATATTGGAGACTCACCTCAAAATAGGTATACCCACAGACTTGAGGTGTTTCCATTGTATCTACGAAAGAGAGATAAATTTGAAGCTTAGAACACATACAGCCATCTCTCTATAGGGTGCACTTTCGAGAGATAACAGTACACAAATGATACACATGATCTTTGAAGTTTCATTCTCTTGACAAGGGCCTACTACCTTGGGTTTAAACTTACAACCCTTTCCTACAATTGTATATATCTGATCATCTAATCTTGGCATGAATCCATCCATTTGAAAGAGGTATTTGTGAACCTCTTTGTCACGTTTTTGACATATTGTATTTATGTGAGCATGACTATATTTCTCATCTCTGTTCCCTACGTAGGGAGTAGTGGTTACATTTGAAATTTTTGAGCTATTGGATTATGTTCCGTAAAAAAATAAGCTTAGATTTTGACATATTTGTGTCTAGACCAAGGCTAGGAATGGAGGAATCCCTAGAGATGGATTTGATGGGTATCATTTTGTTCTCAAAATCCTCTCCTTCCTTTGTTATTTCTATCATGTTTACACCTAGGCCAAGATCATTGGCGGAAGAGAAGCTATACCAAGGAGGTTACCCATTCCTTATGGTTCAAAGGGGAGAAGGATCGGTTCATCAATCTCTAAGAGTTTCATAATCTCAGCTATGGTTTTGGTGGACACAATTTCTACAGATATCGCCTTACCTTTATCTATTTTTGCTACCTCAAATGTTTTTGAGTCGGTGACTTCAATCTTCGGAATGCTCTGGGTGTTTGTGACCAATTATTTCGATGGAAGCGGTTTGTTTAACTGATTCGTAGGAAGCTCATATTGTGAATGGACCCTTGATTTCTTCTTGATATTTTCCAAATGTATGTCGAAGGGCTTAGGATCCCCTTGAGCAATGAAGAACTTTCGTAGGTGGAGAAATCTAACCTCTTGGAACAAAGTAGAGGGGGTAGCCTTCATCTAGTGAATCCTGTATGATCAAAGTTGCAAATTTCCTTTAGGATTTGCTAAGAACATGTCCAAAAAGAGCTACATTTGATTCTCAAGGAGTATTTTTATGAACTTGTTGTAATCCCTACAAGTTCTAGCTTCATGACCAATAACACTATGAAAACCACAATAAATATTGGGATCATTATCTCTGGCGTCCTTTGGCTCAACTTTTTTTTCTAATTATAACCTCTGTAGTAGTTCAAAACTTGTGTTATAACCATAATTTGTTTCTTCTTGCCGAGTTTTGGTATTGGTTCGTGCCTTAGGTTTTTCGAGGAGGGAGATGGTTGACATTGACTTTGTTGATGGAGGAAATAGAATTAGGCCTGTTTGATTTCGCGTTGTTGTCATTATTGTTAGTTTTACCATTGTTTGTAAAATGAACATTATTTGCTTGATTAGTAACACCATTTGTGGTAACACCGCGATTGCGATTCAAGACCTTGTGTCCTTGGTTGTTGGCTCTATTATTTTGATGGCTTACATTATTTTGATTAGGGGACACCAATTTCCCATTAAGAACGTAAGTCTTACGACCACTATCGATAGAACTTGTTCGGTTCGAAGTGCACCTTCTAACACTTCTTCATAACTACAGGAAGGAAAATTTTGGACTTCTTCCTTGGTCTTGATTGAGAGAGTGAAGGAAAAGATGAAAAAGTTCCATCTGGTCCATGTTAGGTGTGCAATTACAGAGGAGTAAAGAATCGATGCTATCTCTTAATGAAATGGGCAGCAGATTCGATTTTCTCCACCCTAATATGTAAAAATCCCTAATCCTCGTTTCTCAGAGCTTGTTCATGTCAAATACTCTGATGAATTCAGAAACAAGTTGTTTAAAGGAATGTATGGAATCTTCCGAGAATCTGATAGTACTAGTCTAGGGAAATTCCTTCAAGGGTCTTTGGAAATATCTTAGCCACCACAACATCCCAAGGAAGCAATTCCCACGAAGGTGGTAAGATAGGTCTTGATATAAGCATTCGGGTCTCCTTCTCCCTTAAATTTAGGAAGATTAGGAAATGGGCATGGAAGCATGACACCCCGTATGGTAAAGTCAAGGGGTTATTTCAAATACTCAATGTAAGTACCCATTGCATAAGATTCCACCATTGAAGCTCCTTGGTGAGGAGGTGGAGGAGGAGGAATTGGATAGGTTACAGTGTAGGCATTAGTTGGAACATATGGAGCTCCTTGATATGGTGTATAAGGAGTAGGGAAGGTATATGGGTCCATCTGGGGGGACTTTGCATACATATACAGGTAAGGTGGAACAACACTAGGAAATGGGCTAGTGGGCGTGAAACTAGGGAACACCACATTGCACGATGGAGTGACATTTGAGAACGCACTTCTAGCCAACCCTTGCAGAGGGTAAACACGATAAGGGTGAGGGATAATTTCTAGGGTATCAACTCCGTGAGAATATCACCCAAATTTTATTGGACATGATAACCTTGTTGCACAAAATGTTGCATTAGTTGTGTGTTGATAGGGGTGTACCCTTTATTGTCGATGGGATGCCCCATGTTTTACATTACTACATAGGTCAGTTGTGAAGGTTCGGAACTCATTGGTTCTCTAATCCTCCCTACTAAAATGGAAATAACATCATGAGGAGAGGATTGAGTCTCTTGTTTTGGTGTTTGTGTAAAGTTTTGTTGATAGGGCACATGATATCCTCTTATGAATTGTTTAACGTTTTCATTGTTGAGTTCCTTAAAATTAGGAGTCTAAAGATAGGTCATTTCGATACATTATTATTGAAAAATTATGAAGTATGAATTTTTATCCTATCTAAGGACTCATCTATTTGGAAAAGAGGATTAACATATCACGTAAAAATGTTATCTTATGTTGATTACATGTCAATGTGAGGTCTTGAAAAGACTCTAGGGTAAGGATTTGTTCCACTTGCAAAACCATGTTGTTTGAATTGGGTGGATTGTATTGCATGTTTAAAGGTTGATCAACCTCCTCTATCCTCACATAACTAGTGGGGTTTGAAACATAGCTAGGGGAGGCTTGCATGTTGTTGGTGTAGTTATCAACCCATCCAAAAGGGAAGGGGATTGTTGTGGTTGAACATTGGTGTAATATCTATCAAATCCAAATGGCCCACCAAACTCTCTACCTAGACATATTTTAGGAAGTATAAAATACCTACCAAAATAGGGAAGAAATGGAAAGGTGAGGTAATAACAATGAAAGAAAATGAAATAAGAAGGAACTAGTCCTTCATGTTGGGTTCACCAATTTTGTACACCTGAGAATCAACACGTGATTCCTAGATGCACGTGACTGCCGAGGTCGTGACAGGACAACCAAAATGTGTAAGATTGTGGGAATGCTGATGGGCAACAATTGGAGAGTCATGGACTAATATCGGGTAGTGTGAATTCTTATTAGTTGAGTTAGTAAAGAGAAATTAAAGGCTATGTACGAGTAAAGATAAGTTCCCTATTGTTTAATTGTTTGATTTGATTTGTTTTCTAAACTACGTTGAAAGTTCATTTTAAATAAATAAATAAAGTAAATTCAACATAAATAAAAGACAAGTGTGTTTAATATTTTAATTAACTAAATTCATTCCCAATTAATTAAATAAAATGAAATGAAATACCATCTATTCTATTTGTTTGAACAAGAAATGAATTAAAAGAAAACTAACTAATTAACAAACATCTTTTTATATTTTTCAGAGTTTAAATGAAACAAATAAATAAACTATTCTATAGACATGAAACTAATTAAAATAAAATACTACTACTTCTAATAAAATAAACTAAAAACAGAGAATAGTCGGATGTGGCTATTCCTGTCATTGCAGTTTATTGAAAATTCTATTCTAAAAGAATGCACTCAAAATTAATAATCTAAATAAAATAAAATAAACATCTTCGGAAAAGATTCGCGCCTTGAGAAGATCTAGAGGGATAAGTCAAGAAGAATTTATCAAGGGAAGATGTATGCAAGAAATGTTTTGAAAGAAATACTAGAAATAAAATAAATACATTTGGGAAGTGATGAAATCTTCCTCTTCTACAATTCTACCAACTCAAAACAAATGCATTATTTCTATTCTAGTAAATAAAAAATTAATTAAAGTCTTATAGAATTCAAGTACAACCCCTACCTGGTTACTATTGTAATGTGGTATCTTCCCAAAGATGAGATGTGCTTTATATCTCCTCAACTTTGTATCCTCTTCCAAACATGAATTCTAATTGATCCATGAATGCACATATGCTAGTGGTAGTACGAAAAAAATCTTTGGTTGTGGTTGGGTTGGTGCAAGAAACAACTTAAAGTAAATGGTAGGAAGGAATAGAGCAAAGAGCTGGTTATCTGTGTGGTTCCTCTCAAAATTTCAGAAACATAACTTAACCTGAAGAATATGAAAAATCCAACCTATCATACAGGTAAAAGTTTGTCTTTTTATAAAATCTGGGAAAGAAAAAGTCAATTACATGTGTCGATGAAGAAGTGAAAAATCAGAAAATGGAGAGGTAGTCAACATTATAAACATATCCAAACAAGAAGAGAAAATCAATATGATTCCAATAAGTCCAAAAATAGGGAAAATAATTGAGAAATGAGTGCGAAAATCACTCGCGAAATCCAACGCGTGCGCCAAAAATATGCATTTTAAGTCTCTCGATTTTAAGTGACAAGATAAATGGTGAATGCAAAGGGGTGGTTTCACAACTACCGTGGTGTTTCGGAAACCGTCGGGGTAGTTATGCAACCGTTGGTTACACAACCGCCACTCAGACAAAGAAAAAGCTAAAAGCGGTCTTACAAGAAAAATTAAAGTTTGCAGACAAAACAAAAGGGTTGATTTGAGTCAAAGGAGGGATGTAAAGAATAGGGAAGGATCTAGACCTCATTTTTACCTTGGAAGAATTTTTTATCATCATTGGAGATTTTACCATTCCAACAATATAACACCGCCGAATTTTGGGTGTGTACAAGAAGCAATATTAAGATTAAAGTATCAAAGACACAAAGTTCAATTGATTTATTCCTTAAAGATACAAATCTCTTTCTTTGTTTTTCAATATTACAATTCTTGTAAAGTTGAAAGTAGGAAATAAAAGAACATAGACAAGAAAATAGAAGAAATAACTTCTTTCTTATAGTAGGAGAACAATAGCTATCAACCCTTTGGAATGGAGAAGCCATCCCAATATATAGCTTTACAATATGTCTCTTTGTATCCCCCCCACATGACTTTTCACATTCCTATCACTTGTGACCTTTCATATTCCTATAGGAATAAAAATAAGCCCCTTTCTTATTAATGAAAAGAACTTTTACAATGTCAAATTAAAAGGTCACTTAAGTGAATAAGATGAAAAAGTCAAAAAGTACATTCCCAATGAAAAATTAGAACATATAGAGAGAGAGAGAGGGAAGAAGAGAGTTGAAGGGAAAATTTTAAGGGTCCCTCCAAAAAAATCCTTAGAAAATATTTGGTAAATATTGGTAAAACCACTTTCACATGTATGGCGAATCACAGGAAAATTTATTTCATGTGTAAGGTAATTTTTAACATCATTTTGTGAAAGATAAGGCGCATGTAAGTAACAGACAACAAAATTTTTTATGCAACCAAGCGACATCATTCTACTTGCTTCGGTTGGTAGCATGTAGAATGCTACCGACTTCCAGAGTAGCATTATACATGCTACTGGTCTTGAGTATTCTCGCATACTTTCGACTGGTAGCATTTTGTAGTCCATGTCATGCTGGCAGCTTTATCCATGCTCCAAGATGGTAAAGAATCTACATGTTATTGGTCGATTGGATTATGTATGCTATCGGATGATATCATTATGTATGCTACTGGGTGGGTAGTATTCGCATGCTACCGATTGGTAGGATTCTACATGCTTTAGGATTAGGAGCATTCAGTATGTTAGTGATCTGGGAGAATTCTACATGCTACCATACGGTAGCAAATAGAATTCTCCTGCTCCCGACCATGAGCAATCTACATGCTTCGACCGGATGCGATCTATATGCTACTAGACGGTAGTATTCTACATGCCGACTACCGGTAGCATTCTTCATGTTGCCCAGTAGATAACATTCCAAATGTCACCAACTCGATATAATTTTGTAGAGATGTTATAGGTTGGTAAAGATGTGTCATGTTACCGACCGGTAGCATTCTCACGTCTTGCTCGGTTGGTGGCATTCTACATACTAGGTTGGTAGCATATAAAATCTTGCCGGCTAGTATCACGTAGAATGGTACCAACATGTGGCATAAAGGGTGTTGTTTTCTATTCAGCCTACGGTACTTGTACTAAAAAGTCCTAAATATTCACGAAAGGAAGTCATTTTCACTCTGTAAAAATGACAAGAATCTAGAGAAAACGAGCAAAACCATCAGAGAACAAGGTTATCTACGTAATCTAGAAGGAAAAACTAGAAACGACAAAGGAAATCTACAAACATGAATTTTATAACAAATTGAAAATTTCAAGAAGAAATTTTTTTTTCCATAGTCACACAACCCAAAATCCTAAATTGCGTCGACAACAAAAATATGAAGAAGTTTTCATTCAAGAGTCTGGTATTTCCTCAACTATACACATTTCTAGAGGATCCTAATACATTTTCCCAATGGATCAAAGCAGCCAATTTCTGGGCGAGTGTATATGCCCCGAATTTTGACAAACCAAAAAACACTCAACAATATTCTACTCAACTATGACACTTCCACTTTCACCTTTCATTATCAACTCCCATCTCATGCACAATCATTTGGAACTTCACCCGAGGACATTGAGCGTCTAATAGGACTACCACACAAGGATGTGGATCCTATCACGATGAAGGTTGTTTTATCGGATGAAGATCAGTAAGTATTTGGAGTCTCATTTTACATTAACTATTGATGTAATTGTCAGAAATTGCTATCTTTGCCCAGTAAGTTTATTTTTCAATTTTACATTTTATTTATATTATTTTAAATTTTACATTTCATTTTAGTATTAACAAAATGTGTTTCCTTGTATTTACACTAAAAATTCCTAAAACCGTTCAAAAAGAGGAATTCAACTCAAGGATTTCAAAAGTCATCCATTTATTCGAGGCCGTGGTGCGGTTCTTCCAGGAGTCAAAATTATATCACTTGAAGGTCGATATACATATATTTCGTGGTGGAATTTGGCTTATATTGTTCACACCCTAAGTGTGTAGAAATTAGATCTAGTGCGATTACTTATCCTTTAGGATAAGAGGTGATTTGACCAACATTCATTAGAATGACAATGTTACCATCAACTGCAAAATTTGTATTCTTGGTTTATATTATGAATCCATCTATAATTTACATGGCACCACTCCTCTGACAACAATGCATGCAAAGTTATTGGATTTTTCAATAACACTTCAAGAGCAGGAGGTGAGTCCCAATTTTTGATTATTTTGTTTTTAATTATTATTCTTCTTTTTCGTAATATATATCTAGTATATTTTTTATTTGGGATTAATAAACAGTTTACTGTTGAATTATAACAAAAAATAGCTATTGCAGATGCATTACAAAGGGAAGTTAATATCAAAGGTCATTTCCCACGAGTTGGAGTGATTCACTTCATGTACGGACTATCAAAGACGAGGAGGACACCACTTCACAATCTATCAAATAGATGAGGAGTTCCTTAAACCCTCAAACTGACACATCCACCATACCATAGACATTAATCACAGGTATTTTAATTTATGATGTATATATGACATATGTTTCAATATATTTGAAAATAAATGTAATTAATTATTTATAACTTGTATATGTTTCAATATTTCTTGTAACTTATATTCCTTTTCTGCAGAAACCTCTAGTAGCATAGGATTATATCATTGGGCTCATGGTAGCCCAAAAAAATGTATTTGAATTTGATCAAACATAATAGGATGTAGAAACATCTTCAATACCTCGCTCTTTGGCTCCATGGATGAATTTCATTTCGGTGTTTTTATGATTTCATTTTTAAAACAAAAATAAACAAGATCATTAATCATTGATACTTAATAATGTTTTAGACCACACCTACGGTAACAACTCCCAAACATTTCAATGCACTTCTCTACAATAACCACATCAACTATAACATGCCCAATTTTCACTTGAGATAGAATTATTTCAACAAAGTTATATTTATAATCATATATGATATAATGTTACATTTATTATTATTTCAATCCTATTATGTTTTTCATTTGAATTTTCTTATGTTATTTACAAAATTACATTTGATTGTTGCAGGGCCTCCTCCACATCAATTCAAAATCCATCTACTATGAAGAGGAAGATGCCACCTCCTCCACCTCCACCACAAAATATTAGGACCAGGTTTAGTGGCAAGCATATTTCATTTGTTCCTCCAACTTTAAGCAGGGGAACCCTTAATTTTGCTTGGTGACTTTCTAATGTAGTGGACGAGGTGTTTCTATTTTGAACAAAATTGATTTGGATGAGGAATATCTAGGGATTAAAGCCCATGGAAATTTTAATCCCCAAGATATGATTCATGGGGCAAGGCAACATTCTCCAATAAGAGTGGATAGATCAAGCACACCTTCTCCAATACAAACTGCCTAACTGATGACCAAAAAACTACTTTTTCACTTAATGCTCTTTTGGCTGATAATTGTGAAGCCAATGTCAATGTTATATTGAAAGATATTAAACAATTAAAATTGTGGGATTTTAGGGATAAAATTATTATTAAATAAATAAATGCATGATTTAGAAAACACTCCCAAAGGCATATATTATATTCTTCAGTTCAAAGTGAGCCATCTAAGCTTGATATTTTATTGAATCAAGTTGTGTCTAGTTTTGTATCTTTTGAAAATAGTTATGATGATGAAGTGTTGGACATTATGTTGAATAGAATTGAGAATTTAAATGTAGAAGCACAAGCCTACCACAATATGTGGTCGAGAGATAAGAGCCTTGTAGTTATTGTAAATGCAGAACGAGATAAGGCATTGGTAAGTCTTGCTAAAATTTCAAATATTTTTTAATTATTTTTGAAACTCTATTAATTATTTTTCTATTTTGAAATGTAGTCAAAGTACGAAAATTTGAAAAATGAGGCTACAATCTTGGGTGTGTATTTAAAAAGTGCTAGAAAAAATTTATACCCGAGAAGGATCATAAAGGCACATGGAATGGATCCAGAGATCTTTGTTGAAGAAGAACAAAATAGGATCCCACATTACTATTTACTAGTGATTCAACAAATCTAGAACAAGAATTTCTTTTAAATATCGAAGCTTTAACAAAGGATCTTGTTTAACCGGTTGTTGTGAAAGAAATTTCACTGTTGCACAAGAGACAAAATCGAAACATACAGAGAAGAATCTTCTCAAGGATGATGCTTGTAAAAACAAATTGTGAAATTATAATTGTTGTTTTTAGAATCTTTTTGTAAAACTGTTTCAAATTCAACGTATAAATATATACTTATTAATGAAAATATTGAAAGTTTCAAATTTCAATCGATGTGGTGTTTTACTTTTAATTTTGTTATATTAGTGCATAAGTTATTCAAGTGGATTCTTAATGTGATTATTATTCTCAATTGTGTTTGATATTACTATTACATATTACATTACTGATTATTATCATTTTCAAATACTTTATGTGGACAAAACTACAAGTTTCGTTTCCAAACACTAAAATTATTTTTCAAAGAACAAACACTCAAATTATCTAAAAATATTGGCAATTAAAAAATTATATGTTGTTGTATTTGTACTATATTCATGCGTAAGACTGAAAAATCTACCATAAATGGAATGATATTATTATCATTTAAAAGACAACAGAAAAAATAAGTATGGCATTTCTCATTTAAAAACTCTAAAAAAATTGCAACATTGAAAATATTATTCAATAATGAACATGCGTATAACAAAAATAACAATATACATATATTTTGATATGAGATTTTCTTTCCAGAATTAAAATTTACATTCATTCTTATTTACTCAATATCAACTACCTCAAACTGAAACATATATTTTGGTTCCCAAAAATGTTATCTAATATTTTTCTATAATTTTTAGTCACAGTTTTGTTGTTATCTGCAGTCCCCGTATTTGAATTATGCGATCCCTCTCTCTCTGCAAGATAATTCCATACTATCATTACCCATTCATATGGAAATGTATCCACATCATATCGTGAAACATATAATCTCAATATTTTTATCCGGTCTATTCCTATATTTTGATTTTATAAATGTTAGTGCGATGAAAACTCTTTTTCTTTAATCGAACCTAATATCATTGTTTGACATAAATCATACAATCGGAAATATTTGTAGAAATTACTCTGATCTAATACAAAGAATCCATGAAATAGCTACACAGACAATAATTGAAATCAACAACTCTATATTATATTTTATTTATTGATTCACTATTTCAATACACTCCATTATATAGGAGATGTATAATAACAATCCTCACAACAACCTTTGTCTTCATATACAACCATACACCCATATGGTTTCAACCTCTCACCAATATAATAATAAAACAACACTAATTGTTTTATTATTCTAACTTACTAACTTACCACATACTAACCACATTTTACATTTACTATTTACATTTACATAGTAAATGTACTTTCACTAATTTACCATAATAATAATTACACATGTAATTATTATTCACCCATACATACAAATGGAGCACTAAGATATATTTCCTAACAATATTCATATATACTTGTTATCCCAAATTTGCCCCAACAAATTTGGTCAAGACAACTCCTGCACATAAGGAAATTATGAAGGAAACGACTCAGACCCGCGAGCTCACATTCCAGGATGACAAACAAGTTACAGGTGGGCTCGAAAAGAAGGAGCAGAGCCAACAGAGAGAGCCACGTGTCTTAGCGGCGCTTCTCCAAAGATGAATCCAAAAAGGGAAGCCCAAATGAGTGCCAGGTTGCCGCGTGGCCCTGGTAGGTGAAAAATGGAGAAACATCTTTGGGCCTTTAATGCAGGATCTTCTTGCTCTTCAACTACCAAATCCAATTTGATTATATCTCTTTGGGAACGAAGAAACAACATATTGTGGGTGGATTTGCAGAAGGCATTGATATTCAGTGGTTGAACTTTCAAAGTGGGATTCGATGCATATCCCGGGGTGGTTGAAATAGGATTCAAATTTTCCCTCTTCTCTCTCTTTTCTTTCTATATATAATGTAACACTTCTCGTTTGAGAAGGAGAGACATTCAGGCATAAAGAAACTCTGTCAAATTTGTTTCTCGACGCCATTTTGAAAGCAATGAAAGCTTCTCCCATGCCCGAAAATGTAATTGTGCCTCTATTCCAAAAATGTAATGGTCTGTGCACCTTCTAAAGCAATAAAAAAATGTGTTTTTGTGGTGTTCTTTAACCCTTTGCATCGTTTTGTTGTTTCTCCATGCCTCTCCCTTCCAGATTTGTTTTTATGTGCATGTATTTCACGTTTGCAGTGCTAGGATGTTGTGTTTCATGGATTTTAATGGCGAATTTGAAGATCTAGGCTGTGTTACTTATGTCCGACCTCCCTCATCTCCATTTTTCTATTTCTTTCTTCCTCAGCCAGAATATCTCACTTCTTTTCTTTGGTGTATCACCACTTTAGTGTAGGCTCTATTTTTTCCTCTTTCTCTCTCTTTGGTTCCTTGGAATGGTTAGATGAGGTTAGATTTAGTTTTCTGCCTTTGGATTAGCTCGTGGCATTAGTTTAGGAAGAGGAAAAAACCTTCTCGGACAATAATTCCCATTTGCAAGTCCACACTTGGGGAATGATCGATGTTATGAAAATCACACCAAATGACCCTACCTTAGAAAAGTAGACCCATAACTCATTTTGGGGTCTTTGTGATTTAGTACTAACTTGGTTTTGGCATGCCTTGGTGGGATAGGTCTGAAGCACCTTACCACTTCATCATATTAGCAAGTTGATGTTTTCTTGTTAAGGGTCAGCCTTTTGAGGCACATACAAAGCACATCTCGAAAAATCTATTTGGTTAAAAACCCATTCTCTACGAGTTGCAGACCTTTTCCATCCATTTCCACTCATTTTCATCCATTTTCTTCTTTCAATCTCTTCTATTTTCTCCCATTCCATGAGGTAGTGCAATCATGACTTCTTTCCCTTCATGGAACTCACAAAACAACAACAACACATTTGAACTCCAATAAGCTTTACAAATCCTTCAAATCAACATTTTCAGCAAATCCAAAATCAACATGGTTACCCATATGAGCAGCGGTGCCAAAATTAGTTTGGCTATGGAGCTTTCCAAAATAAAGGGTATGCAAACAATGAAGAAAATAAAATGCAAGATGCTTTAGTCTTGGAGAAGATCCAAAAATGGAGGTGACATGGTTGATCAAGGGAAACAACTCAAATGATGGCTTTCAAAATTGGTTGCGGGGCACCTTGTCTTTGGAAAGGCCCTTTTCCAAGACACTACGGCTCTTATGAGAAGTGAACTTCATGGTTGAAATGCTGCCCCAACTTGCACAATGGTGAGGAGATCGGGGCTTATGAGTTGGATTCAAGACAATCTCGTCAATGGGTAAGTCCAACATCTAATAGCTTTTCTTCTTCTCTTTCTCAAGCATCACCCTCTCAACCCAAGCTCGATTTCTAAGCTTCCCAGTTGTTTCCCCAAGCGTTGAATCCATTTCTCCATTCCCTAGTCTTCCACCCCATTTCATTTCTTCTCCCCTTTCCTTTCCCAAACAGTCATCCCCTCAAACAAACAAGAATTTCCACCTCCCTTCCCACAAAAAAAAAATGCAAAACTAGTTGAACCCCAACTTGCCACTCCTCTTACTTTCCCAAGTCCATGTTGAGAAGATACTCAAGAATCCAGTCAAGGATAACAAAAAGAGGAGCCCGACAAGAAATAAATAACAAACAATCTAAAGAGTTGGGCTACCAAATTTGGGTTTACAAAGATCCCCTTGATGGTTAAGCTAATAGAGGAGGTCAGGGTTGAAGAACTAGTGGTGGTTGAGGCTAAGTTTGTAGTAGAGGAGGACCATACGATTTTAGAGGCCTCAAGTGTGGAGCAGGCTATAGAAAAACCTTCAATTCTTCCTCCCATTTCATCCCCTTCAAACTCTAATGTTGAATAAGAGTTTGATCTTTCAAACTTCATGTTTGAGAGTGAAGGGAGCCATGGTGATCAAGTTATAGATTTGAAGGACACTATGGAGGAGGTTGAACACACGCAACGAGGACCACGAGAAGGTAGATTATTTGTTTGACTTGGAGGATTGTTTTGATGGAGAGGAGTTGGAGGAGATCACATCATTCACTCTTGCATCATCCACCTTCTAAGAAAATGAGTCTCATTGCCATAGAGGAGAACATCCAAGGACAACAACCTACATTCCATAATGGTCCTCGGGTTCCAAGGTTGGAGGATCTTAATCTTCCATGTTCTTAAAAGGAGGAGGAAGAGAAAAGGTAGGAGGATGCCATAATCTCTCTCACACCATCCACCTAAGAAGGTCCATAAGAAGACTCCATTTTGGAGTTGAATTTCAAAGAAATGAGCACATCAAAGGATCGAGACCATGCCCAATCGGGTAATTGGCTTCATTGGAGCAAAGGAGAAACCAAAACCAGTCATGCCTACTTGGGCGATGAGCATCAAAGTACCAAGGGTCACCATTAATACCTCAACTTGATCAAGTATTTTCCATTAATGTTGATACCTTGATGATTTGGGTGGAGGACAGGCTTATAGGAAATTTTTCACTCATATTGACAACTATATTTAGTGTCAAATCATTTGCATGGATTCCCCTCTTGAGAAAGGGAAGCTACTTCTCCTACTGTTGCAGGCTTTGTTTAGCATTCTTTCCCTCTAGTTAGTTTAGGAGTAGGAGTAGATTTTGCTTTCAGCAGAAGAAGTGCTTATGCACACTCTGCATGTCTCATTTGAGGCATGTATGATTTGGTCTTTGTATATAAGTTTTGTCTATTTTTCTCCAAGGGTGCATAAGGCCATGCTCTTGATATTCATGGCGCGAGAAGACTCATAGCGATCTATAACAGTTCTTTAGATCAAAGGGAACAAATCTAGAGCAACTTAAGCCATTTTGAAACATTCCATTTTAAGGACAAGTGAAAGCCCAAGTCAATACAATTTTCTACTCTCAGAAACTCCATTTTAAGATTTTCTTATGAAAATTGAGAGTGCCGACATGTGGGTGGATTCAGAGTCAGGTAGAGGTCAGCAAAGTGTAGAGAGTCAGGGAGTCCATTTTATAAGAAGGATCAGTGTCAGGCCATCATTCTTGACTCCATGCCCAATGGATGCTTCAAGGCCATTGGTCTCTTCATCTAAGCGAAAAGGTGAGATGTCCCCGTGAGTCACCAAATTATTATCCCAAATTCACTCCTTGGTAAATTTGGTCAAGACAACTCCTGCACATAAAGAAATTATGAAGGAAATGACTCAGACCCACGAGCTCACATTCCAGGATGACAAACAGGTTACAGGTGGGCTCGGAAATGAAGGAGCAAAGTGAGCCCGATGTTTTCTCTAATTTGCGAAGAGAGCCACGTGTCTAGCGGCACTTCTCCAAAGATGATTCCAAAAAGGGAAGCCCGGTGAGTGCCAAGATGTCGCGTGGTCCCTGGTAGGTGAAAAATGGAGAAACGTCTTCGGGCCTTTAATGCAAGATCTTCTTGCTCTTCAACTACTAGATCCGATTCGATTCGATCCGCTGGGGAACCAGAAGCGACATATTATGGGCGGATTTGTAGAAGGCATTGATATTCAGTGGTTGAACTTTCAAAGTGGGATTCGATGCATATCCCGGGGTGGTTGAAACAGGATTCAACTTTTCCCTCTTCTCTCTCTTTTCTTTCTATATATACTATAACACTTCTCATTTGAGAAGGAGAGACATTCTAGGCATAGAGAAACTCTGTCAAATTTGTTTCTTGATGCCATTTTTGAGCAGCGAACCTTCTCCCACACCTGGAAAATGTATTTGTGCCTCTATTCCAGAAATGTAATGGTCTATGCACCTTCTAGAGCAATAAAAAATGTGTTTTTGTGGTGTTCTTCAACCCTTTGCATCATTTTTTTGTTTCTTTGTGCCTCTCCCTTCCAGATTTGTTTTTCTATGCATGTATTTCACGTTTGCGGAGTGCGAGGATGTTGTGTTTCATGGAGTTTAATAGTGAATTTGAAGATCCGGACCATGTTACATTTGTCGACCTCTCTCATCTCCATTTTTTGTTTCTTTCTCCCTCGTGAGAATATCTCTCTTCCTTCTTTGGTGTATCACCGCTTTAGTGTAGGCTCTACTTTTTCCCTCTTTCTCTCTCCTTAGTTCCTTGGAATGGTTAGATTAGGCTAGATTTAGTTTGCACCTGCTGGAGTAGCTCATGGCAGGTAGTTTAGGAAGAGGAACTAGCCTTCTCTCGGAGGATCATTCCCATTTGCAAGTCACACGGCTTGAGGAATGATCCAATGTTATCGCAAATCACACCAAATGACCCCGCCTTAGAAAAGCGAGATCCATAACTCATTTCGGGGGTCTTTGTGATTTTGCACTAACAATACTTTCATGAAGGATGGTACTAGGATACAAAATTTTCCATAGAAGTGTAATTGCTCCTTTCTCTATTGGCTCACTTAGTAATTCAAATTATTCACTAATTACTTAGCCGAAATCAGCTGATTGCAATGCAAGTGATTCTTTTGAAGAACACCATTAATCTAAAATCCATTACATTCAATTTATATTCCAAAATGATTAATAATAGTACCCATGTGTCTTTTAAATGAATCAACTACAACTCTGTTATTCACGAATAAAACTTATCTTAATACATCATTAGTTGATATTTGAATAAATGTAATAAGATAAAGGATTTAATTAAAATACTTTAAACTTATGTCTATAGGTATTAGTTGTTCTTAGTTGTTAGTTAACTAAGTGACAATATTCTCATCCCAATGTTTGTGGGATCATGTTCTATCTTGCATATTTTGTTCTTGAATGATTTCCATGAAAGGGCAATAGGGCGATTAGGGGTAATATGTTATTTTTGCATATTTTCTCAGATTATGTGATTTGTTTCCATATATTGTGGATGAGATAGAAGTTTTCCAATATCTATAAATATTGCAGCTCTCTCATTTGTTTTGTAATGCTTGATTTTGATATTAATAAAATATACAAGCTTAAATCTTGTTTATATGTCAATTTTTTTCAAGTATTCATTGTTAAGATTTATTTCATTGTCAAGATTTGGTATTAGAGTAACATTCTAATCCGAGGAAAAGTGCATGAAGTTTTTAGGGAGATATGGAGAAATTACAAGAGCTAGGAAGAGCCATAGTGCCCCTAGCCATTTCATGAGAGCCTACCCGAATGCGCACCTCGGTTCATCAAATTTATTTGTTATTGAAGAACACTGAGCGCAATCACATGCCCTTGAGAACTAGATGCAACTTTGTTACAAAAGGTGATATTGTTTCACTATTTCTTTTTAAATTTACCTGTACGTGTAATTTTTTTTAAATTAGAAGCATTTTAAAATATATATATCCAATATTTTTTATATGTGGGGACCTAAGCTTTCAAGTTCCCCACATTGCTTCATCTTCCTATTCTTTTTACTTTGTCTTGTCCTTCCAAGATTTGTCGAATTATTTTAAGCCACAAACAAGGGAGATCCAATCCAACGTGGAAGCTTCTCTGTGAACTCCGCACCTACCGAGGAGAAGAAGCTAGGAGATTTGAATGATCTCTAACGTTCGCATCCAAAAAAATTACAAATTCAATGTGAGAAGATTTTCAACTTGCGTAAGAAAAAAAGGAAGAAAAAGTTGCGCCCAAGGAAAAAATACTGCATACAAAGAGAAATGATAAAAAGTTACGGCGAAGGCTTAATAAAGTAAAAAGGAAAAGAGATAGAGGTGGCGGCCAAGAAAACAAGGTGCATACGAGCCTTTGGGTGAAGTTTTTAAGAAAAATCATTTTTAAAAAAACTTCCCTTTTAGGATTTTGTGAAAAAAATTAGAAGAATAGAAAAAACAAATTCATTTTGGAAAGGGCCCCGGAAAGATATTAAAATCAAAAGTAAAAAAATCATAACTTTATTTGGTACCTCGTATTGAGGTCCCATTTTTCTTAAAGTGTGTATTTTTGTGAGATCTACGTCTTGGTCCAACTTTTAATAAGATTTATTTTGTAAAATTGCACTAATTATAGATTTTTTTGTATTTGAAAAGAAGCCAAATAGCCCAAAAAAATTTAAATATATTTTTCAATCACCACGAGCCAAATTTGTAATAAGGTCAATAGTGTCAAAACTTCATTGTAAACAACTGAAAAAGTGTGCCCAAAATAAATAAAATATTATTTTTTGGGGGTGTGTATGCTTTAAGGGGAAATTGTTCAATTCTTCTTCTTTCATTATTGGCCACAATGGCTGTAATTACGACACCAAAATTCTTTTAATTCTCAAATTTTGTGTTATGATAATTATCCAACATGGAAAACAAAAATTCATGCACAAACTTGAGTATGAAAATATATGGTCCGTTGTTTCTGGTACATTAACAAGATCTACAACAAATGTTACACAACAAACTACATTTGATCGTGAAAATCAAAAATCAAAGTTAATAATCTTTTTAGTGTTTCAGATGAGGTACAACCTCATATTCGTGAGACCACAACAACAAAAGAATCTTGGGACAAGTTGAAAACAATATATGAGTCAAAAATAAGAACACAATACTTCATCTCTAGAGTCAACTATTGAACTTGAAAATGCAACCAACTAAGAAAGTTGAAATGTTTTGAGAAGAGTAGTAACTTTGTGTGCTTCACTTTAAGCTTTGGAAGAAGAAGTAATTGACACATCACTCGTGCCTATAGTATTGAGAGATATTCCTCCTTCATATAGGATTTTTGTGACCACATTAAACATAATTGGTCAAACAACAACTTTTGAAGAGTTAGTGAATATGCTACAACAAGAGGAAGCTATTCACTCAACTACTGAAACTGAAGAGCAGACACTTGCTTCTAATAAAAAAGGCAAAAAATAGGCTAAGTCTAGTAAACATCCTCAGAAGGAAGGTAATACTCAACAAGGCCAAAAGGACCAACAAAAATGTCTTATTTGTGGTCGAAAAGGATGTGAGTTAAATGATTGTTGGTATTAAACATTCCAACAAGGATCATCAAGTGGTAAAAAGATTAATTACCAATAAACAAAATTTGGCCAACAATAAAGTAAACATGGACACATTAATCAAAAGTCGAAGAAGAAACCAACTCAACAAGGAAATGTAGTGGCGAATAGGAATATCAATTTAATGGTGATGACTTCCTATATTATGCATAGTCAAATGAAGTATCCAATTCTACAAATCAAATTTGGTATGTCGACTCAAGTGCAACTCGACACATGACAAGAAAGAAAGATTGGTTCTTCACAATGAGTAAAACACCCACCAAAAATCATGTCTCTTTGGGTGATGATACATCTTACAATGTTGAAGGAATTGGTTCCATTTCACTACCACTTGGGAAACATAATTGTAAAATTACTAGATGTTCTTTATGTCCCTAGTTTAACAAAAATCTGTTATCCATGAGTCAATTATTAGATCACAATCTCAAAATTGACTTTGATTGTAAAGGTGGTAAAAAGATGTGCCTAATTCGAGATAAGTCATGAAGCTTGAAAATTGTTGCAAAATATTTGAATGTGGGAAGAATGTTTTGATTGGACTTTGTTGATGAAATGATCAAGCACTTATAGCCAAGGATACATCATCGGCTCAACTATGACATCGAACACTTGGACATGTGAGTTTTTGCTATCTTGACACACTTAAATCGATATGACATGGTTAGGGGTTTACCACCTCTAAAAAGGGTACGAGATAAATGTCAAAGCATTGTTTGGCGGGAAAAAAACATAGAGAACCATTCAAACATAGTAGATTTAGGGCTAAGGAAAACTTGACTCTATGCGAGACCAATGAGACCTAGCCACTTTGGGTTTCAATATTTCATGCTCTTTGTTGATTATTTTTCAAGAAAAATGTGGATATATTGTCTTTCTACAAAAGACCAAGATTTTGAAACTTTCAATAAGTTTAAAGCCCTTGTTGAAACAAAGTCTGGTAGGAAAATAAAAACACTCTGCTTAGATCGAGGGGGAGAATACACCAATAATGAGTTCAATGATTTTTTGAAAACACATGGCATTCGTCGTCAAATGGCTCCTCCTCACACACCACAACAAAATGGTGTTGTTGAAAGGAGAAATCATACTATCATGGATATGGTATCTTTGTATGATTGATGATGTAGGTTTATCGAAAAAAAAAAAAAAAATTGGGCTGAAGTAGCTAAAACGACAACCTATTTACTAAATAGAGTTCCCACTACAACTCTTGATGGAATAACACCTCAGGAAGCATGGTCAGGGCATAAGCCATCTATTTCACACCTTAGAGTTTTTGGATGTAAAGCGAGTATGCACATTCCTAAGAAACAAATAACTAAGCTTGATATGAAATCAAAAAAACTTATCTTCTTAGGATACAGTGATGAAGCACTTGGCTACAAACTTATGGATCCAAAAATAAGGAGGGTATACACTAGTCAGGATGTTGAGTTCTTTGAGAAGAAAGAAGCATATGCTCCTTCCATACACTCACATGATGAAAAAATCATCCCTATAGTGAAAAAAAGGATGGTAATCACTTTGATGATGAAAGTGATGATGGGGAAGATGGTGAAATTCAACCTCCCATAGGAACCACAAAAAGTATGCCTAAATGGTATACAAGTATGATTATAGATGCAAAATTAGGTAATGTCCCCAACACATCTATCACTGGAATGAGGACTCGTAATATGGCTCGAAATGAGGTCAATTCGACCTTAATGGGTAAAGTTAAAACAACCGAGTCATCCATAGTTTGAAGCCCTATAGTATAAACCTTGGAAAGATGCTATGGATAGACAATATAAGTCACTTATGAAAAATAATACAAGGCAGCTTTCAAATCTTCCACCGGGGAAAAAGATGATTGGATGCAAATGGATCTTCAAAATGAAGTACAAAATAGACGACAAAATTTATAAACATAAGGCTAGACTAGTTCTTTAAGGGATATGCTCAAAAAGATGCATTGATTATGATGAGACTTTTGTTCCCATAACTAAGATAAAAAAATTTATGTTAATATTTGCTTTATTTGCACAATTTGGTTGTAAAATACACCAAATGGATGTGAAAAGTGTCTTTCTTAATGGTGATTTACAAGAAGACATTTACATGACTCAACCCGAAGGTTTTGTCATACAGGTAAAGAGGAAAGGGTATGTAAACTCCTAAAATTAGTATATGGTCTAAAGTAGTCTCCTAGAGCATGGTGCATAAAAATCGGTGAACATCTCATTCAACATGGATTCAACAGGAGTCCATACAATCCTAATCTCTATCTCAAAAAGCAAGGGGAGATAGTGATCATTGTAGTATATGTCGATGATCTAGTCATCACTGGAGGATCAGTGAGGATGATTGAGTCAAAAAAGAAAGATCTAACATGATCATTTGACATGACCAATCTCGGGCTTCTGCATTATTGTCTTGGACTTGAAGTTTGGCAAAGAGAAAATCATATCTTTGTATCACAATTGAAATACGCCAAGACAATGCTCGAGAAATTCAATATGATGGATTGTAAGCCATTTTCCACACCTATGGAGACAAGAATTCAATTGTCTTGAACATATCCATCACCACAAGTAAATGCAACTCTCTATCGACAGTTGATTGGGAGTCTCATCTACTTGACTTACACTAGGCCGGATATCAGCTATGCAATCAGTTATCTTTCATGGTTCATGCAAGAACCAAGGGTTTCTCACTGGAAAGTAACAAAGTGGATATTGAGGTACATCAGAGGAACTATGGACTATGGCCTAGAATACAAGAAGAATAATAAATTCTTCTTGATAGGATATTCAGATTCAAATCATGCAAGAAACATAGATGATAGGAAATCCACTTCAGGATTTGTATTCTTTTGGGATTCTAACCGATATCATGAGGGAGTAAGAATCATACTTGTGTTTCAAGATCCTCCATAGAATTAGAATATCGTGCGGCGGTGGAGCTGTCTATGAAGCGATATGGCTCCGATGTATACTTGAAGGATTGGGAATACCACAGAAATATCCAACTATCCTACATGTTGATAACGAAGGAGTAGTAAAACTTTTGAGAATCCAATTTTTCATGAGCACACAAAACACATTGAGGTGTAGGTACATTTCATTCGTGAACATGTTCAGAACAACAACATCTAGCTCCAATATTTCCCAAAAGATATGCAATGTGTAGATGTCTTCACAAAGTCACTTGCTCGAGGTAAATTTGAGGGTTTTAGAGAATTTCTCTCATGTTCACTTGAGACCATGCTGAATTAAGGGGGAATGTTAGGAATAAAACTTAGCTTAATTCATCATTAGTTGATATTTGAATAAATGTAATAAGTTAAAGTATTTAATTAAAATACTTTAAACTTATGTCAATAGGTATTAGTTGTCCTTAGTTGTTAGTTAACTAAGTGATAGTGTTCTCATCCCAATGTTTGTGGGATCATGTTCTATCTTGCATATTTTGTTCTAGATGATTTCCATGAGGGGCAATAGGGGAAGTTAGGGGCAATATGTTATTTTTGCATATTTGCTCAGATTAGGTGATTTGTTTCCATATATTGTGGATGAGATAGAAGTTGTCCAATATCTATAAATATTGCAGCTCTCTCATTTGTTTTGTAATGCTTGATTTTGATATTAATAAAATATACAGCACCATCTTGTTTATGTGTCAAATATTATTTTCAAGTATTCATTGTTAAGATTTATTTCATTTTATCCAGTTTAATTGATATTTTGATTTTATAAATGTTAGTGTGTTGAAAACTCTTTCATCTTCAACTGATCCCAATATCATTGTTTGACATAATTCATACAATCAGAAATATTCACTAATACTTTCATGAAGGATGGTACTAGGATACAAATTTTTCCATAGAAGTGTAATTGCTCCTTTCTCTATTGGCTCACTCAGTAATTCAAATTGTTCGCTCATTACCTAGCTGAAATCAGTTGATTGCAATGCAAGTGATTCCTTTTGAAGAACACCATTAATCTGAAATCCATTACATTCAACTAATTGTCCAAAATTCTTTATGATAGTACCCATGTGTCTTTTAAATGAATCAGCTACAACTCCGCCTCCTACAAGATTCCAAAAGTTAGGATTGACCACTCCCATGGCCTCAAGAATCTCACCTTTTAAAAATGATCTCTGATCTCATTGGATAAACATTGTGAGTTTTTTTGCAATTTTTTTCTTGTTTCAGATATGAGAGCATCATATAAATTACGTGTAACAGGCACTTCTTCAAGCTCTGATCCAACAATATCCACTTGTTTTTCGAATGTGTGCATTTGAATCTCCTTCCCATTAACAAAGATACAAAGATGGCCACATATATTGAATCAAGTAACTATCGGGATGCTTTAAATCATTAGAGTTTTTAGTTACCAAATACATGTCCTTGAAAGCTTTTGTCAGAGTTGTATAACATATCTAGAGTCTGACACACCCTTTTCCTGAACCTAATGAAGTCTGCTATATAGATAGATCTTTCTTGAGAAAGCTTTGTTATGCAATTCATTTCATGCAACATTGGAAGAATCCTGCAAATTATAAACGATGTTTCCAAGTCTATTAAGTGGTAAGAAAATATTTTTCCTTGTCAACTTGCCTACGGTTCTTAAACATGAAACTAGTTAATGATGGATATTCCTCAAAAACTCTGTGTGTAGGATCATACATAGAAATCCATCTTGTATCAACATCTTTAAGAAGTTTCTTACCATCTATGACCCCAAATGAAAACTTCTGAAACTCTAGAAATATTTTCAAACTGCTTGACATATAGGCATGCAGTTCATGGATAAGCTCTTCAAAATTTTCAACACATTCATCATGTGAGCCATGTAATGAACAAGAATCATATAAGGAGTAAAAATTGTTTGGAGATGCATGCATAGACCATTTCTATGATCTTACATCACTGATGCACCATCAACACCAACACAAATAAGATTTGTAGCTATAAAATAATTATCCATTCCTACTATGTCCTTCAAATTAGATATAACTAATTTGAAAATATTTTCAACATTGCAATTTTCTTGCATTTTATGAATAGATATTAGATGAGGTTTCCTTGTGTGGTTATGGAAAGTATATACATGCATACAAACCTAAGAAGTGTTGTCAATAGTTGTAACCTCATCAATGGAAAGGAGATGAAACTTGCATCTTGATGTTTTCTTTCGAGATCTTCTTGTTCGACCATTTGTAAGACATGTTGGCATATTACATTGTATTCATGGTGCTTCACCTTCCTCTACAAGTCTCTTGACCTTCCACCTCCGTGCACTGTCCATTGGGATTTCATCCCTTCTTCTACATGTATATATTTAGATGTAATACATGTTTTGAGTATCCAATGTAATTTAATATTTCTTATTTACCAGCATTGGTATCAAAGCGATGTGATCGGATCTCGCGTAAGAGAAAATCATGTTGGTGGAGTGATCATCGCTTGGCGTCGGAAGATATTTTAGCATATTTTATTTTTGGTGTTTTCAACTAAGTGAAACGTTTGGTAAAAGGTTTTTTTCTCTGTTTGGCATCGAGAATAATATGGATGTGGAGAAGATATTTTGTCATTGGCTTGAGAATGGAATTTCATATTTACGCGGGAGAAATATTCTATATTAGCACCCAATTTTTCCTTTCTCGAGACTTGTATGCTGGAATTTCAAATAGAAGACATGTCTTTATTTCTTATTAATTATAGGCGTTATGGCCTAGAGCTAATGCATTGATTTATATTTTGAATGAAGCATTGAAATTATGTAAATGTTATTTTGGCCTATTGTATTTCTATTAATTTGAATAGGCGATAATAGTTGGAGAGTCATTTTGAAATTGGTGTCGATGAGCCTTCGCAGGTGTCCAAGTGACCTATGTGGTGTGACTATTGGGATACTTGCGTGGAATGATTGCTAACATACCTGCATGGATTTTTTACAAAGGAGATCAAACATTTTCTATTCATGTTTTGGAAATGCGAGGGATAATAGGTAGAGTAGGACGTATTGGCCACAGAAGGAGGACATATTTGTTGCAGAAAGACCCACGAAAGCATTTGAGTTTCCTGTCTTTGGTAGAATGGGATAAACCCCCCAAAAAAATAGTGGTATTGAAATCTGCGTATATCTCTCTTGTTGGAGCGTAATATGTGTGGCATCATCTATCTCTCTTGATCAGAATTACAAAAGTAGTGTTTGGTGAAAGTGTGCATATGAAGTTCTGTGAGCCATCAGATTTGGGGAAGAAACTGGTATGCATTTGAATTATCTTGTTATAATTGCTTTCGATAAAAAGGCCTATGATCGTTGTATTCTCACTGCTGATATCTGAAAATGGAGAAATAAGTATGTGAAACCTATGATTATTTGATAAAATTGATCTGAATGGAGGAGCTTCGCAAAATGGATCTGTTCACAGCGTATAGGAGATCAGAGATGTGTGGAAATTGTTTTGAATCAATGAGCCTCAAAGCTATATCCGCTAATTAAGTAGCAACATACTTGAGGCTGGAGGATACACGGAGGTTGGAGGACATTTGGTATCCTCTTGTCAGTCACCTACGATGGGGTCGAAACATAGATTTGGTGACATTTGTGTTTTTGTTCATATTTTGTTGTTCGTAATGTGGTTTTGGTGTGTGTTGTGCGTGTGTTTTTCAATAAAGGTGCCAAAAAAAAATCTAGTTTGGTACCTCTCGAATGAAGGACATTGTGAGGAGTGAAAAACACTAAGTAACACTTGGTTCTTGTGTAAAGGGTTTGTGGAAATCCAAGAAACCACCGAAGTGTTCAACTGAGGCATCAGGTCACCTCCAGGTTCGTGGTGAGCCTGGGTCG
The DNA here is from genome assembly GCA_018340775.1 of Taxus wallichiana var. yunnanensis. NCBI lineage: Eukaryota > Viridiplantae > Streptophyta > Pinopsida > Cupressales > Taxaceae > Taxus > Taxus wallichiana. The sequence goes on from CM031242.1 coordinate 753,722,229, forward strand.
ATGAAAACCATATGGGTTCGTGGTAATCCAGAGGAAACCAAAACCACCGAGGTGTTCTCAAGGTTGGATGTGCTCAGGTCACTTCTAGGTTTATGATAATCCCGTGGGGAAAAAACAAGGTGTCATAAAGACTAAGAAGCTAGAATGCTAACATGGCACCGTAAAGGTGAGCACATGATATAAGGAGAGTGTCATAAACTTTTTATTGTGTTTGGAATAAGGGGGTCTATTATCTTAAAATATAATGTTCTTAAGATCAATGTAATAAGGGGGTTTTATTGGCATATTACATTGTATTCGTGGTGCTTCACCTTCCTCTGCGGGTCTCTTGACCTTCACCTCTACACATGTCCGTTGGGATTCCATCCCTTCTTCTGCATGTATATATTTAGATGTAATACCTATTTTTGAGTATCCAATGCAATTTAATCTTTCTTATTTACAAACACTTGCCATATCCCAAGCATTGCTCTCTGACCAATGTGAATGTGAAAGGTTTGGAAATCCATTGAACTTGAACAATTTCTTATATTATGAAAAATATGAAATTGGTTTTCCCATTTTAAGAATAAAGAATATGGTTGAAAATTGTGTAGTTTTTGCCTTTAGATTTTCATTTGCATCTTTTCCAAAATTTGCATTAATGGTTCCTCCTTTCTCCTGAAGTTTTTGAGAGTGTTTCATCTCACTGTCATACTCCTTTTTATATCTTACATGCATGCAAAATTTTACATTTTTCCATTTATGAGTTTTTGTTATTTTTCCATCATTTTCAGTGACTATGTAATATACTTTGCCACAATGTTTCTCAATAGTGTCCAATTTAAGTTGCATTCTATGTTCTTTACCTAATTTCCAAGTACAAATAGTACATCTACATTCTTTGGGAGTATCACTACCATTATTTTGCTATATAGGTTCAATGAATGGGTATTTTTCTGCCCAATCTACCTGAAAAGACCTTCAATTTTCCAAGATGTTTTCTTCTTTCTCTCGATTTATTTTTTTGAAGGGTTATGTCATTATCATCTTCTGTTGGAATATTTTCATTTGAACATTCATCTATTGAATGCATTTGGCATTCGGGAAAATATTCTAGCTCTGGCATGTCTGGGTCAATTATATCTTCATCTACTGAAATAATTGTTTCTTTAGGGTTTATGTTTTGGTTTACTGTTTCATGTTGAATACAATTAACAATAGGGGTTTTTGTATTCAAAAATGAAAAATTGTTTTGATTGTTACAAAGATATTAAAAAAATAAACTAAACTGACCAAAAGAAAGTTAAAGATCATCTGTTACAACTTACCAGTACCCATTTTAGTGTTTCCAGTGGATGCATGTTGGGTCTTCATTTTCTTTGGTTGATTGAAAAAATTAATATGCTACTTTTTATTTTGAGTTTATCTTCCTTCTATGCATTATTCACTGAATCCATTGTACCTATCAAAGAGTAATTTTCAAATAGATCAGATTTTAAAATTATTGTAGAATGAGATTTAATTTTTCACATCAAGTATTAATTAATTAATGGAAAATGAAATAAATAATATCTATATAACTTTCATAAATATTGCAGAATCCAACAATTTTTTTATACATAATTAGAAATGTATGTTAAAGCCCTAAAGCTGTTATTTATGTAATCAATAGAAAATAAACAATTGAAAACCAAATAATTTTTTTATATAATTTTATTAATAGAAAATTGATAAATTAATATCTCAATCAGATAAATATAAACGCTGAAATTGAATACCGATAAGAACTATCCGGGAGTTTGAAATTGGAAGACTCATGTTCTACTAGCCAATAACATTGTGTTGCTACCGATTGGTAGTAAAGCACAATGCTCTGCGGCGATAATGATAACCTTTGCGTGTTGCTGCGTCGGTAGAACTCATAGTGTGGTGGGTAGCATTGCGTTTTTGCTACGGTGGTTAGCTTGCAATGCTTAGTGTTCTTGGTAAGTAGTGCGACGCGTCTCCCAAATTTCCAATTTCCAAATTTCTTGGTATTTACTTTCTATCATGAGCCCTTTAGCATGAGGTCATCAAAAACTATAATATACACTTAATTTTTGTATCTACATTATAGGATTTTTTTTTAAAATTTCGGAGTAGATTTTTGTTGTGATTTATACTTTTGATCTGGTCGAATCTTTGTAAATTTTATTGGCATGGCCATACCTCAGCTTGATTTTGTTGTGTGTATTGGATTTCAAATGACTCTCATATCTCTCGATTTTTCGGGAGAGTTGAAGAATGGAAACATTATCTTCCACAATTGGTGGCTTGTTTCTGTAATCTCTGCCATTTTACCTATCGAATGCTCATTTTAGTCCTAGAATGGACCGTTTCTCTCAAGGAAGTGATCAGTCCATACACACAATGAAGAGAGTCGGATGACACACTATCGGTTCAAGAAATTGAAGATTACATACTCATATTTCATGGCACAATTTTCATGGTCATATATTTTCTTATGCCTTCTTTACATAATCTTCTCGTCTTTGTAAGGGAAAGTTATGATCTTTACTTTCTATGCAAGCCATATGTATTTGGATGAACCTAGATCCATTTCAGTATTTCGGAGTTGCCTATGTAATTGATGAAAGAAAAATAAAATGTATAAGTTTGATAATTTTAAATATTCTTCTTTTTCTTTTGATTTTTTCATTGTGTTTATTATAAAGAGTGCACTGTACCTATTTAAATTTAAGAAGAATATTAATTTTTTAAAATAATAAAAAATAGACTGAGTATTATGTGCTTTATAGCCTTCGGCTATCGGCGATAATTTGATTATTCTACCGGTAATCTAGCATATATGATGCTAATGGAAGGTAGCTTACATTATACATCTTGGTTGGTAGCATACATTATGCTTATCGGCACGTAGCTTATATTATGCTACCAACGCTAAAGCATACTGATATGTTATCGGCCTTTGGCATAATGTATACTACAATATGGTAGCATATTGTATGCTGCCATCTGGAAAATACGGTTTGCTACCGGCATTTAACATACAATATGTAATCATTGATGTAGCATACTAAAAGTAAAAATGCTACCAAACAATGAAACATAAAAGTACTTTTGAAGCAAAAAGCAAATATCCCGAGACCGGTTGATGATGATCTTTAAAGCACCAAGGAATTGTGACTCGCAAGGAATATTTGATCTGTAAAGAACTATGAATAACGAATTATTAATAATTATTAGTATATATATATATATATATATATGGGGTGAATTTGACCTATTTTAATTTTGCGCTAAGGGTGATTCGAATGGTAAAAATCGATTGTCGGTGGAAACTCCTTGGTGAACCAACCCCTAAAATTAACTTGTACCCAGAAAATTTTGGTGACCTAGTCCCTATTCCTACCTGAAAAATTTACCAATTTCAAATTTTGAAAACTAGAATATTTGTGAATTAACAAATATTCGCCACTAAAATTTTCCTAGAGAGTGGTTAGTTTAAGGATAAAGAAGATTCTAGTGACGACAATCTAGCTCTTAGAGAACTTTGAGGAAATGATCCTGGAATGAACTCCTTTCCTTTGACTTTCGTACTAAAACAAGCTATTGTGAGTGCCACTTTCTCTATCTCGTAGAATGCAAACACAACCCAAAACACTGATCCATGTCTTAGGAATACCACAAATTGTCTTGTATTGTGTGAAAAAAACTTTATGATCTCTTGCGGTTTTAGAGATTGAGCCTATAATTTCCACAAGGGATTCCAAAGTATCTTCATTGAAAGAGAAAGGATCCCCTACCTCTTTCTGGACTAAATCTTGGAAAGACTTTAGGATCTCTTCCAAGGATGATTGTTCACTAAGCGGAGGTGATCCAAGCTTCTACACACTATTGTTGACATCTTCCAAGATTTTATATGCATGTTAATGCAAGAGAAACAAATTAATATGTTACAAGAATGTCCAAATTTCTTATCATCATGTTTATGGAGTCAAGAAGTCATGAGAAGGGATATAAGATGCAAAACCAAGTGCTAGTTGGAGCCAAAATGCTCATAATTTCAAATTAGAGGTTTTCCCTCCAAGTCAAAAATTCAAAATCTCTAAGTATGTAAAAGTGACAAATATGGTTTCTAAGGTGTTTTGAAGGCTTTCTAAGGTACGTAATTGTTTACATATGTTGTGTCGAGTTATAAAATGGACATGAGGCAATAAAATGAGAAAAACATGATGTAATATGTCTCTTCTTGTGTGTGAGGCGGGGAGTCATTAATGGTAGTTAAGGTTGTAAAAAAACAAGACATGATGAGTTAAAAGGAATAAATACTTCAAGAAAAATAGTTAGAATCCTCCCAGAGGAGGTAGGAGAAGGAGTGAGAAGGATTCCTCAAAGTTGACAAGGGAGGAAAAGGTATGAGGAAAGCCTGATTTTGTATGAAAATATAGACTATGTCTAACCCTGTCCATTGGTGTTGTCATTGATGTCACGAGGCATTGATGAAAAAGCAGTGAGTGGTGAAGTAAGTCTCGTCGGAGAGGCATGAAGATTGATTGTTGGTTCCTTCTTAGTGGTATATTGAGCATTCAAGATGGTTTCGGTGTGTTACATGCTAGTTTGTGAGGTAAGAGTCTAGTGGAATCATGGACATGGTTGGTATGTTTGGCATATATGTTGTTTAGGTTAGATATGATGATGTTAGCATGGGAAAGATCTCTTATAGTGAGTGTTAGGTCATTTGGTGGGAGTTTCAATTAAAAACAACTCATTTAGGTCTATTTCTAGAGCTTGATTAGGTGCGAAAGGTTGAGTACAGGTCATGACAAGATCATTTGAGTATCAAAGAAGCCTAGGAATGTTGTCTAGGGAATTTATGAGCAACATCAAGGTGTATATTAGCTTTCGGAGGAAAATTTCAAAAGTTCACTAAAGTTGGCCTTGAGGACTAACAATGTAGGTTGATGCAAATGAGATAGGTATGAGATGTATAGGAAATCATATGACTAACCAAAATTTGGAGAGTGTATAGGGATGTCTTGTAGTGCTTCATGCTAAATTTCATCAAGTTTTGAAGAGGTATGTGAAAGTTATGCTAGTTTTTCTAAAACTGGTTCATTGAAAAATACAAAATGAGTTACTTGTCTTCTTAGCACCCAAAAAAATTGTCAAGCCTTATTCGAATAATTAATAGAAGGAATTTTGAAGATCACTCCAAGCCTGAAATTTTGCAAAATATTTGAAGGAATTTAAATGAGAAAAAGAGAAGTTATGAGCTTTTTGTGATGACTTTTTTCACTCCGGACCTTCTTCTTGGAGTGGTAGGTGAAAAATATGTTTTGTTGAATTTGAAATACCTATATAAGTTATGACATATTCTTAGAAGTGTGATATACTCATCCTCAATCAAAATGATATCTCTTTTGATACTCATGGTAGATTTTACCATACAAAGGTATTTCAATGTTTATCAATGATATGTTCAAACTTGATCATGGAATTTGAACAAGTAAAGTCATGTTGAGAATGTGCAAGGTTATGTATTTATCCTCATGTCAATGTTGATGGAATGTTTAATATGTATCCTTATATTAAGTTCGGTGTCTAAAGCTTCTATCGCGAGGCAACACCTAGTCAAGAAATAAGGGAGTCCGTGTGGTGCTTATGACCCTCTCTCTCTACCTATAACATTTGCACCCAAGATAATGAATGTAGTGACTATGTCCTATTTAAAGCATGTCATCCATATGAAGATCTGTTAAACTAGGGTATATGAAAAAGGAGAGCACAATTCTAGTCTTCTTTGTAAGTGCATCTAGGAATAATGTCTGCCGCAGAAATCATATTGGTCTCTGTTAGTACATGGTTGTGTCGAGTTGATGATGGAGACCAACATAATAAGGTATTTCAACCTCATTACTATAAAAATCATGCTCTAGAATACATAATAGAGAGAATTCTATGTAAACTTTCTCTTGATTGTGAAATGTGTTTTTAGTTCACTGCATAATAGTCAAGGAAAACTAAGTACAGTATCATACTTGTGAGTATTTCAATCCATCTCATGAATATATGAGGTCTTGAAATTGAAGAAATGTTAAAATATCCTCTTCTCCATAAAAATGATATGATAACCTTGCATGAATTTCAACCAAACCATAAGAATGAATTCTGTGTTGGAGAAAATAGTGCATATCTGATTTCAAAATTGCTCCATAGAAAGATCTTAAAAATCTTTAACCTATGAATGTGATGGATGTTTAAAATGTATTCAAGAAAAATATTATCAAGATAGAAGTTGATTGAAAACTCATTGTCTCATTCATATCGATCAATCTCATGCAAAAACAAAATTGATGGTTGGTGATTTGTGAAGTTGTGTGTGCAAATTCTATCTCTCTGTCTATGAAGATGCTCATGTGGTGGCTAGTGATGCAGAAATATTATAGGCTCAAAGACATTTCTTCAAGTAGTTGTCAAGGTATAAGCTCATAAAAGTGAAGGGAAAGAGCTTAGGAGGATAAAAACAAAGTGCTAGGGTTTACCTCTAGAAACCTTTACTATGCGGGGTTGAAGACCAAATCATAGAAACATACAAACATTTGGGAAGTTTTTTTCAATGGAACATGTCATGAAGAAGTTGAGGTGCTAGGAACATCTTGAGCTTTACAATGTGCTAGGATCCTTTTATCCTGTGTATGATTCAAATAGAGATTGTTTAAGATAAAATGGTAAAGATCATGAAAGTAAGCTTCATGCAAACCTGGTACATCTCAAGTATGTGTTTATGAAGATGATTTAGAAGTGTGCTTATTCCTTCAAAGCTACAAATAAATTGGATATTGAGAAATCTCAAATCTTCATGTCCAAAACTACCACACAATGTATTATTCAAGGCTATAAGTGCATCATTCTTACATGTAGATGTTGTGCAAAATATGTTTATCCTTAAGAAAATATTTGAAGCCAAAATTGAATGAGGTATACACATACAAGTATGAAATTCAGATGACATTGTTTGAATAAGCTCATAGTCCACTACAATGTTCTTCAAATTAAGGACTTAACATGAATGACACATATTAAAGACTAGTTGGAGGCTATAAAAGATGACTAAGGTATCAAGAAACATATCTTGACAAGTTGTATCCCTTGTAGTGGTCTAAAAATAGTGGAAGATAGAAGGTTTATTCGCCACACTAGGAGACAACACTTGTGAAACATTTGAAAAATTAGGTTACAAGTTGTTGTCGTGCAAATGTGCAATAGGGGAAATTGACCATTTCTAAGCACGATAACGATACCCGGTGTTAATTTTTCAAGTCCCATCATTCCAAGACACCCGGGTTTGTCTAGTCAGTCAAATGACCTCCTAAATAATGTTATCTCATCCCCTAGGTGATTTAGAGAATTCTATTCATTCCCCTAGGTGATTTAGAGAAGTCTATTCATTCCCCTAGGTGATTTTAGGGATTTCTGAAAAGATACTATCTTCAGTATTGGGAAGGGTTATCGTTGGCCTTCCCAGGACTGGATCAACCCCTTGGAGTGGAAAAGGGGTAAAATTCAACATGGAGGTGAATTGAAGACCTTAAAACATCATGGAAATGATTTTGGAAGGTTTTGGGAAGTTTTGAGAAACTTGGAGTAGTTTGAGAAAAATTAGGGTTCACAAGCCTAGGCGGTGCCATACGAGCCTAAAAAAGCAGTTGTTGGGCTTCAAAGATGATTTTGGGAGCTCGAATGGAGTTAGAAGAAAAAAAAATACCACTAGAAATAGGATTCAAATACCTACATGATGGTGAAATCATATTTTCACAACACCTTGGCGCATAAGATTGGAAGGAATTTTTTATCAAGTACAAGTGGAGTCTCAAATCACAAATCCTCTTTTTAGGGATCATATGGATGAATAAAGACATGAAAACCCCACCATTAGATTCAAAATTCCATTTAAAGTTAGGATCATATAAAATTTCACCAAGAAATTCCCATTGGAAGCTCAAGTTATCTTCTTTCGAAGTTGCCCTCTCAAAGGCAGTTCAGGACTTAATCATTTTTGGGAGGACACGTGTCAACACCAAGAGCCTGGCAGGATTTCATGTCCCCGACATCCCTGAGGTCAGGTACACCAACCCTTGAAAAATTCTTCCAGCCCCCATGTGACCTCTTGGACCCTCATGTGACCTATAGACTTGTGATTCGGCCCCCAAATGCATTTTTAGGGCATCCATTCCCTATCGTCGGATCGGTGCCACGTGTTAGCTCCAGGACCACCATAAAAATTGATGTCCCTTATGTCTCTAAGGTGGGGGACATCAGACATGGAAAAATGTGCCCAACCCCTATGGGGAGTCATTTGGACACCGACGTGACCGACTTTTAGCTCGAGGTGCATTTTGCAAAGCATCCATTCCCAATTTGTTGGATCGGTGCCACGTGTCGCCCGGGACCACCATGGAAGCTGATGTCCCTTATTTCTCTAAGGTGAGTGAAATCGAGACATGGAAAAATGTGCCCACCCCCTTATGGGGAGCCTTTTGGACACCCACGTGACCGAATTTAAGCCCCAGTGCATTTTTCAAGCAAATCCCCTGTCGTCGGATCGAGGACACATGACATCACCTTGACCATCATGGAATTTGATGTCCCTCACATCCCTAAGGTTAGGGACATCAGGGAAAAAAAAATGTGCCCAGCTCCTCCATGTGTATTTCTTTGAAAATTTAAATTCGGCACTTAGTGTTTCTTCCCCTTCATTTCTCCTTCATGACTCCATACCTTGCCATGGCTCAGTGAATAATTGTCTCAGACACACGATCCACCATTGTTTCTCCGAACCAGCTCCGCCATTGCCACATAAACTCTCCACACCATGAATGCATAGTAATATGCAAGACTCAAAGAAAAATGGAGTGAAATGATGAAGAACGAAGAGAAAATGGAGATTTTTTGCTAGATAACTACGAAGCCACCCAATAAAAACTCATCATATCTTTTAAAGTACAAGTCAGATTGAGATGTCGTATTTTGTAGAATTTCACATTTTGCAAGACAATCAAGATGCAACAAACAAGAGGTCAAATGGTGCCCAAAATCATTTTCTCCAACAAAAATCCCACTTCGTGCACCGACTCACATTCATCAGATTTCCCATCATTTCGGCAATAGGAGTGAGCTAAAAACTTGCACACAAGCTCCAAATGAAAAACCTATCATGCAATGGAGTTGTTTTCATCTCAAATGGAGAAAAAACAAACCTACAAATTTCATCTTTGCATTAATGGCTGCCATGGTAGCTCGCGTGCAGAAGCCCTTTCTTAGGTCAAATTTTCAAAATTTATTTCCAATCATTCTAGACAACAAAACTATGTGAAATTCGGAGGGTGTGATCATAACAACAAGACAAGTCCAAAAAATTATGTTTCATCTCAAATCGAGCACTGGAAACACACTTTCTAAAAATAGTAATTTTTCCTATATAGACTTGTTATGTTTGGAAAGTCATCATCAAAAGAAGCTGAGACAAAGGCAATGGGCATTGAATATCATGAGGAAGTCGAATGAGTGTTTAGAGCAAAAATAGAGAAAATGACCTAGGGTTCTTTTTAAGAGACCTCTTGGAAATCGGAGGTGGAAAATACGGCAAATATCCTTGGAACCAATTTTGCGGGAAGGTGAATATTTTGGGGTTGTATGTAAAATTTTCACGATTTTCAAGTGATGTGACAGAAAGGTGCAGATGCAGAGAGGAGATTTCTTGTCACACATCAATAAGGTTTTGTTGTATGATAATAAACCTCGACACGCGTCGGCAAGGTTGTTGATGTGTGTCGGGAAGTTTACTATTTTGCGGCAACAACCTTGTTGACGCACGACAACAAATCTCATGTTGCATGTCTGCGGCCTCCACCCTCAGCCGCATGACAAAAAAATAGTCACGCATCTCGGTGACACACGCGTCAACAAGGTTGTTGTTGTGCGATAGCAAATTTGGTTTCGTGCATCAATAACCTTGTTGACGCAAGACAAGATTTTGTTGTCGCGTGACAACAACCTTGTTGGCGTGCGGCGACAAATTTTTACGTCGTGCGTCAGCCTTCACCCTTTGGTCACACATCTACTTCCTCTGCACTCTGTCGTACATCAACAAACTCTCTCCACGCCACGCGTTTGCAGCCTCCGCCCTCTTGTCACATGTCTGCGTAGCCTCCACCCTCCTATCGCGCGTTTATTGTACTTGATAATACATATGCCCCCAAGTGGTATGAGTGAGCTAGTAGTGTTCTACATGGTGAATAATCTAGGATTATATAGGGGATAGTTTGAGGGTAGGTGGTGACCCCTCAAAAAAATAAACTATAATTTTTAGGTGAAGCAGGTCACCGATCTGCGCCTTGAAAAAATCACCTTTTTAAATTTTTCAAAAATGGCATATTCACCATATTACGAATATTCACCACTAAAATTATCCACAGAAATGACCACTTACTAAAAAAGTAAGTCCTTTATATGGGTGCTTACTAAAAATAGTAAGTCACCCCAAGAAGTGGTTGAGGCAAGGGTAGTGTGCACATGATCGAATAAGGGAGTTCATTACATCACGATGGTCAAGAAGAAGCAAGAATCATCCCTTACTTAAAATAATAAGTATTGCATTCAAAAATTTGCTAAAAATAGTACGTCACACTCAAAGGGCATTTTTGGCACAATGGGACATTCAAAAATTCGTCACATAAGAGATTTCCATTAGCGAGGATCATTGGACTTCATCTAGGATGGCATCTCCTCTTCTTCTTCCTCTTCTTTCTCTCTCTCTTCTCTTCTCATATAACACACACTCTCTCTCTTCAATGTTATATTTTACGTTGAGGGTTGCACTTTTTAATATGACTTAAATGACTTCAGAAATATAATGTACCTTTAAGTCACTTTTCTATTATAAAAGGGACTTAAATATTTAAAGTGTAATATGAGCAGTCTTAAGTAATATTAAGGTATTCGAAAAGCCATTGGGGGGTAGACGATAAGTCACCTCTCACTCTATAAATTCTAATGCCATTCACATTTCAAGGGTTGGCGATTGATCTTGTAAACTTAAGAGTGCATTGTACCTAGAGAAAGCAAAGGAGATAGCCAATTGTATTCTACTTTCCTCCACTCTCAAATTTCTTCCATTCTCAAATTATGTACAACTTTGATTTGAGCAATCAATACTGAAGAAGGATTTTCTAGCTTTCTTTGATTAAGGGGTTTCTTGATACTTGGTGATCGGTGGATGCTATTTGGTCTTGTTGTTATTTGGTCTAGGGAGAGGGTATGATTGACTCATACGGAAAGTCAAAGTTAGAGAGTTGATCCCCAAAAATAGGAGCGTTGGCTAAGCTGGTCAGCGATAGCATGACCCTTGATGGAATTTTGATGGGTGAATTCGAGGTCGAGGTTGGCCAAAAGCATAAGCCAGTGTGCAGCTCGTTGATTTTGGTAAGGTTTGGCATACATGAAGTGTAAAGGGTCGGTGTTGGTCACTGACATAGGTTTTGTGATTAAGTAGGTAAAGGCGGAGTTTGGTGGCAACAAAAACTAAGGCTAAGCAAAGTTTTTATACATGGGTGTATCGGGTTTTGTATTCCAAAAGAGTATGGCTTATGTAATAAACCACTTGCTCCCGGTGGTGTTCATTGTAATGAGCGAGCATGGCCCCCAAGGAGTGATCGATAGATGAGATGTATAGGTAGAAGGGTTTATCGTCTTTAGGTGGAATGAGTACGGGTGGTTGGAGAAGGTATTGTTTTAAGGATTCAAAAGCTTTATGGCAATCATCATCCCATTTAAAGGAAACATACTTTTTGAGAAGGTGATGAAATGGTTGACACCGATCAGACAATTGCGAAATGAAACGGTGAATAGACAACAACTTACCTTGCAGGCTACGGAGCTACCGCAGAATTAGTGGGTGGAGGCATTTTGAGAATGGCACGGACTTTAGCGTGGTTAACCTCTATACCACGTAAGGAGACTATAAATCCCAGGATCTTTCCTGAGAGAACTATGAAGGCACATTTCTTAGGCTAAAGGTGAACACAATACTTAATGAGGTAGTCAAAGATGGTTTTTAGGATGACGAGGTGCTTGGAGTGGTGTTTAGATTTGGTAAGGAGATCATCCACATAATCTTCCAATATACGATGCATGATGTCATGGAAGATGTAATTCATAGCCCATTGATATGTGGCACCAGTGTTTTTAAGGCCAAAAGGCATAACTCGATAGCAAGAAGGTCCCCAAGGGGTGATGAATGTAGTTTTGTGTTGATCCTTTGGGGCAAGCAAGATTTGGTTATAACCTAAGAAACCATCCATGAGTGATAGCATCTCGTGACCAGCGGTAAGGTCAACTAGTTGGTCAATACTAGGTAGAGGAAAGTTGTCTTTTGGGCAAGCTAGGTTGAGGTCACAGAAATCTATGAAAATGCGACGAGAGTCCCCTTATGTCACCTTAGTAATGAGGAAAATGTTAGAAATCCATCGAGGATAATCAATGGTTAAAATTAAGGAAACAGAAAGAAGGCGCTGAAGTTATTTGACAAGAAGAGCAATGCGAGGTGCATTTTCCTCGGCTTTTGTTTTACAAGTTTGGCATCATGAATGGTTATGATATTTTGGACCATTATGGTGGGGTCAATCTGGGCATGTCGGTGTAAGACCAAGCAAAAACATGGTTATGATTTTTGAGAAAAGAAGTGATGGCTTCTTGTTCATTGAGTATATCCAAAGATTGACCAATCTTTAGAATGTGTGGGTCGTCTGAGTATGTATGTTGATCTTGATAGTCGATTCATTCAACTTGGTTTGTGTCTCGGATGGTAACGATCGATGAATATATGAGTCTTTTTCACCAAGGTAGGTGAGTATAGATTTGTCATCGACATTAAATGACGTTAATAGCAACTCTATCATCATCAATCATTTCAAGATACGGGAAAGGAAGAGAAGATGTAGCCTCACCCTCGCATTGATAAGTCGAGGCCCTAAGGAAATGGTGTTTATAATTTTTTTTAGGAGGAATGGATTTTGGATCCATCGACTGTCGGTGAGGGTGGTGATGGGTGTGAAGAAGGTGGAGAAGGGTTGATATCTTAGATGAGATCAATGCGGGACTTCTTGGTAGGTGGTTCAACAAATCTAATACCACTATGATCGTTATGTTTGTGGGTAGTACATATAATAATAGTATGATGGCCTTGCTCATAAAAGCCAAAACTAATACCTTCCATGCACATCGGTGCGAGGAAGGTGTGCGAAGCGAGATTGGTGAGTGATTTGGAGGTCAATAGAAAATGGGCGGGTTTGTGATGGTGGTTGGGTGTATAAGTTGTAGGTTTAAGTCCCCCATAGGTGAGATGGGTGCGAAGGTGGGGAGGACCATAAAGGATACTCTCTCTATGCGGTGATCATAATGGGGTGTTAGTGAAGGCTTCCATACTCTTGTGGAGTAAGGAATGTGTTGACATTATATAGGCAATACTCCCTAAAGTGAGGCATTGAAAAATGCCATCCAAGGGATCGGTGGTCGATATGTGGGTGGCTAGGATAGATGATGTGTTAGAGATTGGATTAGAGGTGGAGCTAGCTGATTGGGAGGCTGATGGGTCAGTAGTGGAAGTTGTGGTAGCGGTAGGGATGGAGGAGTTAGGTGTGGTTGAGGTAGCGGCGCGCAGTGAGTGGAGGTGTAGAGGAAGAGGAAGTGGTCATAGAGGTAGACACCTTGATAGGTATAAGCACCTCATTGGGTTGGTAAAGCATGTTGCGAGGTTTTGAAAGGTGATGGGTCAGCCAAAATTTGAGCAATGGTGCAAAGTGGAAGGAACACAAACCATGACACAAATCAAAGGTCTACAAGCAACAAGTTGTATTGAAATTCCCCCTCTAAAACGTAAAATAACTGCAGAGCAAGACGGTGACCCACGTAAACATGGAGCATGACGGTGTGAAGTGAAGAAGTGATAGCGTCATTAAATGAATGCAACATGACGAGATTTTATGCATGCGATTGTCGGGTATGCGCATGTGGTCGAATGCATGGGAGGAGATGATGTTAATGCTAGCACCCCCATCAATCATAACATGTCATACATGTATATCATTGATGTGGATGGAGATGAAAAGGGATGGATCTAGGTCATCGGTTTAGTGCGGTGTGATCTCTTCATCTGAAAAGCTGAGGGTGGCTACTTGGTGAGTGGGTGGAGGTGTAGAAGAAGATGGTAATTTGGTAAGAGAGGCTACATGATGAGGTGTAATAATGGAGGCTACATGTGTAGGGTCATTAGGTAAGACCTCAATAGACTGAAGGACCTCCATGAGATCTTGGCGATGGGATTCAAAGTCATATAGGTACATTTTAAGGGAGGATTGGAGTAATTGTTTGAGCATCGTGCGATGTGTAACCCCATTAGAAATAGGATATGTGGGGCCGCGGATAGTGACTTTAGGTGTGGGTGCAGATGGTATATTGGGTATAGGGTTGGTTGGTGGGTCGGTTGCCTTTTCCTTGCCTTTATCCTTCTATGTGTAGGTAGCAACGTGGATCATGTTGATTTGAGGCGGGAGGTAGGTGAAGTAGGTGATCCATGAAAGGTATAGCGACAAGAAGGGAAAAATCCAAGTGGCGGGAAGGAACCTTGTGAGATGAGTTGGGCACACCAACATTTGGGTGGAGGTTTGGTAAGTTCTCTGATGTGCACCATGTTAATTTAAAAACTCAGAGGTGGATCTACAAGTTGTGGGGGTGGAGGTTTTGGTCGCTGAGTAGGAAATGAGGGAAGAGTTGTGGAAATTGGTCTTTGGTGAAATGGGGTCCTCATCGAGAATGTCATCTCCGTAAAAGTTTTCTTCAAGAGGACACTGTTTGGATAAGAATGATTTTCAAAGCCTTATAGTTCACTACATCATGTCCTAGCACACGATGGTAGGTGCAAATTTTAGTTTTGTCAAACCCTTTTGGTTTGGGCTTGAGTGGGTCGTAAGGTCTAAGAGGGGGGTAATGTAATGAAAAAAATTTCGAGGAGGTTGGTTAAAATTTTGGCATAGGATCCCGCATTAGTGGATCACTGATGGGAAGTGAATGTGGGTTTGGGTGCGGGTGCGGTTGACTATATAGGCGGGGTCTTTACAAGAGGGGAGTGGGTCAAGGTATGGTTTTAGGTGTTGGTGTGGTCTTAGGTGTTGGTCGTGTCTACTCGGGTAGGGGCATGGTAGTTGAGTTGGCGATAGAGTGTGTGGTTGGTTTGACTACCTTATTGGAGGGTAGCAGATTTTTGCCTTTAGGTTGCACCTTCTTGGGTAAAGGTGATACAGTGCATGATATCTAGGGAAAAACGTATGGTGGAAGAGGATGAGTTACCCATGGGGATAGCAGAGGTCTTTGTGAAGGTAGATGATGCGGGTCGTGCGGGAGGTGTCAGGAAAGAGAATGAAGTGTCATGGGTAGTGAAGAAGTTATCGATGGTATAGGAGGTATGGGCAATAAATATATCACAGGTGTAGGTGGAAGTTGTGTCGAGGCATTTGGGTATGTTAGAGGTGCGAGGAAGGAATGGGCTGTTGCGTTTTGGTTTACCGGCGGGTGGAGGTTTCTTAACCGGGCCAGAAGGGTGAGCTCTAAGGCAGAAAAAAGGGTGAAGGTGCGAAGGTGTGATTGGTGAGGTTGGGGTACGAGATCTAGGGGATTGGTTCTTCTATTTGGGGGCCAGATTAAGTTTGGTGTTAGTTTTGGAGGATGTAGCTAAATCTAATTTGATGGGTGGATAAGTAAGGCTGGCCATTGGGATGACCCCTAAGGTAGTAATAGGTTTAACCAAGGAAGATGATGTAGGCGTAGTTTTGGATGTAGAAGCATGTTGAGTTATGAATAGAGGTGTGAGTTGAGCCATGAGTGGTATCGAGGATAATTTGTGATAGTTATGGTTATGCTTGGTTTGATCATCCGAAATATTTTCGGATAGATAGTGGAAGTGTCGGTGAGTGACATCTGCATTTGTGTTGAGGCAGGGAATTAGAAGAGCGCCCCCAAAGTAAGGCTCATCCACATAATCCGAGCGGTTGGCTAAGCGTGAGAAAAGCACTACGGTGTGTGAGGTTGACGTGGATCCAATGGTGATTCCCATAAAATGTGTCTTAGAAATGGGGAATTCGTTAGTTCCGGCCTCTGTGGGTAAGAGAGCCGAAAGTAAGTTTGCAGGATCTTGGGTGGCTAATGAAGAATGGTCACCTAGAGGAAAAAAATTTCTCTTTTGGATCTTTGATAGGTGGAGGAGATGACAGGTGATCCTCTCATGGGTGAAGGGGATAAACAAGCATCTCCCATTGGTCGAGAGGTGTCTTTGTTGGTGTTGACTCTCTAGGTGGAGAAGCCAAAGGTGAAGCGGTCTCGATGTTACTTGAAGGTTCATTCACAAGTGAGGGGAGATGAAGGGTGTTCTCTCGTGGGTGGAGGAATAGATGAAGCGGGTTCATGTGTAGGTGGAGGACTTTAGGAAAAGATTTCCTCTATGGAGGAATATGAGGTAATTGGGAAGCAACTAATGCATGGCTGAAAATAGTGAGGACCTCACGTGTATGGCTATCATTAGTTGAGGTCTCTCTAGTTTGATCGGAAGAAGGGCATGATTAGGAAATGGTTTCTTGAAAATGTGTAGGTTTTGATTGACAGGTGTGTTTGGATTATCAAGGTTAACTCGCCATTCTTGAGCATTTATTGGATAATATTCTTGAAAGTGATGCAATTTCATCACTATGACCTTTTACCCAATGATAATTACAAAAGTTGTGCTCTTTGTACCACGCGGGTGTGGGGCAAGCAAGATCAAAACCAATGTGTGGTTTTACGGGAGGAAGGGTGATGGCCCCGAGTTTTAATAAGCTTTTCTAAGACTAAAGAATAAGACTCCCCAATTGGGGTGTATTTCCATTTTCTTATGCGAATTGAAAGGTCTGGATAGGAGAAACATTAGATGAGCGGTTGCTTTGATTTGATGGATGAGTTGGGGTGGCCTTGAGTAACACTTGCATTAGAGGTTTCCTTGGCTTTTGAATAATTATTTTGTGGTTTCAAAGAAGAAGAAGTGTCATTTGACTTAAATGTTGAGTTCTTATTGCGTACTTGAGATTTTTTTTTCTTCGATGGCACTGAATCTCTAGCTTTCGTGCCATGATGAATGCCTCATCAAAGGTTGAGAAAGTCTACATTTGCGAGGTTGGCGAGATATGTCTAGCACGAGTTATGAGTGAAGAGCTCTATGAGCTCGCCAGGGTAATGGAATGTGAGTTGATTGATTAGGGTATCTTTAACGAGTGACAAAATC